>CM062817.1:1146568595-1147768595 GCA_031772625.1 Pinus tabuliformis
GACTTAACCGACCCCCGTCAGACATCTCAAGGGTACGAAAACTTGGTTCCAGCATCCCCCCATACTACTTCGGGTGAGACCTCAGTCCATGCTCCGTGCGGTATTGCTGAAAGGGCTAGTAGTATAGGGATGTTTTGGCTAAATAACTCCAAACTTGAGTCAAGCCCCCTCAAGCCAACACAAAGAATAGTGGAATAGCAATTCTTTGTGGAATGACCCTTCCCCCTTCAATAAATTTGTAGTAAGAGTCAAGGTTAGATTGGGGCTAGGTTCCTTTAACTCTGGGTCCTCTTCTTTGGTTTCTTGCTATAGGCTTCCCTCCTTATCCAATTTTTGAGTCTCCTGTAGGTTTAACAAAGTATCCTGTAGGACTGCTTCAGCTTCCTGTAGGTCCTGCAATGTATCCTGTAGGATTTCTTTTCCTTTGGATGAGGTGGATCTAGTTATAGGCCTTCTCACATAAGTGATAGGAGACTTAGGAGGAGGAATTTTCTCTGAATGTTTAGGTGAGTCCTTAATCACAATGGGAACTTGGGTTGGTGTTTGGGGTTTCCCTTGCCTTATCCTTGTGCTTTTCCTTGTCCTGAAATATAAGGGGGTCTGCCTTTGTCTTTTGCCTTTCTGTTTGATATGGGTGCTAAGAGCAGTGAGAGCAGTTGTTGCTTCTCTCTCAGTGGCCTCTGGAGACACCCTAGGTGACTCCTCCTTGTCTTCTGCCTCCTCTTTTTCATTTTCCTTTTCCTCTCTATTTTTCCTCTCCTCTTCTCCTTCTAGCTCCTCATCTTGTTTATCAGTCTCTTCTTTGTCATCTTCCTCTATTTCCTCATCATTCTCTTTCTCTTTCTCCTCTTCTTCTTCATCTTCCTCCTCATCTATCTCATCTTCATCTTGCTCTACTTCTTCTTCCTCTACTTCAGTCTCTTCCTTAGCCTTTTCACTAACAGTAGGACTAACATCATATGTGAGAACCTTGATGTCCTCCTCTGTCGGCATGTCTCTGAAAATTGACCATTGGATAGGAATTTTGAGGTTTTGGAGGGCATCTTCTATGATGATTCTGATTAACCCATGATGAGCTAATTGTTGGGAATTTCCCTCTTGCACCTTTATGCTTGTGTCTATCAATGATTGCAGAAGGAAGTATGGTATGCTGAGCCTGTGGTGAGGAGGTGTTTATGCTCCAAACCTCAACTCTTCAAGAAGCCTAAAGTGATAGCCATAGACCACACTATACCTACCCTCACATGATATGTATTTGATAAGTTGGTAGCTCACCTCATTCCAAGGATATGGCAAGCTTTCTCTCCTTACTCCATTCTTGTCCTAAATGGTTTCCTCACCTTCTAAAAATAATTTCCTCTTGGAAATCTGGTTATCTCCCTTGTCTTCCTTCCTCCATGGTACTCCTAGGGGAAGTGTGGTAACTCTGTTAATGAGTTCAAGGGTGAAATCTATGGAGAAGCCTCTTACCACAATAGTGGCATGGACTCTGGTAAGTGGAATGAGGGAGAGAGCAAAATCTTGAGCCACTTCATCATCATACCCTCTTAAGTTTTTGAAATACCCCATCCAATTATGCCTTGTGAAGATTTCTAGCACATGAGGGTGTTGTTGAATTCTCACAGTGTTGACGGGATCCCTTCTATTAAACCCTCCTGTCATCTTGGTTTGTGAAGTTTGAGGAAATGAGGGGGTTGATATAATTGTTAAATGTAGTAGTAAATAATTGAAATGACTGTGTGGACAATTCCCTTACACAGCTGCCAAATTCACTCAAACTAGAGGATTTCTTGTTTAATAAACTTGGATAAAGGGAATTAATTACAGAGCCACCTCTTCATAGTGTTTGTTGTGGCAAACCCCCATGTTTTCCCCTCTGAAACTCCTCTCGGCCAATCCTGTAGATTGTCTCTGTGTATCCTGTAGGAATCCTGTGTGCAATCTTGTAGGATTTCCTGTGCAATCCTGTAGGAAGTCTTGTGCAGAAAAATGATGGAGTTTTCCTCTTCTGTAGGTGGCCTGGGTATGAGAGTGACTTTTGCAAGAGTGAGCCTCGAGGAAATTCATGCATGAGTGCATGGAGATCAACAAATATTTCTTCTTATGGCCGAGTTATATGAAGTGGTGTGCTGGCAACGGAGGTATGTTTTATATTTTTGGACCGTTGGTCCCCACTACCACCTCATCATTTCCCCCTCCTCGTAATCAACTCCCAGTTCATGCCTCTGTAGACTTAACTATTTTTGTCCTGCTCTTCTCCTTTTTTGACTTGATTGTTGCCATGTGTGGGAGGACCAATTGTTGTGTCTTTATCAACTGAACGAAGGTGGCCAAGTTAACTGGCCACCTTTTTCTTATAAACCAACTTACTCGTAACCTTTACATCTTTTGACTACATTATGCAAATGAGAGAGTGAGTGAGATACTTACCTGTGGTGCTAACCCTTGCTGTAGTTGTTGAAGACCGGAGGTGTTTGTTGTGTGTTGGTTGCATGCTATTTTTTCCTCTCTTTTTTTATTGCTCTCTAATGATTCCTTTGATGTGCAGGTACCTAGTGTTGAAGATGTTGGTGTTGCTACTGCTTTGGAGCTCCTTCTGCTCTTGGATCATTATGCTGGAAGCTTGCTGCAATCATGATTTGTATTCTATGGGATAGGCTACTACAGGATTTCCTACAGGATGTCCTATAGCTGCTTCTCCCTCAGAACTCTTAATCATACACTCTGCTAGGATTTTGAGGATGGTGACATGGATTGAGAGGAAGACTAGGAGTGTGGAGAAATGAGACATACTCAGGTGTTGCTCTGTTGTGCTCTCTGTTTCATGTTTTTTTCTTTTTCTTTTTCTTTTTCTTGAAGACAGTGACAAATATATATTTTTTTGAAACTGATTTTTTTCATGGTGACTGCAAGGGTGATGAAAGTGGACATAGGTATGGTAATGGAATGTTGATGTAGGGTGCTATTTCTTTGACATAGCTGGTCATTTTTTTTGCCCTAGTGTCACTTCCTGTAGGATTTCGGAGCCACTGTAATTCCTACTAGATCATCCTCTAGGTTTTCAGGGGGATCCTGTAGGTTTACAAGGGATCTTGTAGAAAACATAGTCCCCTTGTAAACTGAAGCAAAGGAGTAAAAAAAATGGAAGAAATGGTGGAGTGATGAATGACAATGAGTGGAAAAAAAAATGAGTGAGTGAAATAGGTCCCTTTTTTATCCTCCTGTGTTCTCTGATCGTCCTCCTTGCTGACCTGGAAATAGAAATTTTCATGATTTTTTCTCTTTTTTTTCTTTTTTTTAAAACAACTAAGCTGCCTCTAAGAGGTTTTCATCCTAGTTTTTTGCCCTGGGCACCTCAAGAGAGGTTTTCACCCAAGGATATTTTTATTTTCCTTTTTTTCTTTTTTCATTTTTTTTCTTTTTGACACTAATGGGTCGCCCCGAGAGGTTTTCAACCCAATAGTGGGACTCAGGCGCCTCATGGAGGTTTTCACCTGAGTCCTTATTTTTATTTTTTTTCTTCTCGGTGATTTGATGAGGCAAGAGCTAAAACTTGCTCCACTACCATCACTATTTTATTGATACCATTAATGAACTCTTGCTTTGACAATGGTCTTTTGTAAACTTTCAATCGGTGTCCATTAACAAGGAATGGCCTCTTCATCTATGGTTCTGATCTGCACTAAACCATTATCATGACATCTCTCTATAACATAAGGTCCTAGCCATCTTGTCCTCAACTTGCCCTTAAAGTCTTTATATCTAGAATCATATAACAAGGCCCAATCACCTTCTTGAAATTGTTTATCCTTGATGTTTTTATCATGCCATATCTTCCTCTGAAGTTGGGTTACCTCCATGTGCAGGAGGGCCTGCATTCTGAACTCATCTAAACCATTTAACTACAACAATCTCTCTTTTTGTGCACTGCTAAGATCTAGATCTAGTTGGGCTGCCATCCTTAGTGTGTTATACTCAAATTCAATGGACAACAGGGCCTTTTTCCCATAGACCAGCTCATAGGGTGTGAATCCAGTGGTGGTCTTCCAGGTGGTATTATAGGCCCAGGTGGCCTCAACTAGTCTATCTGCCCAATCTTTCCTACCATTGTTAACCACTTGGGTCAATATGCCCTCCATCGCTTTGTTGGTCAACTCCACTTGCCCATTAGTTTGTGGGTGATAGGGAGTGGAGGTCCTATGCTTGATCTTGTGCTGGCTGAGCAAGTCTTCAATCATGTTGGAGGTAAATTGGATGCCTTGATCAATGACTAGTTCTCTAGGGTACCCAAATTTATAAAATACATTTTCCCTTAAGAACTCAACCACCTTCTCCTCTGTTGTTGCCTTAATTGCCTTGGTTTCATCCCACTTAGTCAAATAGTTGATGCACACAATGATGTATTGTTTTTGTTTGGAAGGAGGGTTAATAGATCCAATGAAGTCCACGCCCCACTTGTAAAATGGCTCAAAATTCACTTAAGGCTGCAGAGGAATTTCATCCCTTGGGTAGGCTTTCCCATCCTTTGGCACTGATCACACTGACTAGTATATCTTTTCACATCCTGATGAAGAGTGGGCCAATAATAGCCTGCTTGTAACACTTTGAATGTTGTCCTCTTTGTTGTAAAGTCACCTCCATAAGGCCCATCATGACAGGTCAGAAGGATGTTAAATACTTCCTCCTCCCTGACACGCCTTCTCAAGATTTGATCTGGGCCAAGTTTGAAGAGATTGCCCCCAATCCAAGTGAAGGGGGCGCTCTTCCTTATAATCTTGCTTTTCTCTTTGGAAGACAAGTTCGGTGGGAACTGTGCAGATACCAAATAGTTTGCTATGTCAGCAAACCATGGAGAGAGAACTGAAATGGTGAACAAGTTCTCATCCGATAACTGGTCATCAACCATTCCCTCTTCACCTGCAGGCAAAGTTAATCTGGACAAAAATTCTGCAACAACATTTTCCTTACTAGGCTTATCAACAATAGTTAGATCAAATTGTTGTAATAAAAGAAACCATCTTATAATACGAGCATTCACATTGGGTTTATTCATTAAATATTTGATTGCAGCATGGTCAGTATGGACAAATGTTTGATAGCCTGTAATATAATGCCTAAATTTGTTCAATGAATGCACAACAACTAGGAGCTCCTTTTCGGTCACTATGTAGTTCAGTTCAACCTTTGACAGATTCTTACTGATAAAGTAAATGGCATAAGGCAATTTTTCATCTATCTGACCTAGGGCTACTCCTATGGCTTTGTGTGAGGCATCAGCATGAATGTGAAAAGGAAGGGCCCAATTTGGGCCTTGGAGAATTGGGGCAATGGTTAACTTGTTCTTCAGGATGTCCAAGGCCTCTTGACAGCTTTTTGACCATATAAACTCAGATTCCTTGGCCAAAAACCCAAATAAAGGAGAGGCCAACTTGTTGAATTCCTTTATGAACCTTCGGCAGTATCCAGCTAATCCTAGGAAACTTCAGACATCTCTTTGCTTCTGAGGAGGTGGGACCCTTTGGATAATAGCTATGTTGTTGGGGTCCACCTGCATTCCTTGTTGAGATATTGAATGACCCAACACGGTCCCTTCAGTCATCAAGAATTCACATTTCTCGGGACTGAGAGACAGGTTCATCTCAATGCATTTGTGTAGTACCTTACCTAAGTTGGACAAATCCTCCTTGAAATCACCCCCATAAGGTGTGAAATCATCCATATAGATTTCTACCGCATCATGGACCAACTCAGCAAAGATACTCAAGACTGCTCTCTGAAAGGTGGCAGGAGCATTGCATAGGCCAAAAGGAAGGACCCTATAGGCAAAATTGCCCCAAGGACAAGTGAAGGTGGTTTTATCTTGGTCTTCCAAGCTAATCTGGATTTGGTTGTACCCGCTGAATCCATCTAGGAAAGAGAAAAACTTTTTTCCTACCAGGCCATCTAGCACTTGGTCGATGAAAGGTAGAGGGAAATGGTCCTTCTTTGTGGCTTTGTTCAGTTCCCTGTAATCGACACAAATCCTCCACTTACCATTTTTCTTGGGAACTAACACCAGAGGGGAGACCCACTCACTGTCGGAGATAGGATAAATGAATCCTGCATCTAGCAATTTTTGCAGTTCTTCTTTGACTATGTCTTTAAGAGTTGGATTCATCCTCCTTTGGGGTTGCTGGACTGGCTTGCAACCTTCCTTGATATAAAT
Source organism: Pinus tabuliformis (assembly GCA_031772625.1). Lineage (NCBI taxonomy): Eukaryota > Viridiplantae > Streptophyta > Pinopsida > Pinales > Pinaceae > Pinus > Pinus tabuliformis. The sequence goes on from CM062817.1 coordinate 1,146,574,801, forward strand.
ATGGTGAGTACACACTGAGGGGTGTACTCCCTTCATTTCTTTGTAACTCCAAGTGAAGGCATCCAGATGTTCCTTTAGCATGTTGCACAACTTCCCCTCTTGGAGAACAGAAAGAGATGGATTGATTTTCAAAGTTTTCTCAGGGCCGAATTCTATGGTTTTGACATGGAGAGGATTGGAATCGGCCAAGTACAAATCAATTGGATGGTTTTTCTGGGTTTCCTTTACTACTTCTTCTAGGGACAATGTATTGGGAGTTGGACTTTGGAGTAGGTGTTCAATCAAATTGTCTTCATCCTGTGGTCCTCCTCCCATGGTTGTTTCTACAGTAGACAGTTGGGTAGTATAAACTTCATCTTCTTCCTCCTATTCTAGCCAAAAAGATAAATCATGTTCTAGAGATGGTTGAGAAGGAGGGTGTAGAAATAACTTCTTGGACATATTCCCATTATTGATGGTCATATTCCCAGCTTTGCAACTGATGTAAGCATCGGAAGTGGCCAACTAGGGCCTCCCAAGGATGAGAAGGTAACTAATAAGCTTATCCTTTGGTTGGAGAACTAGGAAATCTATATGGTACTCCTAAGAGTTAATGGAGACCATCACATCCTCCACAATCCCCTCAGGGGTCATTGTGGAGTGGTCTGCAAGTTGCAGGACCATTGTGGTCTTTCTCAATGAACCTTGGAGGTTGAGCTTGAGCACGGTGTCCTTGGTCATCACATTAATGGCAGACGCAAGATTGATCAAAGTGTGTGGAAAAAGGGTGCCATTGATGTGCACATCTACTATAGGGCTTCCAGGGTCCAAATACTTTGTAAAAATTACCTGCCCCAGCATTAAGTCAAATAGTTGTCCAATGACATTAATGGTAGGGGCATCTCTTCTTCGCCTCCTTAGATGCTTGAAGCACTTCTCCTTAATCAACTTATTGTAAATATGCACATATTTTATTTCTTGGAGAAGTGGAATCTTTACACATAGATTTTTCAATTCTCCCAGAAGTTTAGTCTCTTCTGGGGTAGGCTGGAGTGGTTGGGTTAATCTCTCAGGAAAGGGTGGATTTAATTTAAGAATGCTTTCCTCTCTTTCTTCCTCAACCTCCCTAGGTGGAGGTGGAGGTTGGTTATTCGGGAGAACTCTCCTAGATCTCAGGTTAATTTCCTGGATTTCCACAACATAAGATGGATATGATGTCTCTCCATTGTATACTTGTTGAGCCTGTTTGTTGTTTGGGTTCGGATTTGGTTGGGCAGGCATCTAGGGTTGCTTGGGTGGAGCAGGGTGTAATAGTTGTGGTTGGGCAGGTGGTGGAGGCAATAAAGTTGGATTGTTGTATTGTAGCCTCCACCCCTGGGGCGGTGCATTCCACTGAGGTTGTGGCGGAACATATGGTTGAAATGACTAGCTGGCTGGCTGAGAGTGATACTGAGATGCAAAGGACCAAGGAGGAGGTGTAGACCATGAAGGATGAGCAGGGGGTCCCCAATAAGGTATGGATGTGGTCTGGTTGGGGTTGTAGTATGCATGGGATGACCTTTGCATGCCCTACTGGTATGGCCTAGGCCCATGAGGTCTCCTTTGGTTTATGTAACAGAGTTGCTCAGTGACCCCTTCAGCTCCTTGATATACAACTTTGAGTCCAGGCAAAGAAGGGCACTTGTCTGTGGAGTGGTTTTCTTCACAGATTGAGAAGATTTCAATAGAATTTAATGGAAATTCATCCCTAGGGTGCCTCCTGGTGCACCTAGGACAAAAAATGGCCAAGGCTCTCTCTGCTTCCTCCTGCTTTCTCTTAATGTGAATAGTTTCCATTTTTAAGGCAAGGGTTTGCAGCATCTCACTCTTGAAATCTTCCAGCATGTTTCCAATTTCAGCCTTGATGGATGAGTTGGAAGAGGATGTATTGACCATAGGTTGACTACCCCTACCCATTTTCCTAGCTGCCCTAGAATGGTTTCTAAAGACAGTCTTGATGTCCTTATAGGGTAACTGGTAGATATCTCCTCCTGCTAAGAAGTTTAGGGTATCCAGAAGATCTTCCCTTACTCCCCTAAGCAGGACCAGCTTTAGTGACCCAGGGTCAAGTGTGCACCTAGCCCTTTTGTAACTAAGTTGGAATATTTCTTCATAATCCTCTAGGATTCATCATTGCCTGAGGTCATCCTAAAAAATTCTTCTTTATTATCCTTAGACCTACAGTAGTCTCGATACTTATTGTTGAAGGCTTGCTGCACTTGAGCCCGAGTTGTGATGTTATCCCTAGGTAAACCCATGAAACAGCACAGAGTTGCATCCTTGATGGTAGATGGAAATAGTTTCAACTTCTGCTCATCATCTGTATAGTCATAGGTTCGGCATATAATAGCAAACTCAAATAGGAAAGTGTCGAGGTCTTCTTTAGTAAGGCCATGGAAATGAGGAAGGGCAGAGGAGCTTATATTTTTCATATTAGTGTCCCCATTGGTTTCCCTGATGGGGAAGGAACCCTCAACTCTCTCTCTATTCCCTCTGTCATTTTTATTTTCAGCCATTGGCTCAGTAGGAATGGGTTCTTCTTCTTCCCTTGTAGGTTCTTCAAATATGTCTGGTTTCTCACCTAAGGGTTCCTCCAATTCACAGCCACCGAAGAAGAGGGAAGGTTGGCTGTTGGATGCAGTGGGGGTATTTGGCAAAAATTTCCCTAAGTTATCCCTATTCCTACGAGGCATGAAAGGAAATGTTTTTGGTTTGGTTTTGTGATTTTTTTCAAATTTTGAAAGTGCTTTGCAGAACTGAATTTGCAGATGGAATGAAAACTACTAACTGAATGAAAAACTAATTGCTGAATTGAAATCTAACTTGCAGAATTAAAATTGCAGACTGAATGAGAACTACTGATTGAATGAAAAGATTAGCTAATTGCTTGAAATATAACTTGTAGAATGGAAAGGAAAGCAAAGAATGCAGAATGAAAAGCAAACTAAATTACTTTTGCAGAAATGAAACTAATGGTAGAATTGCCCATAGGGGTTTGGTCTCGTGGCCAGCGGACGATCTGCTAAGTCGTTCATGCCATTGTGCAGGTCACGGGTTCAAGTCTCGTCTTAACCTAAGGGTCGTTCTTGCGGGCTGGGTGGTTCCTCCTAACGGTTATAGTGGCAGCCAGTGGGATTCGACCCCGTGTAAGGTGAGTACTATACCACCGCCGTTGTCGATTCCACTAGATATAAAAAAAAAAGAAACTAATGGTAGAATAGTAGAAACAAGAAGTAGAAGAAAGAAAGCAGTAATCACATATTACTCAGACACCTCCCCAGAAACGGCACCAAAAAGTGATGAACACCAGTATTGCAACAAGAATGTTGCAACTCCTGGGCTACCAGCTTTACTTTATCAACCTAGGGTTCGTACAAACTTGGAGGTGACAGTGTTGTATACACAAGTAAAAGTGATGGTTCTGCCTTTTTTCACTTGTTTAGCTGGCGAGAGACCACTGGGGGTTTTCAAGCTAGACTTCTATGGATTCTGAAGAAGCTTGGTTTCTTGACGAAAGAAAGGGAAATCTAATCTAAGAGAGGGCTGGTCTATTACAATAATGAAAAAGACGGAAATTCAAGGCTAAATTACACCATTTCCTAATTAATTGCTAAGAAACTATGCTTTGCAATAATGCTAAATTAACATGAACCAAATGTTATTGTCTAAGTATGGAAGTTAAAATCATCAAACATCACTATTGTGTAAGCAAAGGGACTGAAATAACTATGTTTTGTCTTTTTGTTCTTTTCATGCAAAACCAAATATGCAAACTAATCTCTTGTCGTGATGTGGCAGGTGGTTTAAGGATGTTTGAGGATGGCTAGAAGGTTTAGGAGATGGCTGGATGGTGTGGGAGACCCTTGGGTGACCTTTGGGGGCTTCCTAGAGGTTTTCCCTCAATTCAGCCTCAAAACAGACCACTACAGGAAAACCTACAAGATTCCATGTACTTCTACAAGATGAAGCCGTGAGAAAAACGATGGGTGTTGGAGGTGATGGAAAGCTTAGGTAAGGTTGTTGATGGGTGGAATGGAGTGAAAAGATACCTAGGATCACTCAGAAGTCAACAGCAAGGTTAGGAGATGGTTGGATTCGCTCAAAATTCTTGAGGAAATTTCTATGTAAAATGATGAGATTGGTGAAGGTTTTGATGGAAACGAGGAATGACTATGGGTGAATGGAGTTGGAAGGTGGTTGATTGCTATGAGATCTATGTATACTTCTGAAGTGCCTTCTCTACATCAAACATGTGTAATTTCCAAGAAGTCATGTAAACAAGAAGCATTCTCATAAGCTAGAAAAGCAAAATTAATGAACTAATTGTCTACCTTATGCATGAGGAAAGTAGCTGAAAGGAATGGAATCATGGATGAGATCTACTACAAGAATGAAGATAGAAGAAATGGAAATGAAATCCTACTTTGCAAAATTGATCAAATGCTATCTAAAATACAGTAAACTCTTAAAGCTTATAAAAGAAATATAAATTTGTGTTTTGGGGGCTGCATAAGAATCCCTTCCTCAAATCATGATCCCAGAGGGAAGAAGTGAGGCCAAGACACCTACTGATAGCCTTGTGGTGCTTCTTTTATCCCTGCCAACCTGCTACTAAAGTAAGGCACAAATGGAAGCAAACTAATAAACAACCAATCAAATCTACACTACTTGCAATGAAAATACCTCTAAAGACAAATTAACAATGAAGCTATGAAACTAAGCTAAACATACAGATACAAAAGAGGAGCCTTGGCTGCTAGGGTTGGGCCCTAACCCAAGAGCTTCAGCCCTCTAAGTTAACTCAGTGCTGGCTCAAAACAAAACTCATTCTTATTACCAAAACAGAAAATTACATCAAAATCTTCCACAAGTCTGGAGCTCGAAAATAACTTAGAGTTTTACAACAAAAATTCAAATCCTAATGAGGCTTTAGACCTCTCTACTTATAAAACCGAAGTCCCCAATGACTAACTTAAAATTAGGGAGGCTTGGCTCCCAAACTCGAGATAAACTAGCTCTTTGTCTCTCACTTGCTCGGCTGCCTTCTAATCCTCATGACTTGGATGCTTTCACTCCAAGCTAGTGTGATAAATGGAGGAATATTCGAATGGGGGAGAAGTAAATGAGGAGGATTTACCTCCTACAATCCCTCTCCCTTGTCTCATTCGAGTTTCAACCTTAGTCTTTGCCAAAATTCCTTGATTTCCTCCTTCAAACCTGCATTCAATGCATATTAGTCCACTAGGCATGATATCCCACTCTAACTCATCTCATAAACAAAATATAATCAAAAACATGTAATAAGTTGTGAGAAAAGTTGGTTTGACTAAGCTAGGAGGTGAATTAAGGCCCATATAATTACCCAATGATGAGGCTCATCAAAGAAGAGAAGGGGTACGTGTTTACAACATATGGAAGAAGTGATGGCTAATGATGGGAGGGAAAGGAATTTAGCTTCAAAAGTTCATTTGTCGAAATGTCGCATTAATTGGGAAGGGTGGCACAAGGAGTGGAGAAGTAAAAAGCCAAGAGGGGAGGCATACTAGAATAATACCATGGTAATAATGATTCTGCATAGACTGATTGAAGGGATGAATGAGAAGGAAGATGCCCCTAGACTCGCATGATTGTATTGTAACATCGTTGGAATGTTGAAGTTACTAAAAATAGACGAGGAAGGCGCTCAAAGGATGGGGTGAAATGACCTGTTCTAGTTGTTTCCTTTATATGAAGAGGTTGGATGGAACGTCGGTTATATATATATCTATATATATATATATATATATATATATATATATATATATATATATATATATAGAGAGAGAGAGAGAGAGAGAGAGAGAGAGAGAGAGAGAGAGAGAGAGGGAAAGAGATAAGGCCGAAAGTTAGAATGGGGTGTTACGGCGAGTGGGAGTCTGTTGGGGTGTTACAGCAAGTGGGAGTCTGTTATTTGACAATTAAGGCTTCCAACACTGCAATGGCTAAGGGACAAAATTTTTGTGGCAGGTCGAGGGGAAGACCTCGCACAAAGGCTCAGGGTTAATCAGTTGTTAAGAGGATGAGGATGGAGGATATGGTGAGGGAGTTGTAATAAATTACCAAACGATTGTCCCAGAAAAAGGGAAAGAAATCATGGAAATCTGGGAGAATGAGGTTAGGTGTCTGCGAAGGGTTGTCCCGGATGGCCAAATTGAAGAAGAAATAGATTGGATTATAGACATCGTAAACTCATGAACGGGGATGATGTTATATCATAAAGCATTGGAGACATCGTGGCATGTCAAAACCTTAGTGGGGAAGCTTCTCCAGTTGAAGGCGATTAAAAAGAGATTAAGAACTATAGAAGAGACCCTCAAAAGGGTGGTGAATATAGAGTGACTAAAAGACAGCGGATTGGAGACATGAATAATATGTTCTCCATCTACCTGAAATATATCCACAACTTAGATATCTCATTGGGGCAAGAACAAGGAGATTCAACCCATCTGAGGAAATATCGTGCAAGGGAGACTATAGGAGCATACAGTGGTCAACAAAAAACTCAAGGAGGTGGGGAGGCAATGGCAGCAACTCCAATGGAGGGAGAAATACTTGGGGATGAAACAGGTGTGGTGGAAGCAACACCAATGCCTGTTGTCAAATGATTATGACTTTGTCCATTTTTTTGCTTTGTTTAGTCGTATGACTGCTTAGGCCAGATAGTAGTTATAGTGTGCTAGTTGGGTTTGTAGCTTCATAATATGTAGACAGAATGATAGATAGACTGAGATTAAGCTATAAATTGATAGTTAGCAGTGGTAGAAAAGTTAATTTTGTAGATCTGTATAAGGGATACCAGAGACAAAAACATTATGGTATGTCTGGTTAAATGTGTGGTCAAGAATATCTTTTACTATAGCTGGTCTAGTTTCCAATCTAGTAGGCCATCTGCTTTTTTTGTACTTAATGATTATCTAGTAATATAAGTGATCCAAATATTATTAGCTACTGGTATGAACCAAGATATTTTACTTATGTGATGTTAGCAGAATTGCATATAAAAGAGTATGAAAATCCACATGTGCATACTTTAAAGAAGATGAAACATAACAACAACCATCAAAACAAAAACACATAACACATTGATAACAGAGTTCACCCAGTGTGGGTTACGTCTCTGGGCCTTGGTTTTAAGAATGGGGAGGTCACTTCATTAAATGTTGCAAATGATGATGATGTGCTTGGTATATTCTTTGTCATTGCAAGGATGAATACCCTCAAGCATAGTGGCATGTCTTTCCATGAGACGTTCTCAGGAACTCTCCCTCATATGGGAAAATTCCCTCAACAAGACTGGCATGTCTCTCCATGAGACGTCCTCCTATACGAACTCTCAATCAAATGGGCCCTCCTTCAGCATGACAAGCTAATAAAATATCACATGATGTGGCATATAAGTATCCCTCAACATAATGGTAATCAGGGATCTCAACAAAAAAAACATCATCTCAACAAATCAGAAGAAATCATGACATAACTACATCATATACCTCCACTTTCAAGGATGACCGAAAAATTCAAAGCTCAGCTACTAAAATAGACACCATTGTTGAATTCGTGGCACTAAATCATTTCAAACGACTATAAACTTTTCCCCTTTCTAACGAAGTCAAATTTTGGACCCTCGGGAATCTTGAAGATTCCCCCAAAGATTTTTTCCTGAAGATGGCTGAAAAATCCACTACTCAAATGAAGATTCTTAGCACACCATTGCGCTCGCTGTGAAATTCTGTGAAAAATGACTATAAAGTTGGCAACATTCTACCTCTGTCAAAAATCAGCCTCCAAGGGAATCTTTTAGATTCCATAAGATTCTCCAAATATTACTTATTGTTGGATGCCTTAATTTTTGTTACTCAAAGGGGGAAACAAACTGCATGGTTGGACTCCTGACCAGAAAATGTGCAAAAATGACTATCAACTTGTCAAATTCTGACATTGACATCTATGGCCCTCCAAGAAAAAAAATTTGGCATCTTTGTAGATCCATCGCTCATGGTTTCGATGTCACTGTAACTCATGGTTTCAATCCTCTCTACCACCAGTCCCTCGGTTGACTTGAGGATTTAAATATATATTCACTAGGCAGAGTTAACAACATAAGGTCAATGGCCTGTTGGTAAGCGCCCAAATTTGAAGCGGACAGGTCAAGGGTTCCAACCACATCGACCCCCCTTATGGAATGGCATTTAAATATTTTTTACACCGCATGCTAATTTAAAATGGAAGTGATTCGGGAGCCTCCCAGGAGGCGACCCGGCCAGACTAGTCGAGAGGGTTCAAGCCCCACAGGCCCCGATGGTTATGACACATGGCATGGCAAGAGAGGTGAGTCCGCCTTTGGTGCCTGCCCACACCATATATATTATACACATGGTTTATTTGAGTTGTATGTGCCATGGAGTGTGGTGGGGGTGGCCGCCTGCCACCTCGATTTTGATTTTTTTTATTATTATATATGCAATATAATGCGCAGGGGTGGTGGGAGTGGCAGCCCGCCACCCTTATTTTAATATATATTTTTTTATTTTATTATACCAACCTTGTTATTTTTAATATGCCCGAAAATAAGGGTTACTAGACATTTTAACTAGGTGACAAATTCGCCCACCCGGTGGTTAGATTCTGCGCGTCACGTTGCTGCCAATTTGTTGCCTCGTTAAGCCTGCCACTTGGCCTAATTTGACCATAACTTTGACCAGCCATAACTTGATCATACGAGCTCGGATTTGAGTGGTGTTTTCACTGTTGGAATCAGGGAAACGGGCACTACCATCCAGTCTTAGTTTGGGACAAATCTAAGTACTTTTATTTTTGAGCTATTTCAAGGCCACTGTTGAATTCTGAGCGTGTCTGGAGCCACTGGATCATTCCTCCCCACTTAGGAGCTTTTGGTCTTCCAAAAACATGAACATAATATGTAAATGTTATGTTATATTTTCTGCACCACAAGTGTTCTGACAGGTCACCCTTCCTTCTCCTCCACCCTTATTCTTCGGAGCATAAGTGATGAGACGACACCTCCATCTCTGCAAACCTGTAGTACATCTTTGAAAATTACATGCTTAATTACATGACCAATCAAGAATCCTCATACTTTCCAAGAGTTTATAAGACACACTATTTGGTCAAGTTTACATCATAATAGAAAGCAATACCCCAACTATCAGCATAAGCCCAAAAACATCATTGTTGCTTTAATAAGAGATGGAAAACACATCATCACTTTTACAATTTAAATTGCAACACATGATTTACAAAATGAGGTCATGACAAGCTACCATATCTAGTAAAACCATCTCTTACTCAACAAAGTGAACCACCAAGAATGTGGCAGATTTGCTTGTCGAACATCTTCACCAACTAGTTTCTGCACGGATGTTTTGTCCTAGAGACGCTGCTCTGGATGGAGACTCCAACATGTGGCTCTTTGATTTCCAGCTCTATTGCAATGACTATAAAATTTCTTCTTCCTCTAGACCTGCTTAACCTACTTCCTTCCTTGATGTCGAGAAGGCCTTTCACACCTCATCCTCTTTCTTGCTGCCATTCTCTTCCAACACTCAGCAACCACATGGTTATGTAAACCACAAAAACTACATAGTTTTTTATGCCATGAATTTTGTTCATCATTAACATGCTTGTAATAAAAAATGAATTTATGAGTATTGAGATTGGTTATACCTCTCTTGATGGTCTTTGGTGTGATCTTGGTGATGAGAGCTTGCCTACAATGTGCATTTTCATGGGAAGATGGTGATGTGTTCCCATCATTCTCTTTCCTCGATGATTTCAACAATGTCTTGGAAGCTTCTGATACCTTTGAGAACTCTCCTTCAATGTATCCCAAACTTGTGAATTGGGGTATTTGTACCACCTCCAATGGCTGAGTCATTCCTTGGTCATTAACACAAAGTCTTCCTCCTTTATACCCCATCTTGGTAAGGAGTCTCATGCCAAATCATGTAATGGGTACCTCCATGTTTCCAACAGAAATAATTTCATGTGAAAGTGAAATTAAAGAGCGATCACCATTCTTTACCTCAACTGTCGATTCTGAAACAGGTGATGATGGCTTCGCTAAGCCTTCATTCCACTTCAATTTTTCTAAGGCCTCTTCCACGGCTCATAACTAAAGTTGTAGTCTCTGCTTCTCCTCTTTTTCTTCTCGTAGAAGCCTCCTCAATTCATCTTTCTCTTCTTGAAGGCTCTAATTGATCTCCTCATCCGAATGATGAGAAAGTGATGAAGAAGAAGATTGATCACTGGAAGACAAAGATGGAGCATCATCCTCTGCTCTTTATTTCTCTCATTCCTCTCTTGCCATCTTCTCCTCATAATCTACATACATTATTTCCACCAAGTGTGCCATCTTGAGGAGGTCCTCGTATAGATCTTTTTGTTCTTCATTTCCCTTCTTGTTGCACATTCAATCATTCACACTCGCAATTCACATTAGCGAGAATATCGCTCTAATACCAAACTTGATTCAGATCTATTCAGCTACCAGAATTAACCAAGATATTTTACTTCTGTGATGTTAGCAGAATTGAATATAAAAGAGTATAAAAAGCCACATGTGCATACTTTAAAGAAGATGAAACATAACAACAACCATCAAATAAAAAACACATAACACATTGATAACGGAGTTCACCCAGTGTGGGTTATGTATTCGGGCCCTGGTGTCAAGAGTGGGGAGGTCGCTTCATTAAATGTTGCAAATGATGATGATGTACATGGTATATTATTTGTCATTACAAGGATGAATATGCTCAACTAGAGTAGAAAGTCTCTCCACGAGACGTTCTCAGGAACTCTCACTCATATGGGAAAATTCCCTCAACAACACTGGCATGTCTCACCACGAGATGTCCTCCTATAGGAACTCTCACTCAAATGGGCCTCCCTTCAGCATGTCAAGCTAATAAAATCTCACATGATGTGGCATACAAGTATCCCTCAACATAATGGTAATCAGGGATCTCAACAACAAAAACATTGTTAGGTCCCTATAATAGTAGTGATTCCCCCATTACTATTGTCATTGTATCCCTTATAGTTATTGTTGTGCCCCTATTGTCCCCATATTGTTATTATTGTGCCCCATAGAAGCCCACTATTGTTATTTTTGTGCCCTTATATTATTATTGTTAGGTTGGATTTGGTTATATTGTGACACCTTAGACTCCTATATATAGAAAGGAGGTCTTGTCATTTATATCATCCAAGAATTATTCATGTGTGTAATGTAAAGGAGGTTTCCCCCTCGAAGAGGTTGATTTCTAAGGCGTTCATATTTCTTTTCTATCTTTTTGTGAGCTGGATTCATAATATTTGGTATCAAAGGTTGGATTCTAGGGTTTTGCTGCTCCAAACAGGTCATTGTGGCATTTTTGCTATAACTTTGTTTCTGCGATGTTTCAAAAGTGAAAAAAAAAAACCCCATTTGAGTTGAAATCTCTCTAAACCTCAGATCCAAATTTCAGATCTTGTCTTGCTATATTTTCGGAGATATGATCTGTTATAGATCTAACCCAAAAATATATGATAATAGAAATAAACCCAAGAATAATAAGATCCAAATATAGAAATGCTTCACTTTATTGATATCAAAACCCTTAAGGTAGGGCAACACCATACATTCACTCCTTAAGGAAGGAGAACACTCCACAAGCCATATGCCTATTCATTCAATAATCCTTGACACAATTCCTTGACATCTCTCCATGTGGAGTCTCTAGCCTCTATATAGGCCTCATACATACAATACCATGGGTCATTACCATGGTTCTCTCATACCATCGAACTAATACCATGGGCCCATTACATTATTACAAACTACTTGTGGTCCCTTACATGATATGGGTTAACCACCTTATTTATTACTATGGCCCATCCCATTATTATATTATTACCTTGGGTACCTCCCTTTGTACCCCATATTATCCCCCCTAGGTATATAACATTCCACCCCCCTTAGCATGTTTCGTCCCCGAAACATGGAAAGAACACAAATAATAAGATCTACTCAAACGAGTAGTCCACCATGCATGTGCATCTAGCCATCCAAGAGAAAGGTGAACCCTCGATCTCGCTGGTGCCTCGCTCGCTTGAGATGGAAGTTGACCGTGGTAGCTCTTATGTGTTGATGTGTAGTAGGTGGATCTTCTCTCCTCTCTATCTGTCCTGCGGGGGTTGTTGTCCTTGTGGCTAATTGGTTGCCATCTTGATGGTTGTCTTATGGGGTGATGTGGGTGATGATATGTTGAAGTTTTAACCCACGATGTCTTTTTCTTTAATTCACCCCTTACTGGAGCCTGACTGTTATCTGGTGCATGTTGTGGTGCCTGTTGTGGTGTCTTATCTTCTAATATTACTTCAACCACTGAACCCTCATCAGATTTGCCAGCACCTGTAACCTTTTCTGCTTCAGCCTCTGTTTGTGTTTGATTGTCGACCATCAACTGCTCATCATCTGATATGTCAGTCCCTAGAACATCTTCTGCGTCAACCTCCTTGGACTCTACCTATTTATTAATGGAAATATCATGTAATGTAATTTTCTTCCTTTTATACCAGAGCTTCAAGAATTTCTTCTGCACATTAATATTGATAGTACCCACAGATTCCATCCAAGAATATCCTAAAACAACATCCATATTATCCATCTTTGAAGTATAAAAATCACCATGCAACACATACTTATCCATAGAAATCTTCAAATCCTTGTACACTTGAACATCCTCATTATCCACTTGTGTGTTTTCAATGTGTTTTGCTGGAATTTGCAATTTTTTTGCCAAATTAACATTGATGAAATTATGCTTGCAACTAGGATTTATAGAAACAATGATCTTCTCTTTCTGAATCAATCCATGAACCTGCAATAAGGAGATACCAGCAGAAAATAACCTTTTAGGTTCCTTGGTTTCCTTCTTTCCTGTAAAAATAAAATCTTTGCTAGGTTGTGTGTCTGTCTATGTGAGCTTATCCACAAGATTAGTTTTACGGTCAAAGTGGTCCATAAGAGCTTTTGTGAATATGTCCCAAGTCAAGGGCCTTCGATAGCAACGTTGATGCCATTGCCACCATTGCCGTCTTTCATTGTCCAGGTACATTTTTCCCACACTCAGCTGAGTCTCATCATCCATGATGTAATTCAATCTAAAACATTTCTCCATTTGTGCTAGCCATTTGGCTGGATGAGAGCCATCAAATTTATACAAGTCCCTCAAACTCTGATCTAGGCCCGCCATCAAAAAAAAAATTGTCGAAAATTTGAAATGGCCACAATTTCGTCAATATTGCTCAGAATCCCTATTATGACCTGTTTTTGGAAATGGAACAATCATTCTACATCTACCCATGTGATAGAAATCTTGATCCAGACACTAGAATTTTAGATCTACGCTACAACTCTCCTGTCGTCACCAAAATTTCTGCAAAAAAGATCTGATTTTAAATCAGCGATATCTCCCTCATCTGGACTCTGATTCCACTGATTTTTTTTCTTGAAATTGGGTAATTTTTCACAAAAAATCCAGATATACAATTAGATTTTGTAGATCTTGCACCAGGACGTCTAGATCTGCGCCGCAAACTCGCTACCTCGAAAAATTGTCTACAACCCCAATGATTTTTAAATCAGCAATATCTTCTTCATCCGGACTCCGATTCGACTGATTTTTTTTTTGAAATCGGGTATTTTTTCACATAAAATCCAGATATACAATTATATTTTGTAGATCTTACACCAAAACATACATATCTGATATGCAAACTCGCCGCCCCCGAAATCCTACAAAAAAAAATCTCCATTGTTGCCCAAGAAAGAGCTCTGATACCACTTGTTATAGATCTAACCCAAAAATATATGATAATAGAAATAAACCCAAGAATAATAAGATCCAAAAGAAATTCTTCACTTTATTGATATCAAACCCTTAAGGTAGGGCAACTCCATACATTCACTCCTTAAGGAAGGAGAACACTCCACAAGCCATATGCCTATTCATTCAATAATCCTTGACACAATTCCTTGACATATCTCCATGAAGAGTCTCTACCCTCTATATAGGCCTCATACATACAATACCTTGGGTCATTACCATGGTTCCCTCATACCATCGAACTAATACCATGGGCCCATTACATTATTACAAACTACTTGTGGTCCCTTACATGATATGGGTTAACCAACTTATTTATTACTATGGCTCATTCCATTATTATATTATTACCTTGGGTACCTCCCTTTGTACCCCATATTATCCCCCCTAGGTATATAACATGATCCAAGGAAGTTAGGGTTTCTACAGGATCCCAAATTATATCTCAAATAGGTGACCTGGGGAAAATCGTAATAACTTTTTTTCTGACCATCAGATTGAAATTTCGTAAAAAGGTACAGAAATAGAACAGACTGTAGTTTTTTTGTATCAGATTCAGATCCTAAGGTCAAAACAGTGACACGTGGCACTTTGTACAAGATCGCTCTACTGAACTAGTCTATAATTAGGCCATCGTGGGAGATTTGACATAAATCTTCATTGGAGAATCCAATATTGATCAGACTTGTGGGATTAAAAAGAGTATTCATAGGGTTACTACAGGAAGAAATTTGAGACCTTGAAGATCCAAAATTACAAAGATATAGCAGATTCAATATCGAGCTCATACAAAGTGAAAAAAGTTGTGTAGTTTTTTTTAAATTTTTGCAGAAGTTTGGTTTGAAAAATTGGTTTGAAGGAATTCAAAGGGCATAGTGAAGCATTATTATCAGTAATTGATGCCCCGAATAAAGAAAATGGAAACACCTAGCAAGCAACCTGAAAGCTCTAGCATGACTCATGAAGAAGAGGAAGAAATGCAACATGATATATCATAACTACGAAACCAAGTGCAACAAATTTCTCTTGCACAAAAAGTAACGGAAGCTAAGATGAATGGTTTAAAGAAAGACGTAGAAGCTAAGATGTATGGAGTGGAAGCTAAGATGGATGGTTTAAAGGACATAGAAGCTAAGATGTATGGCATGGAAGCTAAGATGGATGGTTTAAAGAAAGGTGTAGAAGCTAAGATGAATGATGTGGAAGCTAAGATGGATGGTGTGGAAGCTAAGATGTATGGCATAGAAGCTAAGATGGGTGATTTAAAGAAAGGTGTGGAAGCTAAGATGGAAGATTTGAAGGCAGATTTGACAAAGTTTCTACAAGAAATGCTTACTAATGGCGAAAGGGTAGTAAAGGAAACTCATGATGAGAACAAAAGAAATGTTAATCATGATTTCATAAATTCTAACATTGGATCAAAGAACCTCCATGTTCCAAAGATCAATATGAGGAATTTTGATGGCAAGGATCCCGTATCATGGATACTACAGATGGAGCAATTTTTCAATCTCCATAATGTGAAAAACACACAAAAGGTACGCATTGCAACTTTATATTTGGAACCAAATCAGTTTGTATGGTATCGATGGCTTTGCTCTCGTAAAAAAATTGTCACTTGGGATCTTTTTACAGATGAAATGATAGCACATTATGAGGATACAAAAAGCAACACATTTTTTAGCCAAATCATAAATCTCAAACAAAAGGGTTCAATGATGGAGCACATTGAGAACTTCCAAAAATTGAATATAAGGGTAAAAGATATTCCAAAGGAGCATAGGATTGATGTGTTCATAGGGACTTTAAAGGATAACATCCAACATGAGGTTCACCTTTGGGAACCTGATTCATTGGAGAAGGCATTCAAGTTGGAAAGAAAAATGGAAAGAAAAATTATGGAAACAAGGAAGCCTACCACTCACAATCATAAAGATGGAAGTCCTGTTGCGCCTAGCCATCCACAACCTACAAGGTTGACACCACAACAATTGGAATAAAAAAGAGCAAAAGGGCTTTGTTACAGTTGTGATAGCAAATACACTAAAGGTCATAAGTGTGCTAAGAAAAAATTATTTTACATAGATTGTGAAGAGGAGAAAGAAAAGGAACAAGAAACGTCAAAAGAAGGGGATATACAAGAGGGACAAACCCTAGAGAAAGAAGAAATGAATCTGACCATATCTTGTAATGCATTGGATGGAATTACCACTCCTAAAACTATCAAGATAGAATGGCATATCAAGAAGAAAAAGGTAATAGTGTTGATTGATTCAGGAAGTACCCATAATTTTATTCATTATAAGATAGCCAAGGAATTGAATTTCTTGCTATATCTAGCACCAAAGTGTCAAGTGATGGTTGCAAGTGGAGGAACCATAAATTGCTCAGGAAAGCGTCATAATGTCAAACTATCTATGGGAGAATATGTATTGAATAGCCCATTGCTTTCCATTCCAATGGTTGGTGCTAATGTTGTACTAGGAGTCCAATGGCTACAATCCTTGGGTACAATAACTTTTAATTATCAAGAACTTTTCATAAAATTTTCTTCAGAAGGAAATGAAGCTGAATTAAGGGGTACCGCAGGGAAAGTGGGAAAGATAATCAACTATAACGGAATGAAAAAGCTTCTAAAGAAATAAAAATGAGGCATAATTGCACAATTATGTTCACTAGAGGTTCCCACATAGAAATCATCTATTTCTCCAGATCTCCAAAAAGTCTTGGACAATCATTCTAAGGCATTTGAGACTCCCTAGGGCCTCCAACCTATTCCTGATCATGATCATGCTATTCATTTGATTCTAGGAAGTGCTCCTCGAAACAGCAGGCCTTACAGATATCCCTATGCCTAAAAGAGTGAAATTGAACGTATGGTTGTAGAAATGCTAGAGGTTGATATAATTCAACCTAATCAAAGTTCTTTCTCTGCTCTAGTAGTATTGGTTCACAAGAAGGATGGATCATGGCACATGTGTCCAGATTATAGGGAGCTCAACAAGCTCACTATTAAAGATAAATTTCCCATTCCTGTCATTGATGAATTATTGGATGAATTAAATGGATCAAATTACTTCACCAAGTTGGATCTTCGTTCAGGATATCATCAAATTAGAATGAAGGCTGAAGACATTCCAAAAACAACATTTAGAACTCATGAGGGTCATTATGAATTTTTGGTCATGCCTTTTGGCCTTACCAATGCACCTTCTACATTTCAAGGTTTGATGAATTCCATTTTCAACCCTTCATTAGAAAATTTGTGTTAGTATTTTTTGATGATATACTAATCTACAGTGAGTCTTGGAAGGATCATGTTCAACATGTTGACAGGGTGCTCAAACTATTGGAGGAGAAATAATTATATGCAAAAAGCTCCAAATGTTTCTTTGGAGTACAAGAGGTGGAATATCTGGGTCATATTGTATCTCATGAAGGTGTTAAGCTAGACCCTAGCAAAATTAAAACCATTAAGGAATGGAAAATCCCCACATCCATAAAGCATCTACGAGGATTTTTTGGGTTGACAGGGTATTATCGCAAGTTTATTAAGAATTATGGCAGAATAGCAGCACCTCTAACAACATTATTGAAGAAAGATGCATTTTCGTGGACTCCATAAGAAATGAAGGCCTTTGAACATATTAAAGAGGCAATGTGCCAAGCATCGGTCTTAGCTACACCAGACTTCATAAAAACCTTTATTGTGGAATGTGATTCCTTAGGAAATGGAATTGGTGTTGTTTTAATGCAAGAAGAAAGACCCATTGCTTTCGAAAGTCGTCCAATCAAAGGAAAGTATTTACTGAAAGTTATTTATGAGAAGGAAATGTTGGCAATACTACATGCACTTAAGAAATGGAGACCCTACCTAATGAGAAGGCACTTCAAGGTAAAAATAGATCATGATAGCCTTAAATACTTTTTAGAACAAAGATGATCTTCAGAAGAGTAGCAAAAATGGGTTACAAAGATGTTGGGTTATGACTTTGAAATCATCTACAAAAAGGGAAGCAAAATGTTGTGGAAGATGCACTCTCAAGAAAGGATGGGGACGTGGAAGAATTTCTTTGCGCCATTTCTATTATCCAACCAGAATGGATAAATGAAGCAAGGGATGAATGGAAGAATGATGAAGAAGTGTGGGCACTCATTCAAAAGATACAACAAGATCCCAGTACATCTGTTACATTTAGCTGGAAAAATGACTCGTTATGGTACAAGGATCAGTTATACCTATGTAAGAATTCCCAACTCAAACAAAAGATTCTTAGGGAATTGCACACCTCTCCCTTAGGAGGGCACTCAAGATTTCTAAAAACTTACCACAGGGTTAAGAAGGAATTTTTTTGGGATGGCCTTAAATCGGATATTCAAAAGTTTATGGCAGAATGTTTGGTTTGCCAACAAAATAAAGTTGAAACAATTAAGACCCCAAGTCTATTACAACCTTTATCCATTCCAAGCCAACGTTGGGAGGAGGTTTCAATGGATTTTATCACAGGTTTACCCAAGTCCGAAGGAAAGAGTGTTATCATGGTGGTAGTTGACAAAATTACCAAGTATGCACACTTTTGTGCATTATCTCATCCATTTAAAGCGAGTACAGTTTACTGCATTTACGGAAACAATTCAAAAGCTACATGGAAACCAAAAGATTATTGTAAGCGACAGAGATCCCATTTTCACTGGAAATTTTTGTACATAATTATTTTCTTGTCTTGGTACTGAGTTAGCTCATAGCTCATCTTATCATCCTCAATCTTATGGGAAAACTGAGATAGCAAACAAATGTTTGGAAGGATATCTTTGTTGCTTTGTATCTAATAAACAGACACAATGGGTCAAATGGTTTCCTCTAGCTGAATGGTGGTATAACACTTCCTTCCATACTGCAACAAAAATGACCCCATTTATGGCACTTTATGGATATCATCAACCATCCATCACATCATATTTAAGAGAAAATTCTAAGGTTCAAGCAGTGGAAGATCACCTCGAGCATCAACAACAAGTTCTCCAACTCTTAAAGGATAACCTCGCCTTGGCGCAGAATAGAATGAAACAGCAGGAAAATCAACATCAAGGCAAAAGAAGTTTTGATGTAGGTGATTGGGTATTCCTATGGCTACAACCACATAAAAATATGACCCTCAAGTAAGCTAAGAAGGATAATAAATTATCACCAAAGTATTATGGTTCGTACAAGGTGTTGCAAAAGATAGGTACTATGGCATACAAATTGGATCTTCTTGCAGCTTCCCGAGTGCACCCATTTTTCCATGTTTCATGCTTAAATAAGGTTATAGGTGACAAGCTCCCAGTTCAAACAATATTGCCAGAACTTGATGAGGAAGGAAAAATCATATTGGAACCTGAAGCAGTCAAAGAAACAAGAACTCGACAGCTATGAAATCGATCAATTTCAGAGTATCTCATCAAGTGGAAGAACTTACCCGTTGAATATTCCACATGGGAGAGTGAGAATTTTATATAAAAGCATCCGAAACTACTCAAGCATTGATGACATCACTTTCTTGAAGGAGAGGGGCATGTTAGGTCCCTATAATACTAGTGATTCCCCCATTACTATTGTCATTGTATCCCTTATTGTTATTGTTGTGCCCCTATTGTCGCCATATTGTTATTATTGTGCCCCATAGAAGCCCATTACTGTTATTTTTGTGACCTTATATTATTATTGTTAGGTCGGCTTTGGTTATATTGTGACACCTTAGACTCTTATATATAGAAAGGAGGTTGTGTCATTTGTATCATCCAAGAATTGTTCATTTGTGTAATGTAAAGGAGGTTGCCCCCTCGAAGAGGTTGATTTCTAAGGCGTTGATCTTTCTTTTCTATCTTTTTGTGATTTGGATTCATAACAAACATCATCTCAAAAAATCATAACATAACTACATCATATACCTCCACTTTTGGGGATGGCTGAAAAATTCAAAGCTCAACTATTGAAATAGACACCACCGCTAAATTCGTGGCACGAAATCGTGTCAAACGACTATAAACTTTTCCCCTTTCTAACACTGTCAAATTCTAGACCCTTAAGAATCTTGAAGATTCCCCAAAGATTCCTTCCTGAAGTGTGCCGAAAAATCAGCTGCTCGGATGAATATTATGAGCACACCACTACGCTCCCTGCGAAATTCTATTAAAAATGACTATAAAGTTGGCAACATTCTGCCTCTCTCAAAAATTAGCCTCCAAGGGAATCTTTTAGATTCCACAAGGTTCTCCAAAGATTCCTTGTTTCTAGATGCCCAAATTTTTACTGCTCGGATGAGGAAACAGACTACACGGTTAGACTCCTAGGGAGAAAGTGTGCAAAAATGACTATCAACTTGTCAAATTCTGACACTAGCATCTCTAGCCCTCTAAGGGAATCTTTTTGGCATCTTTGCAGATCCATTGCTCATGGTTATGTTGTCTTTGCAACTCATGGTTCCACTCTGCTCTCTACCGCCAGTCCCTCGGTCGACTAAATGATGAGAGTTTAAATATATATTCGCTGGACAGAGTTAACATCATAAGGTCATTGGCCCGTTGGTAAGTGCCCAAATTTGGAGCAAGCAGGTCAGGGGTTCCAACCCCACCGACCCCCCCTTATGGAATGGTGCATTAATCCATTTTACACCGCATCTTAATTTTACATGGAAGTGGTTTAGGGGTCGCCCGGGAGGTGGGACAGCCAGACTGTTCGGATAGGTTCAAGCCTCATCGACCCCGGTGGTTATGATACATTGTGTGGCGAGTGTGGCGGGTCTGCCTTTGGCGCCTTCCCACACCATATATAATATACGTATGGTTTATTTAAGTTGTATGTGTCGTGGGGTGTGGTGGGGGTGGCGGCCTGCCACTCCGATTTTGATTTTCTTTTTATATTATATATGTAATACAATGTGCGGGGGTGGCAGCCTGCCACCCTTATTTTAATATTTTTTTGTTTTATTATACCAACATGATTGTTTTTAATCCTCTTGGAAATAAGGGTTATTGGAATTTTTAATTAGGTGACAAATTCACCCGTCCGATGGCCAGATTGCATGCGTCAGGTTGTTGCCAATTTGTTGTCTTGTTAACCCTATCACTTGGCCAAGTTGGAATAGAACTTTTACCAGCCATAACTTGATCATACGAACTCAGATTTGAGTGTCATTTGCACCGTTGGAATCAGGGCAACAAGAACTATGATCTAGTCCTAGTTTGGGAGTAATCTGATGAATTTTATTTTTTAGCTATTTCAAGGCCACTGTTGAATTCTGAGTGTGTCTAGAGCCACCTAGATCAATAAGGTTTCTCTACTGACTTACAAAAAAAAATCAGAGAGCGATGCATCGTCGAAGAGTTATTTTTATACAAAAAAAAATAATGGTGTGCAACCTATATATGATGCATCAGTGCTTACACTACTTGATAGCACCAAACAAAGGTTAACTTTAAAAAATATCGGTCCTAAAACTATTTTCACCATATTGGTGTTATATTCCCATGAAGCACCTATGTTTTTCATGTATTGAAATGCACCGGTGCATACTTAACAAGAGCACCGCTATAGGGTTTCTTATTTTTTTAAATTTTGTTGTGCTCTTGGAAATATTACACACTGATGTTGTTACAATAACGCACTGAAACAGGGTTAAATAAAAAAAACGTACTGGCCGCAAATTTCAATTTTACCATTTGCAGTGTTGTAGAGCTCTAAAGCACCAGTGCTACTCTTACCTCATGCAAGCGCCCTGTCGTCAGTGATTCTCTTGCTCACCATCCTTCTGTCCCATGCTCAATGCATGGCTTTCGAATTTTCTCAAACAGTGGTGAAATTTGTTTTTCTCATTTACATGTCAACTATGCCTCCCCGATGAGCAAATGTCCAGGTAATGTTTATGTTTCTCTCTAATTTAATGTTTTAGCGAATTAAAATTGCGAATTATGTTCTAAAATCCACCATTTTTTATTTTGTTTTCCTGTGCAGTGTGTTCAATAAGTTTGGATCGCACCAATAGTGGTGCGCCTTATAAATTTATAAGGTGCACCATAATTTGGTGCGTACACCTAAGGCACTATGGTGTTGTCCGTGCGTTTGGTAAATTAAAACATATCAGGTAAAGCTATAAATTGTACATTAGTGTGTATGTTTTTAAGTTACTCCTGGTGTGTTTATATTTACCAAATGCACCGCAAACATAATATTAAAAAAAAAATATCTCGATGCATTCGATAACCTAAACATTTTGTATCAGTGCGCAAGGTTTATACGTACGGACTAGTGCGTAAGTTTGTCTTGACACACCGCATTGAAACTGTATGTATGTGAACCAAAAGTGGTGCATCATATGTATGTATGCACCGTTGTTGGTGCTTTCTTATTTGATAGTGCACTGGATTTGGTGCATTCCTATTTTGTGGGTGTACCAGGGATGATTTTCTTTTTTTAATTGAAAGCTATAAGTCCATATTTATAAATACATTTTTCATTTAATAAAAAAAAAATATGTTTTATGTATGAGGCTTACGTATTTTATATGTCAATCATGTAGAAGATACGTCAACAAAGGGAGTAGTAGCAGGAACAAGAGGAAATGGCAAATCAATATAATGTGATTCGACCATGGGAGGCATGAGAGAGGGAGAGATATTTATACCCTCACCCTATTAGCGTAGCAACCCGCATTCTCTTGAGGAATGTAGGCCTCCTTAAGCATTATGAGGAGGCTACATCCATGAAGGCGCAAAGACTGGCTTGTTGGCACAGTTGATCCGTCAGTGGGATGTGCGCCCTTTACTTATGATGCCCCTACCCCATTATAGTTCGGGAAGATATGGGCCCTTTACTTACAATGTTATGAAACCAGCTCACAAAAAGATAGAAAAGATAGATCAATGCCTTAGAAATAAGCCTCTTCAAGGGGGAAACCTTCTTTACATTACACAAATGAAAAATTCTTAGATGATACAAATGACAAGACCTCCTTTCTATATATAGGAGTCTAAGGGGTCATAATATAATCAGAGCTGACATAACAATAATAATGTAAGGGCACAATAATAACAATAGTGGGCTTCTATGGGGCACAATAATAACAATATGGGGACTACATGGGCACAACAATATAATAAGGGGGTTGTACTAATAACAATAAGGGGTTAGACTAGTAGTATAGTGACCTAACATACCCCTCTCCTTCAAAAACTGTTGTCCTCAATGCTTGAGTAGTTCTTGCTACTTCTGTATAAAATTCTTGTCCTCCCATGAGGAATCTTTAGCCAGTAAGTTCTTCCACTTGATGAAATACTCTAAAATTAATCGATTTCGTAGTTGTCGGGTTCTTGTTTCTATGACTGCTCCAGGCTCCAATATGACTTTTCCTTCCTCGTCAAGTTCTGGCAATATTGTTTGAACTAGGATCTTCTACAACTTTTGAATGAGTGGCCACACTTCTTCATCCTTCTTCCATTCATACCTTGCTTCGTTTATCCAATCTGGTTGGATAATAGAAATGGCGCACAACAATGCTTCCACATCCTCATCCTTTCTTGAGAGTGCATCTGCCACAAAATTTTGCTTCCCTTTTTTGTAGATGATTTCAAAATCATAACTCAACATCTTTGTGACTATTTTTGTTTCTCTTCAGAGGATAATCTTTGTTCTAAAAAGTATTTAATACTATCATGATCCGTTTTTACCTTGAAGTGTCTTCCCATTAGGTAAGGTCGCCATTTCTTAAGTGCGTGTAGTATTGCCAACATTTCCTTCTCATAAATAGCTTTCTTGAGGGACATTTGTTTGTATGTATGTAACCATAAAAATACCCAATCGCCTACATCAAAACTTCTTTCATTGCAATGTTGATATGCCTGTTGTTTCATTCGATTCTGCACCAAAGTGGCATTATCCTTTAAAAGTTGGAGAACTTGTTGTTGATGCTCGATGTGATATTTCACTGCTTGAATCTTTTTCTTCTTGAGATGTCCTTCTATATTGAGAGTTTGAGGAGTGGTAATTTCTTCCAATGCATTACAAGATATGGTCGGATTCATTTCTTGATGCTCTATGTCATCTTTCAGTTCTTGAACATTTTTGTTCTTGATATGTCCTTCTATATTGATAGTTTGAGGAGTGGTAATTCTAGCCATTGCATTACAAGATATTGTCGGATTCACTTCTTCTTTCTTGATGTGGTCTTTCAGTTCTTGAACCTTTTTCTTCTTGATATGTCCTTCTATCTTAAGAGTTTGAGGAGTAGTAATTCTTTCCAATGCTTTACAAGATATGGTTGGATTCATTTCTTCTTTCTCTAGGGTTGGTTCCTGGTGTATATACTCTTCTTTTGACATTTATTGATCCTTTTCTTCCTCCTCTCCACAATCAATGTAAAATAATTTCTTCTCAGCACACTTATGACCTTTAATGTATTTGTTATCACAATTGTAACAAAGCCCTTTTTCTCTTTTTTCTTCCAATTGTTGTGGTGTAACCCTTGTAGGTTGTGGAAGGCTAGGAAAAACAACACTTCCATCTTTATAGTTGTGAGGGGTAGACTTCCTTGTTGCCATAATTTTTCTTTCCACTTTGTAACAAAGCCCTTTTGCTCTTTTTTCTTCCAATTGTTGTGGTGTTGCTCTAAAGAAGGTGTTTCTCTTTGTAATCTCATAATGTGCTATCATTTCCTCCGTGAAAATTGACCACGTAACAAGTTGTTTACGAGGACAAAGCCCCTTATACCATAAAAATTGATCTGGATTTAAATAAGAAGATGTAATACATACATTTTGTAATAGTGGTAAACCATTTAGATCAAAATATTTCTCCATCTGTAGTATCCAATTTACCGGATCCTTGCCATCAAACTTCCTCATACCACCTTCTCTTGATTTTTGGAGCTTGATCTTGAAATGACTGTAACTCTGCAATTTCATATCTCCAAGTTATGAAATTTCTTCCTGCGGTATCTCTCTGTGTTCTCCTTCTAATCTCGCAAGTCTGATCAAGATTGGATTCTGCAAGGAAGTGTTATGTCAAATCTCCCACGATGACCTGATTACAGACTGGTTCAGTAGAGTGAACTTGTACAAAGTTCCACGTGTCACTGTTTCAACCTTAGTACCTGAAACTAATATATAGAAAACTACAGGAAGTCCACTTTCGGAAACTTCTTACGAAATGTCAATCTGATGCTTAGAGAGAAAGTTATGACAATTTTCCAAGGTGACCTGTTTGGAATGTAATTCGGTAGTCTGCAAAACCTCTAACTTCCTCAGATTATATCTCCGAAAATATAGCGATACAAGATCTTAAATTTGGACCCGAGGTTCAGAGATATTTCTTCTCAAATGGGTTTTTTTGTTGGCTTCTGAAACATCGCAAAAAAACATTTATAGTGAAAATTCCACAATGACCTGTAGAAATTTTGAATAATATGACACATATTCACAGAGATTATCCTGATCATACAATTATAAGCGGAACATGTATAACACATAATCTCCTCTACGTTGATCATCAATTTACAAAAGCAGAAACATTCACAGGCGCACATAGAAGCATCAATCAAACTTATTAACACAGTATGTATCCCGGGGAAAGCATCTCGCTAAAAACCCCACACTATCTGTATATTATATTTATTGAATCATGTAACATTACAAAGTACAATGCTTATCGCAAGAAATCCAGTACCAGCTCCACCTGTTACACACAATATAGCTCAGATTTTATCTCCAAATCTCCCCCACTGCTTGCCTGCCTCCACAGCTCAATACCTGCTCAAGAACTGATGAGAATGGCTTCCCAAACTCGTATTTCACCTAAAAATAATCACTCACACTTTGTTGGACGTGAGAAAAGGCTACAATACTGGGCAAATACATGAGCAAACTCATTGGCATACTCAATCCCTTGATTGTGCAAGATCTGGTGCACAACTATAGTCACAACTGATAGCAATCTGATTCTCTACCACCTGTCCCTGTTGAACTGAACATGCACTGACATGCAACTGAGTTAACTGATGTATTCTATAGTTGCATTATGAGTTAATAACTTGTGAATTAATTAATAACTAATTCACCCAACTCATCTCTAGTCTATTGATCAGTTATACTAAATACAACTAGTTTAACAAAGCTAAACTGAACACAACTCCATCCACTGCACCTCCAGTCCACTAAACTCAACTCACTTGAGTTCTAACTGAAGTCATGCATGCAACAACTCAACTGACTCATAAGAAAAGCGTATTTCCCTCTAACAGCTGCATGTGCCACCTCTGTAGCTCAAACTGAAGTGCTCCAAGAGAATAAGATCAAGTTTATAGTCCAAATATTATTATGAGACAATAATATTTGACTTTTCTATTTTTGACAGCCAGTCTAAAAATAGACTTTGATCACTCACACTGTGATCACTCACACTTTGATCAAAAATAGAAGTCCGTCTATTTTTCCCAACTTTACCAATCATCCATAAACAGCAACCTGCAATCCATAGACATGATCCATATGTCTAAAAATAGACTTGCGCCAAAAATAGCCTGCGGGCCCACTTAGTGAATGCGACTCTTTTCACTAAGCTCCATCATCTTGTTGCACTCTCAACAAGCATTTCTTGTTGCACAATTTTCAACACTCCCTCTCAACAAGAAAGGCTTCCTCTCAAACACGATCCTGTAACTCTGGAATGTTCTCCATGCAACACATCTAGCCGGTCCACTTGCTCTGTCATCAAAGTCTTTGACTGCTATTGCCTCTGTCGACTGAAACTCTGCATCTCTGTGCTCTTCAGTATCTGACTGCTCTAGCCTCTGTCACTTTGATCTCTGACTGCATCTGTGCTGCTGCTGGTTCTATCTCCCAGCATTGCATCCGCACTGCACCTCCCAACTGACCTCCCTGTTGGGATAGAAACACCCTCTGATGCTGAAGCTCTATCTGCTGCTGACAAGTGCTCCCTCTCTGACATCTGCGCTACTGTAACATCTCCATGCATCTCGCACCATTGCACACCTCTCTGTTCCACCTAGAACTGTGCAAAACACTTGTGCCTCTCGCATTGCTACAGCCTGCTAGCTATGCGCTGTCCTGGGATTCCCTGCACTGTCGCTCTCTCTGCCGCTCCATCTGCATCTGTCTCTACCCAATTAGTCAGTTCCTGCCACTACACATTTGGGGCTCCCGTAGCAAGGTCTCATCCAAGAGGTTGGGTACCTCAAGGATCCTGCCCCTCCTCCTTGGGACAATCAATCCACATCACCCCACCTCCTACCTGGAGGTATGGCTGCATGTGATCCCTCAGCCCACCTGGCTCGATGTTTCCCGCTACTGGAGGTCTCTGGATGAGTAGATGTCTCTACTCGATCTCCTCTCAGCTTCCCCTATTGTGTCTTCTCCACAACCTCCTGAATCTGCTGCACCAATCGTGGCTCCTCCACAATCGTCTGAGACTTCTTCTGGCTCTGCATGTTGAGAGGTAATATACGCTCCCTCTCAACCACCAAGTCTCCATCAGTTGCCTCGCTTCTCAAGGCTTTGCATGCATCTTGAACCTCAAGAGAATACAGGTTCTTGACCCGTGAACCAATCTCATGACAACCAAAGCATCTCACCTTCGACTTGTCAACCTTCTTCCCATCATTGGAAGAACAAGATTCAGAAAGAGAAACCTTCTCCTTCCCCTTCTTCACCTTACTCGCTAAGGCACAGTTCTCCTCATCCTGCATGGATGAAGAACTGTCTCTGGTGCTCCGTCTAATCTCCTCCTGCACAAGATCCAACCAAAATCTCTCCCATCCTGGCAGTTTCTCCCTTCCATTCACCGAGTCCTGGTAGCTATGCCAACTCTTAGGAAGGTCAAGGAGTGCTAGACTCACCATCCTCATCCGACAGTTACCCCCACACTTCCCAGTTCATCCTGGCATTGGGTGAAATTCGTGAGATACTGGGGCATATTGTCTCCATTCTCACACTGAATGTTTTTGAGTTTTATCTCTTTCTTTGGAATTAAATTCGAATTCCACCAGCTCAAAACTCAACTACTTCCGATCTAGAATTCCTGAGAACAAAGTATTTCTCTTACAGAGATTGACTGTATGGGCTTTTACCAGATATCTCACATTCCAAAAGAAGGATGAATCCAGAGGTTACCTGGCCCGATTACAGACTCTGCCTGAAGAAATAAAATGTAAACACTTCCTGAATAATAGATCTGATGATCAATCCTCGCTTGATATCCTGTAAAAATCTCTTCTACAAATCAAGCAGCTCCGATACCATGTAGAAACTTTTTCTACAATTATCTAGCTCGCTCCGATACCATGTAGAAATTTTGAATAATATGACACATATTCACAGAGATTATCCTGATCATACAATTATAAGCGGAACATGTATAATACATAATCTCCTCTACGTTGATCAGAAGCAGAAACATTCACAGGCGCACATAGAAGCATCAATCAAACTTATTAACACAGTATGTATCCCGGGGAAAGCATCTCGCTAAAAACCCCACACTATCTGTATATTATATTGATTGAATCATGTAACATTACAAAGTACAATTCTTATACAAGAAATCCAGTACCAGCTCCACTGTTACACACAATACAGCTCAGATTTGATCTCCAAATCTCCCCCACTGCTTGCCTGCCTCCACAGCTCAATACCTGCTCAAGAACTGATGAGAATGGCTTCCCAAACTCGTATTTCACCTCAAAATAATCACTCACACTTTGTTGGACGTGAGCAAAGGCTACAATACTGGGCAAATACGTGAGCAAACTCATTGGCATACTCAATCCCTTGATTGTGCAAGATCTGGTGCACAACTATAGTCACAACTGATAGCAATCTGATTCTCTACCACCTGTCCCTGTTGAACTGAACATGCACTGACATGCAACTGAGTTAACTGATGTATTCTATAGTTGCATTATGAGTTAATAACTTGTGAATTAATTAATAACTAATTCACCCAACTCATCTCTAGTCTATTGATCAGTTAGACTAAATACAACTAGTTTAACAAAGCTAAATTGAACACAACTCCATCAACTGCACCTCCAGTCCACAAAACTCAACTCACTTGAGTTCTAACTGAAGTCATGCATGCAAAAACTCAACTGACTCATAAGAAAAGCGTATTTCCTTCTAACAGCTGCATGTGCCACCTCTGTAGCTCAAACTGAAGTGCTCCAGGAGAATAAGATCAAGTTTATAGTCCAAATATTATTATGAGATAATAATATTTGACTTTTCTATTTTTGACAGCCAGTCTAAAAATAGACTTTGATCACTCACGCTGTGATCACTCACACTTTGATCAAAAATAGAAGTCCATCTATTTTTCCCAACTTGACCAATCATCCATAAATAGCAACCTGCAATCCATAGACATGATCCATATGTCTAAAAATAGACATAGTCTAAAAATAGACTTGCGCCAAAAATAGCCTGCGGGTCCACTTAGTGAAGGCGACTCTTTTCACTAAGCTCTATCATCTTGTTGCACTCTCAACAAGCATTTCTTGTTGCACACTTTTCAACATGACCTATTTGGAGTAGTGAAACCCTATAATTCAAAGCTCTGATACCAAATGTTATGAAACCAGCTCACAAAAAGATAGAAAAGATAGATAAACGCCTTATAAATAAGCCTCTTCGAGGGGAAACCTCCTTTACATTATACAAATGAACAATTCTTAGATGATACAAATGACAAGACCTCCTTTCTATATATAGGAGTCTAAGGGGTCATAATATAATCAGAGCTGACATAACAATAATAATGTAAGGGCACAATAATAACAATAATGGGCTTCTATGGGGCACAATAATAACAATATGGGGACTACATGGGCACAACAATATAATAAGGGGGTTGTACTAATAACAATAAGGGGTTAGACTAGTAGTATAGTGACCTAAAATACAATGCCTAATTAATTCATTTTGACTTACGGCCTTACATTTTGATCTCGCCAGATTGAATAAAACGCTTTAGAGGCCCGCACTTGATATTACATTTTCTCCCTATCTAAATGAGCTATGTAAGAAACCATTAGAAGGTTCTCAATCCCCCTCCTAGCTTATCAATCTATCAGTAAGTGAATCAATCCCTTCCTATCTTTCAGTGGTATATAGCAACTGTAAGTGTTAATATGTCTGCCTTCCAATGGGTATATCCCTCCCATCTTAGTGTTACCAATCGTGAAAGAAACTATGCCCATCGGTATGTGTACTAATGCCCTTCGGTAGGTAGAAGATACTACTCCCATGGGTATTTCAACTTAAGTCCTTCGGTAGGCGGAAGTCCACTGCTAGTAGGTATTAGATATGCTACGTATAGGTAGCATTAGTTTCCCCCTTTCCCTTCAGTTTTCTCCTTATATGTCAGTTTTATACATAATAGGGTAGGAAAAACTTACTAGTAGGTAGGCGGTACGATACTGATAGGTGCGGAAAGTAAAGAACATCCATAGAGCAATCCATCGAGAAAGATACATCTAAAGAAAGAAACAAAGCTATAGAGCTCTGCTACCCAAATGCTTTGGGAACCATCAATTGAGATTAGACAAACCAACAAGGGATCGGCGGAGGTGGTGAGATAGAGAGGGATTAGATGATGTCGTTGAACATCTACATAGAGTGTCTTGGTGAAGGAGGGGATTCCGTTGAGCGAAGTGAGCCGGGATGAGCCGAGCCTAGCAGTGCAGGTAGGGATTTCCTCTTGACCATTTTCATGTGGCCAACCACAGTTCATTTGACATCTTTTCGACCCCCTTCCCATCTTTCGTGACTACCAAGATAGGTGTTGGGTTAGTTAGGATTGCCTAGATAGGACTGCCCAGTTAGCCTTTGATTTTCTATTGTTATCCTAGTGTTTCGTGGAATATAGGCACTCGTTGATTTGTTGGCGCAGTCTTCGAATTAACCACCTAGCTTTGAATGACCTGCTCTCAGCTAGGAGATAACAAGTGAATAAGTGATAAGGCTCGGAATGGGGTTTCATATACTTAATATATAGGGATACCGTAGCCCCTAGATCATGCTGAACCAATGGACCTTATTGGTCTAAATCCACCAATAGCTAGAGTGGAGGCATCAAATTAAGTTGAGCTAGCATCTTAGCCAGCATCCCTCCTTGTTCTAGCAGCTGCATATGCTCCCTTTTCGTCTACTAAGGTTAAAGCTATTGTTACAATATCTCATGTAGCTCCTAGTTATGATGTTACAACATTAGCTATTGTTTCAAAGTGTAGCTTAGTTCCTAGAAGTTGGTATTCTTACAGGTGTTCTGAAATAGCCTAGTGTTCCCATATATGGGATGTTCACACTAGTTCTTGTTCCAGCATTAACTGGTGTTCCTACTTTCATACGTACATTTTTCATTGTTCCTATAAATGTTCCTTGTTGTTTATGTTCTGACTGGTCAGCATTTAAGAGCGTTTATCCTAGTGTTGTTCCGATATTCCATGTAGTTACTACAAGTGGAGTTCTTACATCTGTACGTGTTCCTAGAATTGATGTTCCTACATAAGCCATTGTTCTGATAAGAGTGTTCCAACCAGCCCGATAAAAAAATCAGAAATCCAGTAAAGATCAGTTGCATGAGTCCAAACGAAATCATGTCAACGGTCAGAATCGCCCTAATCCCTATCAAGTCTTGGTCCAATTAAAGAGTTAAAGCCACGACCGAGATCCCCCCTTGCCTTATATAAATGACAAAATCAAGCTACACATAAACCACTGCATGAAGACAACTCTTTGATAGTCACATTTCATAGTCAATATCGACCTCGAAATCAGTGCTACCCATAGACCAAAGAGATAAGCTAATGCAAGCACCCGAGAGGAGAACCGCTTCAAATCACGTGTACCTCCCTGAATTAATGCATGTCAATTTTTTGGTCGTGTGTGAGCTAGAAGTTGAATTGAACTTCCTAACGATATTGTTGTGCAATGAAGCCTGAAAAGTATTATGACTCTCGATATCCCAAAAAATGTGTCATGCAAACCCTAGAATAAAGGAACGGAAATCGTATTTATTTCTTCCTGTGGACCCGCACTAACTAGGTAATGAGGGTCGCTAATTCAAAATTGCATAAAGGATAGTATGTGAATAGTGTGACAAGTTGGGTGCAAGGTGGGAGTTAGGTATTCTCACAAAGATTATTCAAGAGAATATCACATTCATTAATAGATACGTCCTAGTCAATATCTGTATGGGTATGGGGGACCATAGATATGTATTAGGTGGTTGGTTACTTAGGCCCCAATGTAATCAGCTGGTACTACCTTTGTTGGAGCCTCATCGTATCCTAGCTTCACCCAATAGCCTCCCACGCCTTGGATCCTGCACATCATTGGCTTATTGATCGAATTTTTCATTCTCTTGTTAGCGCCCATAAATCAAGGATCTTTACAGTAGTTCCCCATTTACCTACATACTTCATTAAAAAAACCTATGGAAATTGTCTACTTCCCCAAATAATACAATAGTGAAGCAAGAGCAAGAGGTCCTTAGTGTTTGTAGCCTGGAAGGACTTCGGAGAGAGGCTTTCTTTAGATTGGCAGTGACTTATAGAGTAATTATGTTCCTAATGATTAATTATTTATAGCTTGTTGTTGTTGTTCCTTGAATGGTTGATTGTTTATGTGACAGTTTTGTTGTTGTTGCTAGGATCAGTAGTTGTTGTTGTCCTAGGTTAATAGCGTTTCTCGATGGATATTGGAGTGAGGGTGTTTTTTCTAATAAAAAACTAAGTCTAAGGTGTGTTTCTGACCAGTCTTAATGGCACTGATTCATGCCGCTCATTTTCTTAGTGGTCAGCTTTATATACATGTTTATTTGCATGCAAACCTACCCACTAGCCTTTCATACCCCTATTCATATTATATACCAAAATGTTTGTACGGTTTTTCTTGGTAAAACATCTATTTCGAGTACTTCAATTGGATAAACAACTAACTCTAGATCAATTGCAAATGGAACTGTATCAATCAAATCAACTTGATCAATTGGATCTGCTTCAATAGGGTACAAATAGCTAGATCTTTATAAAAAGACTATAGATATACCTACATACGCATTTACTCAAGCATACAAACCTCATTTTAGCGTGTTTTGATCTAAAGAGTTATCAATCGCACGAGATGAGAAAGTATAAAATCTACAGAAGAAACAACTTAATCTACTTAGTTGACTACTGAACCAACTACATAATATACTGGCTCAACATCTGCTTCATCGATAGAATCCATTATTGCTGATAGTGTTACTGATGCTGGATCTACTGTTATGGATGCTAGCTCTTCTACTCCTGTTGATGTTGTTACTGATAATGATGGGTCAATAACTAGAACTCGTCGACTGCTACAGAATAATATACCAAAAAAATAGAATATGGCTCTCTAACTGGAAGCCCTAATAACCACCTTTGCTTTTGGTGTATCTGGTGGGTCGACTAATGTAACAAGCTACCCCTGCTTATGGTGGTTCAGCACCCTCAGTTTATCCATCATAAGCACTATCTTGCCTAACAACATAGCTTCCATCTCTAGAGCTAGACCTAGAGCCAGTAGCTTACTTTGTTGCCCGATAAAAAGCATCAGTAGCATAAGCACGGGTAATCAAGGCATAGGAAATTGAATTTCTATGACCATATGCAGTGCAAACAGCATGGGCATTATTGACGGGTAGTTGATAAGAGCCATAATAAATAGGGGGTGAGAGTGCTTATTGAAGGGTAAAGCAATAGAAGCAGAGTAAGAAACAAATGTTATATATCATTGCCAATATAAAGAAACTAGGAGTGATTTATTTAAACTTGCACACCCGTGCTACTATCTAGGACATTGGAGATCTTTGCAATTAACCACCAAGAATTTGTTAGTTTTGATATAGGTTTCAAATCCTATTGATGATCGAGAAAAAGTTACAGTTGAACCCATTGAATCAAAACCACAAATATCAAAAGTTAAAGAACCTAGTTGAGTGGTGAACGAAGGCGCTAAGGTCAAACCATGATCCAACCATTAGAGCAAAAGCCCATACAGGGCCGGATGAGAGGCTAGGACTGGAGAATATGTAGGCTCAAATGGGTTGGTATGCCTAGAAAGATGCTTCCACCCAACACTTTGAGTGTTTGAAGGATGCTAATTGGGCTTCTTCTGTTGCTGGCTATCTTGTTATAAAACTACAATTGGAAGAAATGACTCCTTCGTATCTGGCTTTGATGCTGAAGCCTATCCCCCCTATTTTGAATAAAGAAAAAGGGGGAAAATATGTGGTTTGTGAAACAACTACCTTTTCTTTTGATATTGTTGGTGAAAGTGTAGAAAATCTTATGGTAGGTTAACCCGATAATGCAATATAAATCAAAGCAGAATATTATAATCTACTTCTACTATCAATTTTTGGAAGTTTAAAGATCGAGATGAACAATATAACCAGAAGAAGAAGAATCAATGGCACAATACACATGAAAATACTTTGGGGAAAGCCTCAGCTAAAAACCCCAACTATTGTGTTATCATACAATGTGGAAACACATAGGAATTATACAAAGCCCTAGCTCTCACAGCTAGCCAGCTCTCAATACAATCCTCACAGATGCTCACAAGAAATCTTGGATTCTCTCCTTCCTTCCTGTCTGCCCTCCAAGCTCCTATTTCCTTGCGATGTTCCTTGTGGATGATTCTCCTATTACCAAGTGGATGATCAAGCCTTCAAAACTACGCAATCTTCAAGGATAAATTCTTGACTGCGTGCATGAGTTTTCTCAATGAGAAAACACATGAAACTGATAGTACATTGTCCTTGAACACTAATCTCAACTGAGTCTTTCTCAGAATAGACATGCATGAGTTTCTGATGAGGGAATCTTCAGTTAACTGGAGTAGCACTAGTTGAGTGCATTAATGCATCAACTAACTGTTAACTCACTATTAGTTCCTCAAACAGTTTGGAATGAATTTAAATGGACTTAACTCAGTAAACTGAGTTAACTAATTACAACTCGAATATAACTTAATCTTATCTCCTTAATTTAAGGGATAAATCTTGCATGACTTCAGAAAGACTTCTAACTTGAATTTATCCAACTAATTAATTTAAAATAAATCAATTAATTATTTCCAAGTAGCTGTTAAGACTAAATTCGATTTTAATTCACAATTTAATGAACATATTAAATTGGAATATTCTTGTTGTCATATTTCAACACTCCCTCTCAACAAGAAAAGGATAATCTGCCACCCCGATCCTGTCTGTATGGAACTCGAATTTACACTTTGACAATGCCTTTGTCAAAATGTCAACATCTTGCTCCTCTGTCGAAATATACTGCAGAAACACGATCCTCCTCGCTACACAGTCTCTGAGATGATGATACCGGATGTCAATGTGCTTGGACCTATCATGAAATACTGGATTCTCGGAGAGTTTGATACAACTCTGATTATCATAATAGATCACAGTTGGATCCATCCTCTGATCAAACAAACCAACTAGGATTTTCCGCATCTAGATGGCCTCACATGCTGCCTAACTTGTAGCCATCTATTCTGCCTCTGTCAAGCTAAAAGCAACTGACCTCTGTGATGAGCCCAAATTTGGTAACATTTTGGGCTCATTTGGCCTAACTACCCTTGCTCAATCCTTCATTTTTCATAACTTATGCATCATTTTTTAGTATGTTTATGTCATTTGTACGAATAAGGGCAGTCACTATTCCTAGGTGGCTAACACGTGCTCATTTCAGGTTTTTTGACACATGTTGGAGCAAAACCAAGCAGATAAGGACTAGGAGACAGCCAAGATGGGGTTGAGGATTCGTAGGAAGGTTGTCCACGACATTAATTAGCCTTCCTCGGGATCTTCACCCCCAACTTCGAGCTCCAAAAGCCACCACAACCAGATCTAGAAGGCAGCCAAACAGATTTTGTGGAAGCAGCTGTTCACTCCCAGTTTGGTCAGCCAAGTCCCATAGATTTAGTTGGCCAGCTTGGGGCCTCGTGATGTATAAATGATAAGGCTTCAGCCTTCTAAAAGGACTTTTTGAAAAACTGTTGCACATTCTGCACTACGAGCTGCCAGCTCTGTTTTTTCTCTTTTGTAGCCATCATTGGCATACCTCTTGACTTATGATTATTATTTTTTAATGAGAAGTAGTTAGATTTGATCTCAGCTCTGAGTTTCTAAAGGAGCCATAGCTCTCGGGGTTGGGCCCAACCTGAGAGCCTAGGGCCTCCTTCTCTTGTATTGATATCTTTTCTTTTAGCAATATGGTTTTCTTTACATGCATTTGAAACACAGTTTGTTGAGTTAGGTTTCGTGGTGTGGTTAAGTAGGTCATTGTTAGAAGATAGAGTTTCTTCAGATGTCTAGAATAGAGTAAAGAGATTAGAATTGATAAGAGCTCCAGAAAAGGGTTGCCTGCACTCTCATTTTCACCTCTTTCTAGGGGCTGGAATTGCAGACAGTGCTACCCAACAAAAACACTAGTTTGTGTACTTATGCAATCTTTGGTGCAATGTTTTCATTTGTAAAAGTTATCCATGTGCTCAGACCTCTTGGAATGTTTCTTTGCTTCAGTACCATACATGGTTCTCTCTAGAAATAACGTTGTTGTTCATTGGTTTCATTAACAGTTAGGATAGATTAGTAATATTTTGATTATGTGCAGGATGTGGATGATTTGGTTCAGTTTACACTGTGCAGTGCATCTCCATCACTCTCTCGTCCATCTAAGCTTCGTCCAGGCCAACTGCTCATCTCCAAATTAGACCCCTCATCTCACAACTACTCTACTGCCCACGTCATCCTACCTTTTTGGCCTTCCATTCCCTCTGCCCTCTTTAAGACAAACTAGCTTTCCACACCCTCTCATCACCGCATCTCTCTGTCACTAAGTCATTACAAACCCCTCTCCTACCTCCCTATCCATCCATGCAGCCTCTTCCACTCACCCATCATCCAAAATCCAATCGTAGAACATCCTGTAGGAATTGCTGAACATCCTGTAGAAATTCTGAAACATCCTGTAGAACCCCTGCAGACTTCCTGTAGAAGCTCATAAACGCGGTTTCTTGGCAGCCAAACTTTGTGAAACTCTCTGGAAGGATGTTAGAGACTCCTTAGACCCTCTCTAAACCTTCCCGACCTCTTCCAAGTATTTCTCCTCCGTGATCCGCCTCTGCACAGTAAAAAGCCAGTTACAAGCACATGCATGATAATTCTAAATAACTTATTCAAAAATACAAAAAGATGTTTTCTTTAGGTAGAAGTAGTCTAGACACATGCATCTTACCTTCATAGAAGTAATGGAATCTCTTTTAGTAGTTTGCATTCCCATCTTTGCATCAGTAGGACTAGCTGGTAGAATTAGGGTTTGCTAGGGTTTGCGTTTCTTGTTGGCTTTCAGTTTCTTTCCGCAAGTATATTAGCTTCCTTTGAGTTAGCTTTCATCCATCAGTTAAAAAGCTTCTTCTAAGAGCTCATAGAAGTTGGCTTAAGCCCTTAGCGGACTTGTG
Organism: Pinus tabuliformis; assembly: GCA_031772625.1. Lineage (NCBI taxonomy): Eukaryota > Viridiplantae > Streptophyta > Pinopsida > Pinales > Pinaceae > Pinus > Pinus tabuliformis. Next base: position 1,146,612,300 of record CM062817.1, read on the forward strand.
CCAGCTGACCAAGTGACAGTTGCGGCAAGAGCTAGTACTTGTGCATACAGCATCGTCACTTCCAAGTTTGTTACGAACTACCGGGTTGATAAAATTAAAGAAGGAAGTTCCAGGAGTTGTAGCATTATTGCTACAATACTGGAGCCCACCATATTTTTGGCGCCGTTGCCAGGGAAGCGTCAGAGTATTGGTGATTGTTGCTTTTCTTCTATTTTCCACAACAATCTTCTGCTAAGTAGTTTATTTCATTTCCATTCTGCAATTTCCTTTCCGCAAAAGTAGCATAGACATTTCCTGCTTTCATAGATTAGCATTTCAATTCCACAATTTCATTTATGCAAGAGTAGATTAGCATTTCAATTCTGCAAGCGTAGACTAGCATTTCATTCCTGCAATTTCATTTGAGCAAAATAGATTAGTCCTTTCCTGCTTTCATTTCAATTTCGCATTTCCATTTCAGCAAGATAGTTAGTTGCAGTTCAATCTGTTTTAGTTTTGCAGGTACCAGAAAAAAGAACAAAAGCCATCAAAATCCTTTCCATTTCATGCCTCGTAGAAATCGAGATAAAACAGGCAAATTCTTGCCCAACACCCCCACCACGTCACTGAGTCACCCTTCTCTCTTCTTTGGTGACAGTGATCCAGAAGAACCTATAGGCGAGCCTCCTGAGATATACGAAGATCCTATAACAGAAGAAGAGTTAGAGAACACTCCATCTGAAGCCATGGCTGACAATAGGGGAGAAGATGAGAGAATAGAAGGTGCTTTCCCCATCCGAGAGACCAATGGAGACATGAAAATGAAGAACATAAGCCCCTCCGCTTTACCTCACTTCCATGGACTGACTACTGAAGACCCTGATACCTTCCTGTTTGAGTTTGCCGTCCTTTGTCGAACCTATGACTATACCGAAGATGAGCAAAAACTGAAACTCTTCCCCTCTACCCTTAAGGATGCAGCATTACGCTGGTTCATGGGCTTACCTGGGAACAGTATCAGCACTTAGGCCCAGATGCAGCAAGCTTTCAATACCAAATACCGGGACTACTGTAGGTCCAAGGAAGCCAAGGGAGAAATATTTCGGATGACCATGGGGAATGATGAGTCCTTAGAAGGTTATGAGGAAAGGTTCCAACTTAGCTATAAACGGGCCAGGTGCACACCACCCTGAATCTCTCAAGTTGGTCCTGCTCCGAGGAGTCCCTGAAGACCTCTTAGATACCCTTCACATGCTAGCTGGAGGAGATATTTACCAACTACCTTATGAGGATATAAAGACTGTGTTTAGAAACCACTCTAGGGCAGCCCGGAAAAGAGGTAGAGGAAACCTCCTCTCAGCTAGTATTCCTTTCTCTAAACATGAGTTTGCAAATCAATTAGAGGACCTCAAGAGTGAGGTGAGACAGACCATCGCCATGCAACTTGATACATTCCGAATCCAGCAGAAGAAAGAGGAAGCTGAGAGGGCTTTGGCTATCTTCTGCCCTAGGTGTACAAGGAAGCACCCTAAGAACGAGTGCCCCTTACATTCGGTTGAGGTATGTTTTGTTTGTGAGGAGGACCACCCCACAAACCAATGTCCAACCTTACCTGGGCTTAAAGCCATGTACCAAGGGACAGAAGCGCCCACTGAACCTCTCTATTTCCTCAACCGAAGGAGGCCACATGGACCCAAACCTTACCAACAGGGGATGCAAGAGACACCCCAAGCTTATTATAGCCCCAACCAATCTGCTCCTATGCCTTCCTGGGGTCCCCCTACTCACCCTTCCTGGTCTGTGCCTCCTCCATGGTTTTACCCACCTCGGTACCATACTCAGCCCACTACTCATTCGTTTCACTCACATGACCAGCCACAGCCTCAGTGGAATGCACCTCAACCGGGGTGGATGCCCCAGTACAATACTCCTCCCGCCATTTTGCCTCCACCACCAGCTCAACCACAACCATTACCTCCTGCTCCTCCAAGGCAACCCCAAATGCCTGCTCAACCGAACCCAAACCCCAACAACCGACAGGCCCAGTAGGTATATACTGGGGAAACATCATGCCCTACCTATGTTGTGGAGATCCAGAAGATCAACCTGCGATCTGGAAAGACTCTTCCAGATCGCCAACCTCCTCCCCCAGAGGACGAGGAAGATAAATAGGAAAGTGAACCAAAATCCATTCCACCCTTTCCTGAGAGACTAACGGCCACCACACAACCCAACCCAGAGGAGGATGAGCTTCTGGGAGAACTCAAACAGTTGTGTGTGAGAATACCACTTCTCCAAGCCATCAAAGATGTACCGATATACAACAAATTGGTTAAGGAAAAGTGTTTCAGACACCCAGGCAGGCGAAAAAGAGACGCTTCAACCATCAATGTCATAGGACAATTGTCTGATCTTATGTTGGGGCAAGTCATCTGCCCAAAGTATTTGGATCCTGGGAGTCCTGTAGTTGATGTCCACATCAATGGCACCATCATACCACACACATTGATTGATCTGGGGGCTGCCATTAATGTGATGACCAGGGATACCATGCTCAAACTCAACCTTCAGGGTTCCTTGAGAAAGACCTCGACAGTCCTGCAACTAGCAGATCGCTCCACCGTGACTCCCGAAGGGATTGTAGAGGATGTCTTGGTCTCTATTGACTCTTGGGAGTACCCTGCAGACTTATTGGTTCTGCCACCAAAGGCAAAGCTTACTGGATACCCCCTTATTTTGGGAAGGCCTTGGTTAGCCACTGCAGATGCTTACATAAGCTGCCGTGCAGGAAACATGACCATCAAAAATGATCCTATGTCCAAGCAGCTAGTCCTGTACCCTCCTGCCCAACCCTTATTAGAGCATGAATTACCACTTTGGTTGGAGGAAGGAGAAGAGGATGAGGTGTACTCAGCACCCTTGTGCACCCTAGACACCACTACGGGAGGCCCCCCAACCCAGGATGATTTGATTGAGACCTTGATTCAGAATCCACCTCCCAGTGCATTGTCCTTAGAGGAATTGGTGGAGGATGCCCAAGCCAGCACCTTAGTGGACCTTTGTGTGACCAACCCAGTCGCTCCCAGAGTAAAAAATGTGGAGTTCGGCCCCGAGAGAACGTTAAAGATCAGCTCCTCCCTATCTCCTTCCCAGGAAAAGGAGCTGTGTAGTCTGTTGGCCAGTCATCTAGATGCTTTTGCTTGGAGCTATAAGGAGATGAAAGGAGTCCATCCTTCAGTCTGTACCCATCACATCTACATCAAAGAAGATTGTAAACCGGTTAGGCAACCCCAAAGGAGAATGAATCCAGCCCTTAAGGACATCGTCAAGGAAGAATTGCAAAAACTGTTGGATGCCGGATTCATTTACCCCATTTCGGATAGCGAATGGGTGTCCCCTCTGGTGTTGGTTCCCAAGAAAAACGGGAAGTGGAGAATCTTTGTGGACTACCGAGAACTGAACAAAGCCACCAAGAAAGACCACTTTCCTCTACCCTTCATAGATCAAGTGTTGGATGGACTGGCGGGAAAGAAGTTTTTCTCTTTCCTAGATGGGTTTAGCGGGTATAACCAGATCCAAATCAGCCCAGAAGACCAAGATAAGACCACCTTCACTTGTCCTTGGGGTACCTTTGCTTACCGAGTTCTTCCCTTTGGACTATGCAATGCTCCTGCCACCTTCCAGAGAGCCGTCTTGAGCATCTTTTCTGAGCTGGTCCATGATTCAGTGGAAATATATATGGATGACTTCACTCCTTATGGGTCCAACTTCCAGGAAGCATTGTCCAATCTGGGAAAATTCCTAACCAAGTGCATTGAGATGAACCTGTCCCTTAGTCCTGAAAAGTGTGAATTCTTGATAACTGAAGGGACCGTGCTAGGACATACCATTTCTCGCCAAGGGTTACAGGTGGATCCTAACAAAATTGCTCTCATCAAGAAGGTTCCACCTCCTCAGAAGGTAAGAGATGTTTGAAGTCTCTTAGGTTTAGCAGGGTATTATAGGAGATTCATTAAAGACTTCAGTAAGCTAGCCTCGCCATTGTTTGGCCTCTTGGCAAAAGATGTTGAGTTTAATTGGACTGACGATTGTCAGAAGGCTCTGAATGAATTAAAGGATAAGTTGGTGTCTGCCCCAATCTTGAGAGGTCCAAATTGGGCCCTACCTTTCCACATCCACACTGATGCTTCGAACAAAGCCATAGGGGCAGTCTTAGGACAAGTTGAACAAAAACTTCCATACGCCATATACTTTCTCAGCAAAAACTTATCCAAGGCAGAACTGAATTATACTGTAACTGAGAAAGAATTCTTGGCCGTGGTCCATGCACTGAACAAGTTCCGACATTATATCACTGGCTATCAAACATTTGTACATACTGATCATGCTGCAATTAGATATTTAATGAATAAACCAGATGTGAATGCTCGTATTATTAGATGGTTACTATTGTTGCAGCAGTTTGATTTGACTATCGTTGACAAACCAAGTAAAGAAAATGTTGTTGCTGACTTTTTGTCTAGATTGGATTTACCTGCAGGTGAGGATGGAACAGTGGATGACCAGATGCCAAATGAACATCTGTTTGCTATCTCAGTACTCTCTCCATGGTTTGCTGATATTGCAAACTACCTTGTCTCAGCACAGTTCCCTCCGCACCTATCCTCAAGAGAGAAGAGCAGAATCGTAAGGAAGAGTGCCTCATTCACTTGGATCGGGGGCAACTTGTTCAAGCTTGGCCCCGATTAGATCTTAAGGCGTTGTGTAAGGGAGGAGGAAGTCTTTGATATCCTCCTAACCTGTCATGACAGGCCTTGTGGAGGACATTTTGCAGCCAAAAGGACTGCCTTCAAAATCCTACAGGCAGGCTACTATTGGCCCACGCTTCATCAAGATGTCAGAAGGTATATCAGCCAATGTGACCGATGCCAAAGGATGGGGAAACCGACTACAAGGGACGAAATGCCTCTCCAACCTCAAGTGACTCTTGAGCCATTTGAGAAGTGGGGTATGGATTTTGTGGGTCCAATCAATCTTCCTTCGAGGCAAAAATCTTACATCATTGTGTGCACAGACTACCTGAAAAAGTGGGCAGAAACCAAGGCAATCAAAGCAGAGACAGAGGAAAAGGTGGCCGAGTTCTTAAGAGAAAACATCTTCTACAAATTTGGCTACCCAAGAGAGCTAGTCACCGATCAAGGAAGCCAGTTCACCTCCAACTTAATTGAAGACCTACTCGCTCATCACAAAATCAAGCATAGGACTTCCACCCCTATCATCCTCAAGCAAATGGGCAGGTGGAAGTCACCAATAGAGCATTGGAAGGGATCTTGACTAAGGTGGTGAGCAGCAGTAGAAAAGATTGGGCAGATCGCCTGGTTGAGGCCACGTGGGCTTACAACACCACTTGGAAGACCACAACCGGCTTCACACCTTATGAGCTGGTCTATGGGAAGAGAGCTTTGCTGTCAATTGAGTTCGAATACAACACCTTGAGGATGGCAGCTCAGCTGGACCTGGATCTCAGCCATGCCCAACAAGAAAGGTTATTGCAGCTAAATGGATTGGACGAGAACCAAATGCGGGCCCTTCTCCACTCAGAAGTGGTTCAACTTCAGAGGAAGGTATGGCATGACCAACACCTTAATGACAAGCAATTTCAACCGGGAGATTGGGTGTTGTTGTACGATTCCAGGCATAAGGATTTCAAGGGGAAGCTGAGAACCAGATGGCTGGGACCATATGCAGTGGAAAAATGTAATGACAATGGGTCTGTTCTTATTCGGACCATTGATGAGGAGGCCATCCCCATGCTCGTCAATGGGCATCGACTAAAGATCTACAGAAAACCTCTTTCAAGGCAAGAATTCATCAAAAATGTGGAAAAATCAGTGCTGGTCATAGAGAAGGGTTCTGCCTCTGTTTTGGGCATACCCTGAACATCTCAAAAAAAATAAAAATGTATATAATAAAGATCCTTGGGTGAAAACCTTTCTGAGGCTCCCAAGGCAGATGGTAGGGGTGAAAACCTCATTGAGGCGTCCCTGCTGTCTTTCTGAAAATGTTTAAAAAAAAAAAAAAAAAAAGACCCTTGGGTGAAAACCTCTCTGAGGCGCTCAAGGCAGATGGTAAGGGTGAAAACCTCACGGAGGCGCCCCTACTGTATTTCAAAAAAAAAAAAAAAAAAAAAAGAGAGAAGAAAAGAAAAAAAAGCGAACAAAGAAACAAGGAAAACAGGTTCAAGATTTGACAATTCATGCAGGTTGCAGGTATTCCATGCAGGAAAAGAGGTCCCTCAACTCAAGGAAAAGGGTCCCTACTATGCTACCAGGTGACCTCACCAGCACTCCCTCCAGAAACACTCATCTCTTCCAATGTCTGGGCATGATTTGATCACAGTTTAGCCTTCTACAGGAAGCTACAGGACTTTCTACGGGAAGTTCTGTATTTCTACAGGAAACTTCCTGTAGAATCTTTGGATGGCCCAGGACCGACTGTGTGGGAGGATTTGAAGCCCGAGGTCCAATACGGAGGCATGCAAGCCAATGTTTTTCTCCATCACCCACTGCTGTCGCCTCCTTCTACCACCCCTGTTGCCATGCAATGGAAATACCTGCACAGTCAAATCAAAACGTTGGATTCTCAGAAGAAGCAATTCTCAAATGGAATAAAGGATGCAGAGGCCCCATGTGCTACTTATCAAAGCCATCCGAGGACCCTGCGACCGTGACAGTGATGCCACCATCTCCACCGTTTCAGCATGCACCCGAGGAGGTGAAACGGCTACAGGATATCCTACAGGAATCCTGTAGCAGTTCATCCAGCTAGAGCGTACACCATGAAGGCACCTGCAACACATAGAGCGGGCACATACACCATCCGCAGCCAGGTAACAAGTCTTGTAACCAGCAGCAGTCGGCAAGAAGGAACGCCCGTGCCTGTGCATGAAGCAGCAGCAAGCGGATCTGTCACCCTCGTCCTGAAACCTGAAAATAACGTCGCGGCCGCATAGGTAAGTGCCTCACCCTTTTTCGTCAAATTACATGAAAAATGCTCTAAAATGTGTGCGAGTATGAAAATGAATGGGTTGAGCCAGTCAGGTAGCCATTCAACTGGCCACCACTACCAGTCCGATGGTCTCGTCAGATTCGGAAAGCGTTGGTCGTGTCAAGCAAGACAGGAAATGGCACGTGGGAAGCGTCCAGTCGGGGAGAAGCGGCGATCTAACAGAAATGGCGGCGGTAGATATGCAGGGAATGATGCGGTGGTCAGGTAGACTTACAGTGGAATGATAATAGGTGACGTCGTCCAACGGTCCGGCAGGGACAGCTCACCCCCGCGCCACGAGTTCCGCAGGGATTCAAATCCACCGGCTAGATCATGTATAGCACTCCACTCATTTATCATCAACTGCTTTGCAGTCAAGTAAGCGTCTGAAATTCCCTAAAGCCTGTTACTCCGAGTCCTCAGCTTGTTCAAACGTCTGGTGGTTGCACAGAAGGCCCAGAACCACTGACGCGCTCTCCAGAACCCGTGCGCGACTTCTACAGGAAGCTACGCTACAGGAAGCTCACCGCTACGGAGGAAATCAATCTATTCACGTCAAAGGTGGCGAATTGGAAGAGGTAAGCCTGAACCTGGTCCTCCCATGAAATTGGTTTGAAGGGTGGTGAAGTTGACGTCCTAAAAAAGTAGAACTACAGTCTGCGCATAAATTTGCAAGCGTCGTCTTCCTTCTGCATGAGAATTGTCGTCATAGTATATGTGGGGTTTTCTACAGGATTTGGTTCGTAATTGAGCCCCTTTCAAGGCTCACCTGTAGATAGCCGAGAATTCACGAACTGTGTGCTTGACAGAGGCGTAATTCTGCGCTCTGTCTAAGGAAATCCAAAAGGCTCATCTTTTGATACGGGCCAGCCACCTCCGGCTAACACAGCATCACCATGCCGGGTGGGTTCATTAGGAAAGAACCAACAGACTCAAAGAAGCTACGGGAAAACCCTGAGATGGTAGACCTGTTTTCTCGTGCACGATGGATGTCGTTCTGCGACAAGCTTCAAGGTTATGATGACGAGGTGGTAGAGGAATTCCTGCGAGCTTTGAAGCCAAAATCAAAAACGCTGGCCGTTGTCAATTTCAGGGGTTTGAATCTCAGACTCACCCCACAGTTCATCAGCAGAGTCACTGATCTCCTGATGGGGGTACCGTGGGATAAGGAGGAGAGAAAACTAGGCCAGAAGGCTAAGAAGGAGTTCTTTCTGCCGGAGGAGAAATTCTCAGAGGATAAGAACGGGGTTCGCAGAGCTAGCCTACAGCCACTCTGGAGTGAGGTCAGCCTCCAAATTATGAAATATATCACGTGCGAAGGACGATTCAGCATCGTATATGGGTACCATTTCCGGCTGCTCACAGAACTTAGGCACCAAATGGACCTACCTTCAGAAAACAAGCTAAGTATTCCTTACTTCCTCCTGCAGTCCATGACTAAATGTGCCACCAAATTACGAGAGGGCACGCCAGACCAGGTAGCCCATCATGGGCTCATTAAGCTCCTCGTGGAAGATGCACTCCACACATACACCGTCCCTCTCTCGTGGGAAGCCTTTCGAAATTTGACTAAGGATGGCGACATCAAAATGTTGGCCGAGGAGCTCACCTCCTCCAGCAGCGAGGAGAAGGAACCAAGACAAACAGAGAAGAAAGGAAAAGGCCAAGAAACCATGGCCAAAGCACCAAAGAAAGAACAAAAAGGGAAACAAGAGAAACACCAGGTTGCCGAAACAGAGGATGACAAACCCACATTGACACCCAGGGAGAAAAGGTTACAGAGTAGGGTGGAAAGGACTGAACAAGTCCACGTCAGTGAAGGCACCTCGAAAGCAGCCTCAGCAAAGTCAAAAGACAAAGCACCCTCAGCCAAACATGCTAAAACGGTGCCACCTGTTTCTACAGGAAAATAAAAAATGGCTTCTACAGGAAGCCAGAAATCAGCCGCTACAGGGCTTTCTACAGGAAGTCCTGAGAAAGGAAAACAGAAGGAGAAGACAGTCGAAATCCTTGCAAGGGAGGCAGTAGCCATGTTGGCCACCCTTAGTACCCCTCCCAAGCCCAAGGAAAAACGAAAGAGGGAGATCCCTCTGTATTTCAAAGCCAGGAGAAGTGTGAGAATCAAAACAGGCAGGCCCCAACCTCCATCCAGCAGCCCAATTACCATAGAAGACACCCCTACCTCGCCAAGGGAGAGGTCCCCCTCAAAAATATCAGTCACTTATGAGCGGGGGAGCCCGAAGACAACTGCTTGGAAGGAGAGAATGGACAGGTTGGCTTCAAAAACCCCGCTACAGGATGACGAGGCCGTTCTACAGGAAACATTGGCCAGGCTCAAGGAGACCGAAAGAATGGAGGGAGAGGCAGCCACATCACCACTTAGGGAAGACGGAGTAGAGCCATCGAGGGAAGAAGAGGTAGAGCATATTCCAGAACCTAGTCCCCAGCCAAGCTTGAGCTCGTATTATAACTTTTTGGAAGCTGGAAAAATTATTCCACAGAAATTCACAGTGCCGCTTTTCTTTGCGTTGGAGGAAGAAAGAGTGAGAACCCACACGTGGATGAAGATAGCTAAATCAAAAGGAGTGGCAGATATAGGCCCCTTGGAGGAACAAATCAAGGAGGCACGAAGAGAATTAGCTATGGCCAAACACGTGGGAAATTGCCAGCGGGTATTCCTACAGGAAGAGAATGAGAAACTCAAATTGCAGCTATAGGAACAGAGGAAAGAAAGGGGCACATCATCAGGGGACACTACAGCAGAACCTCAAGGCAAAGAAGGACTGCAAGTTGGTCTTGGGGAGCTAACCTCGCATCTACAGGAAAGGGAACTGCAAGCACAAATCGAGATACAAGCTCTCAAACAACAGTTGCAGCAAAAAGAGGCACAACTGGCCTGCATGGCCAGTTGGGCCATGGATGCTCTACAATGTAGACAACCGGCCAAATCTTATGGCCTATACCTACGGGACCAGTGGCTGCAATTCCAAATTAATGCATTGGCACAGAGGGGTATCTCCCAAATCTAAGACCCCCAGCAGTTCACAGAGTTATGTAATAGCAGTTCATCAGAGGACAAGGCCAAGCTATCGAAGTTCTATCTCCATAATTTGGCCCTTCCTAATGTGACTTCATGGGATCCCAACACAGTCGTAGGAGATATGCAATTGATGGCATTTGCCTCATGGTTGAACCATGAAGAAAAGAGAGCAGCAGAGGTCAAAGAGGTCATGAACCGAGAGTTACATGAGCCACTGCTGATTAGAGCAGAGCCAGGGGATCCCACTGCATTGATATCGGCCCACCAACACTTAGCCACCAACTCTCAAGCTTTATTGAAGTACATGGATCAGCAGGCTCAGGCTATAGCACATTTTGAGGATATGGAGCGACTATTAGGGGACAACTGTGTTCATGCTTGCACCCGCCGATGGAACACATTGTCCCACAGCCTCAAAATCAGGGAATATCACACTCCAACTCGAATGAGGGAAGCTCTAGTATGGGTGCCCCTCTACAAGAAGTCCATACAGAACCTCCAAGCCAGCTGGATTGGCCTCAAGCTAAGCCCACCTTTGCTTTTAGGATTGATGGAAGGCAGCACAGAAAAAGAAGAGCATAAGCAGTGGGAAGAGGTGGAAAGGAAGGCTGGGTTCCATGCCAGTCAGGAGGATACTACTTCAGAAGCCTGGGATGTGAGAGTGGCAGTGAAAGCAATGAAGGACGAGGAGCTGGATTAGTTGCTCAGGGATGAGCAATTATTTTAGCTGGGGGGTGATGATGAGCCCCAAATTTGGTAACATTTTGGGCTCATTTGGCCTAACTACCCTTGCTCAATCCTTCATTTTTCATAACTTATGCATCATTTTTTAGTATGTTTATGTCATTTGTACGAATAAGGGCAGTCATTATTCCTAGGTGGCTAACACGTGCTCATTTCAGGTTTTTTGACACATGTTGGAGCAAAACCAAGCAGATAAGGATTAGGAGACAGCCAAGATGGGGTTGAGGATTCGTAGGAAGGTTGTCCACGGCATTAATTAGCCTTCCTCGGGATCTTCACCCCCAACTCTGAGCTCCAAAAGCCACCACAACCATATCTAGAAGGCAGCCAAACAGATTTTGTGGAAGCAGATGTTCACTCCCAGTTTGGTCAGTCAAGTCCCATAGATTTAGGAGGCCAGCTTGGGGCCTCATGATGTATAAATGATAAGGCTTCAGCCTTCGAAAAGGACTTTTTGAAAAAATGTTGCACATTCTGCACTACGAGCTGCCAGCTCTGTTTTTTCTCTTTTGTAGCCATCATTGGCATACCTCTTGACTTATGATTATTATTTTTTAATGAGAAGTAGTCAGATTTGATCTCAGCTCTGAGTTTCTAAAGGAGCCATAGCTCTCGGGTTTGGGCCCAACCTGAGAGCCTAGGGCCTCCTTCTCTTGTATTGATATCTTTTCTTTCAGCAATATGGTTTTCTTTACATGCATTTGAAACGCAGTTTGTTGAATTAGGTTTCGTGGTGTGGTTAAGTAGGTCATTGTTAGAAGATAGAGTTGCTTCAGATGTCTAGAATAGAGTAAAGAGATTAGAATTGATAAGAGCTCCAGAAAAGGGTTGCCTGCACTCTCATTTTCACCTCTTTCTAGGGGCTGGAATTGCAGACAGTGCTACCCAACAAAAACACTAGTTTGCGTACTCATGCAATCTTTGGTGCAATTTTTTCATTTGTAAAAGTTATCCATGCGCTCAGACCTCTTGGAATGTTTCTTTGCTTCAGTACCATACATGGTTCTCTCTAGAAATAACGTTGTTGTTCATTGGTTTCATTAACAGTTAGGATAGATTAGTAATATTTTGATTATGTGCAGGACGTGGATGATTTGGTTCAGTTTACACTGTGCAGTGCATCTCCATCACTCTCTCGTCCATCTAAGCTTCGTCCAGGCCAACTGCTCATCTCCAAATTAGACCCCTCGTCTCACAACTACTCTACTGCCCACGTCATCCTACCTTTTTGGCCTTCCACTCCCTCTGCCCTCTTTAAGACAAACTAGCTTTCCACACCCTCTCATCACCGCATCTCTCTGTCACTAAGTCATTACAAACCCCTCTCCTACCTCCCTATCCATCCATGCAGCCTCTTCCACTCACCCATCATCCAAAATCCAATCGTAGAACATCCTGTAGGAATTGTTGAACATCCTGTAGAAATTCTGAAACATCTTGTAGAACCCCTACAGACTTCCTGTAGAAGCTCATAAATGCAGTTTCTTGGCAGCCAAACTTTGTGAAACTCTCTGGAAGGATGTTAGAGACTCCTTAGACCCTCTCTGAACCTTCCCGACCTCTTCCAAGTATTTCTCCTCCGTGATCCGCCTCTGCACAGTAAAAATCCAGTTACAAGCACATGCATGATAATTCTAAATAACTTATTCAAAAATACAAAAAGATGTTTTCTTTAGGTAGAAGTAGTCTAGACACCTGCATCTTACCTTCATAGAAGTAATGGCATCTCTTTCAGTAGTTTTCATTCCCATCTTTGCATCAGTAGGACTAGCTGGTAGAATTAGGGTTTGCTAGGGTTTGCGTTTCTTGTTGGCTTTCAGTTTCTTTCCGCAAGTAGATTAGCTTCCTTTGAGTTAGCTTTCGTCCATCAGTTAAAAAGCTTCTTCTAAGAGCTCATAGAAGTTGGCTTAAGCCCCTAGCGGACTTGTGCCAGCTGACCAAGTGACAGCTGTGGCAAGAGCTAGTACTTGTGCATACAGCACCATCGCTTCCAAGTTTGTTACGAACTACCGGGTTGATAAAATTAAAGAAGGAAGTTCCAGGAGTTGTATCATTATTGCTACAATACTGGAGCCCACCACTCTGCTTCCTACTGTACCAAGAAACTGCCGCTCACCCAAAGTTGAAAATCCCTCCTGATGTGCTCTTCCGATCTGATGGACTCCCTACCCAATCTGCATCAGTGAAGCCCTGTAGCTTCACTCCCTTTGTTCGTCTGTACCATATTCCATACTGAGATGTGCCTCTAAGGTATCTCAATATATGCTTTGCCGCATTCCAAAACATCTTGGTAGGCTGAACCATCGCTTGACTCAGCTGGTTCACCGCATAGCACAAATCTGGTCGTGTGTTCACTAAGTACATCAGTGAACCCACAAGCTGCCTATACACAGTAGCCTCTACCACTTCTCTTGAAGTAGAAACCTCCTTCCTCCAGTTACCTGCTAGAGGATTTTTCGTGGGCTTGCATTTCTCCACATGGAATCTCCTGAGTATCTCGTTGGCATACTTTCCCTGAGACAAAAACAACTCCCCATCCTTCTGCCACAATTCCATGCCAAGGAAGTAATGCATGAGATCCATGTCTTTCATCTCGAACTCTCTTGCAAGGTCCTCCTTGCAAGACACGATCAATTGATCATCACTAGTCAATATGATATCATCAACATAAAGTACGATGATCAACAACTTACCTTTCACCATGATGTGGTATAGGTTCGCATCCACTTCACTCTTTGTGAAGCCCAACCTGGTGAAGTAGTTTTCTATCCTGGTGTACCAAGCACGAGGTGCTTGCTTCAGCCTGTACAATGCTCTCTTGAGTCGGCACACATGCGACTCACGATCGAAGGTCTCAAAACCTTTCGGCTACTCTATGTATACCTCTTCCTCAATCTGGCCATTGAGGAATGAAATCTTCACATCCATCTGTTGGATCTTCTAACCCATTTGTGTTGATAGTGCCAACATAGATCCGATAGATGAGTACCTTGCGACAGGAGAAAATGTCTCATCATAGTCAATCCCCTCAACCTGTGAAAATCCACGGGAAACAAATCATGCCTTATGCTTCTCCACACTACCATCAGCAGCTTGATTTACCTTGTAAAGCCAACGAGAACTCACAATTGACTTGCTCTCTAGTCTCAGAACCACGTCCCAAACACTGTTACGAACTATGGAGTTATACTCCTCCACCATAGCATCAACCCAAATCGGCTGTTGCACTGCTTCCTCAAAGGAAGATGGCTCGGTCTCAACACATTCCCCAACAAGGGCCATGTATCCAGTGTACCTCTCAGGTGACCTCCTCTGTCTGCGCTGAGAAGATGGTGCTCCCACGTTCTCTCTCGCATCCTCCAACAATCTATCAGCTTCTCTTGTGTGCTTTCATCCATCTCTGGAAGACTCTACTTGAGTGGATGTCTCCACTCCTAGAACCTCTACATGTGGTTGCTCCGCATCAGTTTGAGGCTCCTCCTCCTTAGGAACCAACAGTTCCTCCACAGCCTCGTGTGCTCCTCCTTGAAATGGGAATCCTTCCCCTTCCCTTTCCTTGCCTTACTTGCTAAGGCCAAATTTTCTTCATCATCATTCTTAGATGAAGAACCATCTCTTGTGCTCCTCCTGATCTCCTCCTGCATAAGATCTGACCACAGTGGTTCCCAATCCGGTAGTTTCTCCCTTCCATTCACAGAGTCCTGGTAGCTATTCCAACTCTTTGGAAGGCAAAGGAGAGCAAGGCTTACCATATCATCATCGACAATAGTTATTCCCACACTACCAAGCTCATCTTTGCAGTTGGTCGCTACTATTCTGGTAGAGGTCCTTTAATGTCTTCCACATTGAAAATGGAGTATCCTACCCATGGAGACTTGAGACAATATGGTCTCGAAATCACTCAGGGATGATCTGTCTCGCCTTCACCACACACTTCTTCCACTCAACCAACTCTTGTGCATTAGTTGAAGCTGGCTTTAGGATTTCTTGATCAATGAATTCCTTCAAGCCATTATCTTCTAATACAACCTCCATTCTATCTTTCCATGCTATGTAATTCGAGCTACCTTCCAAGGCATACTCGAGTCTCAAGCCATAGAACGCCATTGGCCAACCTTGAAGTATGATATGAATTCGATTTGCACCTGCAAACCCTAACTTCAAACTTAGAATTCTCTTCTCAGTATACTATTCACAGCTCCGATACCGTGTAGATAATTTCTACAAATCCAACTCTAATACCATGTAGATATTTCTACAAATCTAGCTCTAATAACATGTAGAAAATCTGATGGTAGGTTAACCCGATAATGCAATATAAATCAAAGCAAAATACTATAACCTACTTCTACTATCAATTTGCGGAAGCTTAAATATTGGGCTAAACAATATAACCAAAAGAAGAAGAATAAATGGCACAATACACATGAAAATACTTTGCGGAAAGCCTCAGCTAAAACCCCCACACTATTGTATTATCATACAAGGTGGAAATACATAGGAATTATACAAATCCTTAGCTCTCACAGCTAGCCAGCTCTCAGTACAATCCTCACAGATGCTCATAGGCAATCTTGGCTTCTCTCCTTCCTTCCTCTCTGCCCTCCAAGCTCCTATTTCCTTGCGTTGTTCCTTGTGGATGATTCTCCTATTACCAAGTGGATGATCAAGCCTTCAAAACTATGCACTTCAAGGATAAATTCTTGACTGCATGCATGAGTTTTCTCCCTGAGAAAACACATGCAACTGATAGTACATTGTCCTTGAACATTAATCTTAACTAGGTCTTTCTCATAATAGACATGCATGAGTTTGTGATGAGGGAATCTTCAATTAACTGGAGTAGCACTAGTTGAGTGCATTAATGCATCAACTGACTATTAACTCACTATTAGTTCCTCAAACAATTTGGAACTAATTTAACTAGACTTAACTCAGTAAACTGAGTTAACTAATTACAACTCAAATATAATTCAATCTTATCTGCTTAATTTAAGGGATAACTCTTGCATGACTTCAGAAAGACTTCTAACTTGAATTTCTCCAACTAATTAATTTAAAATAAAATTAATTAATTATTTCCAAGTAGTTGTTAAGACTAAATTCTATTTTAATTCACAATTTGATTCAAGGACAAATTAAATTGGAATATTCTTGTTGCCATATTTCAACAGAAAAAATGGGATCATTAGGATCATCAACTGGATCAATAGTTGAAACAACTGGTAAAGCTATTGCCTTTAATGGCGAGGATGTTGATAGATACCGAATTGAAATTGGCTCAGAGGTTTTCACACAGTAAAATTTCTTTGCCTATTCCCACGTTGGTGGTTGAACCTGAGGTGTTGTACTTATCTACTTGGGTGATGAGCTAAAAGGTGCTTCAACTATATCCTCCAAAGGAAGGAGGCGCTCATGTATAACAAGTCACCCATAGTATCCGAACCAATTCAAGTGGAATCAGCACAAAAATAATTTGATCCATAGTTATTCGTTGGAGAACCATTTCTTATAGTCTTCTTTCCTAGAGGTGAGTATTTTTGTACAACTATATAATCTCACCCACGACCTTCTGGGACCTTTTTATATATATACGTATATAGATAGTAAGCTTTCGTCTCGCTTCTACCTCTCTCTTGTTTCACCATGCTTTCTACAACTTTATACCTTCTTACTTACCAACAAACAACACACATGTCCTTCCATAGGCACAAGGAAAGGATCAAATGCTACTTTGAAGCTACCAAATACCCTAATCCACAAGGCTTACTTACTCTCTAGGTGCGGGGAAAAACTGAGAAATATCTATCCAAAACCATAGTTTCCTCAATTTTCATAAACATCCCAACTACTAGGCTCCATAATATATTACTTGGTTGAACAAGCTTATTGAAAGCCTAGCTTAATGCTCTACGAATGAGGGTTACATACCTACTTGTTTACTAAATTCCAGTCGGGTTGTTGTTCCAAGAAAGTGTAAATTCTTGCCATCTGCTTGTTATTCAATCATGATCTATGCGCAACGGTCTAGTAGGCATAGTTCTTGCGATTCTCTCTAGCGTGAATATCTTATTGTGACTAGGTTAGCTACTTCTTTAATAGGTGTTTCAACTAGAGAAACAATAGGAATTGGTGCTTAAACAACTACTGCTTATTTAGCATGGTTTGTTTATCCTCAATCAACAGGGTGAAAAGCGGGAATTGGGGCTACTTAATATTTTGCTAGAACCGGGTCAATCACATCTTATGCTTTTGCAACTTCATATCATAATTGCAACTATATCTACGCCTAAAACTTCTTCTTTTACTTAATCAACTGGAAATTTGACTGGGTCACAAAATACCAGAACTGGATAACTAGGGTAATCAACCGACCCATTCACCAATGCTAGCATTTTATTTTCCAATGAATGGATTTGTATCTGAACCCTGCCTATGTTGAGCATGCGTTGATGGATAAACTCAGTTAGCTGATTCTTCAACTGGATCTACTAAATATATTGGTACTCCTTTTAGGTAAACTTAAATGGAGATTGGACTTGGTACTAAATCCACGCCTAGGACTGGATATGAAACCGAGAGGGATGCTTCGCGGGGTACTTTCACCTTGACTCTGGTTGGTGTTGATGAAGTGACCTTTTCCATGTTCCTCGGCTACTGCTACCCACTTTCCTTGTATGGTGAGACTACTGATGCTTTCACATGGTCAAATGGGACTGGACAAGGTCATAATATTAGTTCGAGTATAAAAGAAATGGGTTATTAAACGGATGCTAAACTGGGCTTGAATTCCAACTCGGTCTACTTATCAAATAGAACTATATATATTGACTCTTTTCTTTCTCAATGCTTAAGAAGATGTGGGTTTTCTGAGCGGGATAAGTGGTGAAATACGTGTGTTTACTGTGGTATTTTATTTTTTACATATGTCAAGATCAAATGAGAGGAAGGGAGGGAACACTGTGATGTGGTAACTCTTTATTTAGAAAGGGAAACATTTCACTTTTGTGCCCTCCCTATGTTTGACTTTTGGCTTTTGGTCTAGAACTAAAACTGGTGAACCTCCCCAAAGATGCTACTGCCTTTCCCTCTCCTACTAATGGTTTGACTGGGTCAAATGCTACTTTTGTGTCTTTAGGTAATAATAAAAGGCAACTAGATAAAAAAAATCTAATTTAATGACTGCTTCCACCTCTGGAACTTGGTCAACTCGATCTACTAGATCAAGATCAACTGAATCCACAACAACCTTATTATTGACCTAAAAATGCAGGAACTAGGTATCAAACTGAAATGGCATCTTCAAGAAAATCCCTCCTCTACTCCATACTATGGTACTACGCTACCCTTTTTTGGTCTGCTCGCCTTCGTATGTCATTCTGGAAGGTTTCCCTTGCTTCTACCCTTAGCTTTATGGAGGTTTTCCCTTACTGAAGTGTGAAAAAATGCCACCACATGTAGGACCAATGCTAAGTAGGGCCATGGCAGGTTGAGGGACTAGGAAAAAGAAGCCAAGGGAGGATAAGGCCCTAATCCAAGAGGGGAGGAACCCAGTCTACCTAGTAGATGTACTCAACATCTCGTCAATAAGGATGAGCATCTGAAAGGCTATGTGGAGCCAGTTCAACTGGTGGATTATGATATCCTCAACCCCACCTTATTCCCTGAGTTCACCCTAGATAAATACTCAAAGATAGGGGGTGGGGGGGTTCAACCGAAGATTTTACAACCATTTAAGTCATTATTGAGATTAGGACTCACTAGTCCTCTTCATGTCTCATGCTTTAGGAACTCACTGGTGGTGAAGAAATATGTGAGGCTTTTGTTGTTATGGACTAACACCAGTGGGATATGGATGGACCAAAAATCACCATTGATGCAAACATTATCCATGCAATCACTGGACTACCGAAGGATGGAGAGGATTCCAGTGATGCATTCTGAGCAAAAAGAATTGTGTAGAAAGATGAGGCTACTGTGAAGGAGTAGATGAATCTGTGCCTAAAATATGGTAGAGAGCGCGCAAAGCCGGGATACTAGATATCTATCCTCGATCAACAATTTATCGATTAGTTTAGTAGCATAATTGCTATCTACTAAAGTTTTATGGACTTGTCAAGTAGGAGAGTGCTCGAAGCAGGCAGTTCATGCTACCAACATATGCACACCTAGAATGAGGTTGAACTAGGTTTCATACGTTTCAATTCAATTTTGTATAACTACATATATGCATAGGTGTTGTAAGGTTGCTCAAACAAAGGGAGAGGATAGAAACTAGGACTTTCACTATGGGAGTTTCTTGTTGCTACTTGCATTCTCACAGTGGGTAGAGCCAGTAGGTATTGACCCTCTATCGTGGAATCCTAAAGTGAAATTGGTTGTAGCTCAATATGAGGTCCTATCCTACTCAATGAACAAGGACGTACAGGTATTCTATTTCAGTCTACAAAATCAAGATTGATTTATTTGTGTCTGGTTCAAACCATATGGATATTATTACCCTTCCTGGGGGAGAGTATCCTCTCTCCTCCTCTTTCTTATTGCCATTGGAAATGTAAATTGATGGCTCTCATAACTATGAAAATGATTCAACTAGTTGTTTATTTAGGAAATGGGGATTATATTCCCCCTTCCTTCGATATTTGGCAAGGACGTAGAGATGTGATTTTCACGTAATATAGGAACTATGTTGATAAGAAGACTATGGTGAATAGGTGTCCACCTGCTGTGAGATCTGTAGGTTAGTATGTGGTTTCCAATGTATTACCTTATTTCAAAGGATATGAGACATTGGTAATAATTCATGTCAACCACTGGCACTAGTAAAGTTTCAACCAACTAAAAAACATGGATATTTTAAACAACTGGTTGTTTATTTAGGACAAGTTCAATGTCTCCATGGCGACCTATAGTAATACGTTTTGTAGTTGATGTATACCTTCTACAATATTTTTAGGTTAGATATGAAAAATATCATATATTATTGATAGACACACACTAAAGGGGTTTGATACCCTCCTCATCTATATGACTCTATCTATCTGAAGGAGAATGAGGGGAGAGCATAGCGAACTATCATATCTTGAAGGAAGGACGATAGCATAGTGAACCATAGCCAAGGAAGGAGAGGAGGTTCAATTGAGAATCGTTAGCAGCAATTTGGTGCCCTCCTCTCATGGTGGGGCTCTCTCATAGTGTATAGTGGTTCCCTCTCATGCTGATCCAACCACTCCCTATCGGTTCCAATCCTAGACCCTATCGGTTGTACAACCTCATCAGGTGCCCTTGAGGACTATGCTATGTAGGGAGGGAATATATCCCCTTATTAGGAAATGGATAACAACTATATGTGAGTATATCTTCCAAATTGGCTACCCATTAGTCCTATCGGTAGCCCTATGGTTTTTATGACCTGAAAATCTTAAGACAACGTAGAAATGTGAAATATCATATATTATTGATAGACATATACTTAATGGGTTTGATACCCTCTTCCTCAATCAACACACACTTTATCAGGTTTGATACCCTCCCCTTATTGATATACACCCTTAACGGCTTTGAAAAGCCTCCTACCTCCTATAGCAACACCCTTAACGGCTATGACTAGCCTCATTGCCAACACACTGAACGGGTGGTTTACACCCTCCTTATTGATATAATCACATTACAGGTTTAGACCCTCCATCGATATAACACTTGACGGCTCTTGCAAGCCTCAAACCTCCTGATAACCACTTGAACGGCTCTTAGAGCCTCCATCATTGACACTTAATGGGTTTCGTACCCTCCTTAATATGGGTAGTGGGCTATCCAACTAACCATTATGGAAAAGGTAAACACAAAGTTGTGATCTCGTTAAGAAGTGGGAAAGCGTGCTAGTAGGATCACCCCAAATGGAAGACAATTTCAACGACAATATGCAAGTAGCTATCTACTACTTACCACTATAAGAAAGATCAGATAAAACAAACCAGTAGAATCATACCTATTGGTCAGTTGATGAACCACCTCACCACAGTAGGAATCATACATACACCTACATGCATTCCCATACATACATTGGATTAGTATGATTATATCCTACCCTCTTGATCATTTCAATGGGAAAGTGAAACGTATGGATGGCGAACTCATATATATGTTTGTCTTATGATATCACACCTATACCTAGAAAATGGATTAGTTAAATGACAATGTGGCAATAAATCATATATTAATGGATCCCAAATAACCACCATACATTGCAGAAGGATCATACCCATACATACGTTCATACATTGGATTGGTAGTCTGATTACCCTCCCCTAGTTTTCCAAGAGAAAACATCATGAATACTTTATCCTATACATTCATATAGGTATAGTTCATATGGAAAATTTCAAGACGATATGGCGAGCTCATATAGTAATGGATGGTGCAGTGCTTCCATCCTATTTCCTACTATGCAGACAAATCAGAGCTATTTATTTATATCGTATTAGTACTATAGGAGTATTAGTCAACCATGCCCATTTGGAAATTAATACCATTTCCCACCAATCTTACGGTAGTACAACACCCATCCCCATTGGATGATTGGATTGATTAGTTAGTTCCATTTCCCAATAAATAATAATAGACGAGATAGATTGACTTCAATGCCATTTTCATTACTAAGAAAGTACACTTTATGATCCCTGATAGTTGTTGCTCAGGTTCATCGAACTTTGAAGAAATAGGTTTTGACAAAGGCAAAATGAACCCTATCAAACTATGTCTGAAGTGACCATAGAAGCATCACAAATGGCCTTTGTTTCCATTTCAAGATCCAATCATTATTACTTAGTGAAGCGTAGGGGCAGGAAGGATCATGATTTCAGGTGGGAAGTTCGAAGGTGGCCTTCCTATATATAGTGGCTACCTTGCCCAGAGGTATGATAGCAATAATGTAATGTGGATAGGCAGCAAGCAAGGTCGGTGAGAAGCAAGTAAGCAAGCAAGTAATGCCAGATCATCTCTTGTCATACCCGTCAAGAAGAGGGAGGCTGAATGAATGAAAAGAAGACAGAAAGGAAAGAAATGATCAAAGGCAGCATCAGGGGCATGATTAGGGGCAGGATGAGAGGAGAGAGCGCCAGCTAGTCGAGATCAAAGAGAACTAGCAATGGGACGAATAATAGATAGGGTCAAGTGAGAAATAGGTGAATAGATAAGATTAAGTCCACTATATAGGTGACTCCATTTGATAGCAATGGGTTGTTAATAAAATCCTGCTTGGAAGATGAAGGGGTAAGGTCTTGCTGATATGAATGGGCAAGGTCCCTTTCTGGATAGATTAATATTTCTCTTCCACCCATCTTAAGGAATTAAGGGGAAATTCCAAAGATGAGTTAGCGATGCCAACCTTTTCTATCAATAGCTCATGATCGTGGGCTGAGAAGCGGTAAACCCGACCTCGTATAGTTCGTGTACTATTATTGTGTACTATATATTTCTAATTATTATTGTGTACTATATATTTTCTAAACATCAGCACATTCCTTGGGGACATGCCTCCTCCCCCACCGAACGGATCAATGGCAAAGATGGGTGAGGCCTCGAAGAGTGAGGCACATCCTTAGATGCAGAGGGGTGTAGGCATGTAGGCCTATGGGGCTAATCTCATATTTAGGATGGACTACTACGACCGACTACCTATAATTTTGGTTGATGAGGGAGTTTTCCTTGCAAAGACTAGAAACATCAGGGAAGATCCTAAGCTCCTAGAGCTTTTGAGGGATTCTTCACGTGATCTGATGAGTCTTATGCATCATATCATCGGAACTAACAGGCTACTGGCAGCAAGGAGGGATGCAGAGCATGCATAAGATACGTCACATGAGTCTTCATGCAGTGCTACCCTGTCGGATCATGATGATGAGGGTGTTGATCATGCTTCTGGTAGTACTACCCCATCGAATCATGGTCAGGGTGTCAATGATCTTTCTAGTAGTATTACCCCATCAGATCATGGTCAGGGTGTCGGTGATCCTTATGGTAGTACTTCATCTCCTCATCATTCGCTTGATGGTAACGTCCCAGTGCTAGCGAAGTTGCCTCATGTTTCTCCTGAAAGAGAAGAACAACCACCTTCTCTTCCACCTCATAGTTTGACTGTTGAGGCAGTACTTGACCATCCATCATCTTCTACTATAGACCAGGCTGCCACTACTATGTTTGTTGTATCATATATTTGATAACAATTATTTGACTTGATGCAGTTATTTGACTTGTTTGTATATATATATATATATATATATATCAATTTTTTTGTTCATGCTAATGTACTTTATTTATATGTTTTTGTTGATGTGTATATTGTTAGATCATGTTAGATATGTTCATTTAATGTGCTTGCAGATAGATGTGTATGTGATAACTGTTATTTGACATGAGATGTATATTTGAGGATGTGTGTGATGATGATGTTAGATTAAAACGCTTGTGTTTTGTTAGATGCGATCACGATGATGATGCGCACTTAGATCATTAGATTTGTGTGCTAGCTAATGATGTTTATATGTGCTAGAGGTGTATATAATTAGATGACGGTAGTGAATTTAAATGTGTATCTTAGATGATGTTTATGTTTGTTAGATGGTTATCATCATGATTTTTATTTTTATGAAATAATATTTATTATAGATTATGTATTGGTGAACTTATATCAAAATTTTATATATGAAATTACATGCAAAACGACTTACTTTAAAAAATGCAAAGATATTTTTATAAATTACAAAGTTTAGTATGGTTGAAACTATAATTGTAAAATTACCATAAATATTTTTCTATTGCTTAGATAGTTCATTCATATTCATTCTAACCTAATTAGTAAAATATTTCAATACTCACAAGGAAAAAATAATTAAAGGTAAAATAATTTAGTTAGTTCTTAATAAGACGAAAATGTGTAACTCATTCAATTTTTAATATAAAATATTAATAATAATAAATTATTCAAAAATATAATTTAAACAATGGAAAATTACACTACGCGGGATCTATATATAGAGATTAAAAACCACTATAGATGCATTTTAATCAAAGATTTATCAATCATTAAAAGAGATTAAATCTTTTGACACGTACATATTTTTTCAAGTTTTGCATTCTAAAAATAGATTTTCATAAATTGACATTTGATCCGTGTGGGCTCTTGGTAGATCCATTGTTAAGATGGATCTATATTGGTTTATAAAATTCAGTGTATTGTTAATTTTAAAACCTTTAAGTCATAATTTTTTATAATAAATTTAGATTTAATATAACTAAAAAAATTATATTTTAATAAAATTTAATTTATCACTAAAGTTATGAGATTTTCAAGCAATCTAAATTTAATATTTATAGCAACTCTTACAAATTTAAATTAGAAATTTCTCTCTTTAAAAATGAGGATCAAGAAATGTAAAATAAGGCTTGTGAAGTTACATGTAGTTGGGGATTTTCTCTGTTGGAAGTTCTCCCTTAAACAGGTAATTGAACCTTTTTTCTAGTAATAAAGATATAACATTCTGGTGCTATTTTGGTTCTTTATTTCCTTTTGTGGTTTAATTTTTTTTTAATAGTAAATATGAGTTAAATAAAACAAAAATCATGCTATATTAGATTTAGTTTTTTAACAAATAATATATTTGATTATTTCTTAATGAACAACTCAAAAAATATGATTTTTCCACATACTTATCACGAAATAGTCACTAAAATTCATGTTTTCACATTTCTCCTAGCTAATATTACATCATGTTCACAATTATAAAGACATGTCTACTTTAAATAATTTACTTATAAATACATAAAAATAGATATTTATTTTACATAATCTAAATAGGAAAGAAAAATGCATCACCAAGTCTATTATAAAGTCAAACAAATGTCTCTTAATCACCATCACATTATTTATCATTTAATTCTTAGCCATAAAATATTTATTAATTCAACTTTTATTTATAATTACCATTGAAAAGAAAATTCAAAACTCTTCCATTATCCATGAAGAAAAAATTAAAACCTCTCATGCATCCATGTAAGCCCATTTATTTATCTTATAGTACATAAAAAGATGTAATCAACCTTTTATACATGCATAAGACATCTTTTTAGTTTACATAATGTTGCAAGAACTAGAATTTAAATATAGTAAACATGACTTTACTTCTCATATTAAGAATTTAATTTTACATATTAATACACAAATTTTTCACTGTTAAAGTTCTCATAGATTTATCACTACATGATTTATATTTATTTTGAAATAAACCTGAAGAAAAAACATGTTCTCATTTTCCTATTTGAGAAGGATTGTCACATTGAATCCTTATTATCATAGATATTGGACACCATGTTTTAATCTGTATTTATATTTATGGAGATATGTTGCATAGTGAAAATAAGGGAGGTTATTTTACTATATTGAAAAACTTTGACAATGATCGTAGTAGGCCTTTTAGTGCACATATATGATCTTCCTTCTCCATTTTCTATCACTTTGTGAGATATTTTAGATTGATACTCACAATGTCATTTGAGAAAAGAGATAATAAGAGTATATTTAAATTGATACATTAATAAAATAGAGTTATAAATTTATAACTCGTGCTTATAATTACAATCTTTTGATCCATCTTGACGTTTATCCAAAGCTTATAGAAGAAGTCTAATGTAAATTAGATTTAAACACATTAGATTTTAAAATTAAAATTATATATATATATATATATATTAGAAAAACAATATAAAGCTAATTTATTAAAGGTTTTCAGATTTTTAAATTAAAAATCACTTAATGAGTACCCAGACTAGATCAATATTTATTAAAATAAGTAAAACATGTGAAGGATGTTGATTCTTCTAATAATAATAGCAAAAATTAGTGTTTTAACCAAAAAAAAATTGGATTTAAAATTTATGGTTTTATAAATGATATTAATTCACTTTTATGGGTTTTCATTTTCTTTTATCCATAAAATGCATTTAAAATAAGAAGAAGAAAAAAATCCAAGAGAAGATGTGGATAAATTATTTTATTTTATACCAGGCTAGCTAAAACATCTATTCAATAACCTAAGTGACTATCAAATTTTTTCTATAGAGCAAGCTAGAATTACAAGATCTATAGTTGTTGCAATATTCTAGATCTCTTGAAGTGCCAAACACCATAAGACTTCAATTCACAAAGTACCTAGATGCTTATAGAAAGAAAAATTGTGATAAAATGTTGCCTTTTGCTAAAAATATCAAATGGATTATAGAACCAAAACAACCATAAACCATAAATGAAGGAATAGAAAATCTGAAAACTTCTTATGATACAGAGAAAGATGGACAAATTAAAACAACATAAGAAACATTGTAAAACACTTTGCACATATATTTCACTATAAATCAAAGATGTTCACAAGATGTTTATAAGACTTTTCCAAAAGAAAACTGAAAATTCCATAATGGCATACTCATATCAATACTTCCCATCAATGAAGAATCCAATGTTTTGGAGTGATAATAGAATTAACTACAATTTAACAATAGAAAACATAAGGACAAAACCAAAAGAAAAATCTGCATCCAAATGATTATGGCAATTGTTTAGATTCTAAAATTGTAAGGTTACGATTGTTGAACATAACTATCTCAACTAGCCATGTAGTATACATGTTGAATTTATTTGTTTGGGAGAAGATTATTTTGTTTGTCATGTTGTTTTAAATATATGAACAAAATATTATTATTTTTTATATCCTTAAAAACATTATATAAAATAAACAAAATTGTTTATGTTCAAACATGAGAAGTCTTCATCCTTTAATTGCCTACTAAGAGACAAGGACTTGCAAAAATTTTGTTGGGTAGTTACCACTACTAAGATTGTACATTTATGCTTTTATTCCTACATGAAAAATCATTGCACAAGTATTTAAAAATCATGGCATAAATATTGCAACTACATCCATAAATTATGGCAAAAAAAATCTGAGGTGGTTATCACATGGCACAAAGTTGCAATAAGACCTCCAAATTTATGGTCCAATCAAATGTTTGAAAAATAAATATTTTTTTTTCAAAGTTAAACATTATAACTTGCATTGCTCAATGTTGAACTAATAGTGGTCAATAGGCAAATCAATTGCTAGAGTCCTGCCTTAGCGGAAACTAATAAAAAAGTTTTATATCAAGTTTATATATATAGATAATGTTTATATATATATATATATATATATATATATATATATATAGATATATATGTGTGTAATGTGTGTAATGTAATCTAAATTAAAAACACTTTTCATGTAATTTATTGCGTTTTTAATATGATGTTGATATATAACATTTAAAAAATATTAATAAAAAGAAAAAAGTGATATATATATAATTCATTCATTTTTTAATATGAAGTTGACATATAACATTTTAAATATTAATAACAAAAATAATATATACACACAAATAAACATATAATATTTTAAAAAATGTTTATATATATATATATATTAAGAGTCTTATGAATACATGTTTTCTACTTCCAAATATAATTGGGAATTGTTTTAAGATTTTATTGTATTTCAACCTCAACTATGTATATACTATATCAAACTAAAGAAACTAACAATTTATTAGTTAAAAAAGTTTAATATAGATTATATATATAAAGAAAGAATTCTTATTTTTTTGGGAAAATTGTAATTCATTCATTATTAATATTGACATGTAATATATATATATATATATATATATATATATATATATAATTTTAAAAAATATTTATAACAAAAGTATTGTTATAATGAGAGAATTCTATGGTTATATGTTTTGTACTTCCAAATATGAGTGGGGCATGTAACATTTTAATGTGTAGAATGTAAATCATAAATAAAATATTTCAATATTTACTATGTATATACTAATTTTTTTCCACAGGAAAAAATCTGCAATTTTCATTAATATTTAGCAAAAATTACATTCTATAAACACACTAAAAGTATGTATGCAATTTTTAGGTCCATCCATTCCCACAAAAATAAACTAGGTCCGCAAACATTTTAAAAATTCCCCTCAATCATTGATACTAACTCTTATCGTTCATCCATACATAACATAAAACAAAAATAATCCATTTTTTGTCCATATTTCAGATTGTTTGTCCTTCAGGCCATAAATAAAAACCTAAATATAATATATAAAAAGTTTGTTAATTGAAAACCGCCAAGAAAAAAGTTCAAGGCACCCTAACGGCCAGAAGATGGCATGGAGCTCAACTAAAAGATGAGGTGGTCAAAATACCATTGTAAACCTCCAAAAATCTCCATAAATATTTATGGAATGTCAGTGTCGCCTTTGAAAGATCATTTGCAAGCCAATTCAATTCCCTGTATATGTGCTGACAAGAACATAATGAAAGCATATTTTTTAACTTGATTGAATCAAGAAAAATAGGCTGCAAAATATAATTCATGCATGATTGAGAGTCATTCATCTAATTAATCACTAGCTTTGAGTCACTAAAAATCTAAAGATGAGACATGCCTTGGTCTATGGCAAAGGCTAGGAGGAACCGACATGCACGAATTTATGCATAATTGTTTGAGCCCAACCCCAATCTAATGGAGATGTGAAAAGAGTGGTCAGAGGATAGATGGAGAATAGATGGAGGATGAATCCTGCACCATAATTTGCACCCAATTCCATTGAGTCACCATCAAACATTGCCTAAGGAAATGATGTATCGGGGCATACTTTCGCAAGCACTTGAGAACGACGAGGTTCAATATCTTGAGGGAAATGACAGAAATTTGCCATCACCTTAGTAGCAACAAGACTAGGATTAGGAATAAGGCCGTGAAAAATAGCCCAGTTGTGCGTGATCCAAATGCCCCACAATATAATAAGAGGAAGTCCCACGAACTTTCATGAGGATGGGAGAGTGGGCCATTGATGCCAATTTGAGTCCACAGATTTCCCGCTCCAAACACATACCTCAGAATTAATAATACGGCACTAGCCCAAATAATTTGATAGGAAGAGCAATGTAAAAATAAGTGGTCAATCGATTCCCCTTCCTTCTTACAGAGTGCACATCATCCAGTTCCATATGCAAATATTTTTTGTAATATATCCCAGGTAGGGATCTTACCACACAATATGCACCACATTAATATTTTTGCCTTGGGTGGGAATTTGAATTTCCACACCAAAGACCACTGCCATTTTGAATTTGGCTGATGATGAGCATCAAACATATATTGGTACCCTACCTTTGGAGAATAAACCCCGCATTTTCCCCCTAACAGCATAAGTTCATCCTCTCTATAAATTTTGATGTGCCTTGAGTGAAGAACATTAATGAAAGAGTTACAGTGTCTAACGAAAATTTCAGGTATGTCCAAATCAGCCGCAAATTTCCAACCCTTAAACCAAAGAGTAGAAGTAATGGTATCCACAATGTGGGTGAGTTTATTGATCCCTCAGTCCCTGGGGTGATCTAATAATTGGATTGGAAGTAGATTATCTTGCTAACACCCCAGTGATGAATCAATTCCCAAACGAACACGAGCCCCTTAACCCACTCTCCACAAACTTTGAGTCGTGAGAAGGCATAAACCTCGCTTTGTCGCAAGGGCATGAGAGCAATGAAAAATATTCTTTAATCCCCAGCCTCCCAATCCTTTTGGTTTAACAATTTTCTCCCGAACAACCAAAGGAATAGTGGATTCTATGCCAGTACCAGACCATAGAAATTTGAAGCAGATCCTCTGAATTCATTCCAAGTCTCCTTTAGGGATCCTTGCTAAGGACACACAATATAATGAAATAGCCTCTAGGACAGATTTAATAAGCATAAGATGACCAACTCTAGACATCCATCGGTGACACCATAAATTAATACCCTTTTCAACCTTGGTATATAACCACTACCAGTCCTCTCTTTTATATGATTTCGGTTTAAGCACAAACCACAGGGATTTTAAGCCATCGTCCAATTGCGAGCATTACATCGGAAATATTTCAATGATATGATGCACAGAATTCAGCGTCCAAATTTAATATGAGAAGAGAGGATTTATTATAATTGCGCCGAGAGGCACTCTACAACATAGTATGGGGGAGATGTGTAGGTGTTATATGTAATGGAAGAAAGATTGTATGTCAACAACTTTTATATATA
Organism: Pinus tabuliformis; assembly: GCA_031772625.1. NCBI lineage: Eukaryota > Viridiplantae > Streptophyta > Pinopsida > Pinales > Pinaceae > Pinus > Pinus tabuliformis. The sequence continues at coordinate 1,146,642,293 of CM062817.1, forward strand.
TTTTTTAATATTTTATTTTAATTTAATTTAGTAACATTTTTTTAATTAAATCTAAAAGAAAAAAAGGTATGGGGTAAATGTGGTGATGTAAAATAATGATTCCATAACCATATTTAAATGTAATTAATAAGCACATAAAAACTTAATACTTACAATAAATTTACAATATAACAATTTTTTAACTATGGATATCCATCCCCACTTTACCATGGATATTATTAACTTGTAAATAGACTTTGTTACAATACCATGAGCCAATATCATGGTTTATAGTCAAATTATTTTATAAATATTTTATTTTAATTTTATTGAGTCGAGAGATGCTTTCTACGCCAGTATGGTAGAGATGTTATAATATCATTTCCTATCCTCTCTGATCCTGTAAACATTTTGACTGGATCAAATTACATAATAATAATAAAAAATAGAATTAATAATTAAAATAAAATACCCTCGATGGGGGTGATCAATCGGATGGCCAACTGGCCTCGAGGATTTCCCCCTTGGCACGCTACGAACATTCTCAGAGTACATAACGGTGGTTCGGGATGGGACAACCATCCCCCGATCCTTCTAGACGTGACGGTCTTGGTTATTATGTCCCTTGCGCTCATGGGGAAGGTTGATATGGTGCGGGAGATGAACAGAGAGTGTAGGGTGGTAAGTCAACTCGAGGGTGGCCATGCAAACCCACCTTGGAAGCGGAATAGTCAGCAACGAGTAGAGGCAGTCATGCATGAAACTAGTAGCGCCTTGGCTAGCTCAAAGGCATTTATCTAGGACCCTAGAGAGCAAATTTCCAGTTTTACAACCCCTCTTATCGAACGTGAGTGTGGTAGTGGAACCTCTGGCTTCGACCCACGAAGGAGATTCTCTGTCAGACTAGTGCTCTAGGGTTTTGAAGTACTTTCAGGCTATTGGTTATGGTTTAATTGTGAAACTTTCTCACTGAACGTGGAATGCTTCTGGTGGCATTTGGTTGTCCTTTCAGGGTCAAGGTTTTGGGTTAATGTATGGTACCAATTGGATGGATTGGCTTGTTACTGTATCTTTCTTTGATCTTGTTAGTTCAGGGGCACAAGGGTGTGTGGAGTGGCTCTCGAGTGACGGTTTCTCGGTGTCGAGGGGCTCGGTCTTTTATCTTCGCTTGGGTCTTTAGTGTGCCTTTTACACAACACTCTATTGGTGTGGGCCCTAATCAAGCTATGTCTGAGACTAATACCCTTCTCGCATTGTATTATGTCTGGTAATCTTGTGAATTTTTTCTGAGTTTGAGAGGGTTCGACTAGGAATTCTCCTTCCATTTTCGGTTGTAGTTTCTGGGAGAATCATTTTGGAAAAGTCAAGAATGTGGGTGATACGGGATTCTATAGGGTCTTGATTAGGATATAAACAGGAACGCAACAAATCATAGAGATAACCATAAACACAGAGATGCAGTGGAAATAATACTTCATTTCATTAATGTAAAATACTGAAATATGTTTACAAACAGCAATGGAAATAAACTAGCTAGGGCAATGATAGCTTATCCCTGAGAAGAGATGTGGCGGCTACATGCCTCTGAACTGTGTTACAATGAGGCTCGAAGGCCTATTTATTGTTGAGAAATAATGGAAAACCCTAAGCATCCATAAACCTAACCCTAGAAGATGAAACGCCAAATTATGGGCCCCGTTTGGGTAAATTGGTACATCCACTTCCTGGGGTCGTAACTTTGGCATATGATCTTCATTTGACGTGCAAAATATCTCGTCAGAAAGATCTATCTGAGAACTACAACTTTGGGAAGAGCAACATCAATCCATGGACCCATGTTGCTCCTAGTTTTCCCAAAAAAACGTCATTTAGGGCCTCAAAACGGCTCCAGAAGTTCAGGACCCGAAAAACTGCTAAAAATAGTAAATGTGCTACAATTAAGGAAATTGAAAAGATGAAAGAAACAATGGTGAGGGGTCCAAGTGGACTTGGCAGGTGGCCACCAATATCCACCTGGATCATTCCTCCCCCCTTAGGAAGCAATGGTCCCCATTGTGTTGAGTTCATCCATGAGATGAGGAAACTTCAGCTGAACTTGGTCTCTGGTGAGCCACTTGCCCTAGTGAAGGAGTTGGCCTGCTTTAACAACTCGATACAGTTGGATATTCTGTTGGCGAGTGTGCTTGATCTATGTGTCCATGATCCGGTCAGGTGTAGCTTGCCCCATGCAATTTGGATTTAACTCTATGGGTGTGAGCTATTCTGCAATGTCGGATGTGTCTAGTAATTGTGGAAAGTATGGCCGAAGGCGGTCCACATTGAACACTGGGTGCAGGCCAAGGAATAGGGGAATGTTCAGCTCAAATGCATTATCTCCCACAGCCTTGGTAATGGTGTAAGGACCATATCGGAGTGGTATGAGTTTCCAATAGGCTCCGGTAAGGCGTTCCTTTTGCAAATGCAACCAAACTTTGTCGCCCACCTGAAACTTGTGTGGCACCCAATGTTGATCATTTCGCTGCTTTTACTTGGCATTTGATTTCTCCAAAATGTCAAGGACCTGCTGGCGAATATGTTGGATGTGCTCAATGAAGTTGGTTGCCTTATCTGTTTCGGACTGGACATGAGCTGAATCTGCGTGAGTAGCTGGAAATGGCATGGCCACATCAATGGGACATAGTGGCTGGAATCCCAAGCCCACCTAAAAAGGGATGTGGCTAGTCGAGCTATGAAGAGCCCGGTTGTAGCTGTGTTGAACATAGGGGAGGCTCTCGTCCCATGTGCGTGGATGCTTTGAGTTGTACATGCACAGAATGTGTACGATCATCCTGTTGACAACCTCTGTCTAGCCATCAGTTTTAGGATGGAAGGTTGTGGACTTAGTGAGTTTGGTGTCTAGCATCGACCAGAGACTGGACCAAAATATACTGAGGAACCTGCTATCCTCATCTGAGATGATGGACTGTGGGATCCCAAAGTGTACCCACACTCGTTCAAAGAAGAGTTTAGCAGTGGCTTCTACTATGATATTCTTCTTGCAAGCCGCCATAATAGCCATCTTCGAGAACTTGTCCACGACCACAAAAACACAGTCATTTCCATGCTTAGTGGAAGAAAGGCCTGACATGTAATCCATGGAGATGGATTCCCAAGGTCGACTAGGGGTAGGCAGCGGGGTATAGAGGCCTTGCTTCTTGATGGTCGATTTGGCAATGGCGCAGGCAGTGCATGATCTGATGTAATTCCTGACATCCTGTCAAAGATTCGGCCAATAGAAATACTTCTACAGTATTGCCACTGTTTTCTCGACCCCAAAATTCCCAGCAGCCCGACTGTAGTGTGCTTCCCAAATCATCTTGGCACGCTCGCTTGAAGGAACACAAAGGTGACCCAGGTGGCATAACAAGGCATCGTGGAGGTGAAAATCTGGAACATGTTGACCCTCCAAGAGTGTCTAGTATGTGTGGCCGAATTCTGGGTTGCTTTTGTAGAGAAGTGGCCAATCAGAAGTCTCGTGCCCACAAGAGTTGAGCACAGTGGTTAACGCCATGATCGATGGTCGACTAAGGCAATCTGAAACATTATTGGTGCTGCCCTTCTTATACTTGATATTCAAATGGAATTGTTACAGGTATGTGGACCACTTTTGATGGTGATCATTATGCAATTTCCCTGTGGTCTGTATGAACTGCAAGGGTCGGTGGTCTGTGTGGATGACCGTTTCCTTCCCCAAAATGTAATGCTTCCATTGTCGGCAAGCCTGCACAATGGAATACATCTCTTTTTCATAAGTGGGATACTTCCAGACTGTGTCTAAAAGTGTCTCACTGTGATATGCCACTGGATGCCCATGTTGAGTAAGGATTGCCCCAATAGCATAGTCAGAGGCATTTGTCTCGACCTCAAATGGTTGTTGCAAGTCTGGTAATGTGAGCACTGGTGCCGTGCAGAGGCGATCTTTCAACTCTGTGAATGCCTTCTATTGAGATTCAGACCAAAAGAATTTTTCTTTCACTCCTCCCTTGGTGACTTGACTCAAGGGCCAAGTGATATGAGAAAATCCCAACACGAACCTGCGGTAGACGTTGGCAAGGCCTAGAAAGTTGCGGAGCTCTATCATAGTGATTGGAGATGGCTAATCCCGAATGACTTGGATCTTGGCTGGATCCACATGCACCCCCTGTTCATCAATAATGTATCCCAGATACTGAACCTGGGTCATGCCAAAAGTGCATTTCTCCAAATTGGCACATAACTTGTGTTGTCGCAGTGTTTGGAGAACCTGTCGGATGTGGTGGAGGTGCTCTTCCCAACTCTGGCTGAAGATTAGGATGTCATCCAAGTATACCACCACAAAAGAGTTGGTGAATGGCCGCAAGATGTCATCCATTAGTCTCATGAAGGTTGCAGGAGCATTCATCAATCCGAAAGGCATAACCAACCATTCGAAAAGGCCCTCCTTAGCTTTGAAGGCAATCTTCCACACATCAAAGGGTTCGATTGGTACCTGGTGATATCCTGACTTCAAATCGATCTTGCTGAAATATTTTGCCCCCTTCATTTGGTCCAGGAGGTCATCAATCCGTGGGATCAGGTACCTATTACGGACAGTGATCTTGTTCAGCGCCCGATAGTCAATACAAAGTCTCCAAGTCCCATCCTTCTTCTATACCAACACAATCGGGCTCCCACAGGGTGATGAACTTGGATGGATGTTACCTTTCTGCAGTAGCTCCTGAATCTGCCTCTTGATTTCATCATTCTCCAGAATGGAGCACCGATAGATTTGTCCATTGGGCAGCGGCATACCTGGGGTTAGATTGATGGAGTGCTTGACCTGACAGTGCAGAGGAACCCCTGCGGGGGAGGTGAAGATGTCCTCATACTCCATGACCTTGTCCATCTGTAGTTGTCATGTAGAGGGGCCCTGTCTGGAGGTCGTGGCCACCATCTTCTTCTTTCCTTGAGGGCGTATCATCAGGAAAACAAATTTCCCAGTTTTGGAAATGAGCTTACTGCATTGTTTTGCAGTAACCAAAGAGATGGCAGTAGGCGGTGCTACCTCCGGTATCCTGTACAACTTATTTCCCAAAGTAACAATAACAGCACGAGGCCTTGATTCATACATAGCATGTCGCTTCCACAAGTATGGTTGTCTTAATAATACATCATAAACTTCAAGGGGAGCAATGTCACACAATACCTCATCCGTGAAGGGCTTGATGTTGAATGAAAGGTGACACTGCTGGCTCATGCGAAGATCTCGTCCTTGGTGAACATGCATCTGATTCTGAAACCTTTAGCTCAGCCACCAGTGACTGCTTGGCCTAACACTCACTTGTGTTGTGGGTGGAGCTCTTATGGAACTCACACCACTTTCCTATGTCCTTTTTCGGCTTCACCGCGCTGTTCTTTGCTTGCAGCTTTGGCGGGTTGTCTTGGGTTGCCCTGCCTTGTCTTTGTCCTTTTTTATGTGTTTTTGGGGCACCTTTCCCTTGCTTCAAATTCACAGATCCAAAGTCTCGCTTCTTATGTTTAAACTTTTGCTCGACCTTGATGGCATATCGGTATGTCGTGCCGAGCGAGGGGATGTTCAGGAATTCTATTTCTTCCTGGATGTACTTGTGCAGGCAGCCGCGGTATTTGAGTACCAAATGTTGCTCCGAATCCTTGATACCCAACTTTGTGCGAAGGGTATGGAAAATATTGGTAAACTCTGGCACGTCTTGGTCCCTCCCCTACCACAGTGTGGTCCACTTTATGTATTGATCCTCATAGCTTCCAACAGGGTAGTACTGCTCCTTGATGGCATCCCGGAATGAATCCCAAGTGGGTGCAACTAAAAATAATGAGCCTGTACTTTCATCCTTCTGCTCGTAGTAGGTTTCCCACCAGTCCTTGACGTGGGGGGCTACTTTGAGAAGAGCGAAAATAATCTTTTCCTGACTGGAAAAATCATGAACATAAAAATAACCCTCTAGCATATTTAACCATTTATCGACGACATCTGTGTCTATCTAACCCTCGAATATGGGAATTTGAAAATTAACTTGTACCTTAAATGGTGTGGCATTTCCAGAGTAGCTGTTGGAAGCCAATACGTCGCCCCTGGGTAGCCGCTGAAGGATCTGGACAAAGTTGTCCATCATCGTGTTCCTTTATCGCTCGAGGGCTTCTTTGAGCAAGATTTTGATAGGATCTCCTGCCCCGTTGTCTTTCTTTTCATCTGCCATGGGAGGCCATCAGGGTTTGCAAGGTTGGTCTTGCAAAGGTTTGACTATTTCAAGCCCTAACTCCTTATATCCCGACCTCGTTGGGGATATACAAAGAAAAACAGAGAAAAAAATAGACCTCTCTGATACCACTGATCCAGATTTAAACAGGAACACAACAAATCACAGATATAACCATAAACATAGAGATGCAGCAGAAATAACACTTCACTTCATTAATGTAAAACACTGAAATATGCTTACAAACAGCAATGGAAATAAACTAGCTAGGGCGATGGTAGCTTATCTCTAAGAAGAGATGTGGCAGCTACATGCCTCTGAACTGTGTTACAATGAGGCTCGAAGGCCTATTTATTGTTGAGAAATAATGGAAAACCCTAAGCATCCAAAAACCTAACCCTAGAAGATGAAAAGCCAAACTGTGGGACCCATTTGGGTAAATTGGTACATCAACTTCCCAGGGTCGTAACTTTGGCATATGATCTTCGTTTGACGTGCACAATATCTCATTAGAAAGATATATCCGAGAACTACAACTTTGGACCCATGTTGCTCCTAGTTTTCCCAAAAAACGTCGTTTAGGGCCTCAAAACAGCTCCGGAAGTTCATGACCTGAAAAACTGCTAAAAATAGTAAACTGTGCTACAATTAAGGAAACTGAAAAGCTGAAAGAAACAATGGTGGGGGTCCAAGTGGACTTGGTAGGTGGCCACCAATATCCACCTGGATCGGGTCTATATCCAAGCCATGTGTCCACCCTCACCTTGTTGTTTGCCTCAGGAGTTTTATATTTGTGGTCACGGGGTGGTCAACCCGTGGAGTTAGGGGTAATCTTTTTGTTGTAGGTACAAGATCTTAATACACCTCCTGTCATGCTTCGCCAGTGGGACTGACCTCGCAAAGGTAAAGGGAAACAGAGGCAGGTTGGCCACCATGCAAACAACCATAGTCCATCGTCAATCGATTCACAGAGTGTGGGTTGAGCAGGGAAAGTTTCCAAAGAACAGAGTCGCTCCCTTGGTCGTGTAGTCATGCCATCCAGTGTGGACTTAATCATGGAATAGCTAAGAGGCATCCAAGCCAAACTATACATCCTCCAGAAGCATCGATACAAGGATAGGAATGAGTTCGTCACCTATATGGAAGATATCCAATTTAATTAGAATGAGATCTGAGAGAAGCTAACCAACATTTGTTGGATCCATTGGCAAACGAATGAATGCTTGCATGCGTTGTAGGCCAGAGTTGAGCACATAGACTTTCAAATGCATGAGGGAGCGGACCTCATTGTGGTGCCTCCTTTGCCCCCTCCATAGCCACCTCCATGAAAGAATGTTCAGAATTTATTTGTCTTTTTTGTCACCATTTTGGTATGTAAGGCTTCTCAGCCTAGCAGAAATAACGGTTCTATGGGCATATCTTTTGCATACTCTGGCTCTCCTAGTCATTGAGAATTATTTTGTAAAACATATTTTCATGATAATATAATTCAGAATTATTTTGTAAAATATATTTTCATGATAATATAATTAAGTGTTTAGATCGAATATCTATATATATAGAATAGAGGTAAAATAATCAATTTATGGTTCATGGTTTCTTGGTTTTAGGTTTTGACAACCCATGGTTTTGTCCATAGTTATATTGTATAATAATATATAAAAAAATCAAAAATAGAATTAATAATTAAAATAATATAGATGTAAAATAATCTATTTACCATTCATGGTTTCTTGGCTAAAGGGTTTGACAACCCATAGTTTTGTCCATGGAATAATAATAAAAATAATGTTAAAATAAAAATAGCCTATTTTGGAATATAGCCTGTTTTGACTGTCCTGTCTTGACTGTCCTGTCTTGTAAACATTTTGACTGGTTCAAATTATATATATATATATATATATATATATATATATATATATATAGAGAGAGAGAGAGAGAGAGAGAGAGAGAGAGAGAGGGAGGTAAAATAATCTATTTACCATTCCTGGTTTCTTTCTTGGCTATAGGGTTTGACAACCCATAGTTTTGTCTATGGAATAATAAAAATTAACGTTAAAATAAAAATAGCTTCATGGTATGAGAACCCATGGTATTCATGTGGAATATACCCTATTTTCACTGTCCTGTCTTGTAAACATTTTGACTGGTTCAAATTATATATATATATATATATATATATATATATATATAATAGAGGTAAAATAATCAACTTATGGTTCATGGTTTCTTGGTTTTAGGTTTTGACAACCCATGGTATTCATGTGGAATATAGCCTAGTTTGACTGTCATGTCTTCTAAACATTTTGAGTGGTTCAAATTATATATATATATATATATATATATATATATATATATATATATATATATATATATATATATATATATATATATATCTATATATATATATATATATATATATATATATATATATATATATATATATATATACTGAGTCTACATCTATTTGGTATCAGAGCCTCGTTCTGTTTTCGGTCACTGATTAACATGGATAGAATGATGAAAGCATTTTCTTTGGTTAATAGAACCGTATAGATGAATTAAGTAGTAGAGAAGTTGAATAACAACCTTTAATAGACCCGTCCAAGTGGAACCCCCTGAGCTCACAAGCTCCCAAGTCTATAAAGATACTACTATGTCTGTACTTACAAAGAAAATCATTCTTAAAGAAGTTGAATTAAAAATCTGCATCTCTGGAGAAGCAACCCAAATTGTTGGGTTAAAACTGTTTCAAGATAAGGAGCTAGAAAAATTTAAAGAATATGTAAAAGCCAAAAAATATGCCTATATACATTTTGGAGGAATAAGACTTGGTTTAGTTCCATTATTCAGGAATGGAATAAATTCTCCAGTCTTAGCAGAGCTATTCGACTCTAGACATCTAGATTATGAGCAAGCTAGAATTGGGTCCATAACAGGCAACCTGATTGCAGGATGTCAGTATGGTACTATTTATCCAAACTACACCATGAGCCTATCAGATAAACATCTAAAAGATGCATGGAAGTTAATGGTGGGAGTACAACATCTTAGAATGTTACCAGAGTCTAAATATTTGTCAATAATAATGAAAGCTTCTTTCTAGCTAACAAATATAGCTCACCCGAAAATGAAACAGCCCATACTTAAAGACTGTGTCACTATAGGCTTAGCAACTGCAGATGCCCAAGGGGTGACATATGAAGTAGGATTACCGGAAAATTTGTACTGAGTATCAAGTTGCAAATAAAGAATTAAAGAAAGAAAAATGTCTGCAAAGGATAGTTTCATCTGAAGGAAAGATTCAAATCATTCCTTCACATTTAGATCAGATAGAAAGACCTATATTTCGACCACCCAGGTTATCTATAGATATCCCACAAAACCTGGTAGACATGGACAGGTCTAGTAGAACTAGCAGAAGTAGGTCAAACAGATCTAAAAGTAGCAGCCATCTGATTATTCCCGAAGAAAATCCTTTCATGGCTAAAGCATTCAGGTTTAAAGGGATCATATTTCAAGAACAATCATTACCAAAGGGCTACAGGTCATTAAAAGACTCTATAAATCAGAAAGCCTTCAGGAATACTAGTTCATCCTCAATACCCCCAGTAGAGGAATGGCAGTTTCAGAATAGAAGGTTTCACAAAGGTGGAAAATGGCCACCTAAGACCAAATACTGCACAACCAGTGACAGTAAATCACATCAGCCAGCTACAAGGGTAGATTGTGCTCCACTGATAGAACATGCAACGACATCCCCGAAAGATTTAGAAGAATCTTATCAACTTTCAAATCATCTTTCTAATTGGTGTAATCATGCAGAGGTAGCCATAGATGATTTGGGGTGTCAAGTAGAACAAATTCTACAAAATCTAAAGTTAATCCATGATAATCAAACTTTAGATAAACAAGCAAAAGATGAGTGAAGGAAGAAACAAGAACTTAAAAAAAATAAATAAATAAATAAAATAAAATAAAATAAAAATAAAAATAAAAAATAAAAAATAAAAATAAAAATAAAAATAAAAAAAATAAAATAAAATCAGAATCTAACATATTTGAAAATCTAGGCACATGGCAATCCCATAAAGAAGATTCTGAAGCTACAAGTTCTCAATCTGTTGCAGAAGAACAGAACTATTATCTTTTTCTAAGGGAGAAGGGTTAAGTAGAAAGCAACAAACATTCTTTGAATTTAAAAAAGGCGATTTGAAACTAGAAGATGCAGCCAAGAAATTTCCAAGCTTTATCAAACCCAGTCTAAACAAAGCACATGTTTCCATTCTGTCCCAAAGTATCCAAAAGTAGAAGAAGATCTAATGGCGTCCAATAGCAATGGCTATATTTTAGATTTAGATCATACAAACAACCCAGAAGATTCGATCAGGGTATGGATTGGTGCTTTATGGCAAATGCAAATAACAACCAAATTAGATAATGTTGCAATCTTTAATTTGGCAGAGAAAAGAATGACTGGAATAGTCTACACGTGGTGGAGAACACCACCACAAGAAGAAAGAGAAGAGGTCATAAAAGCAGGATTAGAAGTTTTTGAGAAATTACTTAGGACTCAGTTCTGTATAGAACTAGAGGACTCTAAGAAACAAGCAATGGTGGATCTGGCCCGTATGGAATTAAAAGATGCCAAAAGATTAGAAGAATTCTCCAAAGAATATTTCAGGTTGGTAATAACAACAGAGCTAAGCAATGATTTAATGACTAAAGTCACATTTCTATCAAAACTCCCACACAACATAGGTGACTTAGTAATGAAAGATCTAGAAGAAAGGGATAGAAAGTTGCAAGCTATATATTGGGTAGATCTCATAAATCATTGTAAACAAAAACTGAAATATCTTTGCTGGCAGAAAAATGCTCAAGAAAATGCTACTAAACCATCACAAGAATGTTGTAAAGAAATACTCCCATGGACTTCGATGAAAAGAAAAAATCATAAGAAAAGACACTTTGGGAAATACAAGATAAAACGGGTAGCAAATCCAAAGAAACCATTTCCAAAATACATATACATAAAAATAAGAAATGCTCCAGTCAAAGATGGATGTTGGTTTATCTATAAGAAAAATGGACACTTTGTTGCTAAATGTCCTAAAAATACTTCATCAAAATTAAAAAAAAAATGTACGGAAATGGATGAATTTGTAGATAATTGGTTTGTTGTAGACAGTGAGGATGAATGCTCTAATGTATATATTCTATCTGAAACGGAAGACACAGTAGAAGAGGGAGTTCTAGATACAAGTTAGAACTTGAATATTTGTATTGAATCAGATTCCAAGATAGAGTTAGAATCAGAAACCATTAGCGAATATAGCCAAACAAAATTCAGTGAAACAGACGACATATCAAAAGAATCAGAGGAAGAGGAGAAAGTTGCAGAACTAGCAACAATCAAAGGAAAAGGAAAAATAAGCGACATATATTCAAAGGCTCCAAGTTTTTGTCTAGTTCCCAAGAACATTGGTTACTCTACCAACACAGATTTCTCCCAACAGTATGACTTAGAAGCTGAAACGAACCTAATGAAGAAAATAGTCAGGGAAAATGATCTATTGTACATAACAGTAGAAATTCAATCAGGAAAAGATTGGGTTGAAGTAGATGCCTTCATCGATTCAGGAGGATCAAACAATTTGGCCAGGTCAAGTTTGTTCAAATCTTCATGGAAACCATTAAAGAACATATTCAATTCAGAAACCATTGGAAGTAATGTAACTCTCACCCATTATGTAGATAATATACCTATGACAATAGGCAGGAACATTATCAAAATCTCAGCGATCCAGTATTATCATCAGTCAAGTAGTCTGATATTGGGCATGCCCTTTATAACATCAGTCCTCCCAATGACAATAGTTAAAGATAAAATCATCTGCAACATAAAAAAAAAGGTAGTCTGTGTAAATAGAATTTCTTTAGCAGAATCAAATGTAAAAAATAAAAAAAAACCAACAAAAAACAAAAGATGAGGAAACCAGAAAAAGATAGCAATGATTGGCAAGAAGTATTGCAAACATATGAAGCAAAAGAAAAACAACATCATCTTAATAAAGCTATCAGAGAAGAAAATTGGTCAGACGAACAAAAGGAAATTCAAAAAAAATTACTCAAATTTTGTTCCAGTGATCCCCAAGAATTTTGGGATAAAACAAGTCCAATGCAGGACATTGAAACACTCCATGATAACAGAGTGCAAGGAGGTGTTATTCCATGCACACCTCAAGATGAACAAGAAATGAAAGCTCAGGTAAAGGAACTTCTTAAACTAAATTTAATTGAAGAATCTACATCTCAATATTCATGCTCAACTTTCATTGTTAGAAATCATGCAAAAGTGGTAAGGGGAAAAGCCAGAATGGTAATTAATTATAAACCACTTAATGCAATCACAAAGGACTTCAAATATCCACTACCAAGGCAAGAGGTTATAATGAAAAAGATACAGAAGTCAAAAATCTTCTCAAAATTTGATATGAAGAGCGGATATTATCAAATACAAATTAAACCAGAGGATCGGCACAAAACAGCTTTCACTTGCCCAGCCGGTTTCTTCCAATGGAATGTAGTTCCGTTTGGTCTAAAAAATGCACCTGCTTTCTTTCAATGACGAATGGACAGCATCTTTAGCAGGTATGATTTCATAATTGTATATATTGATGACATATTAATTCATAGTGAAAATATTGAAGAACATATAATCCATCTATATATATTTATAAATGAAGTGGAAACACATGGGATTGTGTTATCAGATCGAAAAATAGAATTGTCCAAAGAAACTATTGAGTTTCTAGGAATAATCGTCATCAATGGACAAATTCAAATGCAACCCCACATTGTATAGAAGATAACTAGTTTCCCAAATGAATTACAAGACAAAAATCAAATCCAAAGATTTTTGGGAATTCTGAATTATGTACATAAATATATTCCTAAATTATCTGAAAAAAATAAAAGCTATTAGAAAACACTTGAATGGCAGATGGAGCAGTTTAGTGACCAAATTAGTACAGCAGATAAAAAAGGAAGCACGGAGCCTGCCAAAACTTAAACCTCCAGGAACAAGACAATTAATTCTTCAGACAGATGCATCAGATGAATACTGGGGAGCAGTATTGCTTGAAAAAGGAGAAAATCAAGAAGAACAAATCTGTGCATATAAATCAGGTGAGTTTTCTCCTAGTCAGAAGAATTATTTCACAGCAAAAAAAGAAACCTTGGCTATATTCAATGGAATCCAGAAATTTGAATTATATCTTGCACTCGTTAAATTTATAATCAGAATAGATTGCAAGAATTTTCAATTTTTCTTAAATGCAAAAATTGGACGGCAAATGGCTAGAGGCAGATTACTATCCTAGAAAATATGGTTCCAACAGTATGAATTTGAAGTTCAATGGATACCAGGAAACTCAAATTGGTTAGCAGATGTGTTAACAAGAGAAATGAACAAGATGTTCAGATTCGGATTTCATACTCAATCAAATTCTCTTTTTGAGATGCCGGGAATAGAAGATAGCCAAACAACATTAGCACAAAGGCTTCAACTTTTAGAACAACAAATACCACAGCTTACAGATGAAATAAAAAGGCTGGTAGGAATGAGAATGAGAAGAAATGAATGGATTAACAAAATCAGAGGTTATAAAACAAAGAACATCAGTACTCAACTAGGAATCAGGGACGAACTCTGCAAAATTTATCCCTGTGAAGGGATGAAGGTAAAAATCTTATTCAGATCACTTACAAGTATGTGGTCTATCACATGGACACCACAAATGATACAGGTTCTAAAAATCATCAACTATTATCAGTTAGTCGAATGTGTAGATTTTGGAATGGGGATATATAATTCAGCCAAATTTTTAGATCAAGAAAATATTCCTATCCAAGAAGAAATAGCAAAATGGCTTAGATCATTAAGAATCCCAAATATTTGGGAAGAATTAAATCAGGTTTTCCATCAAAGTTGGGGAGAAGACTATGCAGCAGATGACAACTTTCCCATGTTTAATATTTTGGAACCTCATGCCGACTGGATAATAAAGGATGGAAGATGCACAAAAAAGAGAGAGATACGAATATCTCAAAACATTGAAAGATCTCTAAAATATTTAAGGATGACATCTACACCGTGGGAAACCATTGGTTTAACAGATGATTTAGCATTTAACCCATTTGATCAATTATGGGAAAAAGCAGGGACGTCAGCAAGAGCCTTCAGACTAGTTTACAATAAACAATTAATTCAAGATGTTTCAAACTAGTTTCGAACCTTTCCATAAAAAGCATTATCTCGTAAAAATGCAATTATCCAAGAAGCAGAACGAATAATTGGAAAAGATAGAACAATCAAATTAATTATCAGTGTCAAATCCTTAATCAATTTAATAATTTGTTTAGGAAATTGGAATGATGATACATTATGTTTGATCTGCTTGATGTTAACCTCAAGAAGCTGTAGCCATGTCATGTTTGATAATCAATGGCTTAAAGGAAAAGACATAAATCTGCAATGTATGCAATGGATAAGACACTCAATTTATAAAGAAATCGATTTCTCTGATCTTGCTGGAAGAGAACTACCTGTCAATCATATCAAACATCTAAACGCTGATAAAAGTTAGATTCCAAGTTTCGAAGTAGACAGCCTAGCACATGCAAATGCCCTATGCAAAAAAGAAAGATACGACATGATGGGTAAATCAAAAAAAGATTGAAACTGGACAATCATCCAAAACTAAAGAGGTTGATCCAGCACCGCCATGGTATGAAGATGCTAAGCTGGACCCCATTCTAGAGGAAGTGGATATCGAATATATTCTAGAGGCTCTAAAAAGACAAAAGGCGGACTCAGTACTTACTTGACAAATAAAAAGACGAACGCTGGGCTAATTCTCTCACCGAGAGACGCAAGCCACGACCACTCCTCAGTTCTTCATTTTCACCTTATACTTTCCAAGGTCTTTTTAAAACTACAGAACTGTCCTCAGACAGGCGACCCAACGGGCTTCTATATTAAATCAAGAAAAATGTACATACCATGTGAATAACAACATAAGAGCGCCTATTCTGAATGATGCTCCTTCTTTGCTAAAAACACTTATTTATAGACCAAAGAAGTCTCTTCGGATCTAAAATCCGGATTTAAAACCTAAACTAAGCATCTAGAATGATTGAGGGTCTTGCCGAGAATCGTACCTGCACAATGTCTACTCAATCGTTCTTGTACAAAAGTAAATATTCTTATGTACAATTTTATTCACTGTGACTATAGTCACAGACACACGAATCCATTCCACAGTCATGCAAGTCTTATCGGCATCTTCTGTCTTTTGTCTTTCTAGAGCCTCTAGAATATATTTAATATCCACTTCCTCTAGAAAGGGGTCCGACTGAGCATCTTCGTACCATGGCGATGCTAGATCAACCTCTTTAGTTTTGGATGATTGTCTGGTTTCAATCTTTTTTTTTATTTACCCTTCATGTCGTATCTTTATTTTTTTCATAGGGCATCTGCATGTGCTAGGCTGTCTACTTTGAAACTTTGAATCCAACTTTTATCAGCATTTAGATGTTTGATATGATTGATAGGTAGTTCTATTCCAGCAAGATCAAAGAAATCGATTTCTTTATCAATTGAGTGTTTTATCCATTGCATACATTGCATATTTATGTCTTTTCCTTTAAGCCATTGATTATCAAACATGACATGGCTACAACTTCCTGAGGTTAACATCAAGCAGATCAAACATAATGTATCATCATTCCAATTTCCTGAACAAATTATTAAAGTGATTAAGGATTTGACATTGATAATTAATCTGATTGTTCTATCTTTTCCAATTATTCATTCTGCTTCTTGGATAATTGCCTTTTTGTGAGATAATTCTTTTTCTGGAAAGGTTCGAAACCATTCTAAAACATCTTGAATTAATTGTTTATTGTAAACTAGTCTGAAGGCTCTTGCTGATGTTCCTGCTTTTTCCCATAATTGATCAAATGGGTTAAATGATAAATCATCTGTTAAACCAATGGTTTCCCACAGTGTAGATGTCATCCTTAAATATTTCAGAGATCTTTCAATGTTTTGAGATATTCGTATCTCTCTCTTTTTTGTGCATCTTCCATCCTTTATTATCCAGTCGGCATGAGGTTCCAAAATATTAAACATGGGAAAGCTGTCATCTATTGCATAGTCTTCTCCCCAACTTTGATGGAAAGCTTGATTTAATTCTTCCCAAATATTTGGGATTCTTAATGATCTAAGCCATTTTGCTATTTCTTCTTGGATAGGAATATTTTCTTGATCTAAAAATCTGGCTAAATTATAGATCCCCATTCCAAAATCTACACATTCTACTAACTGATAATAGTTTATGATTTTTAGAACCTGTATCATTTGTGGTGTCCATGTGATAGACCACATACTTGTAAGTGATCTAAATAATATTTTTACCTTCATCCCTTCACAGGGATAAATTTTGCAGAGTTCGTCCATGATTCCTAGTTGAGTACTGATGTTCTTTGTTTTATAACCTCTGATTTTGTTAATCCATTCATTTCTTCTCATTCTCATTCCTACCATCCTTTTTATTTCATCTGTAAGTTGTGGTATTTTTTGTTCTAAAAGTTGAAGCCTTTGTGCTAATGTTGTTTGGCTATCTTCTATTCTCGACATCTCAAAAAGAGAATTTGATTGACTATGAAATCTGAATCTGAACATATTGTTCATTTCTCTTGTTAACACATATGCTAACCAATTTGAGTTTCCTGGTATCCATTGAACTTCAAATTCATACTGTTGGAACCATATTTGCCAGGATAGTAATCTGCCTCTAGCCATTTGCCGTCCAATTTTTGCATTTAAGAAAAATTGAAAATTCTTGCAATCTATTCTGATTATAAATTTGACGGGTGCAAGATATAATTCAAATTTCTGGATTCCATTGAATATAGCCAAGGTTTCTTTTTCTGCTGTGAAATAATTCTTCTGACTAGGAGAAAACTCACCTGATTTATATGCACAGATTTTTTCTTCTTGATTTTCTCTTTTTTCAATCACTACTACTCCCTAGTATTCATCTGATGCATTTGTCTGAAGAATTAATTGTCCTATTCCTAGAGGTTTGAGTTTTGGTAGGCTCTGTGCTTCCTTTTTTATCTGATGTACTGATTTGGTCGCTAAACTGCTCCATCCGCCATTCAAGTTTTTTCTAATAGCTTCTGTTTTTTCAGATAATTTAGGAATATATTTATGTACATAATTCAGAATTCCCAAAAATCTTTGGATTTGATTTTTGTCTTGTAATTCATCTGGGAAACTAGTTATCTTCTATATAATGTGGGACTGCATCTGAATTTTTCCATTGATGATGATTATTCCTAGAAACTCAATAGTTTCTTTGAACAATTCTATTTTTCGATCTGATAACACAATCCCATGTGCTTCCACTTCTTTTATGAATATATACAGATGGAGAATATGTTCTTCAATATTTTCACTATGAATTAATATGTCATCAATATATACAATTATGAAATCATACCTGCTAAAGATGTTGTCCATTCGTCGTTGAAAGAAAGCAGGTGCATTTTTTAGACCAAACGGAACTACATTCCATTGGAAGAAACTGGTCGGGCAAGTGAAAGTTGTTTTGTGTCGATCCTCTGGTTTAATCTGTATTTGATAATATCCACTCTTCATATCAAATTTTGAGAAGATTTTTTACTTCTGTATCTTCTGCATTATAACCTCTTGCCTTGGTAGTGGATATTTGAAGTCCTTTGTGATTGCATTAAGTGGTTTATAATTAATTACCATTCTGGCTTTTCCCCTTACCACTTCTGCATGATTTCTAACAATGAAAGCTGAGCACGAATATTGAGATGTAGATTCTTCAATTAAATTTAATTTAAGAAGTTCCTTTACCTGAGCTTTCATTTCTTGTTCATATTGAGGTGTGCATGGAATAACACCTCCTTACACTCCGTTATCCATGTCTTGGATTGGACTTGTTTTATCACAAAATTCTTGGGGATCACTGGAACAAAATTTGAGTAATTTTTTTTTTTAATTTCCTTTTGTTCGTCTGACCAATTTTCTTCTCTGATAGCTTTATTAAGATGATGTTATTTTTATTTTGCCTCATATGTTTGCAATACTTCTTGCCAATCATTGCTATCTTTTTCTGGTTTCCTCATCTTTTGTTTTTTGTTGGTTTTTTTATTTTTTACATATGATTCTGCTAAAGAAATTATATTTACACAGACTGCCTTTTTTTATGTTGCAGATGATTTTATCTTTAGCTATTGTCATTGGGAGGACTGATGTTATAAAGGGCATGCCCAGTATCAGACTACTTGACTGATCATAATACTGGATCGTTGAGATTTTGATAATGTTCCCCCCTATCTTCATAGGTATATTATCTACATAATGGGTGAGAGTTACATTACCTCCAATGGTTTCTGAATTGATTATGTTCCTTAATGGTTTCCATGAAGATTTGAACAAACTTGGCCTGGCCAAATTATTTGATCCTCCTGAATCGATGAAGGCATCTACTTCAACCCAATCTTTTCCTGATTGAATTTCTACTGTTATGTACAATAGATCATTTGCCCTGACTATTTTCTTCATTAGGTTTGTTCAGCTTCTAAGTCATACTGTTGGGAGAAATCTGTGTTGGTAGAGTAACCAATGTTCTTAGGAACTGGACAAAAACCTTGGAGCCTTTGAATATATGTTGCTTCTTTTTCCTGTTCCTTTGATTGTTGCTGGTTCTGCAATTTTCTCCTCTTCCTCGATTCTTCTGATATGTCGTCTGTTTCACTTAATTCTGTTTAGCTGTCTTCGTTAATGGTTTTTGATTCTAACTCTATCTCGCAATCTGATTCAATACAAATATTCATTTTCTGACTTGTATCTAGACCTCATTCTTCTATTATGTCTTCCATTTCAGATAGAATATATACATCAGAGCATTCATCCTCACTGTCTACAACAGACCAATTATCTACAAATTCATCCATTTCCATACAATTTTTTAATTTTGATGAAGTATTTTTAGGACATTTAGCAGCAAAGTGTCCTTTTTTCTTACAGATAAAACAACATCCATCTTTGACTGGAGCATTTCTTCTTTTTATGTATCTGTATTTTGGAAATGGTTTCTTTGGATTTTCTACCCGTTTTATCCTATATTTCCCAAATTGTCTTTTCTTATGATTTGTTCTTTTCATCAGAGTCCATGGGAGTATTTCTTTACAACATTCTTGTGATGGTTAGGTGGCATTTTCTTGAGCATTTTTCTGCCAACAAAGATATTTCAGTTTTTGTTTACAATGATTTATGAGATCTACCCAATATATACCTTGCAGCTTTCTGTCCCTTTCTTCTAGATCTTTCATTACTAAGTCACCTATGTTATGTGGGAGTTTTGACATAAATGTGACTTTAGTCATTAAATCATTGCTTAGCTCTATTGTTATTACCAGTCTGAAATATTCTTTGGAAAAATCTTCTAATCTTTTGGCATCTTTTAATTCCATACAAGCCAGATCCACCATTGCCTATTTCTTAGAGTCCTCTGGTTCTATACAGAACCGAGTCCTGAGTAATTTCTCAAAAACTTCTAATCCTGCCTTTATGACCTCTTCTCTTTCTTCTTGTGGCGGTGTTCTCCACCACATGTATACTATTCTAGTCATTCTTTTCTCTGCCAAATTAAAGATTGCAACATTATCTAATTTAGTTGTTATTTTCATTTGCCATAAAGCACCAATCCATACCCTGATCGAATCTTCTAGGTTGTTTGTATGATCTAAATCTAAAATATAGCCATTTCTATTGGACGCCATTAGATCTTCTTCTACTTTTGGATACTTTGGGACAGAATGGAAAACATGTGCTTTGTTTAGACTGGGTCTGATAAAGCTTGGAAATTTCTTGGCTGCATCTTCTAGTTTCAAATCGCCTTTTTTAAATTCAAAGAATGTTTGTTGCTTTCTACTTAACCCTTCTCCCTCAGAAAAAGATAATACTTCTGTTCGACTAGGTTCGGCAACAGATTGAGAACTTGTAGCTTTGGAATCTTCTTTATGGGATTGCCATGTGCCTAGATTTTCAAATTTGTTAGATTTTTTTTTTTTTTTAAGTTCTCGTTTCTTCCTTCGCTCATCTTTTGCTTGTTTATCTAAAGTTTGATTATCGTGGATTAACTTTAGATTCTGCAGAATTTGTTCTGCTTGACACCCCAAATCATCTATGGCTACCTCTGCATGATTACACCAATTAGAAAGATGATTTGAAAGTTGATAAGATTCTTCTAAATCTTTCGGGGATGTTGTTGCATGTTCTATCAGTGGAGCACAGTTTGCACTTGTAGTTGTTTGATGTGATTTACTATCACTAGTTGTGCAGTATTTGGTCTTAGGTGGCCATTTTCCACCTTTGTGAAACCTTCTATTCTGAAACTGTCATTCCTCTACTGGGGGTATTGAGGATGAACTAGTAATCCTGAAGGCTTTCTGATTTATAGAGTCTTTTAATGACTTGCAGCCCTTTGGTGATGATTGTTATTGAAATATGATCCCTTTAAACCTGAATGATTTAACCATGAAAGGCTTCTCTTCGAGAATAATTGGATGGTTGGTACTTTCATATCTGTTTGACCCACTGTTGCTGGGTATGCTAGACCTTTCTGTGTCTACCTGGTTTTGTGGGATATCTATAGATAACCTAGGTGATCAAAATATAGGTCCTTCTATCTAATCTAAATGTGAAGGAACGATTTGAATCTTTCCTTCAGATGAAACTATCCTTTGCGGACGTTTTTTCTTTCTTTAATTCTTTAATTGCAGCTTGATACTCAAAGTACCAATTTTCTGGTAATCTTACTTCTTCATATGGGCATCTACAGTCACTAAGCATGTAGTGACATAATCTTTAAGTATGGGTTGTTTCATTCTCGAGTGAGCTATATTTGTTAGCTGGAAAGAAGCTTGCATTATTATTGACAAATATTCAGACTCTGGTAACATTCTAAGATGTTGTGCTCCCACCATTAACTTCCATGCATCTTTTCGATGTTTATCTGATAGGCTCATGGTGTAGTTTGGATAAATAGTACCATACTGACATCCTGTAATCAGTTTGCCTGTTATGGACCCAATTCTAGCATGCTCATAATCTAGATGTCTAGAGTCGAATAGCTCTGCTAAGATTGGAGCATCTATTCCATTCCTAAATAATGGAACTAAACCAAGTCTTATTCCTCCAAAATGTATATAGGCATTTTTTTGGCTTTTACATATTCTTTAAATTTTTCTAGCTCCTTATCTTTAAACAGTTTTAACCCAACAATTTGGGTTGCTTCTCGAGGGATGTGGATTTTTAGTTCAACCTCTTTAAGAATTATTTTCTTTTTAAGTACATACATAGTAGTATCATTATAGACCTGGGAGCTTGTGAGCTCAGGGGGGTTCCACTTGGACGGGTCTATTAAAGGTTGTTCTTCTATATCATATTCAGCTTCTCTACTACTTACTTCATCTATACAGGTTCTATTAACCAAAGAAAATGCTTTCATCATTCTATCCATGTTAATCAGTAACTAGAAACAGAACGAGGCTCTGATACCAAATAGATGTTGGACTTAGTACTTACTTGACAAATAGAAAGACGAACTATATATATATAATAAAATATGGGTAAAATAGTCAATTTATGGTTCCTCGTTTCTTGGTTCTAGGTTTTGACAACTCATTTTTTTCCCATGGTATTCTTATATAAAAATATATAGAAAATAAAAAATAGAATTAATAATTAAAATAAAATGGAGGTAAAATAGTCAATTTACCATTTGTGGTTTCTTGGCTATAAGTTTTGACAACCCATGGTTTTACGAAAAATAAAAAACTAATGTTAAAATAAAAATAGCTTCATGGTGTTGACCCATAGTATTCATGTGGAATATAGTATATTTAAAGGGGGGAATTAAACTAGCCTAGATTCATCTTAACTCTAGATCTACCAAGGGCCTAGAGGGATCAAATATCTTGAGATACAAACCTCTTTTACAGTGAAAATAGATTTGATCCCTCTTGGAGCTTGGTAGATACAAAGTTAAGATGGATTTACGCTCATTAATTATCATCCTAGAAGCCTTACCAAATAGACTATGATATTTTTCATAATCACCATCTCCCGTGGATCCTCGTTACAAAAGATGAGGATGTCATCCATGAATAATAGATGAGAGATGGCCAGCATGTGAGATACCAAACAACCATGAAAGCAACCATTGGATTTGGCTCTTCTAGAAGACAACTTAGGCCTTCCACAATTAGCAGAAATAAAAGAGGCAATAGTGGGCATCCTCGTCGAAGACCCCTCTATGCATGAAAAAAGGCTGAGTTTGCACCATTTATAAGTACATCAAAAGAGACAGTTTGAATGAAACTCATAACCTAGTTGATGAACTCAAGCAAAATCCCACATGAGTTAATAATAGACGAAGATATATCTAGCTGACCTGATCATAAGCCTTTGATAAGTCAAGCTTGAAAATAGCCCCTTTTAGTTGCATAGTATTAAGACTATGAAGACTTTCTTGAGCCACCCCTATGGCTTTGTGAATTTGATGACCCTCCAAAAAACCAAATTGTTACATAGAGATGGATGTCGAGAGGATAGGCTTGATGCGAATTGAAATTATTTTTGAGATCACTTTATAAACAAAATTACAAACGAGACCAACCTAAAATCATCAAATGGGATAAGGGCATCCACCTTGGGGGTTAAGGCAATAAAAGTAGAATTTAAGGTCGGTATAGCATATTGCTTCTTTCTTGATTCCTCCACCACCTCAAGCAAATATTTCCCCAAAATTTCATAAAGGCCCAGAAAGAATTCAATGCCCTAACCATTCGTCCTGGGGCTTTTCTCCTTTTGGAGGATTTGAAGGACCACTTTGAGCTCCTCCTCATAAAATTCTCCCATAAGATCCAAATTTTCCCCCTCATCTAGGAAAGGAGGGAAAGGAAGAGCATTTTGAATGATCTCAACAATGGTCACCTCATCTTAAGCTCGAAAATTATTTTTAAAATGATTTACTCCCATAGATGCCAACTATGTAAAAGAGGAGACATCGCTCCCTTCTAAATCTTGTGGAGACCAAATAGTGTTCACCACCTTACGACCTTTAGCAAAATCTTGAAAAATTTTGGTATTATTATCTTCGTATTCAAGCCAAACAAACTTACTCTTAAAATGCCACTTAGACTCTCGGAGTTCCAAGATATGTTGCTTCTTTTATTCCAATTGAAATAGATGGTCTCTAGAATCAACAAAGCAAAAGCCCTCTTCCTTGGAAAAGGAAAATGATTGAATTTGATCTTCAATGATCTTGAGGTCCTCTGCTTCGGCTAACCTCTTCGTATGTGCCCATTATTTTATTTTTTCCTTAATGTGCATAAGGTTCTTCACGAAATGTTTCCCTGCAAAAAGACCATCAAGAGGAGAATAGTGATCCCACTGCTCCTTAACCATATCAATGAAAGTGGAATCCATCAACCATGAGGAGTTTAATTTGAAAGGATAGGCAGGCTTATGAACATCATCTTTTAATTCTAGGAAGATAGGTGAGTGATTAGAAATACCACTAGCTCTGATCTACTGTTTGATGTTTTTCAAAAGCCCCACAAAACTCTCTGTGATAAGGAACTGGTCTAATCATTTGGCGATCTGTTCCGAACCTGTCCTATTGTTTCGTCATGTAGGCCAAAGTTTTGATGGATCAATTTAAATCAACGATCGAGAGATTAAAGAGGCAGAGAAAAAATTAGCCAGAGGATCAAAGTTATCCTGTTCCCTCCGGGATTTTGAGGCACCCATCGAGACATTAAAGTCTTCATCGATAATTAGATGAGGAAAATTGGCCAAGGAGTTGTTGAAAAAATACTCCCAAAAAGAATGTCGATTAAGAGAAGGGCCATTGACATTAAGCATTGTTAAAGGAAGAGATAGTCCTTTAGAGAACAATTCCACCCCAAGCCCCACCAGAGTACTCCAAGAGTTAATGAGATTGAAAGAGAGATTGATGCATCCCACCAGCAAACCCCCCGAGTGACTAATGGCACCAATATATTGAAAATTCCAACCATTTAACATTTATTCTAAACTTTGAATAATAGTAATTCCCAAACCAAGAGTTTCTTGAAGAAGGATTATTCCCAAATATTCATAATTGATAAGTTGTTTCAACGTGAGTCTTTTGGGAAGACTCACCAGACTCCTACAATTACAATTGAAAGAAAGAATATTCATAAATAAACAATGCAAGGGGTTATAATTTCTCTAAGGATCCAAAGTTTTATGTTTTACGTCTTGTCGTCATATCGATCTTAGCTCGCTCCTTTGATAAGGTCAAGTGGAACTTTCTACGCCTACCCTGAGACTCGAGACAAGAAATTTGAAACAACCGAAACCCAAGGTCAAGTGAGTTCTGAAAGAAACTATTTGATCTAGATAGAATATTATAGGAGGATGAACCATCACCTAATATATAGGAAATGAATTGAGTTGGGGATGTGGAAGGAGATGAAATATCACATGGAGGGATTGACAATTTGTAGAGACCATGAGTTAAAAGGGGAGAGGAAAGGGGCGGGCTCGGGAGATTAGATATAGGTCCTGCGATATGAAATAAAATATATTCAACATTACATACATTTGAAATAACATAGGAAGGAGAGGAAGAGATACCCAAAACATGGGGCTCTTGTGGGGCTGCCGCAACATCATCCACTTCCATAGGGTCCAAAATAAGAGAAGCAATCATTGAAACCAGTTCCTCTACACACTAAACTAGGACAGACAAGGTACTACTCAATGATGGGGGTCCATTGGGAACACCTACGTCCTCCAAAAATAGATTTTCTTTGTCTGTCTGAATAGAATGTTACATGGGACAATTCTTTACCATATGACCATATCAATGAAAATGACGACAATGGAGAGGAACACCTTCATAATCCAATTCCTGAATATTCTCCTCTCCATCCCCCAATTCCATTTCCTCAAGTAGACCCTCCTTTAGGTCCACCAAAACCAACACATGAGCCATTGATAGAATACCAGAAGTGAGGTATGAATAATCATGAGTCAAATATGTACCAAGACAATTTCACAAGTCTTGGAAAACCTCTTCTACCCAATAGTCTAGTTGAAGTACTAGACGGAAAATACCTTCTAGCGGAGGTTTTTAGTGTTATAAAATTGGCAAAAATTGTCAAAAAAACATCCGTTAAAACTTTCGTTTGCGATAGCGGAGGTTTTTAGTGTTATAAAATTGGAAAAAATTGTCAAAAAAACAATCGTTAAAACTTTCGTTTGCGATAGTGGAGGTTTTAATCTGACTTTATCACAACTAAAAAAATTTGGGTGAACAGAGGTTTTACCGAATGCTTTTTTTTGCAATGTGCTTCATGGAACAAGTAGCACCAGTGTGCTACATATATGAAAGCATATGGCAGCATACATAACTAAAAGCACCAAGGCATTGGATGCAAAAAACATTGGCACGTAATATATACTGCACCGGTGCTATTATATCAAATAGTCGCAGGGCGTTCTTGTAAGGAACGACACTAAGGCATGTAAAAAATAAGTATTGTACCAGTGTGTTTTTGTAATGTTCCTAATCAGGAATAATAGTGATATGCAAATCAGAATAATACACATAACACAAAAATTCATAAAATTTAGTGAACACCCATAAAAACTCCAGAAATGTCATTAGTTGAGCCATTTTATTAGATAATTGGAGCAAGAGTACAATGGTATGGAAGGAGTGCACATGGGCTTGCCTCAATGGCAAGCTTGACAAGACCCAAATGATAAAATATAATGTCGCCCTGCATTACCCTAGAAAACTACACTCTCTACTAGAAAGATACTATTGAAAATCCCACCTTTGGTGCTCAGAAAATTCTACAAAATTAGCCCCAAGCTCCTCTCAAATAACCCACCAAAACCCAGAAAGGGTTTGGTCTGTTTTCGACCCCCGAAATTCAACCCCAATTACCACGCCCTCCTCCAATGGCTGGAAAAATATGGCCTATCTACAAACTCCCTGAAAATCCCTACAATCACTCCCAAAATGTTGAGTCTCACTACCCCAAATTTTTCCTTATTTCTCCTAGCAAAACCCGGCTCCCAAGCACTTCCCTAAGACTCCCACATGTGCCCAAAAAATGGCTTTTGCACTGGTTTTGAATGTACAAATTTGTATTGCCTCCAATAAACAACCTTATGCCCCAAAACTCATTAATTAGCTTGACTTCCCCTGAAGCTCCTATGCCAAATTTCTTCCGGCAAACACCACACGGAAAATAGCTGAAATGAGAAAAGTGTTATCCCCGCTTGCGTCCTTCTGGAAGACACACTGGCTGAGAGAAAGGTTGTGTGTATAGCTCTGAATCCCTCCAAACTCTCCTCCAACTTGGCACAATCTTACCTCCCTAGGGTGGCACTCGTAGTCCACCGAAAGAAGGGTGAGCTCTCCCCTTGGAAAACTTTGTGCTGAACAGCACTGTGACCTGACTAAGCAGCTCGAGCAACAATAGAAAGTATGATTGACAAAAGACCCCCAAAGTGGTTGAGCTTCTTCTATTTATAATTTTTGAGTTTCCTTTTCCATGTGGGTCCCTCCAACAAGATTTTTGACCCCCTTCCTTGGCAATTTGAATTTCCTCCTAGGCAAGTGTGTTTTACCAATGAGTGTGGCCCCCACGCTCCACTAGCAAAAAGATTTCGGCCTCCCCTTTTTCCTAAGTCTTTCTCCAAAAATTTGTGGGTCCCATAGTCAACAAAAATGCCAAAATTGTGGAAATAAACTTAAGGAAAATTATTTTAGGAAGGGACACTAAAGTTTATTTAAATTTGCAACGCCAATGTGTATTGTTTGTACAAACGCTCCGATGTGTTATTTATACAAAAATATCGGTGTTGTTTGTTTTTGTAATCCACTGGGATGGAAATAATAATTTGTAGTACCAGGATGTTATTTCTATGAAATAATTGGTGCATTGAGAATTACAATGCACCGGGGCATTAATCTCAAACAATACTAGTGCTTGAAGAAATAAAAACCTCAGTGCTATCATTTTCCGAAAAGGCACTAGTCATGCAAAAAGATGTCATCACAATGCTTTTATATAAAATAACGCACCGGTGCATATTTTTTGAATGAGATTTTCTCTTTTTTGGAAACATCGACCTGTGACAGTGCAATTATTGTAATTTTTTAAATATGTTATTTATCAAAAAATAAACATATATCTTATAACAGTATTCATATAAATTAAAATTTGATTAGTGCATTTGTATATGATGTTTGGATTAATTTGTTATATTATCAGATTTTGCATCTCTTCATTATAATATTTAATCATCCATATATTTAATCAGTGGTGTAACATTTCACAGCGACATTAGATAACACAATAGAATAAATTAAAATATATTTTATTATATATCAATAAGAGGCTCTTTGTCATACAAAATGGGATTGTTATTGGTAACCCCTTGTCTTTCAATTGGGACACTATGTCCATTACATTAAAAAAAATATCTGATTTTCACATATAATTATTTAAAAAAATACAATAGGTTGCATTGATATCCAAATAGATCATCATTCTTCGTTGGAATTGTTGTCAGTGCTCGAGCTACTTCCATGACTTGGGTTATTTGGAGAAATTTTTTATGATTGCATTGATTGTTTTCGTTTTCTTGATCTTGTTCCATCTACAAACATAAAAATAAAGTGTAATGAGTGTATCCACATTGGTGAGAACAATGAAAATTAAAATAAATAATATCAGAGCAATGTAAATCGAATAGAAATGTACCATAGAAAAAAGTGACTCATAAACTGTGCACATGCTTTCAAAACCAAGTCTCATGTCTAGTTGCAACAAGTTTTCTATTGACATGGTTCCATACTTCGTTTCCTGCATGTTTTAAAACCCATTATAAATCATAGATTTAATAAAAAGGATTTTTTTGTTCTATTAATTATAAACTCAGATAAGTAAAATAACATAGAGACTTACAAATACCACAATTAATTTTTGATATGCCAAACATATACTCACAACCCTTATTTAACACAATGTCAATCGACTCTTCTCATGGCGCTTCTTTGTATGTTAGCACCTATTTGAAGAGTTTCAAGGATGGTTGTTGTAAAACAATTTAAAATATACAAAAATGAAACCTTGAGTTGTTATAAGGAAATATTAACAATAACTCACAAACTTTGAAATCAACACTTTTCTACCTTGTCATCTTGTTTTATGTGTTGAATGAGTTCCATCTTGTTTTCTTTTTTGCAAGAAAATGCTTGAAAATTAATATTTAATGATAATAAAAAAATTATATGTACAAATTCAATCATGATTACAAACATTTGAAGCATGTTGTTGTTGAGATGATTCCTCCTTGATGCAATTATGTCCATTTCTTTGACAATCTCCATATACACTTTTTTGGACATTCCTACTGGCATGTTTCGCATATCAGTGCGTTGATCATTTGGGATTTTCATAATCTTCCTAAAAAAGGTAATAAACTATTTTTATAATGATATATGAAAACTAAATATCATAAAATCGATATTAATAAATGAATGGTTTTAGTAATATATACATATAATTCCAGAAAATCATTTTATATAATTAGGGATATTACCTTTTGAATTATTATTTTTTGTTGTTGTATGTTTTTGCTATTGCAACTCTGACATGTCTCATTGACCATTACTCTGGAAATGCTTCTTGTAGTTTAGATATAATTTGGTTCTTAGAATCATTGGATTGATTTTTGTATTGTAAGTGGAAAATACGTCTATACATTCATTCCACTAGATCCCTCATAGTTCTGTAAAAAAAATTCCCCCTTTCATTAACCTCCAACACCACTCCAGATGAGCTAAGGACAAATTCATCGTCATTTACATGTTCTATAATTTTTATTTTCTTAGAATGACATTGATCTTTTCTTTGTTTCCGTTCTCTGTATTAAACATATATGAATTAATAGATTGTTTGAAACATGTTATCTAATATTCTTAAGTATATTATTAATGAAAATTAAAAAAAAAAAATTCATATTGAATAGTATTTTTTCATTCACTTGATTCATCATTCTGCAATTTTTCTATCAGGATTTTATGCTCTTCTGCACTTAGATTAGAAATAATCTTATCGACCTTGTTCATTTTATGGCTCTACATGACACACACCAAACAATATATATTAGTTAAACATACATATAGTTCAAACATATTAATTTTGGTAAAGAATTTACAAAAGACTTGTCTTCTCTGCTTTTTTATGTATTATCATTGTGTCAATTAGTATTTTTGTTACTTAATACCTTCTGAGACATTTTTTTAAGTATTATCATTGTGTCAATTAGTATTTTTGTTACTTAATACCTTCTGAGACATTTTTTATGAATGTACAACTTGTATCATTCAAAACAGAAGCCATTAAATATATTTTACAAATAAATCAAAAAAATTTAAGCCAAAATAAGCTCTGGTAACTAGTGTGTTTCTCTGAATCAACATATCAGTGTGTTTATAACATTAAATGCATCGGACGTTTAATTATTCACATCGTCATGGTAAATTATTTTTTAAAAATAATTTTAAATTATGACGGTGCGATTTGTAAGGCTAAACTCATCGTAATGATTTAACGATGATATTTGGAAATGGCACGTCGGTGTGTTATATTACACCGGGAGAAACGATGAATATACTGGACAGAATTGAAAGTATTATAATATATCGACGTGTTTTATTACACAAGGAGCATGAGTGCGCTATATTACATATGGTGTATTGTGGAACACATAGCAGTTTTTTCAAAAAAATAGAGAGGGCCGACAGGGTTTGGATCTAATTCAATAAGTGATTTCTCTACTTTACATGTCAAACACCCTATATATAGTAAGTACACAAATCCATTAATCTAAAATTCCTAAATTGAAAAACTTTAATTGTGAAGTGGTAGAGGAAGTTAAACCCTAAGGTGAAATGTTGCCAAGGGTTTAAGGTAAGTATTGATTTTTAATATATTTTTTCCTAAATCTTAATTAAATTTAAATAGGAACAAAGATCGTAAAAAAATTTAATAGTAAAATCTACAGTAATTTTCTTATCGCCGAAGGCTTCTTATTTCAACTTAAGGTGGATGAGGATCTGTTGACTTTTTTTAATTTTTTTAATTGAGGGCCTAGATTAATTCTCAAGGGAATATGGTCAACATATGCTTAGTCTTAATGCTTAACAACAGTGTATTAAAGAGTTAGGTTTCCATGTGCTCCCCGCCCACCAATTTCCTAGGGATTTGAGATTTGATTCTAATAAGTTCATCCATGATAAGTCCGTCATTATTATTTATAACATTCATTTATATATAAGCAAATTTTATTTAGCAAAATGGTCCAGTACTTTTAATAAATTTAAAAAATTACATGCGTACCAGGTGGCTCCCTACCCACCAATTTCCCAGCGATTTGAGATGATTCCAAGTCTAATAAGTTCCTCCATGTTAAGTTCCTCATTATTATTTATAACTCCTTTTTTTTTAAGTTAAAGTTGACCCATAACCTTTTTATACATGATTAATCATGTAAATGTGTGCATTAGTAAGGCATTCTTCGAGTTGCAATAGTTTTTTGGTTATATTTATGAAGGCTTCGGCTATATCAACCACATTAATATTTTTAATGTGGTTGTACTAGTTATATGGGGGTTTTAAATTTTTTTTTTTCTGAATTGTGAATAAATCTAACAGAAATTGTAAAATATTTTAACAATAAAATTTAAGATTTTTGTTACACAAACTTTTGAGTGAATCACCATACCTTTCAACTTATGATCTTTTGGCAGATCCAAAATACTTTGCAGCTCCACAATGCTCCGAGTATGTCTCTCTTGCAAATGATCTCTCTTTTAATTAAACCCTAACAGAAATTGTAAATTTTTGCATTTGTAAAATAAACAATGATTTTTTTATTTTTTGCTATGTAGGTTTTCGAGTGAATGAGCATACCATTTAGCTTCTAATATTCTGAATAGCTCAGTGGCTCCAAAGAATTTTGTTGAAGAATTTTGTTGTTGCACAGTGCTTATGGTATGTCCCTCTTGCAAATCACTACCTCGAAAATATAACTTTTACCATTTAAAAGACTTTATGAAATTAGATTTCAAAATATCAATTGCCGCTCATTTTTTTATTTAAAAAAAAGAAATATATATATATATATATATATATATATATATCTTTTTTTTTCAATTTCTCCGCACATTGATGCGTTTAATAATCAAGCGCATTGGTTCATATAAAAAACTAATGCACCGATATTATCGGGGTGCAAAAATTTTTCAACACACTGACATGATACATTTTTTTTTCAAAATCCTGAAATGGTGCGATTAATATTTTTAACGCAATGGTGTGATTTCTATTTAAAATCATTGATGCTCTAAATTTTATAAGAGCACCAAGTTGGTTGAATTCATTTTTATTTTTTAAAATCTAGAAATAGGTCAATAGCGGTGCCTTTTTCTTAAACGCATCGATGGATTTGTGTAGAAGAGAACTAATATGATAACATATTTTTTTCTTGGAATAACGGAAACCCGATGCAGGTATTATTTGAATGCCCCGGTGTTATTTTTTTTAAATGCATCAGTGTGCATTGTTCTGATAAGCACACCAATTGGATTTAAAAGCTATCTGAAATTTTAATTACAGTAGTTCATAGTATACATTTTTTTGCTTAAAGTCGCCTTATTCTTGAAAATGGTATGAAAACTATATTGAAATTTAGATTGTTGCTATATGGTTCTCGAAATTAATTTTAGATATGAACACAAACTTTTATATCTGATTTTTCTCAAATGCAAGGAAAAAATCTAATAATATCAAATGGCTAATTCTTCAAATTCCAACGCGTTCCATATTGTTTATCAAAATCTTTCATAGAGTTCTCCCTTTCCATCTCCAGTAAGTTAAGATTTTAATTATATTTTGATTTTCTAATTAATTTTTTTTTTTTTTTATCCATGTCAATTTGAATAAAAATGTATCCAAATTTGTAGGATCATGATTGAGATTCGAGTTCGGATGTAGAAAATTTTCCTCCATTTCAAAAACATCAGAAGCTCTTATCAGGATTGGCATATCGCAAGTAGTTTGTAGATGAAAATGGACGGTCTCTTCACCCTGCCAATTGGAACATGGAATCTTCCAACTGCAATCTTGGATCAACGATGGTAATAATTGTTTGGTATAATGTGATTTCAACAAACCAATTGCATTTATGTGCTTACGAATATCATTGATATTGTACTAATGACGTTCAATATTTTTTGAAATTATAAGGATTCTAGTGATGATGAGCAACCCACCTACCATCTTCCAACTACAATGTCAACTCGAGAGAAGGTTGTGTTAGTGTCAGTCTTTCCAGCCTTCCTCCAGTGATCAAATATTCTCTTACAAAGTGGTCTCAGAGTGTCAAGGTCAAATTTTGTCATTTCAGTGAGTCTGCAAGCAAAATTTGGTCACTAGGCATTAGGTCTAGGGTTTGCTCTCACTCTTTTCAAAGTTGCCCAAATGCCAATCTATGTCACTATTCAGCTGAGCCTATCATCATTCAGAGGGTTGCCATTATCATCTCAGTGTCTAATGAGTCATTTTACACCTTGTTCATGCTTCAGTTGCGCCTAGGTAAGGTCATTTCCCTCTCCTAGGGTTTTGAAGGCAATTTCTCTTGGACGATCAAATCATCGGCAAAACTTGTATCCTGATGTTCATACACCTTCCCCTATCCTTAAAGTACCTTATTAAATGCTTCCCATCCCTTAGATCCGCCAAATTCCTCATTTTCGCACAAACCCTAGTTTCTTGCTACAACCTGGCAATTTTCTAGGTTGGGCCTGTGTTTTTCCCTTTTGGACCCCTTCCCCTCGCTCAATCTCTGAGATTCCACTTTCCCCTACTTCCAAACAGCCCTCCCTACTTCCAAAAATTTCCCCAAGAATTTAGAAGCCCCCTATCCCCTTCATTTCGCTTCATTTCCACGAAATTCCTTGTTTCACACATCGGGATCAGTTTCACTCAAAAGATGTTTCAGAGCAATCGAAGATGAATTTGGGAAAACTGAGAGAGGTTTTTGTCCACAACAGGCCAAGGAAGAAAAACCTCCTTCACTTTTTGCACACGTGTCATGGTTTTAAAGAAATGTTAAAAATACAATTGCCAGATCCAAGGAGGTTGGCCAAGGCACTAAAACGACGAAAAAGGCCCGATCCACTCCAAATTTTTGGCCAAAGCCTCTTTGACTGAGCATGGTACTTGATTGAGGACTCTCAGCCCAAATTTCAAAAAATTTGGAGAAAATTTTGTCAATTGTGAATTTTTTGTGCCAAACACAGGTTTTCCTCCCCAACACGTCGCGCGCCGCGCGCGACCCTTTCGATGGGCAACTCCTTTTCAAGAAAACTCAGAATTTTTGGATTTTTCATGCAAAGATACACCTGCTCAGCAATTACCAAGAGATTTCATCAAATTTTGAGCCTCCAGAAAGTAAAAAAAAGAGCAAAAAATGACTTTCTGCCACCTTTTTGACACACAGGAAGAAGTCTTGGGAGATTGCAATTTTGGAGGGGCAAATGGCCACCAAATTCAGAAATTCCACTTAGGTTGGAAAGTAGACATCCATAACTTTCCAAAAAGCCCACTTTGGTCTCATTTTGACACCTGGACATGCCTCAAAAGCAGCTCCAAATGCGTGCGATGCGTTCAGGATCAGGGCGCGACTTGTTGGGCAGTTTTCACAGAAATTCACCTACAGCTCAGCAAAACGCAGTTTTGACTGGATTTGACTTTTTGGAGTATATTTTTATATTCCTTGTTGTAAATGATGTAATTTTATGATATTGTGACACTTATTTATCTCTTCTAGAAGATTCATTCATGAGATAGGCAAAAATTTAATGAATGAATTGGTTTCCTAGCTTATAGAGGCAAGTTGTTTTGACTGCCTAGTTTTCAGTGCTCAGTTTAGAATTGGTTGAAACAGCTCCCAGGATAGTGAGCTCGACCCCTAGAGGCAAGGAAAGATGTTAGATTGCCTATATTATGTACTTTCTTGGTCATTTTCATGGTTGGACTCTTGAGGGAGAAAGCTCTATTGTATTACTCATTGTATCTCTACAATTTTGGCAAAGGAAGAAAGACCAGGGTTTTGCAGTGCTTTTTGGGATTCTTGTGGTTACATGTATTGATGGTGTGTTTCTCTTTGTACTTGTAAGTTTTTTATGTGAATCATCTTCTTACTTTTCCTTCTGCAAATTAGGCAAATGAAGTGTTAAAGTAGAATTCATGATTGTCATGCTCTGCTTTTAAGTTTGCTTAATATTTATGTTTTCATCTGTCTAAAGAGAACTCTTGAAGGTTTCTTGCTCTCTTTAGCTCCTCACCGGTCATTCCTATCCATTCACTTAATTCAAAGGCATCAATACAGTCTCCTACCTTGCCCCAAAGAACCCCCTGCAAAAACTGTGTCCAATCCCCGCACCCAAAATTGCCTTTTCCCGATTTTCCACCAAAATCCTAAAAATCTCAAATCAAACCTTTTTATCAGTTTACTAGCCTAAAATCAGTGTTTCCTTATTGGTTATCTCGCCCGTTGAAGATCTTTGCCGAGATAGACCGGAGAGAGCCCTCTCCTGCCCCGTAGGGCTAGCTACGAGGCTAAGTGGTTTGATGTTGCCTTGGAGTTTACCTTTTTCAGCCTGAGGTGAAATTTCAAGCGCTAACAGGTTGCATTAAGAGTAAGACTTAGAGAGGAAGCATACAAAGAATGGTTAAATCAATCACCTCTTCAATTCCCACTACATCCAAATTCACAAATTAGGAATGACTATAGCAATAGTAGTTCTTTATCACAAATTGGCAATGGAAGCAATCAAATAGAGGTTGGTATGGATGATTACCTATGGGATACGACTTCCATAGAGGTAATGTTGTTAGATGCATTCCATAATGATAAGCTAGGGTATGATGCTCATATCACTGATACCTTATTTGAAAGCCTGAAATCTGCTTCCACCACCGCTCTCTTTAGACCTAGTGGCAAGTCAAAGTCTAGGCAACTGGGGAAAACAATGTTGTTCTACAATGTGAAAGAAAAGTTTGGCATTTTTAATGCATGTTTCTCAGAAATATTGAGGTAATTGACCTGCATGATCGATCAAGTTCGTTATATTTTGTCACACAATCAAAATTAAAAATGGTTGATTTTATGAATGTTAAATATTGACATTGTAAAATTATATTCCTATTGGATCCCTATAATACTAGTGATTACCCCATTACTATTGTAGTTATACCCCTTATTTATATTGTTGTGCCCCTATTACCCCCATATTGTTATTTCTGTGCCCCATAGAATCCCTCTATTGTTATTTTTGTGGCTTTATATTATTATTGTTAGGTCGGCTGGATTATATTGTGACTCCTTAGACTCCTATATATAGAAAGGAGGTTTTGTCATTTGTATCATCCAAGAATTGTTCATTTATGTAATGTAAAGGAGGTTTCCCCCTCGAAGAGGCTGAATTCTAAGGCGTGGATCTCTCTTTTCTATCTTTTTGTGAGCTGGTTTCATAACATTTGGTATCAGAGCTTTGGATTCTAGGGTTTCGCTGCTCCAAACAGGTCATCGTGGCATTTTCGCTATAACTTTTTTTCTGTGACGTTTCAGAAGTCGAAAAAAAAACAATTTGAGAAGAAATCGTGCTGAACCTTGGGTCCAAATTTCAGAGCTTTTCGTGCGATATTTGTGGAGATATGATCTGAGGAAGTTGGTCTTTTTGCAGACTCCTGAATTACATTCAAAACAGGTGACCTGGGGAAAATCGTCATAACTTTCTCTCTGGGGATCGGATTGAAATTTCGTAAGAAGGTACAGAAAGAGGATAGACTGTAGTTTCTTGTGTGTCGGTTTCAGATTCAAAGGTTGAAACAGTGACTCGTGGCACGTCGTACAAGTTCGCTCTACTGAACCAGTCTAAAAGCAAGTCACTGTGGGAGATTTCACATAACTCTTCCTTGGAGAATCCAATTTGGCTCAGACTTGTGGCATTGGAAAGAGGACGCAGAAGGCTACTACAGGTAGCAATTTCAGAACTGGATGATCCAAAATTACAGAGATACATCAGATTCAATATCAGGCTTCTATAAAGTGAAAAAAGGTGTGTAGTTTTTTTTTAAATTTTTGTGTAAGCTTGGTTTAACAGAATTCAAAGGGCATAGTAAAGCATTATTATCGGTAACTGATGCCCCGAGGAAAGAAAATGCAAACACCTAGTAAGGAACCTGAAAGCTCTAGCATGACTCATGAAGAAGAGGAAGAAATGCTACATGATATATCAAAATTACAAGAACAAGTGCAACAAATGTCACGCTCACAAAAGCTAACAGAAGCTAAGATAAGTGGCGTGGAATCTAAGATAAAGGGCATGGAAGCTAAGATGGATGATTCGAAGACATATTTGAAGAGAGACATGGCAGATTTGGAGATAGATTTGAAGACAGACATGGAAGAATTGAAGAAGTTGCTACAAGAAAGGGTCACTAATGGTGAAAAGGTAGTAAAGGAAACTCATGATGAGAACAAAAGAAATGTTAATCATGATTCCATAGACGCTAATGTTGGATCGAAGAATCACCATATTCCAAAAATCGATATGAGGAAGTTTGATGGCAAGGATCCCGCCACATGGATATTACAGATGGAGCAATTCTTCGATCTCAATAATGTGCAAAACACACAAAAGGTACGTATGGCAACTGTATATTTGGAACCAAATCAGTTTGTATGGTATCAATGGCTTTTCTCTCGTAAACAATTTATCACTTGGGCAATTTTTACGGAAGAATTGATAGCACATTATGAAGATACAAAAAGCAACACTTTTTTTAGCCAATTGATAAGTCTCAAACAAAAGGGTTCAATAATGGAGCACATTGAGGAGTTCCAAAAATTGAACATAAGGGTAAAAGATATTCCAGAGGAGCATAGGATTGATGTGTTCATAGGGTCTTTAAAGGATAATATCCAACATGATGTTCGCCTTTGGGAACCTGATTCATTAGAGAAGGCATTCAGGTTAGCAAGAAAAATGGAAAGCAAAATTATGGCAACCAGGAAGCATACCACTCACAACTATAAAGACGGAAGTGTTGTTGCCCCTAGTCTTCCACAACCTATAAGGTTGACACCACAACAATTGGAAGAAAAAAGAGCAAAAGGGCTTTGTTACAGTTGTGATAGCAAATACACTAAAGGTCATAAGTGTGCTGAGAAGAAATTATTCTACATAGATTGTGAAGAGGAAGAAGAAAAGGAGCAAGAAAGGTCAAAAGAAGAAGATATACTCCAGGAACAAAGCCTAGATGAAGAACAAATAAATCCGACCATATCTTGTAATGCATTGGCGGGAATTACCACTCCTCAAACCATCAAGATAGAAGGACAAATCAAGAAGAAAAAGGTAATAGTGTTGATTGATTCAGGAAGCACCCACAATTTTATTCATTGTAGGGTAGCAAAAGAATTGAATTGCTTCCTATATCCAGCACCAGAGTGTCAAGTGATGATTGCAAATGGAGGAACAATAAATTGCTCTGGAAAGTGCCATAATATCAAGCTATCCATGGGAGAATATGTATTGACTAGCCCAATGCTTTCCATTCCAATGGGAGGTGCTGATGTTGTACTAGGAGTCCAATGGCTACAATCCTTGGGTACAATAGCTTTTAATTTTCAAGAACTTTTCATCAAATTTTCTACGGAAGGAAAGGAAGTTGAATTAAGGGGTATTGCAGGGAAACCAGGAAAGATAATCAGCTCTAATGGTATGACAAAGCTTCTAAAAAAGGAGCAAAGAGGTGTAATTGCACAATTATGTTCGCTAGATGTTTCCACATTGGAATCATCTATTTCTCCAGATCTCCAAAAAGTCCTGGACAATCATTCCAAGGTATTTGAGACTCCCAAAGGTCTCCCACCTATGCGTGATCATGATCATGCTATTCATCTGATTCCAGGAAGTGTTCCTCCAAACATCAGGCCGTACAGATATCCCTATGTCCAAAAAAGTGAAATTGAACGTATGGTTGCAGAAATGCTAGAGGCTGGTATAATTCAACCGAGTCAAAGTTCTTTCTCAGCTCCAGTAGTATTGGTGCACAAGAAGGATGGATCATGGCGCATGTGTCCAGATTATAGGGAGCTCAACAAGCTCACTATTAAAGATAAGTTCCCCATTCCTGTTATTGATGAATTACTGGATGAATTGCATGGATCAATTTACTTCACCAAGTTGGATCTTCGTTCGGGATATCATCAAATCAGAATGAAGATTGAAGACATTCCGAAAACAGCATTTAGAACTCATGAGGGTCATTATGAATTTTTGGTCATGCCTTTTGGCCTTACCAATGCACCTTCAACATTTCAAGGTTTGATGAATTCAATTTTCAAACCATTCCTTAGAAAATTTGTGTTAGTATTTTTTGATGATATACTAATCTACAGCAAGTCTTGGAAGGATCATGTTGAACATGTTGACAGGGTGCTACAACTATTGGAGGAGAAACAATTATATGCAAAAAGATCCAAATGTTTCTTTGGAGTCCAGGAGGTGGAATATTTGGGTCATATTGTATCTCATGAAGGAGTTAAGGTAGACCCTAGCAAAATTAAAGCCATTAAGGAATGGAAAATCCCCACATCCATAAAGCATCTGCGAGGATTTCTTGGGTTGACAGGGTATTATCGCAAGTTTGTTAAGAATTATGGGAGAATAGCAGCACCTCTAACAACATTATTGAAGAAAGATTCATTTTCATGGACTCCGGAAGCAACAAAGGCCTTTGAACATCTTAAAGAGGCAATGTGCCAAGCACCGGTCTTAGCTACACCGGACTTCACAAAAACCTTTATTGTGGAATGTGATGCTTCAGGAAATGGAATTGGTGCTGTTCTAATGCAAGATGAAAGACCCATTGCTTTTGAAAGTCGTCCAATCAAGGGAAAGTTTTTAAGCAAAGCTATTTATGAGAAGGAAATGTTGGCAATACTCCATGCACTTAAGAAATGGCGACCCTACCTAATGGGAAGACACTTCAAGGTAAAAACGGATCATGATAGCCTTAAATACTTTTTAGAACAAAGATTATCCTCTGAAGAGCAACAAAAGTGGGTCACAAAGATGTTGGGTTATGACTTTGAAATCATCTACAAAAAAGGGAAGCAAAATGTGGTGGCAGATGCACTCTCAAGAAAGGATGAGGATGTGGAAGCATTGTTGTGTGCCATTTCTATTATCCAACCAGATTGGATAAACGAAGCAAGGGAGGAATGGAAGAATGACGAAGAAGTGTGGGCACTTATTCGAAAGCTACAACAAGATTCCAGTACTTCTGATACATTTAGCTGGAAAAATGATTCGTTATGGTACAAAGATCGCTTATACCTCTGTAAGAATTCCCAGCTAAAACAAAAGATTCTTATGGAATTGCACACTTCTCCCTTAGGAGGGCACTCAGGATTTTTAAAAACTTACCACAGGGTTAAGAAGGAATTTTTTTGGGATGGCCTTAAATCAGATATTCAAAAGTTTGTGGCGGAATGTTTGG
Source organism: Pinus tabuliformis (assembly GCA_031772625.1). Classification (NCBI taxonomy): domain Eukaryota; kingdom Viridiplantae; phylum Streptophyta; class Pinopsida; order Pinales; family Pinaceae; genus Pinus; species Pinus tabuliformis. Next base: position 1,146,682,327 of record CM062817.1, read on the forward strand.
TTTGCCAGCAAAATAAAGTTGAAACAATTAAGACACCGGGTCTATTACAACCTTTATCCATTCCAAGCCAACGTTGGGAGGAGGTTTCAATGGATTTTATCACAGGTTTACCCAAGTCTGAGGGAAAGAGTGTCATCATGGTGGTAGTTGACAGACTTACCAAGTATGCACACTTTTGTGCATTATCACATCCATTTAAAGCCAGTACAGTTTCTACTGCATTTATGGAAACAGTTCAAAAGCTACATGGAAACCCAAAGATTATTGTAAGTGACAGAGATCCCATTTTCACTGGAAATTTTTGGACAGAATTATTTTCTTGTCTTGGTACTCAGTTAGCTCATAGCTCATCTTATCATCCTCAATCTGATGGGCAAACTGAGATAGTAAACAAATGTTTGGAAGGATATCTTCGTTGCTTTGTATCTGATAAACAGACACAATGGGTCAAATGGTTGCCTCTGGCTGAATGGTGGTATAACACTTCCTTCCATACAGCAACAAAAATGACCCCATTTATGGCACTTTATGGGTATCAACCACCATCCATCACATCATATTTAAGAGAAAATTCTAAGGTTCAGGCAGTGGAACATCACATCGAACATCAACAACAAGTCCTCCAACTCTTAAAGGATAACCTCGTGTTGGCACAAAATAGAATGAAACAACAGGCAGATCAACATCGCAGTGAAAGAAGTTTTGATGTAGGTGATTGGGTATTCCTACGGCTACAACCATATAAGCAAATGTCCCTAAAGCAAGCTAAGAAGGATAATAAATTATCACCAAAGTATTATGGTCCGTACAAGGTGTTGCAAAAGATTGGTACTATGGCATACAAATTGGAGCTTCCTGCAGCTTCTCGATTGCACCCAGTTTTCCATGTTTCATGTTTAAAGAAGGTTATAGGTGACAAGCTCCCAATTCAAACAATATTGCCAGAACTTGACGAGGAAGGAAAAATTATATTGGAACCGGAAGCAGTCACAGAAACAAGAACTCGACAGCTACGAAATCGATCAATTTCAGAGTATCTTATCAAGTGGAAGAACTTATCCGCTGAAGATTCCACATGGGAGGATGAGAATTTTATGCAGAAGTATCAGAACTACTCAAGCGTTGAGGACAACACTTTTTTGAAGGAGAGGGGCATGTTGGGTCCCTATAATACTAGTGATTACCCATTACTATTGTAGTTATACCCCTTATTTATATTGTTGTGCCCCTATTACCCCCATATTGTTATTTCTGTGCCCCATAGAATCCCTCTATTGTTATTTTTGTGGCTTTATATTATTATTGTTAGGTCGGCTGGATTATATTGTGACTCCTTAGACTCCTATATATAGAAAGGAGGTTTTGTCATTTGTATCATCCAAGAATTGTTCATTTATGTAATGTAAAGGAGGTTGCCCCCTCGAAGAGGCTGAATTCTAAGGCGTGGATCTCTCTTTTCTATCTTTTTGTGAGCTGGTTGCATAACAATTCCCCACCAACTACAGTATATTCAAAGATAAGGTTGTTCCTAGTGATAATGTCTTGTCGGGTAGTTGCGAAGAGGCAAAGAAGAAGTTGAAAATGTTGGGTGTTGAATACATATCATATCATGCATGTTGGAATGATAGTATTATATAAAGAGGAGAATATGCAGACAAAGAGATATGTCAAAAATGTGGGCATGACAAGTACCATAATTCAAAAAAAAAATGGGTAAATCACATGGTCCTCCTCATAAGATAATGAGGCACATGCATATAATCCCAACAATTCAAAGACTCTTTCATTGCAAAGAATTAGTTATGTTTCATGGATGGCAAGCCTCACACAGAAGCGAGTCAAGAGTTTTGTGATTCCCAACGGATTCAATAGCCATGAATCGTATAGAGGATACATGACCTAAAAAATTCAAGGATGAAATACAAAGTCTACGAATCAGCGTAGCCATGGATGGTATCAACCCGTATTCCCTCCAAAACACCAACTATTTTGTTTGGTCTGTAGTAGTGATCAATAACAATATTCTCTCATGGTTGTCCATGAATAATGAATATCTTATGTTGGATCTCATAGTCTCTGGTAGAAGACAAGTGAATAATATGGATGTATCAATACCCATCATAACAGAGAGGGGTTTTATGTTGTACAGCATATGTGCTTACATGATACATGATTATCCAGGCTTTATAGTTTGCTCTGGTAAATTACATTATTATTGATTTATTTAGTAACAATATTGTTTCGCATATTAATTTAATTCACTACAATTGTTCAAATCTTCATGGTCACTAACGCTTCAGCTTGTATATAATAATTTCACATGTCTTGTAACAAAAGGGTATCATGGATGTAAATGTTGTGGACCTTCTCTGAAGGCTAGGTGGTCCGACCACCTACGAAATCCAGTGTATGACTACTCCAGGGTATTCCTCCCAGAAGAACACCCCTTACAAAAGAGAAGCATTCACTTTCAATGATAAATCATAAAGAACTCAAATGCTTGTAATAATGAGACCAGTTGAATGGCTTAGAGCGAATGAGAGAAGGAGAAGAATGAGGACTATGTATAAATGTTTGATTCAAATGGGAAACCTATGTTCGATGATCTAGAATTCTTCAACACCTATGTTGAGAAATTTCCCATTGGGATGAAAAAGAAATTTGTCTTTTATGAGCTCCCATATTGGGAGCATCTTAAGATTTCTCACTTACTAGATCCCATGCATATATTTAAAAATGTTTCATATTCTTTATGGAGGCACATATCATCGAAATAAAATGACACATTGGCTGTTAGGAGATATCTTATTTCTTCAAAAACTAAAAAGAAACATTGGCCAAGACAAGAAAGTAGAGGAGAAGTTGGTCCCTCTTGGTATTTCAAAGAAGGTGATGGCCCATGGATTTTAAAGAAAGCTGATCTTTCTTTGGAAAAGTTATAATGAGTGTGAGGGTGCCTTCTTTATATGGATCTTCACTACGGCGTTGCTTCACTGTGGAAAACCGTTTGTTGGGGTTGAAATCGCATGGCCATTTGAACCTTCTAAGAATATGTATGTCAAAAATATGAATTTTTATTTTTTTTATTTTTATGTAGTGGGATATTTTATAATAAGTTTTTGTATAATGTACTATTTATTGTGCGGTGTGATTATCATTTTCTCGTGCGTGGGTGTGTGAACCATGACTTCCCCGAAGACCTACGACCTGCCATATCTAAATTATCTGCATTTGTACGTCAGATCACATCAAAGGAGATTCATATTGCTAGCATACCACTGGGGCATCAAGAGATAGTTGAGATTGTTTATATGTTAGAGAAGGAACTGTCGATGAGTTTCATGGACTTGCAGGTTCATCTTCTAATTCACCTAGTAGATGAGGTTGAAATAGTTGGGGTCGTTTCTTGTCATTGGATGTTCTTAGAGAGGCACATGAAGAAATTGAAAGGTTTTGTTCAACAAAGGGAAAAACTTGAGGGGTCTATGGCATAGGGGTATATATTGTATGAGTCTTTCTATTATGCCAATGAGTACATCAAGCAAATTGACAACACACCAGGTGCAGTGATTTGGGACGATGAAAGGGATGAAGACAAAAGAGAAGGGGAGCTTCTTGAAATGAATGGAAAGAGGTGCATGATAAAGAGTAAGTGCAGGCTTATCATTTGTCAAATTACTACACAGTAACTATTCACATTGAACTTCATATTTTTTTATCTCATATGTACTATATATATAGATATATATATCTATATATCTATATCGATATATATATATATATATATATATATATATATATATATATATATATATATATATATATATATATATATATATATATATATAGAGAGAGAGAGAGAGAGAGAGAGAGAGAGAGAGAGAGAGATATTGGTTTTATTTCATCAGTGAATTCATAAATTGAAGCCATCAACAAATTCATTCTTTACAATATGGAAGCAACACAATTGTGGGTCGCATTGTACGAAGAGAAGAGGAGGAAATGGAATAGTGACAAGAAAGAATTCAAACGGTTGAATGGTAGAAGTGTGCCTTATCCTGATAATTTAAAAGAAAATATGCCAATGACATGCCCTAACAGTTGGGTTGTTGATAAAGTTAGAGAGAAATATGGTGCATCTGGTTGTTACCCATGTATTGAAGAGGCTGTGGTAAACATAGGGATTGGGTACAGTAATTCAGTAATTATATTCTCTTTCTGTACAATTTCAACTTCATATTGCACCATTGAATTGTAACATCTATATATTTTATATTTTTAATTATGGTCGGGTTATTATACACATGACACTGTGGATTTTTCACTTTTCTATAGGTTCATTTGTTCCCATCTATGTAGGCATATGAACATCAATTTCACACAGAGGATGTCGATGATGGATGCATGACACAAGATTGTGGAGTGGAAATCGAGTTCGACCAATCTAGTCATGCTAGCCACCACGATCAAAACCTAATGCAGAGGACATTAGGTTACGTTGAAAAGATACAAGAGATCATTCAAGTGGAATTCTCTTCGTTCCAATGTGTTATTTTTAGGTGCAAGTAGTGGGACACCTTTGATCATAGTAATGTAAAGGAAGATCGCGACACTGGGATGATACCTATCAACTTTAGAAAGATGTGGCATGAAGCTAGGGAGCCTTATGTTTTCCCAAAACACTACAACTAGGTGTTTTTTACCCAGATGTGTTGGATAGGGATTGGTGGTTCATATTAAGACACAACCCTAGATCAAAACATATTTTTGAGAACAATAATGTTATCATGCCAAGCGAGGAAGATAATCAGGGTGATGACAATGGAGAGTGATATGTACTTGTGTTATTTCATCATTTATATTATTGTTGTATGTTTTCGTTTTCCTTATTTCGTTAATATTTTTTTGATTCGTCTTGTTGGCTATTTATAATATAATTGGTAAGAGTCTCAAATATTTTCAATGGTAATAATAAGTGATAAGGCTACATAATAAGGTGTTGCGTGTGATATATTATTAAAATATATCCTGCTCAAAATGATCATTGAAGGTCACGAGCCCAAGCCATATACATCATGTCATTGAAAGTCACAAGCCTAAGCCATATACATCACGTCGCCAATTTGAAGGACATCAATTTTACGATACGGCGGTGGCATGAAAGGCACGCCTACAAGTTTTCACAGTGTTTGGTGTGTGACTAATAAGACCCATGAAACCCTAATCTGATATATTTTCTTTATACCACTGCCTTCTCATTTCACTCTTATTTTACCATTTGAACCAGCAACATTTAACAAAGTATAAACTTTTCATAGTTCCATTTTTGAAATCCATGGTGTCATGGCAATTTGTGGTAGGGACCTTGAGATCTAAGTAAGACACCTAGAGTGTGTATTGTAGAAAAAAATTGTGTGTTATCGCTCTCTTTGGCTTCCCATGGTCATACCATATTGTATGGGTCCACCATTTTCTCCTGCTCCTGTTGTTTCTCCCTCTGCTGATGTCTCTGTTACATGATTGACATATAAAATACATCAGCCTCATACATAAAATACATTTTTTTTATTAAATGGAAAATGTATTTATAAATATGGAAACATAACTTTCAATATATATATATATATATATATATATATATATATATATAAAGATATATATATATATATATATATATATATATATATATATATATATATATATATATATATATATATATATCGGTGAGCCAAAAACATAGTCATGCACCGGCGATGGTGTGCTTTCAAACGCAACCACACTGTCAACAATGCACACACATGTATTATGCACCGATGTTGGTTCACAAATTTAAATTTCCATAGCGGTGCGTCACACTTATGCATCAATGCGCACGTATATCCTTTTTGCCCTGATGCGAGACTAACATATCAAGCGCACCGAATTTGTGATGGTGATTAAGAGGCATTTGTTTGACTTTCAAATAGACTTGGTGATGCATTTTTCATTCCTATTTAGATTATGTAAAATAAATATCTATTTTTATGTATTTATAAGTAAATTATTTAAAGTAGACATGGCTTTATCATTGTGAACATGATGTAATATTAGCTAGGAGAAATGTGAAAACATGAATTTTAATGACTATCTTGTGATAAGTTATATGTGGAAAAATATTTTTTTTGAGTTATGCATTAAGATATAATCAAATTTATTATTTGTTGAAAGTTTTAATCTAATAAAGTATCATTTTTGTATTATTTAATTCATATTATTATTAAAAATAGTTAAATTTAGAGTACAATAGCAAATAAAGAACCAAAATAGCACCAAAATGTTATATCTTTATTACTCGAAAAAAGTTTGCTTGCCTCTTTAAGGGAGTACTTCCAATAAAGCAAGTCTCCAACTATAAGTAACTTCACAAGCCTTATTTTACATTTCTTGATCCTCATCTTTATAGAAAGAAAATTTAAATTTAAATTTAAATTGGTAAGAGCTGTTATAAATACTAAATTTAAATTGCTTGAAAATATCATAACTTTAGTAATAAATTCAATTTTATAAAAATAGAATTTTTTACGTTATATTAAATCTAAATTAATTATAAAAAATATGTATGGCTTAAATTTTTTTAACTTAACAATAGATCGAATTTTATAAACTTTAACAATAGATTGAATTTTATAAACCAATATTGAATTGATTAAATTGTATTTTTGATTAATTTATTATTATTAATATTTTATATTAAAATTTGAACGAGTTACACATTTTCGTCTTATTAAGAACTAAATTATTTTACATTTAATTATTTTTTTCTTATGAGTATTGAAATATTTTGCTAATTAAGTCATATTGAATATGAATAAACTATTTAATCAATAGAAAAATATTTTTCATAATTTTACAATCATAGTTTACTAAACTATCTAACCAATAGAAAAATATTTATCATAATTTTACAATCATAGTTTCAACCATATTGAACTTTGTAATTTATAAAAATGCCTTTGCATTTTTTTTAAAGTAAGTAGTTTTACATGCAATTTCATATATAAAAGTTTGACATAAGTTCACCAATACATAATCTATAATAAATATTATTTCATAAAAATAAACATCATAGAATATATACATCAGAGCATTCATCCTCACTGTCTACAACAGACCAATTATCTACAAATTCATCCATTTCCATACTTTTTTTAATTTTTATGAAGTGTTTTTAGGACATTTAGCAGCAAAGTGTCCTTTTTTCTTACAGATAAAACAACGTCCATCTTTGACTGGAGCATTTCTTCTTTTTATGTATCTGTATTTTGGAAATGGTTCCTTTGGATTTTCTACCCATTTTATCCTATATTTCCCAAAGTGTCTTTTCTTATGATATGTTCTTTTCATCGGAGTCCATGGGAGCATTTCTTTACAACATTCTTGTGATGGTTTGGTAGCATTTTCTTGAGCATTTTTCTACCAACAAAGATATTTCAGTTTTTGTTTGCAATGATTTATGAGATCTACCCAATATATAGCTTGCAGCTTTCTATCCCTTTCTTCTAGATCTTTCATTACTAAGTCACCTATGTTGTGTGGGAGTTTTGACAGAAATGTGACTTTAGTCATTAAATCATTGCTTAGCTCTATTGTTATTACCAGCCTGAAATATTCTTTGGAGAACTCTTCTAATCTTTTGGCATCTTTTAATTCCATACGAGCCAGATCCACCATTGCCTGTTTCTTAGAGTCCTCTGGTTCTATACAGAACCGAGTCCTGAGTAATTTCTCAAAAACTTCTAATCCTGCCTTTATGACCTCTTCTCTTTCTTCTTGTGGTGGTGTTCTCCACCACGTGTAGACTATTCTAGTCATTCTTTTCTCTGCCAAATTAAATATTGCAACATTATCTAATTTGGTTGTTATTTTCATTTGCCATAAATCACTAATCCATACCCTGATCGAATCTTCTAGGTTGTTTGTAGGATCTAAATCTAAAATATAGCCATTGCTATTGGACGCCATTAGATCTTCTTCTACTTTTGGATACTTTGGGACAGAATGGAAAACATGTGCTTTATTTAGACTGGGTTTGATAAAGCTTGGAAATTTCTTGGCTGCATCTTCTAGTTTCAAATCGCCTTTTTTAAATTTAAAGAATGTTTATTGCTTCCTACTTAACCCTTCTCCCTCAGAAAAAGATAATACTTATGTTCGACTGGGTTCGGCAACAGATTGAGAACTTGTAGCTTCAGAATCTTCTTTATGGGATTGCCATGCGCCTAGATTTTCAAATTTGTTAGATTTTGACTTTTTCTTTTTTTTATAAGTTCTCGTTTCTTGTGTGTTTATCTAAAGTTTGATTATCATGGATTAACTTTAGATTCTGTAGAATTTGTTCTGCTTGACACCCGAAATCATCTATGACTACCTCTGCATGATTACACCAATTAGAAAGATGATTTGAAAGTTGTTAAGGTTCTTCTAAATCTTTCGGGGATGTTGTTGCATGTTCTATCAGTGGAGCACAATCTGCACTTGTAGCTGTTTGATGTGATTTACTGTCACTGGTTGTGTAGTATTTGGTCTTAGCTGTCCATTTTCTACCTTTGTGAAACCTTCTATTCCGAAACTGTCATTCCTTTATTGGGGGTATTGAGGATGAACGAGTAATCCTGAAGGCTTTCTGATTTATAGAGTCTTTTAATGACCTGTATCCCTTTGGTAATGATTTTTATTGAAACATGATCCCTTTAAACCTGAATGCTTTAACCATGAAAGGCTTTTCTTCGAGAATAATCAGACGGTTGCTACTTTCATATCTGTTTGACCCACTGTTGCTGGGTATGCTAGACCTTTCCGTGTCTACCTGGTTTTGTGGGATATCTATAGATAACCTAGGTGGTCAAAATATAGGTCTTTCTTTCTATTGGTTACTCTACCAACACAGATTTCTCCCAACAGTATGAATTAGAAGCTGAAACAAACCTAATGAAGAAAATAGTCAGGGCAACTGATCTATTGTACATAACAGTAGAAATTCAATCAGGAAAATATTGGGTTGAAGTAGATGCCTTCATCGATTCAGGAGGATCAAATAATTTGGCCACACCAAGTTTGTTCAAATCTTCATGGAAACCATTAAAGAACATAATCAATTCAGAAACCATTGGAGGTAATGTAACTCTCACCCATTATGTAGATAATATACCTATGAAGATAGTGGGGAACATTATCAAAATCTCAACGATCCAGTATTATGTTCAATCAAGTAGTCTGATACTGGTCATGCCCTTTATAACATCAGTCCTCCCAATGACAATAGCTAAAGATAAAATCATCTGCAACATAAAAAAGGGCAGTCTGTGTAAATTGAATTTCCTTAGCAGAATCAGATGTAAAAAATAAAAAAAACCAACAAAAAACAAAAGATGAGGAAACCTGAAAAAGATAGCAATGGTTGGCAAGAATAATTGCAAACATATGAAGCAAAAGAAAAATAGCATCATCTTAATAAAGCTATCAGAGAAAAAAATTGGTCAGATGAACAAAATGAAATTAAAAAAAAATTACTCAAATTTTGTTCCAGTGATCCCCAAGAATTTTGTGATAAAACAAGTCCAATGCAGGACATTGAAACACTCCATGATAACGGAGTGCAAGGAGGTGTTATTCCATGCACACCTCAATATGAACAAGAAATGGACAGCATCTTTAGCAGGTATGGTTTCATAATTGTATATATTGATGACATATTAATTCATAGTGAAAATATTTGTAATCACGATAGATGTTTTTTTAGATTGGATATGAATATTCAATCTAAAAAAACATCTATCGTGATCACATCTAAAAAAACACAAATATTGTAATCTAACATCATCACCATACACATTTCTTGATCCTCATCTTTAGAGAGAGAAAATTTAAATCTAAATTGGTAAGAGTTGTTATAAATATTAAATTTAAATTGTTGGAAAATCTTATAACTTTAGTAATAAATTAAATTTTAACAGAATATAATTTTTTAAGTTATATTGAATCTAAATTAATTATTAAAAAATATGACTTAAGTTTTTTAAATTGAACAACAGATTGAATTTTATAAACCAATATTGAATTGGTTAAATTGTATTTCTGATTAATTTATTATTATTAATATTTTATATTAAAAATTTAATGAGTTACACATTTTCGTCTTATTAAGAACTAACTAAATTATTTTACCTTTAATTATATTTTCCTTGTGAGTATTGAAATATTTTACTAATTAAGTTAGATTGAATATGAATTAACTATCTAAGCAATCGAAAAATATTTATTGTAATTTTACTGTCACAGTTTCAACCATACTAAACTTTGTAATTTATAAAAATATCTTTGCATTTTTTTTAAAGTAAGTTTTTTGCATGCAATTTCATATATATAATTTTGATATAAGATCGCCAATACATAATCTATAATAAATATTATTTTATAAAAATAAACATCATGATGATAACCATTTAACAAACATAAACATCATCTAAGATACACATTCAAATTCACTACTATCATCTAACTATATACACCTCTAGCATATATAAATGTCATTAGCTAGCACACAACTCTAATAATCTAACAAGGAATCATCATCGTGATCACATCTAATAAAACACAAACATTGTAATCTAGCATCATAACCACACACATCTTCAAATTAATATACATCTCATGCCAAATAATTGCTATTACATACACATCTATCTACAAGCACATTAAATGAACATATCTAACATGACCTAATAATATACACATCAACACCAACATATAAATTAAGTACATAAACATGAACAGAAGAAATGCACCTTATATATATATATATATATATATATATATATATATATATATGATCAAGTCAAATAACTACAATCAAACCTCTAATACAATAGACATAGTAGTGCCAGCCTGGTATGTAGTAGAAGACGATGGATGGTCAATTATTGCCTCAACGTCTGTCGAACTCTAAGGTGGAGGAGGTATTGGTTGGTCTGTAGCATAAGACGATGGATGGTCAACTGTTGTCTCAATGTGGTCTGGTGAACTCTAAGGTGGAGGAGGAGGTGATTGGTCTGCTCTGTCAGGAGAAACATGAGGCACATCCTCTAGCTTTGGCATCTTGTCATCATGCGACTAAGGAGGTGTACTACCAAATGGATCAATGAAACCCTAACAACCATGATCTGATGGGGTTGTACTACCAGAATCATCGTGATCACCACCTCATCATCATCATCACCACCCTCATCATCTAATGTATATGTTGTCGCATGACCTGCATCCCTCATTGTTGTCAATACCCTACTAGCTCTGATGATATGTTCAGTAAGGGATATCATCTCACGCAAACAGTCCCTGTATAGACCCACGAACCTAGGATTCGTAGTGATATCTCAAGCCCTCGCAGGGCAAACTCCTGCATCAATCAAAACTCTGGCTAATCTCTCGCAATAGTCCATCTGAACTTGCAGACTAGACCTACAGCCCCAGAAGCCCATGCCCCCCTGAGCATGTGCCTCACCCTCTTGGGCCTCGTCCATCTCCTCATTTATTCGGATATCTGGTGGGGGAGGAGGCATGTCCCCATCAAATGTGTCAATGTCTACAAAATATATAGTACAGAAAAATAATTAGACAATTTCATTAAACAATTTAATAAAACAAGTTAAAGAACGTGCTAGAATAAATTTTATTCTAATTCATTAAAACAATAAAATGAAACTAGATTAATTTAAAGAAAACACTAATATTACCTCTATCATCTGGAGGCTCATCTATTGTGAATAGGATGTTGGGACACTATCTCCAATCAGTCCCTACATACGGAAACGCCAACGCAACAAATGCATGGTCATCTTCAGTGCCCAGTAGGGCTAGTGCCTCGGCGGAAATCTTGGCTGAATACTACAATAGGATTTTCTTGAGCATCATCTACCCCCACATGTGCATTTGGACGTCAGTGATCGGCCTAGGATGGCGATGGTAAAATGTATCCCTCATCTCTAGAAACCTCTCAAAAAATAAAAATAAAAGCTCTGAAGCAAAAGGGGAGGTTACCCTCCCACATCTCAATGCACGACACCTATCTATGGCCATACAAAATTTCCTCAAAAAAATGGCAAACCACCTGATACAACATGGCGCTAGAATAAAAGAATCGAAATAATACAAAAGAGGGCAACTAATGCATTGCCCATCACTACTAGATTATGCAATGGTGGTGACTAATAATGAGAGGCACCTAACCTCCTCTGCAGCAAAGGAAGAAATACATAGTTGTCCACCACACACCTGAAAATCTATTGGATGTAATGCATGAGGCCCTACATATCTCCGAGTGTAGGCAAGTTGAGTCTCAACTACAACCCCATGGAGGACGTCAAGTTAATGGGTAAAATCGTCCTCTCTCCTGGATAGGGTAGTGATAAAGTATATGTCCTCCTCATATGACCTATACCATGCCCCAGGACCAACATGGAAATCTTGCTCCTGAACACTCCATTGGCAGATCAAATGCACCAAAAAGACAGAGTGAACCTTTAGGGATGTAGCCTCCTCATAGTACTTGAGGAGGCCTACATCCCTTAAGAGTGCTTGGGTCACTGCAATAATAGGGTGAGGGTATAAATCCCTCTCCCTCTCTCTAGCCTCCCATGGTCAGACCATATTGTATGGGTCCGCCTACTACTCCTGCTCCTGCTACTGCTCCCTCTGTTGACGTCTCTGCTACATGATTGACATATAAAATACATCAACCTCATATATAAAATACATTTTTTTTATTAAATGAAACATGTATTTATAAATATGGAAACACACACACACACACACACACACACACACACACACACACACACATATATATCTGGGCGCTCAAAACACAGCCACGCACTGGCTTTGGTACGCTTACAAATATCACTGCACCAATGTTGATGCTCACATAAGTGTAACACACCATTTTTGGCTCACAAATTTACATTTTCTTAGTGGTGCGTCCCACTTATGCACCGGTGCGCACGTATAACCTATCTTCACCGGCACAAAACATTCAGGTTATAGACCTCATCGATCTATAGCTATATTTTTAAATATTATTTTTGTGGTGGGTTTGCTAAATCTAAACGCGTCATGTGTAATGCATCGTCGTACAATTTTATTGCTTTCCCGGTGCATTTTAATTTAATAAACACACTAAAAAATCACAGTGCATTATGTGCACCCTATGGACATTTATTCATCGAGGAGACATTATGGACACGTAATGGAGAAAAACAAATTTTAGCATGGTTTCAAAAAATTGGAAAGTCGGACAGAGAGCATGGTACAAAAGGATGTTGAGAAAAAGAAGCACCAACGTCAAGGTGCTTGCATGAGGCAAGAGTGCCACCGATGCTTTAGAGCTATCCAACACTACAGATGATAAAAACGAAATTTATGGTCGGTAGGTTTTTTTTTTATTTAACCCTCATCTAGTGTGTTTCGCTAATCGCACTAGTGCGGTATATATCCAAGAGCACGACATTTTTTTAAATTTAAAAATATATCATGGCTCTTTTCTTGAGACGCACTAAGGCACTCTAATACAGGTACTACACCAATGCTTTGTTTGACTGTAGCATCGCTATATTTTTTAAAATTAAAAATTGCTTAGCAATGCTCTTTACTAGATGCCCCGAGGCATTTTAATACATCTACCGCATAGATGCATTAGCACCACATTTTTCCAAAATTTAAAAACTATGGCAACGCTCCTTCGCGGTATGCGTCGGGGAATTTTGATACATGAGGAGATCTGGTGCTATCTATTATTCAGGCATCGGGGCATTGTATTATTTAGCGCGCCCTGCTTTTTAAATTTTTAAAAATTAAATTTTCCATGGTGCACCATGTTCTCTACGACACCATTGCATGTATATATGGTAAAGCGCCAGTGGGTTTGTAGATTATAGACCGTCCAAAAAAAATCTCCCCACCTACCTCCGCTACAAACAGATTTTTGGGATATTTTTATACGGGCTTCCGCAAAAAAACCTTTGCTAAAAGGTCTTTTCCTTGTAGTGAAGACCAAGAAACCGAACCCATACCAGCACAACATCTTAGCACTCCTTGATCCAGGTGGATATTGGAGGCCACCCGTGTATTCCACCTAGACCCTTTAATCAATTTCATATGTTTCATTGTTTATTTCAACATTTACTATTTTTAGCAGTTTTTCGGGTCTTGGACTTCCAGAACAGTGTTGACCCCCGAAACAACATTTTTTTGAGGTCCATTGCAGGCCCATAACCACAAGTAGGGGCCTAAGGCAAAACCTGTAGTAATTAGAGAGACATTTCCAACAAGGTATTTTACGCGCCAAACGGAGATAATATGACCAAGTTACGACTCCAGGAAGTTGGCAACTTGGTTACCCAACTAACCCCAATGAGGCCCACAAAATCTTGATGTTACATCTCTTGGGGTTAGGGTTTTGGTTGTTTAGGGTTTTCTCATGTTTTTCAATAATGAATAGGCCCTTGAGCCTCATTGTAACACAGTTCATTTGGCATGTAACTGCCACATCTCTTCTCAGAGAGAAGCTACCATCGCCTGAGCTATCTTATTTCCATTCTGTTTGTAAGCATAGTTCAGTATTTTTCTATTAATGAAATGAAGTCTTTTTCTGTTGCATCTCTGTCTTTATGATTATATTTGTAATTTATTGTGTTTCTGTTTAAGTTTGGAGTAGTGGTATCAAAGTAGTCTTCTCTTTCTCTGTTTTTCTTTGCATGTCCCCAACAAGCTCAGGGTATAAGGAGTTAGGGCTCGTTTTGGTTGAATTGTTGCAAGAATAGCCTCGCAAACCACGATGATCTCCCATGGCAAAAGAAAAGAAAGATGATGGGGTAGGAGATCCTTTCAAAATCTTGCTCGAGGAATCCCTTGAGCAAGAAGGAATGCGATGATAGATAACTTTTCCCACAGCCTTCGACGGCTACCCACAAGCGACGCATCTTCATCCAACAGCCACTCTTCAAGCACCACTCCTTTTAAGGTATAAGTTAACTTCGATATTCCCATATTTGAGGGCTTGATAGATGCAGACGTTGTAGATAAATGGTTAAATCTATTGGAAAGATATTTTTCATTTCATGACTTTTCCAATCAGGAAAAGATTATTGTTGCACTTCTCAAAGCCACCCCACACGTCAAGAACTAGTGGGAAACCTACTGTGAACAAAAGGACGAGAGTGAACCCTCGATGTTTTCAACTACACTCACTTGGGATTCCTTCCGAGACACCATAAATGGATAATATTACCCTGTTGGGAGCTATGAAGATAAATACATAAAGTGGACCACGCTACAGCAGGAAAGGGACCAAGATGTGCCAAAGTTCACAAATATTTTCCATACCCTTCGCACGAAGCTAGGTATCAAGGATATTGAGCAGCATTTGGTAGTCAAGTACCACAACCGTCTACACAAGTACATCCAGGACGAGATGGAGTTCCTGGACATTTCATCACTCGACACAGCGTACTGATACACTGTCAAGATTGAGCAGAAGTTTAAACAGAAGAAGAGGGACTTTGGATCTGTCAATCCAAAGCAAGGAAAAGGCGCCCCCAAACCATATAGAAAAGGACAGAGCCAAGGAGGGGCTACCCAAGGAAGCTCATTGAAGCCGCAAGAAAAGAACAACACCACGAAGACAAAGAAGGACATGGGAAAATGGTATGAGTTCCATAAGAGCTCGACCCACAACATAAGCGAGTGTCAGGGGTAAGCAGTTATTGGTGGTCGAGCTTGTTGCGTTTGTGTTATCTTCTTTCCATGACTACCCCATGTGCGGTAGCCCCCCTTATACGTTGTGCCAGGCGTAGTAGGGGGGCAGTAGCCCCCCTACACGAGGTCTGGGGCAGCGCCGAAGGAAAAAAAATTGGACCTTATATTATGTGGGCAGACCTACCTATGGTTTTGTGCATGGATTTCGCACATGGTTTTGGGCATGATGGTTTTCTATCCATGGTATTTTGTAGATCCGGTCAAGGGAATTACTGTTATGTTCTAATCCAAGGTTAATGGATTGGGATTTATGAATGCTTCAGCATGTATATATGTATTGTAACATTGAAAGGAATATAATGAAAAATCAATCTGGTAATCCCGATTTTGGGATCCAAGGGGAAATCTCTGTGTATATTTGTTTTATGTTTTATGCTCTCACCATTGTTTATTTTCTAATTTTAGAATTCGTATGCAGGTAATTTCTGTATGGGGTTAAAACCTATAGAGTTGAAGGCCTCTGAATCAGATGCATGTTCCGACTTTGAATCGGAATCTGAGAAGGGGAATGACAAAGGGAAGAAAATCATTGATGTGGAGCCCAATGCCACCGTGGCCACCACTAAGATCCAGAAGATTGAGCCTGAAGATCCAAAGGAGGGGGAATGCCTCTTCCACTCACAGATTTGGGTGAAGGGTTCTCTGTTTCAATTCATTGTCGACAATGAGAGCCAAAAGAACATCATTTCAGCAAAGGTCGTGAAGTGGTTGGGCCTAAATACTACAACACATCCATAGTCGTACACCATCGGGTGGCTTCACCAAGGACGAGTCACCTTCCCTACAGCATCAAGCCCTTCACGTATGAGGTAATGTGTGATGTTTCTCCTCTTGAAGTTTTTGATGTATTGTTAGGACAACCATACTTGTGGAAGCGACATGCTTTATATGAGTCTAGACCTTTCTCTATGATTATTACATTGGCCAATAAGTTGTACAGGATACCAAAGGTAGCCCCGCCTACCACCATCTCTCTGATCACTGCAAAGTAATGCAGTAAGATCATTTCCTAGACTGGGAAATTTGTTTTCCTTAAGATTCGCCCTTAGGTCAAGAAGAAGGTTGTGGCCATGGCTTCTAGGAAGGGCTCCTCTATATAACAACAGCAGATGGATAAGGTCATTGAGGAGTATAGGGATATTTTTGCCTCACCTAGAGGGGTACCTCTGCACTGCCAGGTCAAGCACTCCATCGATCTGAACCCGGGCGTGTCCCTACCCAATAGACCAATCTATTGATGCTTTGCTCTGGAGAATGATGAGATCAAGAGACGGCTTTAGGAACTATTGCAGAAAGGGCACATCATGCCAAGTTCATCACCTAGTGGGAGCTTGATTGTATTGGTACAGAAGAAGAATGGGACCTAGAGACTCTGTATTGACTATCGGGCGTTGAACAAGATCACTTTCCGAAATAGGTACCTAATCCTGCGGATTTATGACCTTCTGGACCAGCTCAAGGGGACCAAATATTTCAGCAAGATTGACTTGCAGTCAAGTTTTCACTAGGTGCCTATCGAACCCTCCAATGTGTGGAAGACTACCTTCAAATCCAAGGAGGTCCTTTTCGAATGGTTGGTCATGTCATTCGAATTGACGAATGCCCCTACAACCTTCATGAGATGGATGTAAAACATCTTGAGACCCTTCACCAATGCATTCATGGTGGTGTATTTAGATGTCATCTTGATCTTCAACCAGAGTTGGGAAGAGCACCTCCACCATATTCGACAGGTTCTTCAAACCCTACGATAACACAAGTTGTGTGCTAACTTGGAGAAATGAACTTTTGGCCTGACCCAAGTTCAATATATGGGGTACATCATTGATGAGCAAGGTGTACATGTGGACCTAGGTAAGATACAAGTCATTCAGGATTGGCCAGTCCCAACCACTCTAACAGACCTCTGCAGCTTTTTGGGTCTTGCCAATTTCTACCGCAGGTTCGTGTTAGGGTTCTCTCATATCACTTAGCCTTTAAGTCAAGTCACCAAGGGCGGAGCGAAAGCAAATTTTTTTGGGGTAGAAACCCAACAACAGGAATTTTTTGAGTTGAACCATTTCCTTTTCTCTGCACCAGTGCTCACGTTACCAGACCTGCAACAACCATTTGAGATTGAGACAGACGCCTCCAACTATGTTATTTGTGTGGTTCTTACTCAGCATGGCCATCCAGTGGCTAACCATAGTGAGACACTTTCAGACATATTCCGAAAGTATCTCGCTTACTACAAAGAAATGTATCCCATTGTGCAGGCCTAGAATCAATGAAAGCATTACATTCTAGGGAAGGAAACGGTCATCCACATAGACCACTGATCCTTATAGTTCATACAGACACAGGGGAAGTTTCAAAATGATCACCATTAGAAATGGTCCACCTACCTGAAACTGTTCCATTTGAACATTAAGTAAGAAGGGCAGCACCAATAATGTCGTTGATTGCCTCATCCGACCACCAATCATGGTGCTGATCATTGTGCTCGACTCCTGTGGGCACGAGACTTTCGGGTGGCCACCTCTTTACAAGAGTGATCCAGAATTTGGCAACACATATCAAACACTCCTGGAAGGGAAGCAAGTTCCAAATTTTCACCTTCAGGATGCACTGTTATGACACCTAGAACACGTATGTGTTCCTTCAAGCAAGCATGCCAAGATGATTTGAGAGGCACACTACAGTCGGGTCGTTAGACATTTAGGAGTAGAGAAAACAGTGGCAGTATAGTAGAATTATTTTTATTGGCTGAAACTTCGTTAGGATGTTTGGAAGTACATTAGATCTTGCACTGCCTATGGCATTATCAAACCAACCATCAAGAAGCAAGGCATGTATACTCCTCTACCTAATCCTAGTTGGCCCTGGGAATCTATCTCCATGGATTACATGTCAGGCCTTCCTTCTACTAAGCACGAAAATGATTGTGTTTTCGTGGTCAACCACAGATTCTCCAAGATGGCCATCATGGCGACCTACAAGAAGAGTATCAGAGTAGAGGCCACTTTTAAGCTCTTCTTTGAGCGAGTGTGGGTACACTTTGGGATCCCATGGTCCATTGTCTCAGATCGAGACAGCAGAATCCTAAGTGAATTTTGGTCCAGTCTCTCATCGATGTTGGATGCAAAACTTACTAAGTCCATGACTTTCCATCCCCAAACTGATGGCCAAACAGAGGTTATCAACAGGATGATCCTACACATTCTGCACATGTACAACTCAAAACATACATGCACATGGGATGAAAGTCTCCCTTATGTCCAACATAGCTACAATAGAGATCTCCGCAGCTCAATAGGCAATAACCCCTTTCAAGTAGGGCTGGGATTTCAGTCATTATGTCCCATTGATGTGGCCATACCATTTGCAGCCACTCAAGCAGATTTAGCTCACGTCCAGTTCGAAGCCGAAAGGGCTAACAGCTTCATTGAGCGCATTCAACACATCTTCCAGTAGGTCCATGATATATTGGACAGAGCCAAGACTAAGTACAATCAACGCCATGATCAGCATCGAGTGCCACACAAGTTCTAGGTGGGCGACAAATTTTGGCTACATTTGCAGAAGAAGTGTCTCACTAGACCCCACCGCAAGCTTCACCTACTCCAATATGGACCATACACCATCACCAAGGTTGTCGGTGATAATCCCTTCGAGCTAAGAATCCCACTATCCTTGGTCTGCACCTAGTGTTCAATGTACACCTACTTCAGCCATACTTTCCACCATTGTTGGACACATCCAACATGCAGAAAAACTCACACCAACAGAGATAAACCCGGACTGCATGGAATAGGCCACAATTGATCAGATCATGGACACAGAGATCAATAACAATCACCAACAAAGGATACAACTATATCGAGTTGTCAAATTAGGTCAACTCCTTCACAAGGGCAAGTGGTTCACCAGGGACCATGTTCAACAAAAATTTCCTCACCTCATGGTGGCTCTGCACGCAATGGGGACCATTACTTCCTAAGGGGGAAGGAATGATCCAGGTGCATATTGGTGGCCACTCGCCTATTCCACCTAGACCCTCCAGTTAGTTTCATCTATTTCCTTGTTTACTTCAACATTTACTATTTTTAGTAGTTTTTCGAGTCCTGAACTTCCGGAGTAGTTTTGATCCCCTAAACGGAGTTTTTTTTAGGTCCGCTGCAGGCCCATGGCAAAACCTATAGTACTTAGAGAGACCTTTCCAACAAGGTATCGTATGTGCCAAATGGAGATAATATGACCAAGTTACGACCCCAGGAAGTTGGCTGCCCAACTAACCCCAACAGGGCCCACAAAATCTTGGCATTACATCTCTTGGAGTTAGGGTTTTGGTTGTTTAGGGTTTTCTCATGTTTTTCAATAATAGATAGGCCCTTGAGCCTCATTGTAACACAATTTATTTGGTATGTAGTCGCATATCTCTTCTTAGAGATAAGCTACCATCGCCCGAGCTATCTTATTTCTGTTCTGTTTCTAAGCATAGTTCAGTATTTTTCTATTAATGAAATGAAATATTTTTCTGTTGCGTCTCTTTATTTATGATTATATCAATAATTTGTTATGTTCTTGTTTAAGTTCGGATAACTCCTTCTTTGCATCAAATAAAGATGTCTAGAAATGGAAAATAATCGACGAGGAATCGAAATACCAGAATTGACCCTCCATAGCTTGTGCGTCCTCCTCATTTACAAACTTAAATTGTATCCACCCCTTATGAAAAAATTTCACCTCGGGGAGAGAGTGAACAAATAGAGAAAAATCTTGTTAAGACCACACATGAAGGGTTTGAATTGCAAAATGTCGACACTGAACACGACCCACCAATGATGACGATGCCAAAACCCCTGATCTCTCCATACAGATGTCACCACCCAGAACCAGAGTCATGGGAGGGCGAAATTTTTTGTGGATACACCTTGACTTTTTGTTACTTGAACTAAAAGAACTTGAGCTTTTTCTTGTCCGAAAACTAGAGCAAGGTTTCATTGGAAAAACCCGAGAATGAGCAAATATAATGTTTTTGACAGGGAGTTAAGAGGAAAAAGGTTGGGAGTGACTCGGAGAAGATGGGAAAGTGGACTGAAGAAGGTTGATGCCCAACGACAGGATATTGGCCCAGTTGGAGAAAAATGGTTGTGAGCCTCCATTAAAATCCAAATCAAAACCCACACCCTCTGAAACCCAACAGTTTTGGCTGAGAAACTATTGATTGTTTTGAATAAAATCTACCATAGAAAGAGGACTGGATGAACCTGAAAACTAGATATGGCCAATCAAACCAAGGCTCCAACCCTAAGAGCCCTGATAGTTTTCTAAATTACGCCCAATGATTGACACATATGGGGACAATGGGGGAGTAATGGGATTAGGAGGGTAATTGCTAGCCATAAAGAAAATCAGGGAAATGGGAGAATGACTAGAAGAGGGGAACAACGGGGACCCAAAGCAAAGTAGAGAGGCCAAGTGTCCAAAGGAGGTAACAAAGATGTCGGTTACAAGAGAGAAATTAAGCCTGTAGTCTACAAGATCTACCTCATCTATATAAACAAAGGTTAAAAACTTCGACTAACCACAAACAAAACCTGTGATATGAACATCGTACCCAAAAAAATAGTCGCATAACCAGAAACATACCAGTACAATGAAAAACATTACCACGATCGAAACAAGGGAGTTCCATATACTACCATCGTAAAAAGACGTGGCTTTTAAAAAACTAAATACGGGACCTCTCGATATGTGTTTTCTACTTCTAAATATGATTGGGGCATTTGTTAACATTTTAATGTGAAGAATGTAAATCATAAATAAAATATTTCAATGCCAATATATATATATGATTATGTATATTTCAATGTCAATTATGTCATTTATAGGATTTCAAGGTTGTAATTCATTCACTTTTTAATATAGAGTTGGCATCTAACATTTTAAATAGTAATAACAAAAATTATACACACACACACACCAAGGAAAATTTTGGGCATTGTGTACAACCTGAGGAAGAAATTTAGCCTCCCTCTTCACCTAGGCAAGAGAGGTTGTTGGCACTAGGTCAACCCTCAGTATAGATTCACTTAAGAGCACAAAAAATTTACTCTAGTCAAGAGAGTCAACATGTCAACTTACAAATAAATAAACATGTAACATTTAAAATAGATCTATATATATATATATATATAGTGTGTGTGTGTGTGTGTTACTCAAAGTCAACATAGATTTGTATCTTGAGAGATTTGATCTCTCTTAGTGCTTGGTAGATCCAGAGTTAAGATGGATCTATGTTGGTGTATCTTCTTATACAACAAACGATTGACCTTTAAGAGTTAATATGGCATAAAAGGTTATAAGTTTTTGCACAAACAAGGGGTTTCCATACACAAATTTGGTGTATGGCTCTGTTGTGACCTCAAAATTACATTATTATAATTATTATTTGTATTCTCTTTTTTGGGCAATGTAAGCAATCTTCTCAACACTCTTGAAAAAATAGTAGGGTATATTGCGCATTTTAACCCTAGTGAAATTCATAAGTAACAGGATGTGCTAAGAATAGACCTTAGAGAATCTACCCTGACATGAAAAATACTCCATTATAATCCTCATCATAGGTGCATATCTTTCAAGGAGGTATGAGAAAGGGAAATAGCCTTTTCTTTCACTTCTCTACCTAGGTTTGATGTATGGTTCATAAAAATGTGCTTCTATTTCACCCTGCTTGAACCATTTTTCCGCAACTTCTGGAATCCCAGTGGTAGTTAATATGATGGCAGCATACAATGTGAAGGTTATGCCTGCAAGAGTGACTTTGTTATATTGAATTTTGGTTATGAAAAGCCTAGTCAACTAAGAGTGGTACTGGACTCCTTGGACCTGCTCACAAAACTCAAAAAACCCTAACCATTTGAAGGATGTCACTGTCATAGGAGAAGCTAGGAGCTCTTTGAGATATGTGGGCTCAAAACTATGGATTTTCCCTCCTTTATGTGGCCTTCTCTACTCTATGTCTCCCTCTCTGTCTGATCCCTCTTCTTCACTATGTGGCCTATATCCTTCATCAGTTATGGTGTCTTTCTTATGAAACCCTAAGTAAATGGTAGGGGAATGCAAGTGTTTAGGAAGGAAGAAAAAAGGGAAAGGTATATGGGTGTAGGGATAGAGACCTCTAAAAGGGGATATAGGGTATTGATTAGGTATTTTTTGGAAATGGAAACTTGTTTGAAAAAATCAGGGTTTAGAAGAAAAAATAGGGTTTTGAATGTGAGACTCATGCTAATCTTGATTTCATTCTTCAGAAATTGGGAAAATAACTCTGAGGAGAGGGAAAATGATGCTTAGAAGAGGATACTTACTTGTTTTAAGGCTGAGGAGGTATTAGGAACGCTGAAGAATGTAATGGGAAAAACTAGCCAAACGTGCAGTGCCCAGAGGAAGTGCACAACGCTTCTGCGAAGTGCGTAGCACCTGAAGGGAGTACGCAGCGCATGAAGGGAGTGTTCAATGCCAATAGGAAACACACAATGCCTCCACTATTTCTGTTGCTTTGTCCTCGAATTGTAAAAAAGATTCTTGGGGTTTGCTCAATGTGGGGTAAAAGGGAAACAAAGAAGACATGAAGGCAAGAAGATATTTATACACCCTTGAATTTAACCTTTAGCTCCTCAAACCCCCTTTGCTAATTTTTGTTGTCACTTTCACCTTTTCATTTAATTTCTCTTGATTTTCTCACCCTTTCCTTTTTTGACAGGTGGATGATGCTCAATTTGACTTGAATTTTGCAGTGTTTGTTTGTCTTGCAGCAAGGAGAAATGATCTGGTGCATCTGAGATCCATAATTACATATAGGAACTTAAAATTACATATGATATACCAATAAACTTAAAATACTCTGTTTTCACCTCAAAAACATGTTTTTAAGTTGAAAATTACATTAGGCTAAAAAATAATAACTCAGTAGCTTATGAATTACAATAATCATTCTTGTTTTATCAGTCATCCTCATACCCTTGCTGACATTTATTTACCTTTTTACCTTGGTGGTACCATAAGACCGAATGAAATCATGCCCTATGACCTAATGAAATCATGACTGCAGATTGATTATGAAACCATAACTGAAGACAATCTGAATGATTAGCAAGTATACTTTGTGAGGGAAAAATTTAGATCTTCTGAAGAGAAAACAACCATCAGTGGATCAGTATATCATGACCTAATGGAATGATGAAAAATTTTCAGTATGGGACCCCTAAAATGAAAATGGAAAGAGTGAATTTTGATCCCTGGTGGAAGTATGCAGATACTACACTAACATTGGCCTTATTAGGGATGGCAGCTCCTTGGAGGTGTCAAGAACAATGTAGACCTAGTGCCTCATCCATTAGGCAATACGGTCAAAACCAAAAAAATGAAAAATGACTCAATACAACTAAACACTGACTCTCAACCAAACTAACTCAAACTTGATTATAAGCCAAATTGACCAAACTTGACACTAATCATTTAAACTTTATAGCCTTCACTTCGGGCCCCAAGCTCAAATGATAGTGTACTTGAAAACCTACAAGGAAAATCAAATTGGTATATACAATGAAGGTGTAGTAACTTCAGGAAACAACCTCAAAAGTAGTAATGCTTCAAGAGCCTACAATTCATTGGCCCTCCTGAACGATCCTGACCATCCATTTCCTTTAACAAAAAGGCATTTTGTCCTCGTTAGGCTGAGATTTTGTACGGTCCTTTCCATAGATTGTCAAACTTACCATGTTTTCCCTTTTCCTCATTTTTTGCATCCCATCGCAACACTACATCCTCGAGTGGAAACTTCTCTACTTTGGTTTTGCAGTCATAGATCTTTTTTATCTTTTCTTACAACTGGAAAGTGTTTTTGGAAACTTCTTCCCTTGTTTGCTGAAGGTGGATCATTTGGTTAATCCTACGCTGAATATCATCCTCTTCACTACCAACTTCCTATAGTAATCCCATGACTGGGACTGCAAGTGATGTAGGAAATACTGTATTAGTACCATAAACCAACTCAAAAGTTGACATACCTATGGATTTCTTATTGCTCACTCTGTCAGCTCACAAGGCATTAACAAGATTTTGATGCCAATTCTTCTTATTTGCCTCCAAAATGTTTTTGATTATATTCACCAAGGACTTATTTGACGAATCACCCAATCCATTTCCCTGTGGGTAGTATGCTGTGGAATGACTCAATGTAATATTGTACTTGTTGCAAAACTTCACCATCTTCTTGGACATAAATGCCGGTGCATTATCTGTTATGATCTTGTGAGGAGAACCAAAACGAGACAAGATATTAGATTCTAAAAATTGGATAACTACCACATCTGTGGCTTGCCTTGTCAGAATGGCTTCAATCCACTTGGTGAAGTAATCGGTAGCTGTCAAGATTCGTCGGTGTTGTGCTGATGATATAGGATGGATTTCCCATATGAAATCAAGTCCCCACTGTTGGAAAGGTGTATTTACTTCAACTAGTTTCAAAGGAAGAGGAAGCAACTTCCTTTTTCCTTGAAAAACTTGGAATTCATGGTAGCTCATCACTGTCTTATACAAATCTGAAAATAAAGTCGGCCAATAGTATCCTGCTCTCAACACTTTGTTAGTTGTTGTTTTCCAAAACAAATGACCGCCATAATCACCTCTGTGAAAATCATGCATCACCTGCTGAGCTTTGTCTTCAACCAAACAATTAAGAAGAACCCCTCCTGGATCTTTCCAATAAACATTACTATTTAAAATACAGAATTTAGTAGATTTGAGTTTCATTGATCTACCTTTGCTTCTTGGCATTCCAGGAGGTGGCGAAAGATGTTGAAAAACATAAAATATATCAGAATACCATGGTGATTTGAGAAACATTTCTAAGACTTAAATGAGCGAACCATCATCTTCATCCTCTAACATTGCTGCAATGAGATTTATATCCAAAGCATGCAGATTTGATTCTGCCATCAGTTTTGCCAAACCTTGTCCCTTGATTAGTTTAGTGGGTTTAATCTCTAGATCAGATTCCAACATTGTTGCTATCCACTTACCTCTTCTTCCCTCTGGATCAGTTTGCATTAGAACATCCTTTACTGTTGCATTAGGAACATATGCTATGGTATGTGAATGCAGAATGTACACTCTGAAATCCTTCAATGCTTTTATGAAAGCAAGCACTTGTTTTTCAATGATATTATACCACAAGGTAGCATCTCGAATAGTCCTATTGAAAAAAGAAATGGGTTTCTCCATTTGATCTCTCTTTTGCATCAATACCGCAGCCATGGTGTTCTCGGATGCAAATGAAAATATAATGAAATGATGGGTGTAATCAGGACTAATCAAGACTGGGGTTGTGGTCAAAGAAAACTTTACCAAATTGAATGACTTCGTGGCATCCTCGGTCCATTTCACAGCGCTGTCCTTTTTCAACATATTAGTCATTTCACGTAAATGTTCAGCCAAATTAGGTATAAATCTGTGTAAGAAATTCATCTTACCATTGCAAGCCTGAATCTCCTTTTTGTTGCGCGTATTTTACCCTCGTCCATGGCAAAAATACTCTACTTGGGGTTGAGAGAAATCCCGAACTTCCTACATTTCTGAAAGACAAACCTTAAGTGGTGCAAGTGTTCATCATCAGAACCAGAAAATACTGTCAAATCATCTAAATAAACAACCAAGAAAACATCCTTCTCATTAGCAAAAGCGATGTCCATTACTCGCTGGAAAGTGGCTCCAACATTCTTCAATCTGAATGGCATTTTCGCATACTGAAAAGTTCCCCAAGGTGTTTTGAAGTTTTGTCTTGGTATTTTTCATGCACCAAGATCTGATTATAGCCCGAGTAACCATCGAGTAGTGACATCTGTGATACTACAACTACTCTTTGCAGAATATGGTCCATCCTTGGAAGTGAGTAATTATCCTTTAAGGATACTTTGTTGAGGTTCTAGAAATCTATGCACAACCTTATTTCTCCAATCCTCTTTTGTACTGGGACCAAATTCGAAATCCAATCAAAAAATCTGATTGGAACAATGATGGTAGCTTATCCTCATTTGAGTTTAATGTAAAAGATGTGCATCCAATTGATCAAATTGAGATTCACAAACAAACTAGTCAGATGATTTCTTCCACTTTAACTCATACTTCCATGAGTTTGTCAAAGTTACAGGTCACCTTGACCAATATGCAGTCACAACTCAAGTTGGAAAAGGTTTCCTCACTGGAAAAGGACATAAAGATCAAATCTTTGGAAGATCTGGTGCTGAAGATGGGATATGATCCCTCAAATATAAATGCTACAGAAGAACTTGTTAAGAAGAAAAATGCTGAGCTCTCAGCATTAAGGAAGCAACTCAAACTGCCAGCTTCTGAGGACCTAATGGCCAAGGAGATTGAAGAAACTAAAACTCAGAAATATAACATGATGAAGCTCATCATGGAACAAAATTTGAAAATAAAACAGATGGAGGAGCAAATGGAAAAAATGGTCAAAGAGAAAGAGGAAGCTGTCAAGAGGACTCAAATTCCAATGGATGTAGTTCCTCTTTCAGCAGTCTCAATAACCAAAGTTTCTACTTCAGGCACAACATCAACTACAGGTACAATAGAAGGAGCTGAACAACTTGTAGAAGCTATTAAAAATCTGTCCATTCAGATAGTTGAAATGAAGAAGTTGCAGGATGAACTAAAGGAATTAAAACATATGAAGTTGCAGACAGTTCACATGAAATCGAGTTACAGAGGAAAAAAAGTCAATTGAAGTTTGAAGAAGGAAATCAAAGAGACTTACCTTAGAAACAAGCTAGGTTTGGCAAAGGAGATTCTATGGGAAGAAATTACTGAATCAGTCAAGGATATCTAGCCCTATATCAAGATAATATTTGATCAAAAAGACCTGTTGGAGAAATCTCAGGAAGCTATTGAAGTTATTTCTAAAGAGCTTGAGGACATGTCGAAAATTTCTTCTGAAATAATCAAGTTCCTGAATTCTAAAGACAGCTAAGAACATGAAGAATTGGGTATAAATGATAGGACAACAACTATACTGGAAGTGAAGAAGATCATTACCAAGAAAAACCTCATCCTTCAGTTGGAGGAAAAGTGTAACAGTGTGAATACTATAGTTCAAAGAAGTTTTAGTAGGTTAGAACCCTTGACCAGCAAGGGTTTTCCCTCTATGCTTGTGATAAATGACAAATTAATGCCCATTGAAGATTATGTTCGAAAGCTTACGGAGGTGGGTACCAACGTAGCTTCAGTTTCAAACATAAGAGGTGCATCAACACCAAGGGTTGTGCTGAATGCACTTAGAGATTACTTTTGCATTCTGAATGAAATCAGACATATATTTCTAGTAAAACCAACTTTTACTAAATATACAGAGATGGATGAAGTTTATAGAAGGGTAACTAAGTTCTCTATCCCATATAAGAAACACTGGGAATAATTATCTGATTTACTTGTCTAAAGGGTGATCAAACAATATTCAATTTTTCCAGTAACAGTCATCACCAGCTCAACAGTTCTCAGTTTTTCCAGCAGCAATCATCACCATCTCAACAATTCTCAGTTTTTCAAGCAACAGTCATCAACATTTCAACACCAAAATAGTGATAGATTGACTATCAGTTTATATTCTTGATTTTGTATTTATCTATTTTTGTAAAACAATTTAAGAAATTTTCTCAGTTCTAAGATTGTATAAATAACTCTCTTTGATGAGTTACTAAAGGTTTCACCCTTGAAGAAGCATTTCAAAACATTAAATGCACTTGACTTTTCTGAATCATTAATACAAAAGCAAAGGATTCTGAATTTCGATTCATACAATTTCGTTTTTACTGTAAGTTTTTCCAGTTTTATTTCATAGTGTTTTCTTCATATTCTTATGTTTTACAAAGATAACGATGTAGGAGTAATTGTGTTTCAATTATTCCTATAAACTTCTAAAGTGATCATCAATAAAGAGAATGAATTATATAAACTATTTGTTTTATTAATTCCCTCTAAATCATAAAATCATTAGCATCTTTTGTAAGCTTAAGCATATTTTGTTAAACCTTCTGAACATAGTTTAAAGGTTTTCTTACTTATGATTATTTAATTTTCAATTTGAGTACTGTGATAGTCATACCATCTCTCTATTTCTACTCACCACCATGTAAGCTATATCACTGTGTGAATTTTAATAGCAGCCCTCTGTTTAAATATTAATACTATTCAAAAGGTTAGGCATCACCATTTTAAATCTGTTTCATACATTGGTCCTCCAAATTAAAAAAAAAACCCCAAAACAAACATCTTAGATGCCCCGGCATGATAGCTGATCATTATCATCTCAGAGATACAACATAATCTATTATTTGTATTTTTGTACAATATAGCGAAAGGCTAGTGCTTGGGAAAAATATTTGAAAAAAGTTGTGAACACCATAGGTTAACATAGGTTAGACATGCAATTAGACATTCTATTAATATGACATGTATACAATGGAGTTGTCATTGGAAGCTACCACTTGCAAAAACTGGTTGAGAAATACGGTATACTCCAAACTAAAAATGTTTCAACTTACCACCTTATTTGTTTAACTGTTCTTGGTTTCACAATTACATGAACTAGCTTTACCATTACATAAACCAACAATGGCTTGGGATTTCCAGTGACATAGGAAACCATTGAGGAGCTAGAGTTCCCTTCTATTATATTATAGCAAAAGCGTGGAAATATCCAATAGTATCATGAGAACAACCTCTAGTGAAAACAACAACAACATTAAAAAAATTATTTTGGTTGAACTTCTACAATAGGCGCTGCAATTGGGAAATTTGTCTTCTAAGGAACGAAATGTGAAAACAACAACCACATTAGAAACATTATTTAGGTCGAACTTCTACAATAGGAAATAGGGAAATTTGTCTTCTAGGAAAGAAATGGGAACAACGACAGTAGCATAATATCCAGTGGATTAAGCATATCTTGCTTCTACATATTATACAAGATGCTCAACAAAAATAGTAGTTAGTTCAGCTGTTGGTCGTAGTTGATAAGATGGTAAGTTTTTGTTTTGTTTATTTTTCCTTGATATTTTAAACGAGCTTACTGCCGATGTCAACCCCCTACATATTATATAGAACATAATAGCTCGTCAAAATGAGCCAACCTTATTTAATAATAGGGCTCATCCCCCTGCTCCCATGCTCATGCTCTTCACTCGGGAGGTGGAATTCACCAGTTATGCATCCAAAACACAACAAATCAAATCCTGCCGGATTATACCGTGAAACAATAAAACAAACTTAATACTTTTTTTTTCCAGATTCAAACAATTTTGTTTGTTTAACTCAAAATAAATAAACAATACAAAATAGAACTAGAATATAAAAAATGACTATAATAGGGCTCATCCCCCTACTCCCATGCTCACGCTCTTCACTTGGGAGTTGGCATTCACCAGTTATGCATCCAAAGCACAACAAATCAAATCCTATTGGATTATGCCATGAAACAATAGAACAAACTTAATACTCTTTTTTTTTAGATTCAAAAATTTTTGTTTGTTTATCTCAAAATAAATAAACACTACAAAATAGAATTAGAATATAAAAAATGAGTATAGTAATAAGATTCAAACAATTTTGTTTTTCTAACTCAAAATAAACCATACAAAATAGAACTAGAATATAAAAAATGAGTATAGTAATAATATGCCTTCATTCTGCACAAAATATATTGTCTTGGCGACAATTGTAAAAAATAAACAGAGTGATTTCATTATGCAAAAATATATATTGTCATGGCAAAGATCTATTATGCAAGAAAATATATTGTCATGGAAAATAGCTATGAATACCTATGACGAGTCTAAGAACTTCTTAAGCATTTCAAGCAAGATAAATTAGTCTATTTCAAAAGAAAAATATCAATTAATTGATTCAAAATTACTTCTACGCACATAAACAATACTCTATACTGTAAACACAAAAATGACATATTGTCATGGGAAAGACCTATGACTAGTCTAAGAACTTCTTAAGCATTTCAAGTAAGATAAATCATAAACAATACTCTATACTATAAACACAAAAATGACATATCTTCTTCCACCAGTAATCCAAGAATGAAAAAATTAGACATCACACAGTCTCTTTTAAAAATATTATATCATTAATAATTACTTACTTCTGTAAAAACAAGTAGCTTCTACAATTACTTACTTCTGTAAAACGATTAGCTTCTATAAGCTCGAAAGAATTGAATACTTCTGTAAAATGATTAGCTTCTATAAGCTAGAAAGAATTGAAAGGGATTTAGCATGGAGATGTATGTTTGAATAAGAGAGTTATACTAGTACAATATAGCAATATTTATTTTACTTAACCAAAAATAATTATGGGAAAAATATCTTGCTTGAATGAAGTGGTTGGCTGGCAAGGGGTAGCTGGTAGTTGTTATTCGTTGAAAATATTTCAGTAAATATATATTCTTGAATTAGCATAAACTATTCTTGAATTAACATGAACTACTTGTTGTTCCTTCACTTGTATATATTCTTAATTTTAATTTCAAACAATTTCAATTTGTACCAAGAGAATGAATTACTTTTTTGTCTCCATTTTTCTGCAAAAGGGACATTGTGCTGACAAACCTTTTTCAAGTGATTGAGCGATGTTTCTTCAAAGAGTGATGCTACTTCAAAGTACTGGGAGGAGGAGATATGGTCCTTGGCAAAGAAAGGGATATTGTGCCAGTGGCCCCTCCATTTAACGTTGTTGACACCTAATCTTCATGATTGGGAATTTGTACAATAAATAAATTAGGAATGTGAACAATCATCGGAAGATGAACTGAACAATCACTCCTAATGTATAAAACAATAACATACCTATGGAATAAACACACCAATCAGTTTTTCTGCCCTTGGAGAGTTACTGCCTGGCCTGACATGGTATCAGAGCCAGTCCTAAGAATAGTCGTAACTCCCTTCATCTCTGCCACTGCCTCTGTCCAGAAATGATGATGCACTGCACTGCTCTGCCTCTGTCGCTGCCCAGAAATGATGATGCACTGCACTGCTCTGCCTCTGTCGCTGCCCAGAGATGCGTTGGACCCAACGCTCATGGTTGTTAACGTCCTCCCACCGTCGATGCACCAAGCTGGATCGGATTTTGCATCACACAACAATTCATAGCACGCCCCGCATGCCGCCCCTTCCTTGAACATAATGCTGCTCACTGCCGTGTTGCTTACCCCATACCCAGCTGCGTACATATCATCATATCCGCATGCTCCTCCTGCAATATCTCCCAACATGAACCAAATTATTAAAATTAGAAGGACTGTACATGGACGCACCAGCTTGTCTCTATCAACCCAAATCAAGAAAATAATATAGGAGATTCGGTCTTAATCAGATGATGTTGACATGACACAGCTTACCCATTGATGATATTCCATTAGTGTCTCCATAACTTGTTGCTTGAACTTTAATTACATTTTTTTTGAGTCACATTTTCATTTCCATTTGTGGACTCCTCCCTTCGGCTCGGTGCTTGTTACGTTGAGCGTTGGCTTGTGAGACGGTAGCTGGTTACTGCCTGGACTTTAGCCCTCGACAAGGCAGAGACTCTGCATGAAAAGGCTTCCCATTTGTCTTCTGCGAGGAGGTATAATGTGTCCCTTAAGCTTGAGAATGCCGATAAATGACAAGAGCGTTGATTTTAATTCCAGTGTATATTTATGATGGCGGTTCTGGTATAGTGTTGCGCAGTTGATTTTAATTCCAATGTATATTTATGATAGCGGTTCTAGTATAGTGTTGCGCAGTTGATTTTAATTCCAGTGTATATTTATGATGGCGGTTCTGGTACAGTGTTACGCAGTTGATTTTAATTCCAGTATATTTATGATGGCGGTTTTGGTATAGTGTTGAGCAGTTGAGTCAAAGTATTACACAGTGTATATCATTCAAAACATTTGTTGAATTAATGGTATTACGCAGTTTATATCATTCAAAGCATTTATATATCATTCAAAGTATTGCGTTGTTTTCAAAGTGGTTTATATATCAAAGCATTTGTGGTATTGCGCGTTTTATATATCATTCAAAACATAGTAGTATTGCACAGTTTTTTATCATTTGAATGGTAAAAAAAGGCATTAAAGTGATATATTGAAGTGATATGTACAATGAAATGCTGATGCTTCTATCAAACATTAGAGGGATTTGAAGAAAATATAGTGCATAAGGCTGTAACATAAGGAATTTTTTTTCAGCAGAAGTATTTTTTACAGAATGCATTCAATCATCTCTATGGTAGGAATAGTTCTCACTGGCAAGGAGAACTATCCTGAATGGTCCCGGATGATAAAACACACCCTCATCTTCAATGAGTTGTGGAAGGGAGTGTGTGTCGGAGAAGGAGACAATGACCCAATGCAGCCTACATCAGACAAAGAGCTCGTCATTTGGGATAACAAGAACAACAAAGCATATGCATTAATTGCAGCATCTGTAAATGAAGAAGTAAGTCGTCATATTTCATCATATTCAACTGCCTTTGAAGCTTTACAAAAGCTCAAAGAACTCTATGAATCACATTCTGCACTTGAAGTTGTTCAGCTCATGATTAAACTCTTCACTCTTGAACTGAAAAATAATGATCCTCTTGCTCTTGCATCTGAAGTAAAATCCATAATGCATGATATCAAATCCACTAAGGTTGAGCTGGATATCCCTCTTATTGCTTTTCTCAAGGCACTCTATCCTACTTACTCCAATTATCTTGAGTCTTTACAAGCAAATGGAAATCTTAAAGATATAACCTTTGACTCTCTTGTGAAAAAGTTTGTTGAAAGAGAGAAAGCCTTTGGAAAGAAGACAGTCCCTAAATCTTCTGAAGGGACTGTTTGCCTTGCTCATAAAGAAAAGCATCCTGCTCAAGATTCTACAAGAGGAAGAGGTGGACGAAGAGGAAGAGGAAGATACTTCAGAGGCAGGGGGGGCAAACATTCTCAAGGAGAAAAAGCAGATCTGCATTACATTCGCTACAAACGAAATGGATCACATGATGCTTCTACATGCAAGCTACCTGGGACAAAATTGAGCAGAAAAGAAACCAGAAGAAAGGTAAAATTGATGATACGGACAAAGGTAAAGCACCTGAATCGGCTCACTTTATTGAGGCACAATGTAACATTGGAGTAAATGAAGATTTGTTTAATGCTTCACTTGCTTCTTCGCAAAATGATTGGTTGCTTGATTCAGGAGCAACCTGTCATATGACTTATAGGAAAGATTTTTTTGAAGATTTCACTGACAATGTTGATGGAGCAGTATACTTTGCAGATCAGTTAAAAATCAAGCCATCAGGGCTTGGCACAATCAGGCTTAAACTGCCTGGTCTTCCAGACTTTCTTCTGGATCATGTTCTATATCTACCACAGCTCAAGAGAAACTTGCTATCCTTGGTCCACATCCGCCAGCAAGGTCACTTCATTCATATATTTGATGGCAAGCTTGAGGTAAGAAAAGCATCTGGCCACTCACTTATCATGAGGGGAATAGAAGAAGAAAGACTTCTCAAACTACAAGGAACCTCTGCCCATGCACAACATTTCTCATATATTTCTCATCATGAAGAAGGTACACTTCCATCAAGTTTATTATGGCATGCTAGATTTGGACATTTAAACTATGACAGTCTCCGCTTATTGAAGAAAAATGGTGTTGCTGGTTTGCCTACAATTCCTAGGAAACATAAGCAATGTGATGCTTGCATTCTAGGAAAGCATAGCAAACAGTATTTTCATGATTCACATTCAAGAGCACATAGGAAGCTTGAACTCATTCATTCAGATTTATGTGGTCCGATGCCTGTTCCTTCTACAAATGGAAATAAATATATCATGACATTTATTGATGATTACACCAGAATGTGTTGGGTTTATTTATTGAAGAACAAATCTGATGCTTTTCAAACATTCAAGAATTTTCATAAATGGATTGAAAATGATGCACAATCTCATATTGGGTCTATTCGCACTGATAATGGAAAATAATATACATCAAATGAATTTGAAAACTATCTTCGCCAACATGGGATCAAACATCAAACAACTGTACCTTATAATCCCCAACAGAATGGTGTAGCAGAAAGAATGAATAGAACAATTTTGAATATGGTACGATCCATGCTTTTATTCAAAAATGTAAAGATAATGTTTTGGGCTGATGCTGTTCTATGTGTTGCATATATAAAGAATAGATGTCCATCTAATGCTATAAGAAACAAGACTCCTTATGAATTGTGGTATGGACATGTTCCTTCGGTAAAACATCTCAGGATCTTTGGTTCCACCTGTTATGCTTTGATACCAAAGGTACATAGAAACAAACTTGGTGCTAGAAGTCGTAAGTGTATCTTCCTGGGGTATTCAAACACCTTTAAAGCATACCGCCTCTATGATGAAGTAAATAAAAAGTTTGTTGTATCTAGAGATGTCATTTTTCTTGAATCATCCAAATCTGACAATGTTGTTGAGCGACAACTTGATCGCTTGGATAGATTCGAAAAAATGAAATCATTTCAAGAATTTGATAATCAGATTCCACATCTTGAAGGGGGGATTCCTATACTAGATCAACATGTGGAATCTTCTTCTGAAGAAAAATCTCCCCTGCATGAAACTCCAACAACGGATGATGCTTTAAGTGATGTAATTGATAGAATTGGGAGACTCAATCTTGATTCAGTCCCAACTCAATCAACAGAGCAGTCTGGACCATCTCAGAAAGGTCCCCCAAAGTGGCTGACAAAGACACTTGAAAGTGTTCATCCTGATGAAATTGGAAAAACAGGAACCAGAAATTCAAACCGACAAAATGGAGGTGATGTAGATGACTCTAATTCACCTGTTGATATGGATGTTACTTATGATTGTGAATTGAACTTGTCTACAGATTTTGAACCAACTTCCTTCAAAGAAGCTGCTTCTCATGATGAATGGAAAGAAGCGATGAAAAAGGAGTATGATGCCCTCATAAAGAATGGCACTTGGAAGCTGGTTGATCCTCCATTTGGAACCAAACCAATTGGCTGCAAGTGGGTCTACAAGAACAAATACAAAGCTGATGGCTCACTTGACAAGCACAAAGATAGGCTTGTGGCAAAAGGCTTTGCACAGAAGGAAGGGGTTGATTATGAGGAAACTTTTGCCCCCACAGCAAAATGGGCCACCATCTGGGCACTCTTTGCACTAGCTGCTCAGAACGGTTAGAAAGTCCATCAAATGGATGTAAAAACTGCATTCTTGAATGGAGATCTAAAAGAGAATGTTTTTATGTCCCAGCCTGAAGGATTTGCTGTGAAAGGAAATGAACATAAAGTATGCAAACTTGTGAAGTCCTTGTATGGCCTCAAACAAGCACCACAAGCCTGGTATGAAAAACTAACTGAGCATCTTCTGAAACTCAACTTCAATCATTTTGATCTTGATGATGCAACTTTATTTGTCAAGAAAGTTGGAAAAACAGTTGTGTATCTTGTGGTATATGTAGATGACCTTTTAATGACAGGGAACAATGAAAGCTACATTGCATCCATAAAGAAGGAATTAGGGAAAAGTTTTGAAATGACTGATTTGGGCTATGTTCATTACTATCTTGGCATTGAAGTAACCCAACATCCAAAATCCATATTTCTTTCTCAAAAGAAATACATTGGAGATTTGTTAAACAGATTTGGCATGACAGAGTGCAATCCTCTTTCTACTCCAATGGAACAAAACTTAAAGCTCACATCTATTGAAGGAAAGGAATTTGAGGATGCAACGAAGTATAGACAACTTGTAGGAAGTCTCATGTACCTCACTACTACCAGACCAGACATTTCATTTACTGTTGGAATCCTCTCCAGGTTCATGCAAAAGCCTTGTGAGGGACATTGGTCTGCTACAAAAAGAGTTCTAAGGTACTTGAAGGGAACTCAAGACCATGGAATCAAGTATACACAGGTGGATGACTTCAGCTTGATTGGATACTCTGATTCAGACTTCAATGGAGACAAAGAAACTGGGGTATCTACTTCAGGATATGCTATGAGTCTTAGATCAGGAGCTGTCTCCTGGAGATCACGCAAACAATCAGTTCCAGCAGATTCCACAACTAAAGCAGAATACGTGGCAGCAGCTGAAGCAATGAAAGAAATTGTGTGGCTCAGGAAAATTCTTGAAGATTTGCAGGTAAAACAAGTGCAATCAACTCCACTCATGATTGATAACACCTCTGCAATAAAGTTGGCCAAGAATCCAAAGTTCCATGATCAAACAAAGCATATCAATACTAAATATCATCTGATTCGACATCATGTTGAGGCCAAAACAATCCATCTCCATCATTGTTCCACAAATGAGCAAATTGTAGACATCTTCACCAAAGCACTTGGAAAGGAAAAGCTTGAACGATTCAGAATGATGCTTGGACTCACCAACATCCCTTCAGATTAAGGGGGGGAATGTTGACACCTAATCTTCATGATTGGGAATTTGTACAATAAATAAATCAGGAATGTGAACAGTCATCGGAAGATGAACTGAACAATCACTCCTAATGTAACATACCTATGGAATAAACACACCAATCAGTTTTTCTGCCCTTGGAGAGTTACTGCCTGGCCTGACAAATGCAAAATTTTTTTGCAAAGCTCCTGTAAAGTTGTATTTTTGTCTCCTTTACCAATGAGCCCCTTAGCCTGCCCATCTAAGTAATACACTGAAGCTTACATGAGGAGGAATGCCAAGAATCAAAAAGCTCAAATGGAAACAAGAAATCCATAGGAATGTCAAGAATCAAGAAGCTCAAATGGAAATAGGAAAACCATACATGCTCTTCAAGGTACAAAATTTATAGATGTGGATCTATAATTTGATGAATGCTTGGTTAAATGTTTGTTTAATGCAATTTAAAATGTTCATGCCTTATGAAAAATTAACAGGAAAATGATGCATACATTTCTATTGACTCAATATCCATGAGTGACCTTGCTTGTGGTATAAAATCCCAATGCATGTGCTTGTGGTATAAATCTGGGACGCCTTTTGGAATTCTTCAAATGATGAGAATCATCATTTGTAAAATGGTTCTCCATGGGCATACATTTAGATATAGCGATAGAGGATGAAAACCCAGAGGTGACATACCTGCCAGTTATTTCCTTCAAATGAAAACGTAGAAGGCATACAACATGCCACGAAGTGTAATGAAAATGTAGAAGGAATTCAACATGTCACGAATAGAAGGCATGCAACATGCCACGAATAGAAGGCATGCAACATGCCACTAAGTGTAATGGGGTGTCTTTGGAGCGGGTTACTTTGGATGCATATTTGGATAGCTTTGCAGTGGAGAATGTGAAGCATTGAATATTTTCCAACTAATGTTAAGTACAACATAGAATTAAATGAACATCAAAGTGAAATGTGAAACTAATTATCTTGAGTTTAATAAAATCATACAGTTTTCTCCACAATAAAAGGTGGAAACTAAAACTTTAGATAAAATCTTGTTTAATCTAATATTTCTGCTCAACCATTGGTTAAAACATCCCATAAGTGACAATTTAATGTTTGATCAAATGGGGTGGCTTTGGAGAGGATGTGGTGGCTTTGGAGTGGGTTACTTTGGATACATATTTGGATAGCTTTGCAATGGAGAGTGCAAAGCATTGAATATTTTCCAACTAATGCTAAGTACAACATAACATTAAACGAACATCAAAGTGAAATGTGAAACTAATTACCCTAAGTTTAATAAAATCATACACTTTTATTCGCAATAAAATATGGAAACTAAAACTTTAGATAAAATTTGGTTTAACCTAATATTTATACTCAACCATTGGTTAAAACATCCAATAACTAATAATTTAATGTTTGGTCAACTTCAATTGAACGCTATAGCCATCCCTGCGCTGCCATAGGCAGGTATCCCGATTGAAATTTAAATAAACATAAATAAACATAGAACTTTCCTAGTACCTCATATAATATACATGGTATCAAATATAGTATATAGGCTTAAAGTTAGGGTCAAGAACTTATATAAAATACAAATATTATATATGGTTAAAGTTAAGGTCAAGCACTTATCTTTTATATAAGGATTATATATGGTTATAGTTAGGTTTGTTCATTTTCTATTTCAATATCTTGAGTTCCCACATAATGGGAATTGGAATTGTAATAAATTGACTATGCAACTAAGATAAGTACTCCTTTTACACTATGTTTTACCTCCTAGAAAATGTTTTCGTTATAATCTCTTGGTTCTTGTTCAAGCGATTCATCTTATCTAGATACCCTCTTAACTTCTGACATAATTTTAAATTATGGGATGTTTAAATAGATTATGATTATGGTGAATTTTTTTTTTAAGTTAAATATTATGTTAATATTAATATATGTTTTTAATAAAATATATATTTTTTATTCGTATTATAATATTTGAAAGTATTTAAGTTATATTTTTTAATATTTATTAATTATTTAGATGTTTTTTTAAATTTAATTTGAAATTAATTTGTGTTTTAAGTTATTTTTTAATCATTTTGAGTTATAATGATTGGTGGCTAATATAACAGTAAATATATATTATTTATATCATTTTGTTTATAATTTCTATTATGGGGCTTGTAATTTTTTCTTTAATTTTGTAGTGGAAATTTCCTCTGACTATATATGTACAAACTACTTTAATTTCCCTTTTATAAATCAATTAGCATCCTCCATTGGAGAATTCATTAAAATCATTGGCAAAAGGTTTATATTTATTGTTCATATAGTCTTGTTTATAACTTTCACAATAGGGTTTACAATTCCTTCTTAAAACTCCAAAAAAAATTATAGTGGAAATTTTCTCTAATTTCATATGCACAAACCACCTTAATTTTCCCTTTGTAAATCAACTTGTATCCCCCCTTATTCAAATTTATGTAGAACTCATCAAAATCATTTGCAAAATTCAATATTTCTTATTCATATATTCCTATTTATAACTTTGACAATGGGCTCACAATTCCTTCTTAAACTCCAAAAATTATTATAATGTAAATTCCTCTAACTACACATGCACAAACCACCTTAATTTTCCCTTTATAAATTAGCTCACATTCCCCATTATCCAAATTTATGTAGAATTCATCAAAATCATCTACAAGGGTATTTTTATTGATCTCATAGACTTCTTCCTAGTTTGAAGAAACATTTCATGAATATGAAAAAACTTACTCTTAATCATGATCATGGAAGTAAGGCACAAATTAATATTCTTGAAAAAATTCTTTTAAATTTACATTATTTATTTTATCAAAATAATGATGAATACTCTTGAAAAATAAAGGATATATTATATATACCTCAATGGAGGTGTAAAATGAGGCAACAGAGGGGGGGAGGGGGGGAAGGCCCACCACCACGTTGCCTCTTAAGATATTAAAGAGGGGGATGACATGGCCAACTCCCTCTATGTAGTCATACATACTAAGAGTCATGACACCACATTGAATTAATATGGCAACCCCCCGTGTCCGTCACATTTCCTATCTTAGCCCGCTTCACCATTTTCTACTAGTCCAACTCTCTTGCTAGGCTACAAGTGGGATTTCCCCCACCAATGTCTATCTCCTTGGTGTTCCGGTCAAGGAAGGCGAAAACCCTCCTAGTCTGGATCTCCATTTCCCTTTCTAATCTACTGCTTGGAAAATTCTTTTCTTGCTCATAGTCTCAGGGGTGTGGGAGAGAAGATTGAATGACCTCCAAAGTGAACATCATCACAAAAAACCTACAAATGACGAATTTAGTGAGTACAAAGCCCCTGATTTGGTAAATTATCTATTGGCCACAAATTCTCATTAGTATTGTCTGCATGATTATATTTTTCAGATTCTTGAGCTTAGGATTATGAGCTACATCTCTAGAGTTGATATTTCTATGGATTTTATTACTATTTTCATCTCTCTAGTTATCTGCTTCATTATATGATCTCTTCTTATGCATTTACCTTTAATGTTACTTCAGTCCTAGCTCCTCTAGTTAGCCCGGTCTGAGTTCCCTACCCTATAATATGCTCTCTTCCCCCCTCCCCATATCCTTTAATTTCCCCTACACCCTTCTTTGGAAGCCCCTAACACTAAGTTTTGGTCCTTTCCAAGTGCCATGAGAAGGCAGATAATGTGCCTAAGGCATGGGTCTAGGGGTCACAATTC
Source organism: Pinus tabuliformis (assembly GCA_031772625.1). Classification (NCBI taxonomy): domain Eukaryota; kingdom Viridiplantae; phylum Streptophyta; class Pinopsida; order Pinales; family Pinaceae; genus Pinus; species Pinus tabuliformis. Next base: position 1,146,723,451 of record CM062817.1, read on the forward strand.
TTTGGCAAGACCCAAAGCCTAGAGCCAAGTTTAATCAATTGCTCAAATTTACCTTTCTATTACTCATCCTAAAGTTCAAGAAGAAATCCAACATTTTGAAGCGTTGATTGCTACAAACCAATAGGTCCATTTTGATTCTGAAATTCAAGCTGAGGTCTTTGGATGGTATCATGACACTGGCCATACCATGGGGCATAGGAGCCAATATCTCCATTCCATCACCCTTCAATGGTAAATGAAAACTCTGTTGGGACGCATCTTCAAAGAGAAACATGAAGATCACAATGAAATTATAGTTTACCTCAATGACATCCATGGGATTCAAAAACACCAATGCTCTTGTTTGGTCAGATTGGATGCTCGACTTGCCCATATTGAGAGGCATCTTCAATGTGAGCATCACTCTCTAGTAGGCCCAAGTGCATAGGATCTGGTCCCGATAATGACTTCTGACGAGTGATGCATGCACTGATTTTCTGTTTCATTTAAGATCATGGAATTTTATTTTATTTTATTATGTAATATACAATTATGGTATGCTAGTATTATCCAACAAAAAATATTAATATTTTTGTTAAGGGCGCTATAGATCAGTTTTGTCGCAGGGATGCCTAGTTATTAGATTCATTTTTTCTCATTTTGTCGGAAAAAAGATTGATACATCACATCGACTGTCATTGGTCTAGTTCCACGACAATGAGGGGGATGATTGATATGCTATGTATGTATGATTTATGTTCTAATGGAAGTAACTTAATTAACAAATAATAATATATTGCATTTAATTTATTTAAGTTTTAATTCAAATATTTTCACATTAATATTAATTTTAAAATGATTTTTAAATAAAAAGTAAAATCATAATAATATTATTTTATTTAAACCATCCTTACTTATTATACCATGAGATTTCTGCAACATATTAGGCTCCTTAATGCCTTATTAATGTTGCAGGGTATCCAGACATGACATCCTAGGTGACTATGGATTTGGGGTTACCAAAATTCCTCTTTCTTTAATCACATCAAAACTCATTTTGATATCACCATTGTCTTCTATTGGTTGAGATCTGTTATAGCTTCTTTTGCCACCCTTATCATTAGATGTTGATATTGGTGTGGGAAGAATTCCTTTCCCCATGCAGACCTAGCATTATATTACTTTTTTTTTTTTAAATCCATACATGACTTGCTCACTGTAAAAGTACATATGTCCACAATTCTACTTAAATATTTCCATGTACAACCTTCAAAAAAAAAAAAAAAATCAACTATTTTCATGTGGAGTTTATGGGTTAGACCAGAAGCCTAACCAACCCAACCAATTTATGGTGGTATAAATACACACCTAGGGTTGCCCTCATATGCATCCTAGTACTTGGCATGCATACTTTGTCGAATTTTCCCCATATTAGGTCTTCTTATCCCATGTTTTTAAGCGCTCCCATGTCTCTAGGAAACCTTAATTTCCTTGATTTGATGCTAAGCACTATTATGTCACATAAATTTGCTACTATTGGAGAGGATATCTTCAGTGGCCTAAGTAGGAAGGATCTGGAGGAAGGTTTCGTTGGTGCCGACAACCATGATCAAGTTGTATCATAACTACTTCTTTGTTGTTGTTCATAAATAAAGAGACTCATATTCTATTCCTATTTTTGTTGGTTATGTTTCATGAATATGAATGTCTAATGTATATGATTATGGTCTAACTTGATTTACACGTTAATATGGTTTAAATTTCATGATCCACTATTAGTTTCTTTTCCAAAGTTGTAGACCTATATAATAGACAAGAAACCAAGAGCGTATCACATTATTCAAAACATATAAACATGTAAATAAAGTTAATCCATAATCATATCCTTTAGACATTCATACTCATGAAAGGTAAGAAATGGAAATAGGAACAAAATTTGAGTCTCTTTATTGAAAAACAACAACAAAGAAGTAGTTATGATACAACCTGATCTTGGCTGTTGGAATCGATGGAACCTTCCATCAGATTCTTCCTACCTTAGCCATTGAATATCTCCTCTCTAATAATTGAAAACTGATGCAAGATAAGAGTGCTCAACATCAAAGCAATGAAACCAGGGTTTCTTGGAGATAGTGGAGTGCTTAAAAGCATGGGATAAGAAAACATGATCTAGATAAAATTTGGTAGAGTATGGATGCCAAGTACCAGAATGCATATGAGGGAAACCCAAGGTGTGTATTTATACTACCATAAATTGGTTGGGTTGGTTATGCTATAGGATCCTGTAGGTGGGCTTCTGGTCTAACCCATAAACCCTTCCCAAAAAGGAACTAAATTATATTTTTTTCAAATTTTTAAAAGGATGTATGCAGAAAGATGAGAACCACATACATATGTGCTTTTATGGTAGTCAGGTCGTGTATGGATTTCGAAAAATGTTTTTTAAATATAATTTTAGGTCTGCATGGGGAAAGGAATTCTATCTAGTCCAATATAAGGGTGGAAGAATATGTTATAACATAAAGATATATAAATTTCACATGGTTCTAAACTCTAGACACAAAGTTATGCCCATTTGATGATTGTCCTCTAATGGCACATTAACATATATAAATTTCTAAATGGTAGACACACAAAATCCCCATTCCCACATGTGATCATTGTAGAATTCCATATCAATAGCCATCATGAGTTTCCCCATCCATTGTTTACCCTATCGTCCAACCATGCCCCACCCCTCCTAAGAAGAAAAATCATTGAATAACTTATTTATTTTACATCAACCCCAATTTTATTTGACATTTGGATTGTTAATGGACATAACTTTGTCTCCTCATCGCTTTTTTCCTAGCATGCCCCAAAGGGATAATGTCCAAGATGCCATAGTAAAGTAATAAAAAATACAATCTCTGACATCTAACAATGTTTTTTATTCTATAATATCAGGGAGCAAGTAGAATATGGAGGTTTTGAACTCTCAAAATCTGACACTTGATAGTCAATATACCTCTGTCAAATAACGAAAATCAAAATTTGACAGTTGACAAGCATTTCAAGTTCAGTTAATATTAGGGGGTAAGCCTGATATGGAGGTCCCAACTCCCAAAAGCTTAACAGTGATAATAAGAAAACCATTTCCATGCTGCCTCCACCTTGGCTACTACCTAAGCACTATTGCACACACTGATTTATGTCAACCTTCCATATTGACATGTCATTCCGTCACCATGTCAACATGCAACATCATCTAAGACCTCCTTCTTTCCACGTTAACATGACATGTCACCCCACTAAGTCATCACCATGTCACCAAAGCTTGCCACATTAGCATGCCACATCCACTACCTTATCGAGTGTCCTCAATTTTGGGAGGAAATTCAAATGGATGGATTTTAATATCTTGATACCTAACTTGTGAAGGACTAATATATTAATAGATAACCTTCTCATCATTTGTCAAAACCCGAAATTTCATTAGTCGATAGACATTTTGAATTTTGTTAGTATTGGTGATTCATGCTGATGACTATTTAAAGAGATGCACAACACTGAAAAGCTAATATGCTGAGACTCCAATAGTTGATAACTGATATCTGCCACATAATGGATTCAAAATCTCTCCTCTTTGTTAACCAATAGAAATGTCAAATTCTATTAGTAGGGGGTCTTAACATTGGTCACTGTTATTTTTTCGCACTCGATAGTTGAAACCATTACAAATTGATTCCCACCACTGTCGAGAAATTCTCTATTGGTTGATAGATGTGTCAGGTTTGTTAGTATTGGGGGTGAAAACCCAATAACTAGTATTTCAATTTATGAAGGTTGACAGACTGATCATCTGAAGCCCCTTTCCATTAGCTCTTGGTCACAACTCTAAATGGATCATGTGACTAGGGGCTAGGTCCTAAGCCATAATCCTTGAATTTTTGAAATTTATGAAACCAAGGGTCAATACTTGAAGCTCTAAAACTTCTAGTAAGAGCTTTCAATCAAATTATTTGAAAGGCTAAACTTTGAATCCGATAGGGACAATATTAGGCCCATCTATTTATAAAGTCATAGGGTCCTCAAAATCCATGAAATCATCCAAAATCAGTTACTTGTATCCATCTTAATAGGGATTTTCTTCCATGGATATAAAATAGGCCATTGTTCACAATTTTCCACCATCCAAGGCCTTCAAACATTTTCATCCCAATTAGTTCAATATTTCTTCATTGAAATCTATAACACTTTGCATCAGATACTTTGTGAAGACACTTTCCTTTCAATCTCTACTCTATAACCAATGATCTTAACTTTTTCTCTAAGTCCATATCATCCACAAGGCTCTTTGATAATTTTAGTATACCTAGAGCCTCTCCAATCTATCTAATAATAGACCATGAACATTAGCTATAACTAGGACTAAAAATATATTAGTACCATGCTTAAGTGAACCATTTAATTCTTATTCATAGTCATGAAAAGTGCACCATAATAACACATTAAATATTTATTAACAAGAATATGAATACTATAAATCCATTACAACCTAATCTACTATTTCACATCATAACTAGTAATCACATAGATCACAATATCCATTTAGTAGACAAACACATATATATACAATCTTCATTTCTTTCCCATTAACGTGATTTATATTAGATGAAGTTCACAAGGGTACTTATATGATATAGTTCATTGTTGAGTGCAGCTAATGAAGGGTGTGCCACGTTCCACCCCACAATATGCTTAGATACACTATAGTCTTTCTTGTAGTTGGCCACCCTCAAGTTATACCATCAAGCCATGAGGGAAGTTCTAACTGCACATGATAGGGTGGATTATGAAGGCCATTCTCCTTCATCAAATGAAGCTCATTAGTTCTCTCAAAAGCACACTAAGCCTAGCGTTTGCCCAACTGTTTTATGTGGTTTCTCAGCTACTTTGCTCAGTGGGCAACCAAATGGAAAATCTCTCCCAAGCCATTAGTGGTGTAAAGACGAAGGTCACTTTCTTTCCTCCATGTATAATTTATTATGGATTATTTCAAGCTATTTAGATAGGGCTTGTTCTCATTCACGGTGTGGTCACAATGGGCTTGCACAACAAAAAGATACCTTCTCTAAGTTAAGAGTCCATTGATGCTTCCATTTTGTATTTTGGTGCACAGTTTTCAATTTTCTTTCTTAGTAATTGGCCACATCATGTTCGCATAACATGGAGGGAGCCCTTCACTAAGCCAATAGTTCATCAGTTTCCCCCTTTGTTGATTTTGTGCATAATCAAGAAAATTCCTTAGCAATTCTAGTTGGCCCTCTAGCTTAGGTTAAAGACTCAATGTTGACCCTGCTTTCAACAGTAGGTGGGCTTAAATCATGCATAAGGAATTTGATCCACATAAAACCATCATCTCATCTCTACATATGTCTATCCTCATATTCTCTTTTCTTTTACCCACTCTACTATTCTACTCTTCTATCATTACCCATGGTTGATTCTCCTTCCTTCTTTCTTCTTCCTTCTATTTCCTTCCTTAATGGGTTTCATAGGTAGTCAAAAGTGTCCAAAAAGGAGGATATGTAGTCTATAACTATGAGTTTTTTGGTATTATTGTTTCACTCCTCCCTTAACTATACTATGACTTCCCATTAGATATTTTCTTAGGGAAAGTTGACAATCTTATAGTGTTGGCTTAGCCAAAAAATTTATTGGAAAGGATTAATTCCAAAATCCCCTTTTGCTAGCTTTTGTACTCTCATGGCTTCTCATGGTATATATCAAGGATTCAACTATTTATCATTGTTATTATAATATATTTACATTTTCTCTAAGTCTTTTAACCTATTGACATATACTTTCCTATAAAGGCATCATTAATTATAATTAACTACAATTACAATACAAATGGGGAATTAAGGCTAGGGTGTTATTGTTATGAAACCAGCTCAAGAAAAGATAGAAAAGAAAGATCAATGCCTTAGAATTCAGCCTCTTCGAGGGGGCAACCTCCTTTACATTACATAAATGAACAATTTTTGGATGATACAAATGAAAAAACCTCCTTTCTATATATAGGAGTCTAAGGAGTCACAATATAATCTAGCCGACCTAACAATAATAATATAAAGCCACAAAAATAACAATAGAGGGATTCTATGGGGCACAGAAATAACAATATGGGGGTAATAGGGGCACAACAATATAAATAAGGGGTATAACTACAATAGTAATGGGGTAATCACTAGTATTATAGGGACCCAACATGCCCCTCTCCTTCAAAAAAGTGTTGTCCTCAACGCTTGAGTAGTTCTGGATACTTCTGCATAAAATTCTCATCCTCCCATGTGGAATCTTCAGCGGATAAGTTCTTCCACTTGATAAGATACTCTGAAATTGATCGATTTCGTAGCTGTCGAGTTCTTGTTTCTGTGACTGCTTCCGGTTCCAATATAATTTTTCCTTCCTCGTCAAGTTCTGGCAATATTGTTTGAACTGGGAGCTTGTCGCCTATAACCTTCTTTAAACATGAAACATGGAAAACTGGGTGCAATCGAGAAGCTGCAGGAAGCTCCAATTTGTATGCCATAGTACCAATCTTTTGCAACACCTTGTACGGACCATAATACTTTGGTGATAATTTATTATCCTTCTTAGCTTGCTTGAGGGACATTTGCTTATATGGTTGTAGCCGTAGGAATACCCAATCACCTACATCAAAACTTCTTTCACTGCGATGTTGATCTGCCTGTTGTTTCATTCTATTTTGTGCCAACACGAGGTTATCCTTTAAGAGTTGGAGGACTTGTTGTTGATGTTCGATGTGATGTTCCACTGCCTGAACCTTAGAATTTTCTCTTAAATATGATGTGATGGATGGTGGTTGATACCCATAAAGTGCCATAAATGGGGTCATTTTTGTTGCTGTATGGAAGGAAGTGTTATACCACCATTCAGCCAGAGGCAACCATTTGACCCATTGTGTCTGTTTATCAGATACAAAGCAACGAAGATATCCTTCCAAACATTTGTTTACTATCTCAGTTTTCCCATCAGATTGAGGATGATAAGATGAGCTATGAGCTAACTGAGTACCAAGACAAGAAAATAATTCTGTCCAAAAATTTCCAGTGAAAATGGGATCTCTGTCACTTACAATAATCTTTGGGTTTCCATGTAGCTTTTGAACTGTTTCCATAAATGCAGTAGAAACTGTACTGGCTTTAAATGGATGTGATAATGCACAAAAGTGTGCATACTTGGTAAGTCTGTCAACTACCACCATGATGACACTCTTTCCCTCAGACTTGGGTAAACCTGTGATAAAATCCATTGAAACCTCCTCCCAACGTTGGCTTGGAATGGATAAAGGTTGTAATAGACCTGGTGTCTTAATTGTTTCAACTTTATTTTGTTGGCAAACCAAACATTCCGCCACAAACTTTTGAATATCTGATTTAAGGCCATCCCAAAAAAATTCCTTCTTAACCCTGTGGTAAGTTTTTAAAAATCCTGAGTGCCCTCCTAAGGGAGAAGTGTGCAATTCCATAAGAATCTTTTGTTTTAGCTGGGAATTCTTACAGAGGTATAAGCGATCTTTGTACCATAACGAATCATTTTGCCAGCTAAATGTATCAGAAGTACTGGAATCTTGTTGTAGCTTTCGAATAAGTGCCCACACTTCTTCGTCATTCTTCCATTCCTCCTTTGCTTCGTTTATCCAATCTGGTTGGATAATAGAAATGGCACACAACATTTATCGTTTATCCCTTTTTTGTAGATGATTTCGAAGTCATAACCCAACATCTTTGTGACCCACTTTTGTTGCTCTTCAGAGGATAATCTTTGTTCTAAAAAGTATTTAAGGCTATCATGATCCGTTTTTACCTTGAAGTGTCTTCCCATTAGGTAGGGTCGCCATTTCTTAAGTGCATGGAGTATTGCCAACATTTCCTTCTCATAAATAGCTTTGCTTAAAAACTTTCCCTTGATTGGACGACTTTCAAAAGCAATGGGTCTTTCATCTTGCATTAGAACAGCACCAATTCCATTTCCTGAAGCATCACATTCCACAATAAAGGTTTTTGTGAAGTCCGGTGTAGCTAAGACCGGTGCTTGGCACATTGCCTCTTTAAGATGTTCAAAGGCCTTTGTTGCTTCCAGGAGTCCATGAAAATGAATCTTTCTTCAATAATGTTGTTAGAGGTGCTGCTATTCTCCCATAATTCTTAACAAACTTGCGATAATACCCTGTCAACCCAAGAAATCCTCGCAGATGCTTTATGGATGTGGGGATTTTCCATTCCTTAATGGCTTTAATTTTGCTAGGGTCTACCTTAACTCCTTCATGAGATACAATATGACCCAAATATTCCACCTCCTGGACTCCAAAGAAACATTTGGATCTTTTTGCATATAATTGTTTCTCCTCCAATAGTTGTAGCACCTTGTCAACATGTTCAACATGATCCTTCCAAGACTTGCTGTAGATTAGTATATCATCAAAAAATACTAACACAAATTTTCTAAGGAATGGTTTGAAAATTGAATTCATCAAACCTTGAAATGTTGAAGGTGCATTGGTAAGGCCAAAAGGCATGACCAAAAATTCATAATGACCCTCATGAGTTCTAAATGCCGTTTTCGGAATGTCTTCAATCTTCATTCTGATTTGATGATATCCGAACGAAGATCCAACTTGGTGAAGTAAATTGATCCATGCAATTCATCCAGTAATTCATCAATGACAGGAATGGGGAACTTATCTTTAATAGTGAGCTTGTTGAGCTCCCTATAATCTGGACACATGCGCCATGATCCATCCTTCTTGTGCACCAATACTACTGGAGCTGAGAAAGAACTTTGACTCGGTTGAATTATACCAGCCTCTAGCATTTCTGCAACCATACGTTCAATTTCACTTTTTTGGACATAGGGATATCTGTACGGCCTGATGTTTGGAGGAACACTTCCTGGAATCAGATGAATAGCATGATCATGATCACGCATAGGTGGGAGACCTTTGGGAGTCTCAAATACCTTGGAATGATTGTCCAGGACTTTTGGAGATCTGGAGAAATAGATGATTCCAATGTGGAAACATCTAGCGAACATAATTGTGCAATTACACCTCTTTGCTCCTTTTTTAGAAGCTTTGTCATGCCATTAGAGCTGATTATCTTTCCTGGTTTCCCTGCAATACCCCTTAATTCAACTTCCTTTCCTTCCACAGAAAATTTCATGAAAAGTTCTTGAAAATTAAAAGCTATTGTACCCAAGGATTGTAGCCATTGGACTCCTAGTACAACATCAACACCTCCCATTGGAATGGAAAGCATTGGGCTAGTCAATACATATTCTCCCATGGATAGCTTGATATTATGGCACTTTCCAGAACAATTTATTGTTCCTCCATTTGCAATCATCACTTGACACTCTGGTGCTGGATATAGGAAGCAATTCAATTCTTTTGCTACCCTACAATGAATAAAATTGTGGGTGCTTCCTGAATCAATCAACACTATTACCTTTTTCTTCTTGATTTGTCCTTCTATCTTGATGGTTTGAGGAGTGGTAATTCCCGCCAATGCATTACAAGATATGGTCGGATTTATTTGTTCTTCATCTAGGCTTTGTTCCTGGAATATATCCTCTTCTTTTGACCTTTCTTGCTCCTTTTCTTCTTCCTCTTCACAATCTATGTAGAATAATTTCTTCTCAGCACACTTATGACCTTTTGTGTATTTGCTATCACAATTGTAACAAAGCCCTTTTGCTCTTTTTTCTTCCAATTGTTGTGGTGTCAACCTTGTAGGTTGTGGAAGACTATGGGCAACAACACTTCCGTCTTTATAGTTGTGAATGGTATGCTTCCTAGTTGCCATAATTTTGCTTTCCATTTTTCTTGCTAACCTGAATGCCTTCTCTAATGAATCAGGTTCCCAAAGGCGCACATCATGTTGGATATTATCCTTTAAAGACCCTATGAACACATCAATCCTATGCTCCTCTGGAATATCTTTTACCCTTATGTTCAATTTTTGGAACTCCTCAATGTGCTCCATTATTGAACCCTTTTGTTTGAGACTTATCAATTGGCTAAAAAAAGTGTTGCTTTTTGTATCCTCATAATGTGCTATCAATTCTTCCGTAAAAATTGCCCAAGTGATAAATTGTTTACGAGAGCAAAGCCATTGATACCATACAAACTGATTTGGTTCCAAATATAAAGTTGCCATACGTACCTTTTGTGTGTTTTGCACATTATTGAGATCGAAGAATTGCTCCATCTGTAATATCCATGTGGCGGGATCCTTGCCATCAAACTTCCTCATATCGATTTTTGGAACATGGTGGGTCTTCGATCCAACATTAGAGTCTATGGAATCATGATTAACATTTCTTTTGTTCTCATCATGAGTTTCCTTTACAACCTTTTCACCATTAGTAAGTATTTCTTGTAGAAAATTTGTCAAATTTGTCTTCAAATCTTCCATGTCTGTCTTCAAATCTGTCCTCAAATCTGTCTTCAGATCATCCATCTTAGCTTCCATGCCCTTTATCTTAGATTCCACGCCATTTATCTTAGCATCTGTTAGCTTTTGTGAGCGTGACATTTGTTGCACTTGTTCTTGTAATTTTGATATATCATGTAGCATTTCTTCCTCTTCTTCATGAGTCATGCTAGAGCTTTCAGGTTCCTTACTAGGTGTTTGCATTTTCTTTCCTCGGGGCATCAGTTACCGATAATAATGCTTTACTATGCCCTTTGAATTCCTTCAAACCAAGCTTATGCAAAAATTAAAAAAAAAACTACACACCTTTTTTACTTTGTAGAAGCCTGATATTGAATCTGATGTATCTCTGTAATTTCGAATCATCCAGTTCTGAAACTGTGACCTGTAGTAGCCTTCTATGTCCTCTTTCCAATGCCACTAGTCTGATCCAAATTGGATTCTCCAAGAAAGAGTTATGCACAATCTCCCGCAATGACCTGATTATAGACTAGTTCAGTAGAGCGAACTTGTATGAAGTGCCACGTGTCACTGTTTCAACCTTTGACTCTGAAAAATATATACAAGAAAACTAAAGTCCGTCCTCTTTCTGTACCTTCTTACGAAATTTCAATCCGATGCTCAGAAAGAAAGTTATGACGATTTTCCCCAGGTCACCTGTTTTGAATGTAATTCAAGAGTCTGCAAAAAGACCAACTTCCTCAGATCATATCTCCGAAAATATCGCGCGAAAAGCTCTGAAATTCGGACCCAAGGTTCAGCGTGATGTCTTCTCAAATGGGTTTTTTTTTCGACTTCTGAAATGTCACAGAAAAAACGTTATAGTGAAAATTCCACGATGACCTGTTTGGAGCAGCGAAACCCTAGAATCCAAAGCTCTGATACCAAATGTTATGAAACCAGCTCAAGAAAAGATAGAAAAGAAAGATCAACGCCTTAGAATTCAGCCTCTTCGAGGGGGAAACCTCCTTTACATTACATAAATGAACAATTCTTGGATGATACAAATGACAAAACCTCCTTTCTATATATAGGAGTCTAAGGAGTCACAATATAATCCAGCCGACCTAACAATAATAATATAAAGCCACAAAAATAACAATAGAGGGATTCTAAGGGGCACAGAAATAAAAATATGGGGGTAATAGGGGCACAACAATATAAATAAGGGGTATAACTCAATAGTAATGGGGTAATCACTAGTATTATAGGGACCCAACAGTTATATTCCCCTCCCTCTTGTAGGAATATTATCCTTGGTGTTCCCACTAATTCAGACATATTTCTTACTAAGACTACACCAACTTAAGTTCCTTTATTCATTGCAGTAGTCTATGGAATGTTTCCTTTTAGGTACGCCAACATCCTTGCTTTTGCATATCAAAATCATCCTTCATGTAATGTATCCTTCCCACTACTTCAAAAAAGGTATTTGTCTTCACAACCTTGTTATTTATAGCCTTACAACATTCCATTTGGTATCTACATCAAAAAATAATAGAACATATGTGTTACAACCATTTCCATAGGAAATGTCAATTTCCACAAAGCAACATGCATTTCAACCAATGAAATTTCAACTTAGTACTGATCTACATTTTTTTCCTTTGCTTCACATGGCTACCAAAGGTAACATGTTCCACCCACTACTTGCATTAAACATGCCCATTCACACTCATGATCTAGTGAGTATGTGATAAGTCTCCTTTTCATTGAAATTACTGACCATTTTGGGTTTGGGCAATCCCCTTCCTTAGGAAATCTACCCGACCGAGGCTTTATTGCATATGAATATTAAAGTGACTATTACAGTCTTATAGCTAAGTCTCTCATTAGCTTTCTCTAACATAGTTTACTTATCATAGCGTTCCAATGTCACTATAGTGGTCTTGTTTCCAGGATCTCTTATTTGTTACATTCATCTATTCTTCTGGTTAGATTTCATAATATCATTCATATTACATGCATATAATTCCTATTAGATTAATCATAAATTTTTCAATTCAAAATTTGTATTTTCCAAAGTTGCTTCATACAAAATCTAGGTCTCACAAACTTGAGATTCTTCTCATAATTGTTAGCTCTTTGTAAGTGGTAATATTTTCAGCCTTAATCAAGAGCTTACATTCTAAGTCATGCCCAAAGCATCTACCTGTTAGCTCTGCTACAGTTTTCAACATTTGATGGCTTAAATCACGTCAAACAGTGTTGGTTTGGGTTGCAGAGGGTTTGCAACTGTTTATTTCATCCTTCCTTTTCATTTTCCCTTTTCTCCTTATAACTCCCACACCTTCGTTTCCTCCTTTCCTTTCATTCTCTTTATTCTCCCTATCTTCATTATGGTTGTTTGCCTTTTTAAACCCTCAATAACCTTTATAAACCCCATTCCTCCATTTTACTCAAAACCCCTCATAAACCCTTTTTCGGGCTCCTGAGCTTCTTTTTGTGTTTTAACATTATTAAACCCCGTATAACCCATTTTCCTTTGGTCCCGGGTGTGAAGCTAAACCTTTTAACCTTGCATTATGTAACGCGCGCATATAATAAAAAATTATAACCCGGCGGGCCCATACCTATCACGTCACTCCAAACATGTGTGTTAATTCTCCGCCGTTTGATCGTCCCGCAGAGATCCAACAATTGACGCTTCCCCTGCTCCGTGAACCTGCTCGACTGATAACCCGCAGGGAAGTGGTTTCCCGCTGGCCATGTGTCGCTGTTTGATTACGTCACGCCTCCATGTACGTAAACCACCTCTCCTGAAAAGCGGTGCGGGGAAACTGCTTACCGCCCTTCTAGTACGATCCCCCACTCACTAACTTGTGCGCATCTTCCTCATGCGATGGCCGTCGGATCGATCGCGCCCTGATTTGATGGCTCTTGTCTATCCCGATTTTCTAACCTCCCGATACCCCTCATCAAACGATCTCCGCCGTTGATTTTTGCGATCCAATGGTGGAGCTTCGTTCATCCATTCTCATCTACGCTCAATAGCTCCCTAGATCCAATCTCCGCCGTCCATTTTGTCATCCAACGGTTAATATTCATGCCTAGTTCATCATCCATTTTCAATGTATTTTTAGTGTTTTCGGCCTGTTTTGTGTGCGCGAAGAAGGAAGAGATCATCCGGTACACTGTGCATTGAATTCTCAGCAACCATAGTTAAAGAGACAACACGGCCAAGGACGAGAAGAATGATCCTTGAGCAGTTCAATGACTGCAGCAGTTATTGAAATACATTCAAATCATACTTCACCTGTTCAAGAAGGATATCAAAGTACAGAAAGAGCGATTTTGTTCATTAAAAACAATCAAATTGTATTAGAGACCCATATCTGATTGTAAATGCGGTTGGTGGTCAGTTATGACCCCTCCACGCATGGTTTTGCAGAGAAGTTTTGTAGTCAACCTCCATATATACCCATAAAAAAGATGTAATGAGTGGGATGAGCGTTATTCTGGTGTAAATTTCAACTTCCAGAGACTGCAACTATTGTGACACCTGCAGCTTTTGGTCTGCATTTCCAGCTAATACAAGCTTCTTTTGCTATTGCTTGCTCACTTTCCACTTCTTCTTCTTTGTTCCAAGTTGTGCCTGTTATGCATTATTTCATGTGTTATTGATGTTTAGCATTAGAGGGGCTATCATCCCACCTCTGTGTTAGAATTTAGCTGTGTCATTGAATTTGTATGCAGGTTTCTGTTCTTTTAATGCCAGAGAGTTGTCATCCTGTCTTTGCATTAAGAAATAGATTGACAGACCTTTTAACTGGTTGCAGCTGGCCATCTCAGGGTCCTGTGCATCTACTGGTGTGATCAGTCTTCTCCATCTTCACATTTTCTTTAAAACTGTGAGTAATTGGTGGTCTAAAGCCCTGTAGTCTGGGGGTGTTCACCCATGTCTAGGGTTAAACATAGTAGAAGTGGTTATCTGGCTTGAATATGCAACATTTCTTTCATTCATCCACCATTTTCCAACATTTTTGTTGAGTTTGTAATGTTCCCGAGCATCTCTGATATACAACCTAGGAGAGTTTCTTGGGGAGATAACATTAATTGGCACCATTTCCGGGGAGAGGAGAATTGAAGCTTAGCTTCCCTGGGAGAACGAAATAGCTTCAAGCTTTGATGATAGACAAGGTTTGAACACAATTTCTGGTTGTAATCATCTATCTGGCGACTCCATTGGAGGAAGACTATCCTTTGGCTACTCCACATTGAAGTTCTGACTCAGTTTGTGAGACATACTCGAAGAAATCCTAAGAAATTACTAGCTGAACCAGTGCTTGAACCTGAGAGGAATGTTAAATCTAAGAAAGCTTCACAGAAAGGGGCATCAGGATCAAGTAAGCCTAAGAAGTCTCATGCATCTCTGAAAGATAAAGTTGTTGCTGAAGATTTACAGTTTGAAGATTTAGAAATCAGCTCTATTAATAAGGAAAAACCTTCAGAGATTAGTTCAGCCCCTTGTGCAGTTAGTTCCCCTTTGGATCTCAGTCCAAAGAAAGCATCCCATTCATTCCAAAACATCCATTTATCTCTACCATCCATCAAATTACTCCCTACCATTCAATCTACTAGTATTCTTCCAAATATTCCAATCATGGCAGGACAACAAGCACCTACGAGGATAGAAAGAATTGTAGCTGCCACATATGGACCATTGGTATTGCCTATGCCTTTAAATCCTATGCCTATGGGAGAATATCAAAAATATATGCCTAAATTCACTGGTACAGTGGGAGTAATAGTAGAAGAACACCTTAAAGTTTTTTACAATTATGCTGATAATTTAGATATAAGTGAAAATGATGTATGGATGAGAGTTTTTGTTCAGAGCCTTGATGGAGAGGCTAGGAAGTGGTTTAGAGAATTACCCCAGAGATCGATAACAGATATTGAAGCATTAGATGATGCGTTTTTTAAGCAATGGGGAGATAAAAAAGACTTGCTGTATTTTCATACTGAGTTTGGTAATCTGAAGAGGGAAAATGGTGAATCTTTGCTTGATTTTAATAAAAGATTCAATCGAATGTATAGTAAGATACCAATTGAGGTAAAGCCTACTCCTACCTCTTCCAAATTCACTTATGCCAATGCTTTTGACTTTGATTTCTGCTTGTTATTGAGAGAAAGAAGATGTGATATTCTAGTTGATATGCAAGATGCAGCACTAGAAGTAGAGTCTAATATTATGGCTACAAAAAATTAAAAAGTCAAGTTGACAGGAGAAGACAGAGAAATCAGGCATATACTTCTTCTGCATCATCATCAGAGCCTAAATTAGACAAAATGACTAGGATGATAGAGTCATTGGCTGCTGAAATTTCTAAGCTAAAGGTTGAGCAAAATTCAGCAAAAACAAGGCAACAGAACACATTTTCTCCAAGAAACCCCAATCCATTCAGAAGAGAAAATGAGCAGCTACAAATAATGCAGAGGGGTGAAGATTCAAAAGAAGATCAGAAGGTTAAATCTTCCTTCCCAAATGTAGTCATGGAGGAGGAACAATTTGAAGAAGATGAGGATGAAATTCACTGCATGGAAGATAAAGGCAGCGCTGCAGTTTTGACTTTGGCCGCTTATGAAGAATCATTACTGCAAGAACAAAACAGTCAGGAGTGGGACAGAGGAGTTGTTCTACAAACTGAACAGTAGCAAAGATATAACCTGAGGTTGAATGCAAAGAATGTCAAAGAAAATCCTGCACAAAGAGCTGCTGTCCAAATAGAACCACAAAATAGCAGGCAGAGAAGACCAGCAACTGATCTAGTCATCCTCAAAGCTCCAGTTCAAAAGTTAAAAAGTTCTGATAAGTCATCTTCTTCTTTCATCTTTGAGTCAGAGGTCCAAAAATTGAAAATCTCTGTGCCTCTGGTTGATTTGGTAAAGAGTGAAGTGTTTAGAAAGCCCATCTTTGAAGCTCTTGAGCTGAAAACCACGCAAACCTCCACTGACTTTGTCAATTTGCAAGATGACAAGCCTGCCATTGTGCTCAGCTCCATGATTGAGATTGTTGATAATAATTCTCCATCTTTTTATGTCTCATTGACCATTCATGACAAAATCCTCTGCAATTTCCTGCTAGACACAGGGGCCAGCTACAATTTAATGCCTAAAGCTATTATGGAAGAGTTAGGCCTTGATATCACTAGACCCTATCATGATTTATTTTCTTTTGATTCAAGGAAGGTGAAATGTCTTGGATTGATTAAGGATCTGGCCATTACCTTAACTCAGCTGCCCATGAAGAGTATGATGATGGATATTGTGGTAGCAAATGTCCCTCCTAAGTTTGGCATGCTGCTGTCCAGAGGGTGGATTAAGAGACTAGGTGGGACACTACAAAATGATCTATCTTATGCAACTGTCCCAGTTTTTGGAGGGGAAAGTAGGAGATTGTACAGAGAAGCACAGTTGGCATATATTATCAGTGATGAGAAGAATCCTACAAATCATCCTATATATGCAGTGGACACTAATTTTGGAGCATGTATTCTCCAAATAGAAGAATCTCAGAAGGCCTCAATGCAGCTCAGGAAACCAATAGTTCAGGCCGAGGAAGAGCAAGGAAGTCAAATTTGGGAGATGTTCTTTGATGGAGCATGTTCCAGGGAGACTGCAGGAGCAGGGGTGTCTCCAGAAAAATAAAACATTCAATTGTCTTTTAAGCTGGTTTTTCAAGTCACAAACAACATAGCAGAATATGAAGCTTTGTTGTTGGGCCTTAATGCAGCAAAATACAGAGGAATCAAGAATCTAAAGGTGTTTGGAGATGCTGATTTAATTATACAGCAAGTAAATAAAACATTTCAGGCAAAGCACCCAAGGCTGAAAGCATACAGAGATGAGGTATGGAGAATCAGAGATTCCTTTGATTATTTCTATATTTTATACATTCCTAGAGCCCAAAATCAGCTTGCTGATTCCCTTGCTATTTCTGCTAGTCTATTTATACCCCCCATGCCTCCCAGATTAGTTTATGAAGTCCAAATCAAGTACAGACCTTCCTTTGTTGATAATTTCCACCATTGGAAAGTTTTTGATGATGATGATGATGAGATAAATAGGTTCCTTCAAGTCATTGATGAGTTCTCTAAAATGAAAATTGACCAAGAAAATGATGTCTTTTTAGAAAACCCCCAGTCCCAGCTTAGAAATAAAATTGGTAAAGACAGCATTGTCCAGCTTCCTAGTAATCATATTCCTAAAGGCCTAATTCGTCTTGAAAGACTGTTTGACCAAAATGATGTGCCTTACAAAGCTGCCCAAAAAGAAGACCAATCTGCAGTCTATAAGCATGATATAGGAAGTCCAGGTCATCTTAGATATGTAAATTTTTCCACTCATTTGTTTGTTGATCAAAGTGCTGAATACTATAATTTATTGAGGCAATTTGTAGATGTGTTTTCCTGGGAGTATAGCGACCTGAAAACATATGACAAGAACATAATTCAACATTAAATCCCTCTGGAGAAAGACACGATACCTTTCAAACAGAAGCTGAGACCAATAAATCCTATGCTTCTTCCTCTAATTGAAAGAGAAATTAAAAAACTGCTGGCCGCTAAGACCATAGTACCTCTCAGATATTCAAAATGGGTAGCCAATCTAGTGGTGGTGAGGAAGAAGAGTGGAGAAATCAGACTGTGTGTTGATTTCAGAAATTTAAACAAATGCTCCAAGAAAGACAACTATCCTCTGCCAAAGATGGAACATTTGCTGCAAAAGGTCTCAGGAGCTAAAGTGATGTCATTTTTGGATGGATTTTCAGGCTTTAATCAGATTGCTGTGCACCCAGATGATCAAGAAAAGACTGCATTTACCACTCCTTGGGGCACTTTTATGTATGCCAAAATGCCTTTTGGATTGATGAATGCTGGAGCCACCTTTCAGAGAGCTATGGATATAGCATTTGTGGGAGAGAAGGACAAATTTGTGCTTATCTACCTTGATGATATAACAATTTACTCCAACAACCATCAAAATAATTTGCAACATTTGAAAAAAGTGTTTCTGAAGTGCAGGAGGTTTGGAATTTCAATCGCAAAAAATCTCAATTTGCTTTAAATGAAGGTAAGATGTTAGGACATATTGTGTCTGCTGCAGGTGTTCAGATTGACCCAGAAAGAGTCAAAGCAATTCAGACTTTGTCTGTCCCTAGATCAAAGAAGGATATTCA
Source organism: Pinus tabuliformis (assembly GCA_031772625.1). Classification (NCBI taxonomy): domain Eukaryota; kingdom Viridiplantae; phylum Streptophyta; class Pinopsida; order Pinales; family Pinaceae; genus Pinus; species Pinus tabuliformis. The sequence continues at coordinate 1,146,742,114 of CM062817.1, forward strand.
GTCTTTTTTGGGCAAAATAAATTTTGTAAGGAGGTTTATTCCAAATTTTGCTGAATATGTGAAGCATATTACCTCCATGTTGAAGAAAGGGGCAGAAATCAAATGGACTCATACAGCAAGAAAATCATTTGATTCCATCAAAAAAGCTATTATGGAGGCTCCCACATTAATAAGTCCAGATTACAGCAAGGAGTTTCATATATTTTCTTTTTCCTCTGAAGACACCATTGCAGCAGTTTTATTGCAGGCAGACGAAGAAGGTTTAGAACATCCAATGACTTTTTTCAGCAAGAATTTGAGGGATGTTGAACTAAGGTATGATATTATAGAAAAACAGGCATATGCTCTTATAAAATCCTTAAAGGCTTTCAGAGTTTATATCTTGCATTAAAAAATAATTGCATATGTGCCCTCTGCTGCAATAAAAGATGTTTTAACACAACCTAATGCTGATGGAAGAAGGGAAAAATGGATTTCAAAGATGATAGAATTTAACATAGAGCTGAAGCCCACTAAACTGGTCAGAGGTGAGGGTCTTGCCAAGTTATTGGCTGAAGAAAATTGCACGTCTTTAGATATTGATTTCTTGTGCACAATTGCAGAAAATGGATAGACAGATATAGAAGAACAAGCAACTGAAAAAAAGGGAAAGCAGTTAGTGGCCGATAATCTAGATTTGTGTGGTTGGTATTCTGCAATAATTAATTTCTTGATGAAGCTAGAGATCCCTTCAGGATTTACTCAAATTCAGGCTAGAACTTTAAAACTTAGAGCAGCAAAGTATTGCATTATAGAAAATCTGCTCTACTGGAGGGATCCATCTAGAATATTTTTAAGGTGTTTGGACAAAGAACATCCAAAAGAAGTTATGCAGCAGTTTCATAATAGCATGTGTGGAGGGCACCATTACTGGAAAACCACAGCCCATAAAATTCTCAGAGCTGGGTACGATTGGCCCACTATATTTTTTGAAGTGTTTTCTTTTGTTAAATCTTCTGACAAGTGCTAAAGATTTGAAGCAAAACAACAGTTGAAATCCCTGCCCCCAAAACCAATTCAGGCAAAAGGACCTTTTCAGCAGTGGGGTTTGGATTTCATTGGAGGAATCAATCCACATTCTAGTGGATAGCATAGATGGATATTAGTAGCCACTGATTATTTCACTAAGTGGATTGAAGTAGTCCCTACAAGGAAGGCTGATCATAATGTGGTCATGAAGTTTTTGACAGAGAATATCTTCAGCAGATTTGGTTGTCCACATAAATTAATAACAGATAATGCAGTAGCTTTCAGGGCAAAAGAATTGGTGGAAATGTGTGATTCAATGGGCATTAATGTTGTTCATTCCACCTCTTATTATCCTCAAGGAAATGGTCTAGTAGAATCCTCTAATAAAAGTCTGATGAGGATGATTAAAAAAATGTTAGAGGACAATAAAAACAATTGGGATTCCAAGCTCAAGTATGCACTGTGGACTGACAGAGTGACCATTAAAAAATCCACAGGCAATTCTCCTTTCAAGCTGGTATATGGCACCGAGTCTGTCTTTCCAATTCAACTAACTCTCCCCGTGGCTAAATTCCTTCAAGAAGAGCAAAATGAAGAAGAAGATATGGCAAAGAGGATCACTGATCTAGCAGAAATACATCAGATTAGAGAACAACTGGTTGAAAAGGCTGCAACACATCAAAGAAAGGTCAAGGAAGCCTTTGAAAAAAAGGCAAAAACAAATAATTTGCAGATTGGTGATTTGGTTTTGAAGTGGGATGCACTAAAGGAGAAGAAAGGAAATCATGGGAAATTTGATGCTTTCTGGACAGGTCCTTTCATCATTTCACAGGTTCAAGGGAACAACACCTTCATGCTGAAAAGTATGGGGGGAGAAGCAGTTTTTGATGGCCCAGTTAATGGGCGGTTTTTGAAAGTTTATGTTGTTTAAGGTCTTTTGGCCTTAAAGGTTGTAAATATTTTGTTTTTATCAGTTTTGTACAGGAAAAGTAGACTCCATGCCCAATGGAACACTAGGAGTTTTGGCTAATTTGTTTTCAGCTGGAAAGGCATTGATCTGTAGGTTCTTGAGACCTCACAGGGAGGATCTCATCCCTAGAAGGAGCCAATATTAGCTCTGCTACAGTTTGCAACATTTGATGGGTTAAATCAGGTCAAACAGTGCTGGTTTGGGTTGTAGAGGGTTTGCAACTGTTTATTCCATCCTTCCTTTTCATTTTCCCTTTTCTCCTTATAGCTCCCACACCTCTGTTTCCTCCTTCCCTTTCATTCTATTTATTCTCCCTATCTTCATTATGGTTGTTTGCCTTTTTAAACCCCCAATAACCTTTATAAACCCCATTCCTCTATTTTACTCAAAACCCCTCATAAACCCTTTTTTGGGCTCTCGGGTTTCTTTTTGTGTTTTAACATTATTAAACCCCGTGTAACCCATTTTCCCTTGGTCCGGGTGCAAAGCTAAACCTTTTCACCTTGCATTATATAACGCGTGCACGCATATAATAAAAAATTATAACCCGGTGGGCCCGTACCTATCACGTCACTCCAAACATGTGTGTTAATTCTCCGCCGTCCTATCATCCCGCGGAGATCCAACGATTGACGCTTCCCCTGCTCCGTGAACCTGCTCGACTGATAACCCGCGGGGAAGTGGTTTCCCACCGGCCACGTGTCGCTGTTTGATTGCATCACGCCTCCATGTACGTAAACCGCCTCTCCCAAAAAGCGGTGCAGGGAAACCGCTTACCGCCCTTCCAGTATGGTCCCCCACTCGCTAACTTGTGCGCATCTTCCTCGTGTGATGGCCGTCAGATCGATTGCGCCCTAATCTAATGGCTCTCGTCTATCCCAATTTTCTAACCTCCCGATACCCCTCATCAAACGATCTCCGCCATTGATTTTTACGATCCGACGGTGGAGCTTCATTCATCCATTCTCGTCTACGCTCGATAGCTCCCTAGATCCAATCTCCGCCATCCATTTTGTCATCCAACGGTTAATATTTATGCCCAGTTCATCATCCATTTTCAACGTATTTTTCAATGTTTTCGGCTTGTTTTGTGCGTGCGAAGAAGGAAGAGATCATCCGGTACATTGTGCATTGAATTCTCAGAAACCATAGTTAAAGAGACAACACGACCAAGGATGAGAAGAATGATCCTCGAGAAGTTCAATGACTGCAGCAGTTATTGATATACATTCAAATCATACTTCACCTGTTCAGGAAGGACATCAAAGTACAGAAAGAGCCATTTTGTTCATTAAAAACAATCAAACTGTATCAAAGATCCATATCTGATTGTAAATGCAGTTGGTGGTCAGTTATGACTCCTCCACACATGGGTTTGCAGAGTAGTTTTGCAGTCAACCTCCATATATACCTAGAAAAAAGATGTAATGAGTGGGATGAGTGTTATTCTGGTGTAAGTTTTAACTTCTGGAGATAGCCACTATTGTGACACCTGCAGCTTCTGGTCTGAATTTCCAACTAATACAAGCTTCATTTTTTGTTGATTGCTCACTTTCCACTTCTTCTTCTCAGTTCCAAACTGTGCCTGTTATGCATTATTTCATGTGCTATTGATGTTTAGCATTAGAAGGGTTGTCATCCCACCTCTGTGTTAGAATTTAGCTGTGTCATTGAGTTTTTATGCAGGTTTCTGTTGTTTTAATGCCAGAGAGCTGTCATCCTGTCTGTGCATTAAGAAATAGATTGATAGACCTTTTAACTGGTTGCAGTTGGCCATCTCAGGGTCCTGTGCATCTGCTGGTGTGATCAGTCTTCTCCATCTTCACATGTTCTTTAAAAATGTGATTAATTGGTGGTCTAAAGCCTTGTAGTCTGGGGGTGTTCACCCATGTCTGGGGTTAAACATAGTAGAAGTGGTTATCTGGCTTGAATATGCAACATTTCTTTCATTCATCCACCATTTTCCAACATTTTTGTTGAGTTTGTAATGTTCCCGAGCATCTCTGATATACAACCTAGGAGAGTTTCTTAGGGTGATAACACTACCTACAATCTCCATTTCACTTAGTCACATAACATCAACTTATCAAGCATAAAAAACTTTCAATACATCATTTACAAAAATGACTAAATTGATTTTCAAGGCTCACATAATCAATCACTCAATCATTTTCAAAAGAATACTATGCAAAACATCATTCCACTACATAATCATTTAATATCATCTTACTTATTTCAAAATTCATATGGTAATTAGACTTTTCTTTCTAGCAAATCAAGCTGGTTTAAGGCAAATATTTTTATATTCACTCTCTCCATTAAGATATCCATCTTAGAATCTACTATCAATAATCCTTTCTCACTTTAATTTTTGTGGGAGTGAATAATTCCCATGGCTTATTTAAATAATCAACAACTGTTTAAAAAAAAGTACAATCATTATTTTCATGTCATTTTGTCACTGTAACACTTGTACTGTATAAGAAGGCACATGTTCACTAAAATTTTAATAAATCATGATGATATTCAATGTGACCATATCATTATCATACTCCAATAAGTATTTCAAGGTAGGTATACATTTGTATATTAGAATATTGATAGTTCCTATTCATGTGCCTTACTAGCACTCTTTAAATTATGCATATCCATGCATCCTTTAATGCATTATCTACCATAAATTCCTTTTAACATGCCAGAGTAAAACTCATCCATCTAATTAATATCCTTCAGAACAATTCACATAAATTTCTAAGATTTTACCACATTTTCTGTGTGGGCAGTTTTTTGCCTTAACTATACTCTTGTTGGATATTCATAACTGATGTGTATTTAATATAGAAATATATAAATATACTTTGGTTGGATATTCATAACTATTGTGTATTTAATCTATAAATATATAAATAAATATAAACTTATCTCGAAGGAATTCTTACCTAATTGTCACACGGAATGAGTCGATCTTGTGGACAAGATAGACCTTCCTAGAATCTAACGATATCCAGTGACAAGCAAGCCAATCAAAAACTATCTTTCTCTAAATATGCAATTATAAACAAAGGCCAACAAGTGTTTTAGGCCTACCTTGGGTCCAATATAAGTTTGTGGAAGCCTCGCTCCTTTGATCCAAATAAGCTCCCTTGTAGCGAATCTGCAAACACAAACAAGTAAACAAATTAAATAGCACCTGAAGAGCCAATATCATAAAGCATACTTAACATGATGATCAAGGAATTCATGAAACAAATGACATAAGACAATTTGTTGAGAAAAATGAATCTGATTGTATTAATTCAAATCAAAGAAGAACTTTACAACCTGTGCCTTGATGCTGTACAAGCTCCTCCCAAGGTCCAACAAGAAGTCTCCTCTACTTTGACAAGTTTCACTCTCTTCCCAATGAAGCCAAAAAGGTATGTGATCTCTCCTCTCAAGCTTAACTAGGAAGTCTCAATTCCACCAGCATTTACCCTAAAAAATGTTCAGCTTCTAACCTCCCTAGCAACCAGTCCAATGCCTTAATTTATAGTGCAATGGAGGGAAGTTACTAGGTCCTCCTTCAAAGGGATAGCTCCTCTCATCAAGGGATTAGCTCCTTCTCTTTTGGGATGCATGAACCACCTAAGAGTGACCAATCCACATCAAAATTCCTTCTAGAATCATCTAGAATTAACCCAAAGTGAGTTTTTTTAGAATAAACTTGTGCCTTTTTGACTTTCACAGGGGTCCGCACCCACTCCTTTAGGGACAGAGCGGGTAGGTCCGCAGTTATTGTGAACAGGGGGTGCGGGACCGCAGGCAATAGTGAGAGAAAGTGCGGAACCAGAACTTTGTTGATTTTCAATGTCTTTCTCTCATTTTCAAAGCTTGACTTGAAGAGCTGAGGTCTGAGACTTGCTTAGGAGGACAATACAAGTGATGATAGAACCATACTGACTGCAAATAGTTATGGTGACGATATTTTTGTGTAACAGATTGCCCCCTAAAGTGCGAAGTCTGTAGTAGATGAGGATTTCATTTATCATTTAGGATTATATTGTGGAGAGCTTGGTTGGAACCTGTAAAAACATTCAATGCAATATATATATATATGAGATCATATCATCGCTGAGGTAGGCATTCACATACTCAGATCAAAACTGACTAGAAAACTAACTACTGCTTTGATATAGGAATGATCTTGTAATACATCACAAGTATAGTCACATGTAGACACAGTATGGACGCAGCCATCTGTTTATGAATAGTCCATAATATAATGAATACAAAATCCTCACAGCCTGGATTGCAGAAACTAGATCCAGGGTCTTCATTTCTACTTCTTGAAACAGTACGATTCTATCCATGCGAATGAATGTGTTGGAGTCGAACATGGTAGAAACCACTTGATTACTAGTCAATGATGTAAACTGTTAACAAGTGTGAGAGAAACCACCAGTAGTGTCGATGGCTCTCAAAGTACCCAGTACAATCCATGAGATGTGAATAGATGTGTTGATGTCGAACATGTTACGGAATCCTTTGATCAAAGGTCAATGATGCAACCTATCGTCAAAGGCGAGAAACCTGCCATTGAGGCATGCAAATCCCAAGGTACTGACGATTTCTAGATCATCTTGCTAGATAATGAGCTGAAGTTGATAGAAAGCGATCCGTCGTAGGCAAGCCCACAACACGAAATCATAGATCAAGTTGAAGAAATTTAGTTGCAAGGACTGACTCAGGGATGGTCAAGATGGATGATAGATATTTCGCAGATGAATGGCTTATTGGCACTGACCTCTTGAACATATAACAACACAGCAGATGGTTTGGTGACAATTGACCCAAAGTTAATACCCAGAGACCGGCTGAAGACTTTCAATGTGGTTTGATCAACTGTTAGGAAAAGGATTTCCCAACCCAGGTGAATAAAAGTGTCATGTTCAAGAGTGGTTACAAAGTATGACAAACAGGCTCATTTTTCTCTTTTTTCCCCCACCATTTCTGGCAAGTACCTCTTTATTTTTGACAAGCTTGAGGAGGATAACATTTGCTTAATTATAAGCTCATTCTTCGGATGAGTCCAACTTATTTTAAATTCGAACCCTAAGAAGGAGTGGTCCGTTCCTGTTTGTAATTGAACAGGTCCTTTACTATTAAATTTTAACGAGTCCAGTATAGGAGAAACTCGGCGTTTTTCAATTTTTAGAGAGTCTGAAAAACTTAAGAAGACTCGAGGGTTGACCTTTTTCGTAAATTTGTGTCTCCCAAGCCCGAAAAAGTATAAAATAATACTTGAGAGAACCGCTTGATCTTTACGGCCAAGGAGTACTTTTCGTAATTAGTGCCTCTGATCTAAAAAAGTAAAAAAGTGATTAATGACACGTCGTTTTATAACCAATATCGAATTTGAAACAAAAAAATCCAGCAATATTTTCATGTTTTTACGGTCAGAAAAAGAGCTGTAAGTGGACTGTCTTTTTAGTTCCATTTTAACGAGTTTAAAAAGAAAAACTCGGCGATCTTTTCATGTTTTAGGAGTCAGAAAAGAGCTTAAAGGTGACTCTAAATGTTTTTTTTTTTCGTCGAAAATGACCGATTTCGCCTGAAAAATCCGTTATCCTGAACAAAAATGCAAACATTACTCATACCTGTTTGAGATGGATAAAAATGCTGCAAAAGTTACCTTTCTAAAGTGAAACATAAAAAAATTTACAATTCATTTATTCAAAAAACTTATAAAAAGGGCCTTCGTCAATTCATTTATACCGTTTGAGATTTGGGTGAGAAAATAGTGCTTTTGGTCAGAAAATTCCCGTGAAGATTGCGGAAAATCCATCTGTTGGAATCAAGCGCCGTCTCCTCCAGGTAATCCACATCATCCTACTCTTCAATTTCAATAGTTTCAATTTGTTTTTTAGGGTTTTATTTCATTTTTTAGAGGGTTTTTAGGCTAGAAACCCGCGAGCGGGGGCCCACAAGCATAACATTGGCAGCACGCGGACCCCGACTTTTTATCAATGGGGAAAAGTCAGGGGTCCACACCTGCCGTGAAGGCAAGTTGCGGACCCACGCACTGTCTCTAACAGAGAGGGTGCGGTCCTCGCAGCAAGGGTTTTTAACCCTAAATTTCTCAAAATTGACCCAAACAATTTAATTTTTTGCATTCTAATTTGCCTTTTTGTTGGATGTAGAGTATACATCATGCTTGATTGGCAAGAATGGGAGCATGAGGACGTAGAGCTTGCCGTGTTAAATCACCAACCTTCGATTGATGCAAAGAAGACATGCGGCTTGTACAAAGTCTGAGCCATACCTAGCATGAGGGCCCAGGTGGACTTCTTGCAGTGGCTGGTAGACAAGTGGAGCATACAGGACCAATAATTCTTCATTGGTGGCCACCAACTCGAAATTGAGCCGGCAGACATATACTTTTTGACTGGTTTGCCTAAGAGAGGCGAAGACTTGACTCTATTCGGGACTAGGCCAGGTGGCCGGTCTGTCGATAGCCTCCGGCTAGAGTTCTGCAACAACCAGGCTAGAGACAAAGGGATAGACATTAAAACCATATCCCGTCCTGAACTCATGGTGATCGCGTTTACTATTACCAGGCTTTGTGGGAGTGCCACAGTACATATTGCCATTGGATCCCAGATGCGGATGGCAGTTGACTGCTTTCGAGGCACCATCTTCAACTGGTGTGATGCTGTGTTGGCTAATTTAAAAGGTCAACTGACCAGAGCCAAGAACGGACAACTGAAGACCTTTGGATATGGTGCTTTGGTTGTGAGCTTTGGTCTGGAGAGTGTCCCAATGTTGGTCCTGCAGCACCTCACTGTTGGAGCTGGACTTCCTCGAGAGCCCAAACTGATGTGATGGGTTGCAGTTATGGCCCGTCATCCTGACGAGGGGACAAAGGTCGTTCGATTCAAACCTGAGTATTTCCGTTGGTTGGAAAACCAGGGTTTTGCTATTTAGGACTTCCCTTATGCTGGGGTAGATTTTCGTGGTGACCCAGACATGGCTCTTCCACCAGGAGAGTAATGGGATGACTCATGTAAAATCATTTTCAACATTTTCCTATTTTAAATTTTTTTGTTTTTATCTCGTCCCAAAACTGATAGTAAAAGTTTCAAATGAAGATATGGGTCCATAGCGACCAGCCACTCTCCGGCCTTACGAGAGGAAACAACCAGCTGTAGCGGCACCAGACTGTTGTGGGGAAAAGTATCCGATGCGGATGACCCTATCCCTACTCTAAAGGTGACAGTCTTTAGCAACAACTGAAAGTAAAGCTTTGATGTTTTCCTTTATGAAAGTACAGAGAGGGGGAAGAAATGATCAACCAACCTGGTATCCTTCGCTTAGTCGATCTTGATCCTCTCTCTTTGTCTCTTGTTCCCAGCTCCTTGCTCTCTTTGCCGGTCCAGCTACACACAGATCCTGCACAAAACAAGAGAGGAAACTACAAGATACATGTACTCATAACTAATGCATGGATTAGAGTGAATCAAATATACATGTAAATACAATACATCAATGCAATACAAGTATATAGGAGAACATGCAAAACTTTATTGATAGAAGTAACAGGGTTCTAAGAAGGTTACAACCAATGATGGCTCCAATCCAGCAGCACCTCCCCAGCAGCAAGAACTCTCCTCTTCACCTCTAGTAAAACAATCACCCAATAGCTCTAACTGTAATCCAACAGCACCTCCTTGCTTTACACAAAATTCCAGCCTCCTTAGACCTCATAGAAGAGCTCTATATATAGGAGAGAAGAAGAGAGGATGAGTCAGCTTGAGGCTGGCATAGAGCTGACTAGTGTCCTCTCCCTCTTCAGTTAATCTTCAGTTCTTGAGTCCACTTGGAGATCCTTGCTTACACATGGTGATCAAGTACCTCTTACTCATCACAAGGCGAATCTGATGAACCAAGTGTCAGTTTGGAAGCTTCCTGGGCAGTTGACACCTTGCAGGATGACTGTGCCACTTGGCCAATCTCGCCCAGCGCAGGTAGCCTTCATTACTTTTGACTTCCAGCGCAGGTACAGAGTGGGACAGTTGCATTACAGCGCAGAAGCTTAGTTAAGCAGCTGACATGATCCAAAATAAGCCTGTTTTGAAGTGTTTTCAGGTGGAGAACTGATTGGAAGTGCTGTTGTTTGATGACCTTGTTCTTTTAGGGGTAAGAACAACATGTTTAGGGACTGAGGATCCCTGTAATTATTGACATTCCATGCTCCATGATGCGAGGCACAAAAATGTCTATAACAGTTGCCCCCTAAAGTATGAGGCCGTTTATCGAGTGAAATGCTTTATCTAGAGGATCCGAAGTTCGTTCCAGTACTGAGGAGAGTGCCCTGTAATACAATACAATACAATACATTATTTTTCATTCATCATTATTCTCATGATCTAGCTGAGGCGGGCATTCCCATGCTCAACTTTTTATAAATACATTTTGGTACATATGACAGACGATCGTCTGAAGATAGACTGATAATTTTCTGCTGAAATTATCATCCTTTGAGTAGGATGATCATCTGCTGCAATGATGTACATGGAAAATGCTTTTATATTTCCTGAATATATATCGCAGCCCGGATGGATGAAACTAGATCCGGGGTCTTCAAACTCGTTCGATCTTCACTCTAAGTACAAGTCGATCCATGTGAGAATTGCGCTGAAGTCGAACATGGAAAGACATCGCTTGATTACCGGTCAATAATGTAAACCGTTAACAAGCGCGAGAGGAATCACCAATAATGACGATGACCCTCAAGGTACTGCAGTACAATTCACGTGGCGTGAATAAAGGACTTGGCGTCGAACGCCACGCAAAATCTTCTGGTCGAAGGTCATTGATGTATACCTGTCGCCGGAAGTGAGAAACTTGCCATTGAGGCATGCAAGCTTCAAAGTACTGATGGGGGTGTTCCTAGATCAACTTCTTGGATAATGAGCTGAAGTCGACAAGAAGCGATCTGTCAAAGGAGGGCCTTAATGAATCCCACATCAATGACACGGAACGGAGCTAATGACTTTAGTGGAGGTGAAAACAAACTGTGACACATGATTCAGGGTGGCGATCATGAATGGATGAAGGATAATGTATGGCAGTGGATGGGACACGGTTGACACTTTCAGAATGACCCCTCTTGAACATATAACGACACTGATGCGATGGATCGGTAGCATTACCCCAAACGTGGATGGTGTGGCGAGGACCATGGTGATGAGACCGGTGAATGAAACAACCCAACCCGATGTGATATAGAGGAAAAGTGTCATGTTCAAGAGTGACTCGCTACCATTAAACTTTGAATGTTCTCCCAATTTTTCCCCAGTCATTTCTGACCAGTACCTCTTTATTTTTGTCAAGCTTGAGGAGGATAACATATGCTTGTTCTATAACCTACCCTTCGGGCAAGCCTATCGCTATGATTTAACGAGCCTAGCGATAGGGAAACTCGTTCTCGTCTAAAGACAAGTTTGTCGCTATTTAATCATTTTAACGAGTCTAACAACAAGGAAAACTCGGTCCTTTTCATTTTTAGAGAGTCTGAAAAGGTACAGAAAGTCAACTCCATAATTCCTTTTTCGTCATCTAATCCCTTAAGTCCGAAAAAGTATAAAACAATACAGAAGGGATGGCTGTTCGGTACTTTTACGAGCCGAACAAGACAAGCGCTCGATCTTTTTGTGCAATAATCCCTCAGGTTCAAAAAGATTAAAATCTAGAGGAGGGATAGCTTTCGGTCGTTTAACGAGCTAGAAGGCCAAAACTCGGCAAACTTTTCATATTTCACGAGTCAGTGAAAAGAGCTCAAAGAAGACTCGTCTTTTGAGGAACGAGTGATAAACAGGGATAGCAACTGATTCCAGGTACAAATTGGAATTTTCCAATCACGGTAGTGTCACAAGGATGGCTAGGTGAAATCACTCTTCGCAGCTGTTCCTCAAAATAGGTAAACACACATATGGGGGTGAACGATCGGCCAAATGAAATGGAGGTGATGGATGAAAACACGACCAAGGCTTTTAAGGCTTATAAATTTGCGATCGCAATGGCTATTTACCGAGATAGGTTCATTTTTTAATGAGCTTGAACTTTGGCGGAAAAACTCTGCTCACACTTTTCTATTTTTTAACGAGCATAAATTCCGTGGTAAAACTGCTCGATTCATGGTCAAATTTAATTTTTTACTTTTACTAGCTTTTCTCTTTTCAAATGTAGTACTTCATCTTCAATTGCTGCAACAAATTTTGTTAGAAATGGACAATATTTGCATGAAAACGAGATTATAACCCTAATATTTAACTTTAAACTGTGTAAAAAGTCATAAAAAGGTGTTTTTACCTCTCATTTACCATTTCATTTGCATTTTGCTTGTTGGAGCTCTGGAGGTGCCTCTTCTTCCTTGATTTTCACCAGCTGATTCCGGGAGATTCTGTGGACGATTTTCGGCGCCGTTTGGACCAGGTAGGAGCTAAACCTTAGCCCTTTACTTTCATGGTTTCCTTTTTCAGTTTCATGCACATTTTTCAGGGTTTCTGGGCCCCAGGGGTTTCATTAGAGCGCCCTGGCATCAGCGCAGGTTTCCCTTTCGAAACTTGCGCTGTATTTCAGGTGGTCTTAAAGCAGACTGCCTCTCAGCGCAAGGGGAAGCTTCTCTGCCTGCGTTGGGCCTAGAAAGACTGATCCTGCATGTGTTTTTTGATGATTTTTTCGCCAGTTTTTCATCAAAATTAGGAACTTACTCCTTCTCTTGTTTGCTTGCAGGGAACTTTGAACAAAATGTCCCTTACATGGCGAGAACGAGAACATGAAGCAGAGGACATGGTTGCACTCCATGACCCTGTTACGGTGAGCGCGCTTCGGAACTGTGGCCTACTGAAGTTCTTCCGTATCTCTAGCATGAGAGCACAGATTTCTTTACTGCAGTATATGCTTGATGCTTGGGATCCTGTTAACCAAGTATTCCAGATTAGGGGGAAGTCCTTCCCTTTGACCATAGAGGACATGTACTTCTTGACTGGGCTGTCAAGGCGGGGTGCTCCCATTTCTTTGTCAGGTACGTCTCGAGGGACTACTTCCACCAGAGACTATATCCGTCAGTATTGCCGGGAAGGTTCACAGCCGAGCAAAGACGGCAAGATCAATATCCGTGACATTACTGATAGGTCTCTCAGGTCCATTCTGTTTACTATTGGCAGGATGGCCGGTAGCGCAGCTTTGCATGTTGCCAACAGATCTTATATGCAGCACGCTTTGGAGTGTCTCCAACCGAAAGTGTTTAACTGGTGTGATGCAGTACTTATTCAGATGAAAAGTCAATTGACCAAGGTAAAGGACGGGGGGCTGAAGAACTTTGGATTTGGTTCTATTCTCACTGCCTTTGTCTTGGAGAAAATCCCATTGATGCAACCTCAGTACATCTTGCTTGATGTGCCTTCTCTGACCGAGCCACGCATGCAGAGGTGGGTTGACCATATGTCCCGGCATGCTGGTCAACCTCATATTACATTCACTGAGTCCTTCTTTAGGTGGTTCGAGCGTCAGGAGATGGCATTTTCTGAGTATCCATATGTGGGTATGGACTACCGAGGTGATCCGGACTTGGTGCTTCCGGACGGCGAGCAATGGGGTGCTATTGGTAAAATCTCTGACCATATCACTGTTTATTGTTTTCATTCATGATGTTTACTGTTCAAAACTGATCGAACTCTTGAGTGCATGCAGATGTTGGTCCTGTTCGTCCAGTAGCTCGTCCATGATCGCCAGTTGCTGCCCCAGCAGCAGAGCCTGCTAGGAGAGTTGTTATTCGCGACCTTGGTGATACTGAGATACTTGCAGCTGTGCAGGAGCAGGTTGAGAGCCTTACTCGTGGTCTTCCGGATGTACAGATTGACGAGTTACCTTTACAGTTGCAGCGGCACACCATCGGCGTGCCTAGACGATGGACTCGTCTCTTGCGCATGATCGCACAGACCGTGACGTACTTTCATGAGCACCACTAGGCTAGGGTGCCCCCTAGCATCTTTTTGAGTTCTAGGTCATATGACCAATTTTGTTTTGATTACAGCACATTATGTACAAACTATAAACAGCTTTATATATTTTGATTTTCGGAGTTTATTTCAATTTATTTGTGATCCACTTACATAGCACCGATGCATCTCTTTTTATATATGTTGTAAATGTCTATCTAATACATAGTTTGCCAATGAATCTGTTAATGTGTTCAAGTTTCTGGAAATATGCTGGTATTGAATTGAATCAAACTCTCTTTCCAAAATCTTAACTCTTAGAAACATACGATAAATAGCTGGATTGCGGACTGAATATATACCAGTGAGTTGTAGTATCACAAGTTGTGAGTCTAGCCTAACAATTAGTCGGCGTATACCATGGGCGATGGTATCAGAGAGGAGTTCGATCAACACGCTATACTCAGCGATATTGTTTGTTGACCGTCCAATACACACACCTCTGAAACTCAATAACTTGCCGCTTGGATCAAAAATGGCCCAGGCAGCGGAGGACAAATTCCGCGTACTACGACTCGCTCCGTCGGCATATCCCACATATGTATCAGAATAATTCGACATCTGCAACAAACGAGAAGGGTGGATTACTACCGAAACAAACATTTTAGCGAAAACAAAATACAACAAAAGCACTCAGGTTACCATTTAGGCATAGTAACGCTTGAGGTACAACCCGTTATGGGGTTGCGCCAGTGGTATTCCGTCATAATCCATTAACTCGTAGGCTCCTTTTGCTAACACCCTTTTAACAATATAGGGACCCATCCATAAGGACTGAAATTTTCCTGCTCCTAATTTATCGGATTCTTGGTCGTAAAGCAAAACCAAGTCACCTTCAGAGAAGTTGCGCGGTTTGACATTCTTGTCAAACTGTGCTTTGACTCGTTTCTTATGAGCCTCGTTCGCCAAAGCGGCATCACAATGGTTTTCATCCAACTGGATCAATTCCAGGAAACGAGCCTCTTCTTCTGAGGTTCCGGGGAGGAGGTCAATTGCGAGTTTAAGAGACGAAATTTCGCACTGGATCGGTAAGACTGCCTCCAGGCCATACACCAATTGGAATGGTGTGAACCCAGTGGCGTTCTTTACCGAGGTTCGGTAAGCCCATAATGCTGAGTACAGGATTAGATGCCATCTTCTCTTGTGAACCCTGATCATCCTTTGCAACATACGCTTCAGGACCTTGTTGATTGCCTCAACTTGTCCGTTGGCTTGTGGATAATATGGGGTAGAGCTGTCGTGAGATAGCCCTAGTTTGGCAGCTAATTCAACCATCATGTGATTGCGAAAATGCGATCCATGATCTGTCACTATAGCTTGCGGAACGCCGAACCTGGCGACTACATGATTGAAAAAGAAAAGGGCAGCTGTTTCACCAGTGTTATCCAATGTAGGCATCGCCTCGGCCCATTTGGTAAAATAGTCAACAGCGACTATAATATACCCATGCCCCCCGGTCGAGGTGGGGTTACATTGCATGAAATCGATGCCCCACTTGGCGAAGGGCCCAACAGCAACTATTGGCTGTAAGGGTGCGGGCGGTCTTCTGGTTTTGCTATCAAAGATCTGACATGCATGGCAACTTCTGACAGCTATTATGCAATCTTTAAACATAGTTGGCCAGAAATATCCTGTTCGTAAGATTCTTTGTGCTGTTGCATATCCAGATTGATGCCCCCCGCACGTGCCTGAGTGACAATCATTCAGGGCTTTTTCGGCCTCCTCATGGGTAAGGCACCTCCTCAGAACCGTATCGACGCCACGACGGTAAAGTGTATCACCGACGATCATGTAGTCTTTTGATTGGTATCGTATACGTTTCCGTTCCGAGTGTGAGGTATTAGGCCTAAATTTCTGGGTTTGGAGATAAACAATGATATCTCCATACCACTCATCGCTTACTGATATCAGAAACAAATTTTCATCCACGATTGACTCTTCTGATGTTTCATCGTTGGACGACGATGGGAGATCGCATAATAATTCCGCGAAAACTAGAGCTTTCTTTGATTTGGATTTTACAAAATCTAAATCAAACTCTTGAAGGATGGCTATCCATTTTGAATATTTGCCCCCAAGCAACTGTCGCGACAGTATATATGTCATGGGATTGCAATCTGACAAAACGGTAATTTTCCTAAAGAGGACATAATGTCGAAACCTTTGAATCGCTTGAACAGCAGCAAGCGCTAGTTTTTCAACATAGGAATATTTACTTTCTGTATCATTTAAGTTTTTACTTAAATAATATATAGGATGTTCAATTCCATCGACTTCTTGCACTAAGACCATCGCAATGGTCGTATCTGCTGCAGCTAGATACAGGTTAAAATCTCTTTGATAGTCCGGGGCGTACATTAATGATGCTCTTACTAGACGATCTTTCAGAGCGTCAAAGGAAGCTTGCGCAACCTGGTCCCAGACAAAAGGTACATCCTTTTTCAAAAGACGAGTATAACCTTTGGCAAGTTCTGCGTAATTTGGAATGAACCTCCTCAGAAAGTTTGCTTTCCCTTGGAGTTTCTGAATCTGAAGCAAATTTGAAGGTGGAGGCAAATTAATGATTGCCTGAACCTTACAGGGGTCGAGACGAATCCCATCCTTAGAGACAACAAAACCAAGTAAACGACCAGAACCGACGCAAAACACACACTTGTGCGGATTGAGTCTTATCTTATAATGTCGGCAACGCAGAAATATTGCTCTCAAATGCCGCGGATGATCAGTCCGCTTTCGCGAATGAGCCGGAAGATCGTCGAGATAAGGTTGAACAATGTTCTTGATGTCATGAAAGGCATAATTCATTGCCCTCTGAAACGTCGCCCCTGCGTTCTTTAAACCAAAGGGTAATTTTCGATAAGCGAATGTGCCCCACGGACAGATGAATGCAGTCTTAGACTGGTCCTGTGGGCGGATATTTATTTGATTATACCCGGAAAATCCATCCATAAAGGAAAAGATTTCACATCCGGCGCATTCATCAATTATCTGGTCGATGAAGGGTGTAGGGTAGTTGTCCTTTGGACAAGCTTTATTCACATCCCTATAGTCGACGCACACTCTTATCGTCCCTTGTTTTTTCATAACAGGGACAATATTCGATACCCAATCGGTTAGAGGAACCGGGTAGATGAATCCAGCATGGAGGAGTTTTTCAACTTCTGCCTTAATGGCAGCGGCTTTCTTCGGATGTACCTGCCGAAGCCGTTGTCTTACTGGTTTGACATCAGGATACATTTTAATCTCATGTTCAACTATGCTCGAGTCAATGCCTGGCATTTCATCATATGACCATGCAAAGACATCTCTAAATTCGCGAAAGAGAGCACTATATATTTCCAGTTCTGAAGGGGAACAACTTTTGCCGACATGAATATTCTCAACAACATCAGATTTCGTCGAGATGTTTATGGCTACTGTCTCTTCAATATTGGATAGGTTTCTCTCTGAATCCACCGTATTTACAGTATTTGTTAGGAATTCAAACACTGAAGGGTGGTATAGGTCGTGATGAGTTTCTTCTTCACACTCTGGAAGAAGGGAACGATGGTGGTGATCATTCCATGGTGCCCCCTCAATCATCATTGATTGTAAGATTCCTTCGTCAGTCCCATGAACTTTTGACCATGGATCTAATGGGGTACCATATTCTTCGGACCTATCTACCCAAACGCTTGATGAGCGTTCATTTGGGCTTGCCTCCCATGCCTGAAACATTGATTGCTACAATATTTCAATAGGGCTAGGTGGCAATACCACTTGATGATCCATGACGACTTTGTCTTCTGCGACTTTCGATGAAGATATCATGTTGCATGTTGCTACAAACGGGATATTCCCTTCATGGAAAGGAGGTGGCAACGCGAAAGTTCCCATCATTGTGGGATCTTTTAGCAAGCCTACTCCTATATCTTTTATCGAATGGTCGCTCCCATGGATCAGGGGA
Organism: Pinus tabuliformis; assembly: GCA_031772625.1. Classification (NCBI taxonomy): domain Eukaryota; kingdom Viridiplantae; phylum Streptophyta; class Pinopsida; order Pinales; family Pinaceae; genus Pinus; species Pinus tabuliformis. Next base: position 1,146,760,079 of record CM062817.1, read on the forward strand.
ATGCTTCCAGTAACTTGTGAACCATTAGGGAGGAAATTCTGTTGGTCGACGATCGTAATTCCCCCTTCAAATGGGAATGCGATCTTCCTAAAATATGTCGACACTACAGCTGCCATGGCATATATCCATGGTCTTCCCAGTAGGATGTTATAGTCAAGATTGCCATCAATGACTTCGACATCAATTTCCACTGTTTTTCCTCCTAGTTCAACCTTAAAGTTATTTAGGATACCGTACGGAGTGTACGATCTACCGTCAAATGCTTTCAATGTCGTCGAAGATCGCGACAAGGTTGGAGATCCAAGAGTTTTCCAGCAACTCATCGACATGATACATGTCGATGTGCCCTCATCAATAATCGTGCTATGAATAGTTTTGTTGAGTGCTTTCACTTGAATAAGGAAAGCTAATTGCGCTGGTAACTGAGGATCATATCCTTTGTGATCAAAGGATACAAGACTGGAATCTTTAGGATCCACTCCACCAATTGCAGATAACAATGCCTGTCTTTGGGATGGGCAATTTTGTAGTACCTCAAGAGTCGACATAGCAGATGGCGATTGGGCCAAATCCTCCACTATATTATAGTGTTGCGCCGCTCTGGCGCGAGGGTTGAATGTCGATTTGTGGACTACTCCCTTAGGCGGCTTTATTGTTAATTCATGCGTGAGGGGGGGTACAACTTCTGCCGAAGTCGTTGTCGAACTACTGGGTTGATCTTTCCCTTTGTCGTTCGACACCGGCGGATTCCCATAATCTTTATTCCTAGTCGAGATCAAAGCATCACTTTGCTTAGAAACCGACAGCATAAGCACTTGAGACGGGGAAGCATTTCCACTATCAACCATATTCTGACCTGGGGTGGGAAACGGATCAGTCAACACAGCTGAAGTTTGGGAACTTTTTAGGAACCTCTTTAACTCAGCTTTGAACGGACAGTTCTTTGTTGAATGATTTTCATCACATATTTGACATGGAGGAAATTGTTTCTTTTGCCCAGGAGGGTTTGAAGAAGTTTTTTGAGGGGATGATCCACCTTGTTTCTTCTTCTTCCCTTTGTTTTGTTTCTTCTTGCTTCCTGGTTGATTGGAGTTTTTGTCTTTATCCGTAGATACAGCATTTACCTCCGAAGCAAGAATCTCTTGATTTGCTTTTTGATTCGAAGTCTTACGGGCTTTCTTATTCGAATCCCTTGTCGACTTAGCGTTTGCAGTTCCAATCACGCCATCACCGGCATGAGAGTCACTGTTCGATCCGGGAGGAGGAGGGATTGAAAATTCCGGTCTGGGGGCGTCAGGTATCTTATCGTAGAGCGTGCCCGACTGAGTATACACTAAGTCCAAATATTGAGCACGAGCAATAACTTGCTCCTCTGTTACGACGCCTCCCTTGGCCACATCTTCTGTTATTGCTGGCAGAAGCGACTTTATAAACCACTCAGCTAATAGCTGATCTGGAACATAGGTCTTTACCATTCTGCGACGACGACGCCACTCATGTATATGATCAGATATATGTGTGGCTGTTGTCTGCTTGAAATTGGTCAAGATTTCTGTTCCAGTTTCGTACCTTATAGGTAACTGAAAGTGTGTTAAGAAAGTCGTGGCTAGGGAACTAAAATTGTCGAAAGAGGCTCTAGGTAATTCAATATACCATTTGGCCGCCGGACCAGTCAATGTCCTCTGGAAAAGACGAAGCCTTATCGAATCATCATTCAAGGTATTCGACGAACACCACAGATGGAATGTCATCACATGATTCGACGGGTCTTCGCCAGGATTTCCATTGAATTTAGGAATGTCCGAAGGAAGTTTGTGAGGAATCGCTGGCCACCAATGGGCATAGGCGATTGGATCGTTCGTTAATCGATGTAAATCTGGTAATTCTAAGGTCGCCACGAATGGCAACTGCTGATTCAGGTTTGGCGAGGCGTACCCAGGATACGATGGAATCGCCTGAGCAGTAGGTCTTTGCATACCAGCATAATGCAACTGATGTTGATATGACTGATATGGTTGGTGGGCTTGGCCACTGTAAAGTGGTTGGTTTAACCCGTTCTGAATATAGGGTTGCCCACTATTCGCAAAGATCTGTTGCTCAGATCCTTGGTACACCTGTTGAAACTGAGGTTGTTGGTATTGCACCATCCATGGTTGTGAAGCCATGTTTTGCTGTGCGACACTAACCGACGGACCAAGATGCGGGGTTATGGTCCCCGTTTGTATCTGTGTCGTCCCGGCAGTTGGCGATTGTGGTTGTGTTGCAGGGTCAATAGGCTGTTGCATTACAACTTGTGGTTGACATACAACAGGCATCGATTGAACTTGCGACACGGTTACAATTGCTGGCGTCGTCGGGATACTAGACATAGGTACACATTGTTGCATAGAATATACAACTCTTGGTTGTTGGGGTAACATAGGTACCCAACCACTCGTCGTTACTTCAGTCAAACCTGAATGTGGTTGAAAACTGCCGTATGGGTATCCTCCCGGAAGAGGAAGTGAAAGGGCATATTGCCCCCCATACGGTAACAATCCGGAGCTCAAGGGCATAGATGGCCTTTGAGGACTGGATGGTCCAAAATGATTCCCAAAGGGATCAATTTGTCTAGTTTCAACATAAGAATTACCGGGTATTATACCGGAAGAACAAACTGGAACAGACCAAGTTGTCATAATAGTCCCTGGGTGGACTCCTTCTAGTTGATGAGAACTAGTTGGGACAGATGGTATGCCGGCAAACATCGTTGGAGTGGCAGCAGGAGCTTCTGCTGTCGCTGTGTCGTTTGGCACAGTTCTAGATGTCGACGGTTGTTCAGACATTTTAAGTCTATCCAATAAACTTCCTAACGATTCTTCAGGAACTTCCAGTGGCGATGGACAAACTTCTGATGCAGAAGGAAAAAGAGTGGTACCTACTCCAAAATGAATTGGAGTATTTGCTTGCTGGTCCTCTACGATTTCTTCTATTGCAATCAGACCAGGAGGAAGAGGCAGACCGTCAGGTCCGTAAAAAATTTCTGGTGCCGAAGAAGGGGTTGCTTCGACAGCGACAGTTGTTTGAACAACAAGACTCTGTGGACCGGTTTCAGATGGAACTGGTTCAGTTATGCAAGTACTTGTCTTCAGACTAGGATCAGTACAACTGTCCCTCTGTTGCTGTTGAACTTCTTCAATAGAGGCAGGGATTCCAGAAATATTGGGAGTGACCAGAATCTCAGATGTTGTTGGAACTTCCGTTCTAACTTTAAAAGGAGATTTTGACCTGGTCAAGCGAGTTCGCTTCGTCCGTACTACTCTCGGTTCCGGAGACAAAGGCGGTTGACTCGCAAGCCTCCCTGAACGACGGGGTTTTAATTGACTTTCCTCCACGGTTGCGGATTACTTGATCAACTAAAATACAAAAAGGGGAATTATGTTTCCGTATTGAATGAATTTTATTAGACGCTTTTAGACACAACTTTGCTTTTTCATGTTTTAAGAGTCGAGAAAAAGCTAAAGATGACTCTAGTCGCCTTCGATGTATTAACGAGCCCGAAGTGACAAATGCTCGGTTGGACCTTTTCAGTTATAGAGTTTGAAAAGGGCCAAAAGAAACTGCTCTGGAGATCTAGGCAGAGGGTGTGCCAAACCTTTCGCGAAACCACAGAATACGTTTTACGGTACGGGTGGTCGATCTTCGTGAATGCTGTGTTCACTGCATCGCGATCAGTAGGGCGGTCGACACGGCTTCCTAAGGATAAAGGATAAAAGCCTATAGGGGTCTCCCAATATACGCGACGGTACGCGGGAGCTCAAGTCCGTATTAGTGCCACCGACTCTCAGGAGGAATCACCCACCTTCGTAGAGATCGACAGTCACTACGTTTAACGACGCCGGAACACGTCTCTACCTAGACCTCTATTGTGAGCGTTATGTTACAATGCGTTTTTAGATTCATTCAATATATTTTAAGTTGATCTTGTTTATCAGTTTGTCTTTCAGGATCACCACGAGATGTATTGGTACAAATTCCTAAATGCAGCTAAAATGATAAGCAAGCTTTCACAATCTTTTTAGCTTTGAAAATCCTAACTACTGAGGGGAGAGAAAAACAATATCTTTCCACACAGAGCACCAAGCACAAACTAATGCACTTTCTCCTAGATCAGACACCCAAACTTATCAAAATGCAAATGCAAGATGCATGTATTTCTTTTCTTTTCCTTTAATGTTGATGTAGACAAAAGGAAAACTGTTGTATGACTTTCGAATTCAATTTGAAGCGTAAACAAACCAGTTTTTCTAAAATGAAAAGACGCTTTACAGGTACTTGTTTCAACACTAAAAATATATGAATTCAAACCATAAAGTGAAAAACAAACAAACTCAAACAGCCATGAACAGTAATAAAACTAGCTCATAAGATCACAAAGACACTTTTACAGTTCAGGATCTAGAGGCCACAGCTATACTGGTTCGCTTTTCACAATGGGAAACTGTAACTGAAATAAGAAATACTGAAAGAACATTCACAGTTTCATCACACAACTGAGGCGGAATAATATCAAGGAGAAGTGGCTTACAGCAAGTACAAAGCAAGCAATCAGCAAAAAACAAGTGCAAACAGGGCCAAGACACAATAGGAAGACTGAGCAAGACAAAGGCTAACTGGACCAGCGCAGGTTCTAGTCTGCCAGTTTGACTCTCAGCGCAGTTCCCGAAGGGAGCACCTGCGCTGTAATGCAGACTGCCTGTGGACAGCCTGCACTGACTCACGAGAGTTTCGTCTACAAAGAATTCCGGGTCATAAAAAGCTCAAAAATGCACTGTTTTTGATGAAATAAAAAGCTATAGGTCAAGTACAGGCTAAGGTATGATCAAGAGGATGAAGATCTATCACAAAGAGTAAAGAGTCTTTTGTAGATAAGCTCTTCAAATCTTGAATTTGCTCAGCAAATGAGCAAGAGTAGCAGTCCCTCTACTTCGCTTTTGATATAGTCAAAAGCTTTTCGATTTGGTACTCTTTTCTTCAAGAAATGAATAGCAAAATACTACAAACACCAACAAGATACTAGGCTCCCCAGCGGAGTCGCCAGTTTGTTGTGGGGAAAAGTATCCGATGCGGATGACCCTATCCCTACTCTAAAGGTGACAGTCTTTAGCAACAACTGAAAGTAAAGCTTTGATGTTTTCCTTTATGAAAGTACAGAGAGGGGGAAGAAATGATCAACCAACCTGGTATCCTTCGCTTAGTCGATCTTGATCCTCTCTCTTTGTCTCTTGTTCCCAGCTCCTTGCTCTCTTTGCCGGTCCAGCTACACACAGATCCTGCACAAAACAAGAGAGGAAACTACAAGATACATGTACTCATAACTGATGCATGGATTAGAGTGAATCAAATATACATGTAAATACAATACATCAATGCAATACAAGTATATAGGAGAACATGCAAAACTTTATTGATAGAAGTAACAGGGTTCTGAGAAGGTTACAACCAATGATGGCTCCAATCCAGCAGCACCTCCCCAGCAGCAAGAACTCTCCTCTTCACCTCTAGTAAAACAATCACCCAATAGCTCTAACTGTAATCCAACAGCACCTCCTTGCTTTACACAAAATTCCAGCCTCCTTAGACCTCATAGAAGAGCTCTATATATAGGAGAGAAGAAGAGAGGATGAGTCAGCTTGAGGCTGGCATAGAGCTGACTAGTGTCCTCTCCCTCTTCAGTTAATCTTCAGTTCTTGAGTCCACTTGGAGATCCTTGCTTACACATGGTGATCAAGTACCTCTTACTCATCACAAGGCGAATCTGATGAACCAAGTGTCAGTTTGGAAGCTTCCTGGGCAGTTGACACCTTGCAGGATGACTGTGCCACTTGGCCAATCTCGCCCAGCGCAGGTAGCCTTCATTACTTTTGACTTCCAGCGCAGGTACAGAGTGGGACAGTTGCATTACAGCGCAGAAGCTCAGTTAAGCAGCTGACATGATCCAAAATAAGCCTGTTTTGAAGTGTTTTCAGGTGGAGAACTGATTGGAAGTGCTGTTGTTTGATGACCTTGTTCTTTTAGGGGTAAGAACAACATGTTTAGGGACTGAGGATCCCTGTAATTATTGACATTCCATGCTCCATGATGCGAGGCACAAAAATGTCTATAACAGTTGCCCCCTAAAGTATGAGGCCGTTTATCGGGTGAAATGCTTTATCTAGAGGATCCGAAGTTCGTTCCAGTACTGAGGAGAGTGCCCTGTAATACAATACAATACAATACAATACATTATTTTTCATTCATCATTATTCTCATGATCTAGCTGAGGCGGGCATTCCCACGCTCAGCTTTTTATAAATACATTTTGGTACATATGACAGACGATCGTCTGAAGATAGACTGATAATTTTCTGCTGAAATTATCATCCTTTGAGTAGGATGATCATCTGCTGCAATGATGTACATGGCAAATGCTTTTATATTTCCTGAATATATATCGCAGCCCGGATGGATGAAACTAGATCCGGGGTCTTCAAACTCGTTCGATCTTCACTCTAAGTACAAGTCGATCCATGTGAGAATTGCGCTGAAGTCAAACATGGAAAGACATCGCTTGATTACCGGTCAATAATGTAAACCGTTAACAAGCGCGAGAGGAATCACCAATAATGACGATGACCCTCAAGGTACTGCAGTACAATTCACGTGGCGTGAGTAAAGGACTTGGCGTCGAACGCCACGCAAAATCTTCTGGTCGAAGGTCATTGATGTATAGCTGTCGCCGGAAGTGAGAAACTTGCCATTGAGGCATGCAAGCTTCAAAGTACTGATGGGGGTGTTCCTAGATCAACTTCTTGGATAATGAGCTGAAGTCGACAAGAAGCGATCCGTCAAAGGAGGGCCTTAATGAATCCCACATCAATGACACGGAACGGAGCTAATGACTTTAGTGGAGGTGAAAACAAACTGTGACATATGATTCAGGGTGGCGATCATGAATGGATGAAAGATAATGTATGGCAGTGGATGGGACACGGTTGACACTTTCAGAATGACCCCTCTTGAACATATAACGACACTGATGCGATGGATCGGTAGCATTACCCCAAACGTGGATGGTGTGGCGAGGACCATGGTGATGAGACCGGTGAATGAAACAACCCAACCCGATGTGATACGGAGGAAAAGTGTCATGTTCAAGAGTGACTCGCTACCATTAAACTTTGAATGTTCTCCCAATTTTTCCCCAGTCATTTCTGACCAGTACCTCTTTATTTTTGTCAAGCTTGAGGAGGATAACATATGCTTGTTCTATAACCTGCCCTTCGGGCAAGCCTATCGCTATGATTTAACGAGCCTAGCGATAGGGAAACTCGTTCTTGTCTAAAGACAAGTTTGTCGCTATTTAATCATTTTAACGAGTCTAACGACAAGGAAAACTCGGTCCTTTTCATTTTTAGAGAGTCTGAAAAGGTACAGAAAGTCAACTCCATAATTCCTTTTTCGTCATCTAATCCCTTAAGTCTGAAAAAGTATAAAACAATACAGAAGGGATGGCTATTCGGTACTTTTACGAGCCGAACAAGACAAGCGCTCGATCTTTTTGTGCAATAATCCCTCGGGTCCAAAAAGATTAAAATCTAGAGGAGGGATAGCTTTCGGTCGTTTAACGAGCTAGAAGGCCAAAACTCGGCAAACTTTTCATATTTCACGAGTCAGTGAAAAGAGCTCAAAGAAGACTCGTCTTTTGAGGAACGAGTGATAAACAGGGATAGCAACTGATTCCAGGTACAAATTGGAATTTTCCAATCACGGCAGTGTCACAAGGATGGCTAGGTGAAATCACTCTTCGCAGCTGTTTCTCAAAAGAGGTAAACACACAAATGGAAGTGAATGATCGGCCAAATGAACAGTGGAGGTGATGGATGAAAACACGATCAAGGTTCTTATGGCTGATGAATTTACGATCTCAAAAGGTTATTTACCGGTTCATTTTTTCCATGAGCTTGAACTCTGAGGGAAACTTTTGCTCACACTTTTCTATTTTTTAACGAGCATAAATTCAGTCCTAAAACTGCTCGGATTTGCGTTTATTTTTTTTAACGAGCATGAACTATATGCTAAAACTGCTCGACATACCAGTCATATGAAGAACGCCTCTCGTAAGGACCAATTTTTATAGAGCTTATGCCTTACCACAGCTGTGCTCACTTTTGGCAAATTTTACTTTTGCCCCACAGGCTTTCTCTCATGCAAGCTTGGAAACGGCTAATCTTAAAACCAGATAAATAACCGCCCCTAGCTTGCACTCCAGAAAGTTTGCATGCCCCCAGGTATAGGATAGAATTTCGAGGCTGCCCCTCCTCTCCCCTACTTCTGTTTTTCTTTGGGTGTTCACATTTATTTGTCATCTTGCTAATCTAATGCTAACGATACTTGTCTTCTCGTTATTTTAAGGGGTCTTACGCAGTACTCAGGCTTCCCGTCGGCCCACTTTTAACAAACAGCTATTTATGACAATAGAAGAACACTACTCAAAGATAAAACATTGGTATTATTGAGGGAGGCTTGCCTCTTTCTTATTATTCCAAAGACGGTTCGATTTGCTGCCGCAGATCAATCTCTTTCTTCGGCGGTGCCTATCATTGGGTTGTCCTAAGATGGTTACCCTCTGTCACAACAATACGGTCTCCTTCTTAATAGACTGCCCCTTCTTATCCTTCAAAACACATGTTTCGATGGGCGAGGCTTGAATTTAAAGATGGTGACTACTTGTTGTAATAAGGGAATTCCTACTCGGGCATTGCCCACTTTTTTAGACAAAGGTGAATGATTCCCAAACACATAACTTTAACAAAAGATCATTTTTCCAGAACAACCCCACTTCCTACGGACGGGGTACGGACTAGTCATGTTCTCCTGCGGAAATTCTGTCTTATACCCGGAGTTTCTTCTGCCCGAAGCAGACCAGGGTGCATGCCCCCTGGGTCCTAGTCTTTCTTTCCGAATCACTCGCGCTCATCGGGAAGGAGGACCGGGGGTGGAGGCGAATCTTGAGTGAACAGACCATTTAGGATTGGTATTTGACTATTTGCGATGCGAGATCCCGGAAGTGAAAGTTGGTCTACGAGCTTGACCACCCTTCCTTCATGTGGAAAACACATTACTCTAAAGAGTGAGGAGACTATCGCTCCCATGCAATAAATATAGTCGCGTCCAAGGAGTAGGTTATAATCCAAGGGTCCTTGAACTACCAACACGTTCATCCTGACGGTCTTCCCCTTCAATGTAACAGGTACATCGGGGAGGATCCCTAATGGTCGACTGGTTCCTTTATCAAAACCTGAGAGATTTCTCAACTCAGGTAAAAGCGCCGGGGAACCCAGTGCTTTCCAAGCAACAGAGGAAAGGATACTCACAGACGCCCCTTCATCAATGATAGTACCAGCCATAATCATTCTATAGATCTGGACAATGATTCTGAATGGTACACTGGCTGGTAACCGGGGTCTGCCTAGTTGATTCCAATCAAAGGATACAACCAGGTTGCTTGGCGGTGGGACCGAATATACGGCCGGATACGACTCTGATGATGTTCCTTCCTGCGATAAAGGAATGGGCGCATTTCCCTGATTCTCATCGGAGTCGGTGCTGATGAAAAGAACCTGGATGGTGTCATCCTTGTTCTCATTAGTGAGGGTGTCGCATGAAGACGACTCTTCGGCGACGGTGTCATTTGAAGACGGGTCTTCAATGACGGGGTCATTGGACGATAGAACCTCTGAAGGAAGAACCGGGCCAACTGCCGTATCGACCTTTAGACTTTCGTCTGGTCTGGATTCAGTAGGTTCATTCTCAATGACCGACGCTTCAGTTGACCACTTGAGTGGTTCAACCGGATTTTCAACTATCGAGGGATTAGGCGCGAGTTTTTGATATCCAGGTGGAAGTCGCACCGGTGACACCGGGCGATCTTCCAAAACTCTCTTGGCCTCATCTAAGAATGGACATTTGTGGATGGCATGATGACCTTCACACAATAGACAGGGTGATCTTGGTCCCCTTCTTCGTCCTTCACTCTCGCTAGTCGACGGAATGCAATCAACATGACAACCAGAGGTTGATGCTACCGGATTGTGCAACCTTGGGGACCAGTCCCTTAGTATCCGGGGAATACAAGGACAATCACGATGGAAATGGATCCCTTTGCAAATGACACATGGCGATTTAGGCCCGGTCGGTGCAGTGTGTGGGTTTTTGTCAGCTTTCTTCTGCTTGCCCCCAGTCGCCTTCGCCAGAGGCTCCTTCTGCTTCTTTTCTTTCTTCTTCTTTTCATTCTTCTCCTTGGGAGGCTGACTTTTGCCGGCTCTACCTTGCGAAGATGAAGGATCAGAGGAAGTATCATAAGAAGTGGAAGGCTGGTGGGTAGTTCTAGATTGTTCTGACTGTTGATTCGAATGCTCAGGATTAGTGGCGATCTGGACTACATTAGTTGAAAAGAGCCATACAGGGAGGCCGATTGTCAATCCTGGAAGCGACAATGTAGCCATATGAGGCGCACCAACATCTCCCCAAGAGGAGAAGGGATTTGGACTTCCGCCAAGGTTACTTCCTTGGTTGGTGGGCTCCATACTTTTCAACTGAAAGATCAACGTGGGAATAACAGGTGATTATGTTCCGCTTTAAAATAAATTTTATTAACGACGCTTTTAGACACAAACTTGCTTTTTCATGTTTTAAGAGTCGAGAAAAAGCTAAAGATGACTCTAGTCGCCTTCGATGTATTAACGAGCCCGAAGTGACAAATGCTCGGTTGGACTTTTTCAGTTATAGAGTTTGAAAAAGGCCAAAAGAAACTGCTCTGGAGATCTAGGCAGAGGGTGTGCCAAACCTTTCGCGAAACCACAGAATACGTTTTACGGTACGGGTGGTCGATCTTCGTGAATGCTGTGTTCACTGCATCGCGATCAGTAGGGCGGCCGACACGGTTTCCTAAGGATAAAGGATAAAAACCTATAGGGGTCTCCCAATATACGCGACGGTACGCGGGAGCTCAAGTCCGTGTTAGTGCCACCGACTCTCAGGAGGAATCACCCACCTTCGTAGAGATCGACAGTCACTATGTTTAACGACGCTGGAACACGTCTCTACCTAGACCTCTAGATGTTTGCGTTAAATTCCAAAGCGTTGTTATGTAAATTGAGTTTATTTTAATGTTGATCTTTCTTAACAGTTTGCCTTTCAGGTTCGCCACGAGATGTATATATACAACTTCCTATATGCAATCTAAGAATGAGAAGCAAATCTTTTCAATCTTTCAACTTTGAAAACCTTAATCTACTTGAGGGAAAAGAAGGACACAACTTTTTCCACAGATCAAAGAACACACACTAAAATGCACATCTTCCTAAATCGTCAAGCATACAGTCAAATGCAAAATGCACAATGCATGTATTTCTTTTTGTTATCCTTAATGTTGATGCTAGACAAAAAGGAAACTGTTGTATGATTTCGAATCTAATTTCAAGTAGAAATAAACAAGCTTGTCCACAATCAAAAAGACACCTTATGATAGACTTGTTTGAACACAGGAAATGTATAGATTCCAACCATAAAAGTGAAGAGCAAACAAACTCAAACAGCCATGAACAGTAATAAAACTAACTCAAAAGATCACAAAGACACTTTTACAGTCCAGGATCTAAGAGGTCACAGCTATACTGGTTCGCTTTTCACAATGGGAAACTGTAACTGCAACAAGAAATACTGAAAGAACATTCACAGTTTCATCACACAACTGAGGCGGAATAATGTCAAGGAGAAGTGGCTTACAACAAGTACAATAACCAGCAAGCAATCAGCCAAAAACAAGTGCAAACAGGGCCAAGACACAATAGGAAGACTGAGCAAGACAAGGGCTAACTGGACCAGCGCAGGTTCTAGTCTGCCAATTTGACTCTCAGCGCAGTTCCTGAAGGGAGTACCTGCGCTGTAATGCAGACTGCCTATGGACAGCCTGCACTGACTCACGAGAGTTTCGTCTACAAAGAATTCCGGGTCATAAAAAGCTCAAAAATGCATTGTTTTTGCTGAAATAAAAAGCTATAGGTCAAGTACAGGCTAAGGGATGATCAAGAGGATGAAGATCTATCACAAAGAGTAAAGAGTCTTTTGTAGATCAGCTCTTCAAATCTTGAATCTGCTCAGCAAATGAGCAAGAGTAGCAGTCCCTCTACTTCGCTTTTGATATAGTCAAAAGCTTTTCGATTTGGTACTATTTTCTTCAAGAAATGAATAGCAAAATACTACAAACACCAACAAGATACTAGGCTCCCCAGCGGACCCACAAGACGAATCAGCAGAGACCTTGGCCGAGTTGGAGATTCATCTAGAGTGTTTGACAGGGGACATTCCAGAGACCGGCATAGATGACATTCCTCATCGACTGTAGCGCTATGTGATTGGGGTCCCAAGACCTTTTAGGAGGTTCCTTTGTAAGGTGGCCCGTACAGTGGTTTCTTATCGAGATCATCACCAGTGATAGGATGATCACCTATTGTAGACACATGACATTTTTTGCTTTTTGTACTTATCATTTTTGCCGATCATAAGGTGTTTTTCAACCTATGATCGAGGACGATGTATATTTTGACACACTCCTATATTATACTATATCACTATTACCGGCTTATCTTGTAAAACATGTTATGAAATGCTTTTAAATTTACATGTATGATTATTGAAAATTTCTACTTAACATTCGAGAAGCAATTGCATCTGCTAATGTATTTAAAGATATTGGAATATGCTGATATTCAATATAATCAAATTCACGTTCCAAGAGATGCACTCTGAAAAATAATCTCAATAACACTCGATTTCTAATGGCATATACTCTATTAAGCTATAATACAACGAGTTCAGAATCTAACCTCACTATCAAACTCCAAATCCCAAATGAAATAGATTCAGATAATAACTCAATCACTGCACTATACTCTGCAATGTTGTTCGTTGTTTGACCAAGGCTTACCCCATGCATAGATACCAACTCGTCAGAGGGCGAATAGATAACCCAAGCTGCAGAAGAAATGTTCCATGTATTACGACAAGCACCATCAGTAAAACCAATGTATGTTTGGAGAGGCATCGACATCTGCAATATCAAGAGTAAAACCAAGATAAGCAGGAATAATGACGAAAAACACTCTCTAAGCTAAGCACACTTTTTAAACTAAAACACACCAGCTAGAAAGAAAACTATCCTAACTAAAAATCTCCACACCCATTCTTTAAGCATAATACCTCTTCAGGTAAAGACCATTTCTGGGTTTACCTAAAGAGTCCCCATCAAAGTTTACCAATTCATAGGCCCCTTTTGCTAGCTTTCGCTTGACAACATAGGGACCATGCCACATAGGAATGAATTTTCCAGCACCTAATTTATCATTAGCTTGATCGTATAATAAGACTAGGTCTCCTTCCGAAAAATTTCGAGGGGTCACATTTCAATCATACTTAGCTTTAATACGTTTTGCGTGAGTTTCGATCACCAATGCGGCATCACATCGATTCTCATCTAATTGAGCCAAGTATAACAAACATTTTTCCTCTTCGGAAGTGGCTGGAAGTAACTCGATGGCCATTTGGAATGACAGGATTTTGCATTCAATGGGTAACACAGCTTCCAGACCATAAACTAGTTGGAAAGGAGTGAACCCTGTTGACGTTTTTACTGAGGTTCGATACGCCCAAAGCGATGAAAATAGCATGTTATGCCAATTCGACCGATGAATCCCAATGATTCGTCGCATCATGATGACTAAAACTTTGTTGATGGATTCAACCAGACCATTAGCTTGTGGATAATAAGAAGTTTAACTATAGTGATGCAAGCCAAGCTGGCTTGTAAGTTCAGTCATCATAACGTTTCAGAAATGATGCCCATGATCAGTGATAATCGCTTGTGGAACACCAAACCTAACAATTATATGATTGAACACAAAAATTGCAGCTGTTTTTCCGTCTGCCTCAAATGTAGGTATCGCCTCGGCCCACTTGGTAAAATAATATACTGCAAGGATGATATACGCATGCCCCCCGACCAAGGGAGTGTTACATGTAATAAAATCGATACCCCATTTGAAAAAAGGACTAATGACAATTATAGGGTGGAGAGGAGCAGGTGGAGCGCGCATCTTTCGATAAAAAATTTGGCAGTTGTGGCATTTTCGGACCGCGTTAATACAATCTTTAAACAAGGATGGCCAGAAGTAGCCAACGCGCAATATCTTTTGGGCTATGGCATACCTAGACATATGACCGCCACATGCTCCAGAGTGACAGTCATTTAGAACCATTTCAGCTTCCTCATGAGTTAAACAACATCGAAAAACAGAGTCCGCCCCACGGCGATAAAGAGTATCTCCATTAATTCTGAATTGTTGGGACTCGAATCGTATTTTTGACGTTCTGACCTTGAAATTTTTGGCCGAAAGGATTGGGTATGGAGATAAACGATGATATCCCCATACCACAGATCTAAAGTGCTTATTAGAAACAAGGATTCGTCCACAATGGGCTCCTCCGCCACAGTTTCTGTGTTAGCACGCGGGAAGTCACACATTAACTCCACAAAAACTAAAGATTTCTTAGACTTAGACTTTTCAAATTCCAAGTCGAACTCCTGCAGGATCATAATCCATTTGGAGTACTTGCCCCATAGCAATTGCTTGGTCAAAATGTAGATCATAAGGTTGCAATAAGAAATTACTGTAGTTTTACGTAGTAAAATGTAGTGACGAAAACGTTGGACAGCTTGAACAACTGCCAATGCCAATTTCTCCAAATGTGAGTATTTTAGCTCAGTTGGATTTAAAGTTCGACTAAGGTAATATATCACATTTTCAGTACCGAATTCATCTTCCTGAACTAACACCATTCCAATGGTGGAATGGGAGGCGGCGAGATACAAGAAGTAGTCCTGGTTGTAGTTGGGAGGATGCAATAACGGTGCATGGGTCAACGCGTGTTTTAGTGCATCAAAAGATTTCTGAGCTATCTCATCCCAATAGAATGGATTATTCTATTTCAACAACCTGGTAAAACCCTTTGTAACCTCGACATAGTTAGGAATGAATCGTCTTAAAAAGTTTGCTTTCCCTTGCAAACTTTGGAGTTGGTGAAGACTCGAAGGAGGAGGCAGTTTGACAATAGCTTCAACCTTCGAGGGATCGACGTGAATGCCGACTTTCGAAACAACAAACCCCAGAAACCGACCCGTTTCTATACAGAAAAAAAACTTGTGTGGATTCAACCTAATCCGATAATGCCTACACCTCATAAAGATTGCTCGTAAATGGATGAGATGATCAGTTCGATGTAATGAATGAGCAGGTAAATCATCAAGATAGGGTTGCACAATGTGTTTGATGTCATGAAATGCATAAGACATGGCCCTTTGAAAAGTTGCCCCAGCATTCTTGAGCCCAAAAGGTAATTTTCAATAAGCAAATGTCCCCCATGGACAAATGAAAGCCGTTTTTGGTTGATCGGCAGGTAGAATATTGATTTGATTGTATCCGGAAAACCATCCATGAAGGAGAATATTTCGCTGCCAGCACAATCATCAATGATTTGATCGATATAGGGAGTTGGGTAATTGTCCTTTGGACAGGCTCGATTAATGTCCCTATAATCGATACATATTCTTATTGTTCCTTGCTTTTTGTTAACCAGAACAATATTCGATACTCAATCCGTTAACGGAATCGGATAAATGAAACCTGCTTTGAGTAATTTTTCAACTTCTGCTTTAATCACAGCAACTTTTCTCGGGTGAATCTGACGTAAACGTTGCCGGATGGGTTTAGCATCCGGGTAAGTTTTGATTTCATGAACAACAATTGTGGGGTCAATTCCTGGCATTTCCTCATATGACTAGGCAAACACGTCGCCGAATTCTTGAAATAGGGCCTTATATATTTGAATTTCATCTTTCGTATAGGAGGCACCTATATGAATGTTTTCAACAATTCCAGGCTTAACCAAAATATCAATAGGAATAGTTCGAGAAATGTTTCCCAAATTTAACTCGGAATCAGGATTTTTCATTGGACTCTGAGGTTCCTTGACATATTCAGTCATAAAAATTGATGAGAAATCATTTTCAAAACGATCACTCTCGGGTAAAAACGAAGATCTGTGATGAAGATCTTCCCATGGTAAATCATCGACACATAGGATTTCACGAATTTGCTCATCAGAGTGAACAAGTTCGGAAAACATTGTTGAATTCGAGTTTGATGTGAAAAGTGATTCCTCATGGACCACATTCATTAAGTCAATTTTGGTTGAAGATGGGTCGGAAAATGACTGCACAGCCTGATACGCAATTTCATATGGACTCAAAGGAATAACATCACCAAATGAGTCTATCTCAGATTCAGAAGGTATGATCCAAGGATCGGCATAAACAATGGTGTCTGACGAAATTATATGAATGGTTGCAAAAGAAGACGATGCGTTGATCGGAGGAAAAGGAAAAGTTCCCAATAAACCGGCATCTTTAACTAGTCCTACTCCAACATCCTTATACGGGATAGTTGTTTTACCGACATGCTGTATGCTTTCAGAAGAGGCTGGGTCGGATGAAAAGTAAGTCAGCTGGTCTATTGTTACGATCTTCCCATTATGAGCAAACTTTATAACCCGAAAGACCGATGAAACGACAACTGTCATAGCGTAAGACCAAATACGACCCAAGAGAAGGTTGTAATCTAGAGGGGCATCAACCACCTCCACATCTATATTAACAGTTTTGCCTTCAACCCCTATAGGTAAATCCTGTAGAATGCCAAAAAGATGAAACCCATGGCCATCAAAGGCCTTTAGAATCGTCGGGGATTGATTTAGTGAAGGAGAACCAAGCGATCTCCAACACTGTATCGACATAATACACGTTGAGGCTCCCTCATCAATCACAGTCCTATGAATAGGTCTGTTTTTTACTATCACTGGGATCTGGAAAGCCATTTGATGAGGTAAGCGTGGTGTACTATTTTCTAGATCGAAAATTATTAGGTTCGAGTCCTTAACGTCAACAGCTCCTATAACCGACAAAAGTAATTTACGTTGTGCTGGACATGATTGCAGCACTTCCAAAGCCGACATCGCTGAAGGTGAAATAGCTAAATATTCAACAATGTTATAGTTCTGAGTTGCTCTCGCATGTGGATTGAAAGCTGACTTTCAAAGTATACCCTTGGTGAGCAGTTTGATTACTAAGTCTGGATTAGGTTTCTCGATATGTAGCGGATTGGAACCGGGAGCTGAGGTTGATGGGTTAGAATGAGAAGATTCTGATTCTTTACCATCAACAGGACTTTTACTTCCATAATCATGCGATCGAGTCGCAATCCTAACATGGGACATCATCAGTATGGGTTCTTCATTGGCATTTGAGGAAGAACCTATCATCTTACTCTCTTGACTTGCAAAAGGATCCTCCAAAAGAGCAGGTGTTTGGGAACCTTTGACAATCTTCACAACCTCTGCACGATGAGGGCAGTCTCTTGTAAAATGTTCTCCGTCACAAATGAGACAAGGATAACGAGGTTTGCATTTCTCATCAGTTGATTCCGCTTTTTCTGGTTTCTCCTTTGAATTTTTATCTGTTTTATTTTTCTTCTTCCCTTTCTTCTTACCACCAGATTTTGATTTAGCTGTAGATGACTCTACAACATGAATATCGGCAGAAATTTCCGCGGAAAAATCTACTGTCGGGGAATCTGGCAAGGTTATGGTAGGGGAAGAATTCTTGGAAGACTTCTTCTTACTTTTGGTATTAACCATACCAATCATATCGTCAGCGGCATGAGACCCTGAAGGAGCTACAGCGATTTGATATTGCTTAGGAAGATCGGGGATTTTCTCGTGTAATGTACTTGACTGAGTATAAACTAAGTCGAGGTACTGTGCTTGAGCAATTACTTGCTCCTCAGTAACGACTCCGGCCTTAGCTACATCCTCAGTGATCTTTGGCAATAAGGATCTTACAAACCATTCAGCTAAGATTTGATCCAGAATAAAAACCTTCATTAAACTCCATCGACGTCTCCATTCATGAATGTGATCTGAAATGTAAGTGGACGTCGACTGCTTTAATGAAGTTAGTAACTCTGTGCCATTGTCATATCTGACTGGCAACTGAAAATGAGTTAAAAACGAAGTAGCTAACTGACTAGAGTTATAAAAAGTGGCTCGCGGTAACTCAATGTACCACTTGGCCGCAAGACCAATTAGAGTGCACTAGAAAAGCCTTAAAAGGATTGAATCATCTAAAATGGAGTTAGATTCACACCAGAGGTGATAAGTCATCACATGGTTCGACGGGTCCTCTCCCGATTTGCCTTCAAACTTAGGAATATCACTAGGCAACTTATTCGGCATTGGCGGCCAAAACGAAAGATAGTTAATGGGATCATTCGTTAGGCGCGACAAGTCAGGCAAGTCCAAAGTTGCGATAAACAGTAACTGACGATTAGGGTCCCTAAAAATTTGGGTCATGAGAGCAGCCCCAGGAGGAGGATATCCAGAATAACTAGGAATTGGAATTGTGTTTGGGATATTGTATCCTCTCGGAAAACTAGGATTAACTGGACCGTATTGGGGTTGTTGAGGTTGTTGATATGTATACCCAGGGTATGATTGATACTGATAGATTGGCTGCTGCACAGCAGGATTGAATTGGTATTGTCCCTGGTATGGTTGATAAGTAAATTGTGGTTGACTTGTGACAACTGTACTTGAACCAGGTTGTCCTACAGGCATCTGAATCGAAGTTTGAATTGTGGATCCAAACTGAGGTAAAGATGTCTGAGGAGTTGATACAGGAACAGTAGAAACCGGAGCTGTCAATACTCCAGAAGTAGGTGGGGTAGATTGAACAGATGTTGCAGCAGTTACAACAGCCGTTTGAGGCGGAGTACGAGGCATACTAGGCCCAGGTTGAGAAACTACCGAAGGTACAAAAGTCTGAATAGTAGACTGGACAGGTTGCTGGGGTGAACCTGAAACTAAGGGTTGTCCAGTTTGAGATGACAACTATACATTCGGTTGCAAGACCTGTTGAGTTTGCGATGGATCCCACACTAAGTTCATTCCGGGGTACAGACCCATAACAGGTTGAGAATATTGAGGACCATAACCGGGTTGAGGGTAGGGTTGATAATTCAAAGGTACATTTCCCGTTCCTTGAACATATGGTTGACCGGAGGGTGGTTGGAAACCTTGGTTTGAGTACTGACATTGGGGTTGATACCCTTGAGGCACATACTGATACTGGGGTTGACCTTGAGGTACATACTGATACTGGGTTTGACCTCGAGGTACATATTGAGTCTGGGGTTGACCTTGAGGAACGTACTGTCCCGTAGGTATGTATTTTCCTTAAGGTTGCCCCCCAGGCGCAAATTGGGTACCTTGAGGTTGCCCCTAGGCACAAATTAGGTACCTTGAGGTTTCCCCCCAGGCGATAATTGAGGATTTTGAGGCTGCCCCCCAGGCGGTAACTGGCCACCTTGAGGTTGAGGGTTAGGAATAATACCTGACATCATGAGAATATCTTCTACACTCAACGACTTAGTACTATTGTTTCCAGTTAATAACCCTTGTTCAATGGGTTGAGGAGACGCTCCTGCAAAAGTACCAGAAAGTGACTGATACCCAGAGGGAACATAAGGACCGCCATACAGAAAGGATTCTGGCGATTGAGAAAACATGGATGACTGTCTTGACATATTTAATGGAGGACAGTAACCTCTAGGTGTTGGGTGATAAGGAATACGATGTGGTAAAAAACTTAGTCCCGGGTTTTCCAAAAAGTTAGTCAATGAAAGATACCAAGCACTGCTCCTAGGTGGACTATAAAAAATTGATTCACGCTCCCTAATTTCAATAATAGGTTGATTTTCAGGGATAGGGATGCCTACTTCTTCTTCCGGAGTGGCAAGTTCTTCAATAGCTATAAGTCCAGAAGGAAAATTTTGGGTAATTATTCTTTCTACCCTGGGTGAACCAGGACCACTAGAAGTTGGAGAGGTAAACCCTGATGTTGGAGTAGCAACAAATTCACTTTCAGGTTTGGATATTTCAGGTTCCTCACCTATATCACTAGTACATGAAAAGCTACCAATAATTTCGGAAACAGACACCGATTGTGGATTATAATCTGCTACTAAAGCTTTAAAATCAGGATGTACCACTAAAGAAGACTCTCCTTCTTCAGGTGACCCAACTCTACTGTCTCTAGGAGTTATAAGGGCTCTTAACCCTTCAGGTTGGCTCTGTGAAAACTCCAGAGGTTAGCCCCGAAGTCTACGAGACTTCCTCGGTAATTCAGCCATGATTAAAAATTTTGACTACTTCATATAAAAACAAAGTAAAATATCAATGAAAACCACCTAAAGCCTCTAAAGAACCAAACGAATTTGAATCACACACCTAAAGAATCTAGGAGATCAAACCACACACAAACAGTAACTTTCCGTACTGAAAACACTAGTTGGTGATGAAATCCAACGTCGCAGAGTTCAATACAGAAATGGCGGTTGGAAGAGTTACCTTGGCAACCTGCTTAATGAATAGACTAGCACAAGTTCCTCCACTAAACCGTCTCGAGTCAAGAGAACCCCTGAGAAAATCCAAGTGAGTCTAGCCGACGTCTACTCCAGGTACAGTGGGATCTTCCCACCACTGTCACCTTAGGAAGAATCCTATAGAATATGGTCACTAAGGTTACCAATAGAAACAAATATACCTGGGGGAACAGTCTACGATCCGATACGCACGTAAGGGCAGAGTAACAAGCTCAATCCCCTTGAAGGCTCCTTGACATAATCCAAGGTTTACCAACAAGTGACCCCAAGCTCCTCGACAATGGTTAATCTGAGGTTTACCGTTTTTAATACGTGAATATCTGGCGTCGTTCCCAATGAGGAAGGATTGATTCCCACACTAGTTCGAACACGATCTCGTGCTTCTCCTTTAAGAGGAGATTTCCCAGATCATAAATGCAACAATTGGATTTTTCTCCTACCGCAAGATACAGCTACTTGTTTGTTTTATTGTCTTGGAGAGTTAATTACTCCCTACTCCAAGACACTAGCCTAAGCTATGTTGGTGCATCAAAGCCCCAGAAATAAAAATATTACTAGATAGATTTTACTTTAAGCGTTATTTTATTGGTTTTTGTTTAAGTCAAGAGGTGCCGAGATGAAACTTGTGGTGTGAAGGCTCGGCTCGAAATCACTAAAAAATGCACTTAAGATGATTAAGCAATCTTTTCCCTTCAATGAACTTCTAGCTAGGAAAGAGTTTGAGAATGCAAATGCTTGTAAACACAAATATTTTTTAACAAACAAATTAAAAGAAGAGCTTTTTGTCTTTTCTAATTCACTCAAAACGAGACAACTAGTTATTTTCACAAAAAATTCCCTTTTCTTTCAAAACACTCAAATACTACAAAAATAAACTTTTTCAAAAGAGATTTTTATTTTTTATAAAACACTCAAAACTATGGAAATAACTAATCTTGAGATCTATAAACTATAAAAAACTATTTGAAGTCAAAGCTTACAAGATGTCTTTTTCAAGGATGTTTTACTTAGCTATAAGCAAACTAAGGACTAATTTGTCCAGAATCACAAATCAGTCAAAAAACAACCAATTCTTGTTTTCTTTTCTAAAAATGAAATCCAACCTTTTAAAACAAGCCTTTTTGAAGTTTCGTAAAGAGAAAACACAAGGTGGATTCCTCAACAAAGGTAGGTTTTGCAAATGGTCAGACTCATAAGAAGGCTAGTAAAAACCAAGGTGATCTGAGGCTTCTACAGCTTCTAAGCTCTAAGCCACTACAAGACCAAAATGAAAACCAAGCCCAACAACCAAAACTTCTAGGAATTTCACCTAAAACCATAACACCAATGGAATTAACCTAAGAAAAGCTTCTGACAGGTTACATGCAGGTCTGGGCAGGGGATAATAACATCTAAACAAAAACTAAGCTGACTAACAAAGAAAATCTTATGTTTTCCAAAATTTTGACAGGGTCCGCAGGCCCAACACAAGTGCAGTACCACTCTGTGCTAAAAGCAAAAGTGCGGATAGGTCTGCACTGTGTCCCAAGCCGAGGGTGTGGTCCTCTCCCAAAGTTATGAAAAACAAAAAATAATCCTAGATCTACTAAATCTACCCAATTCCACACACAACAAGCCAAAAACAGAAACAAAAACACAGTTTCTCAGGTCAAAGTAAAAACAAGGAAAAAATCAAGTTGGATATTCATAACTGTTGTGTATTTAATCTAGAAATATATAAATAAATATAAACTTATCTCGAAGGAATTCTTACCTAATTGTCACACGAAATGAGTCGATCTTGCGGACAAGATAGACCTTCCTAGAATCTAACGATATCTAGTGACAAGCAAGCCAATAAAAAACTATCTTTCTCTAAATATGCAATTATAAACAAAGGCAAACAAGTGTTTTAGGCCTACCTTGGGTCTAATGCAAGTTTGTGGAAGCCTCGCTCCTTTGATCCAAATGATCTCCATTGTAGCGAATCTGTAAACACAAACAAGCGAACAAATTAAATAGCACCTGAAGAGCCAATATCATAAAGCATACTTAACATGATGATCAAGGAATTCATGAAACAAATGACATCAGACAATTTGTTGAGAAAAATGAATCTGATTGTATTAATTCAAATGAAAGAAGAACTTTACAACCTGTGCCTTGATGCTGTACAAGCTCCTCCCAGGGTCCAACAAGAAGTCTCCTCTACTTTGACAAGTTTCACTCTCTTCCCAATGAAGCCAAAAAGGTATGTGATATCTCCTCTCAAGCTTAACTAGGAAGTCTCAATTCCACCAGCATTTACCCTAAAAAATGTTCAGCTTCTAACCTCCCTAGCAACCAGCCCAATGGCTTAATTTATAGTGCAATGGAGGGAAGTTACTAGGTCCTCCTTCAAAGGGATAAAGTCCTCCTTCAAAGGGATAGCTCCTCTCATCAAGGGATTAGTAGCTCCTTCTCTTTTGGGATGCATGAACCACCTAAGAGCGACCAATCCACGTCAAAATTCCTTCTAGAATCATATAGAATTAACCCAAAGTGAGCTTTTTAGAATAAAATTGTGCCTTTTTGACTTTCACAGGGGTCCGCACCCACTCCTTTAGGGATAGAGCGGGCAGGTCCACGAGTATTGTGAACAGGGGATGCGGGACCGCAGGCAACAGTGAGAGAAAGTGCGGAACCAGAACTTTGTTGATTTTCAATGTCTTTCTCTCATTTTCAAAGCTTGACTTGAAGAGCTGAGGTCTGAGACTTGCCTAGGAGGACAATACAAGTGATGATAGACCCATACTGACTGCAAATAGTCATGGTGATGATATTTTTGTGTAACACTAATTCCTTCAACTTACCAACTATTATAGTATGGTTGATTTACATACTCATAGCTGCCATTAGCATACATACTCAGTTGATGACTTTTCAAGGAGTCCATTTAGTTTCTTCTCTAGTATTCTTTAATAAGATCCCCATTGTCCTTGTCCTAAAGACTCTTTTCAATGGTTAAATGCACTACTGCACCAAATCCCATTTTTATTAAGGGATATCTTTAATATCCAATTCCTAAGAATTGTTTGCATCTTTTTCTTTATGCACAATTTCATTCACACATCAAGTATTAGTTAAATTAATCTTATACATGTGCTTTAACACTTCTAATCAATATCCAAATTTAATTTATTGTATGCATAAAATTTTCATATTTTTGATATTGCTTGATTGATTTATTTATTTTTTCTAATTTGTATATTAGCCATAAATCAAGCATGCTTAAGCGTTAGATATTTTAAAATTTAGCCTCTTTTTCAAAAGAAAGGAATAGTAGTCAACATACAAAATAATTCCAGGGGGCATCTCCCTTTTCTTAATCATTTTCACAACTTGGAGATGCCACAGTCCAATTGTTCACATCATCCCAATCAAACCTTTTCTTGGTTGATTTCTAATTATTCAAATATTTCCTTTTGATGTAGTTTTGCATTTAAATCATTAAGGGAAAATTTCTAAGTTGGTTGAGAACCCTCACATTTTTTTTTTAAAAACTGAAATGAGTATTTTTTTTATTTAATTGTAGAAGAGGGAATGGGTCTTTGCCAAGGCAACCCCAATTACAATGCAGTTGTCCATCAAATACTACTATTGAGCTACAATATTTTCAAGGAATTTGAAAGGTACTTTCATCATTTAGGATTAGTTGCCCTTTCATGAGAGAGCGACCTTTTTTCGCCATTTGATCTACTTCATTGTTTGAATTTCTGAGTATATGATAAAACTTGAAGGAAGCAAAGTCTAGAAGGGCTCTCTTCAATCTGCGCAAAATTTTGTTGAGACTAGTATTGCTGAATAGTTCCTTCAAGTTTAATTTTTTTTATTAATATCTTTGAATCTCCGAAGACTTGGAGGTCTTTGACACCTTTGTCTCTTGCTATGAGGCATGCTTTGAGAATACCGAGGATCTCAGCTTGATTGTTGGTTTTCTGGCCTAAACCCCAGTAGAAGCAATCTCTTGAAGGCCCATCCGGGGAGTAAATGACCCCACCTGCACCGACAACACCGGGATTTCCTTTGGAAGCCCGATCGAAGAATATTGTGGTTAAATTTTGAATCCGCCACCAATTTTGGAATGTGTCATCAGGATCTCTTTTGCGCCAATCAGATTTGTTGTTTGAGGGGTAAGGCGATACTTTCAAGGATATGGCTCAAGGGGGCCAAGCCACCTCTTTTCCTCGGGCAGGAGCAAATAGTCTTATTTATAATACTGCTACTGGGAAAATTCCAAGAGGATGGATTTGGCTTTAGTTGCTACATGCAACAGGGAGTGTTGCAAGTCTTTGAAAATCAGCTCATTGTGGGCCAACCAGAGCTGCCAACAAACGTATTTGGGAAAAGCTGTCCAGACTTTGCGCCAAAAAGATTTGATAGGAATTATATGAGGGTAGAAAAGACTCCAAGAGGTGAAAAGTTCTGAGACAGAAGTTTGTGGAGGGACAGAAATCTGGAAGTCCTGAAGGATAAGTCCCCAAACCACTTTGGCAAATATACAATCCATGAATAAATGCTGGGCTGTTTCGAGGTTGCTTCTGCATAGCACACATCTATGTGGCCCTGCTATGTTCCTTTTCACTAGATTACCACCAGTTAGAAGTTTATTATGAACCAGGGTCCAGAAAAGAAGTTCACTTTTGGTAAGGCTAATGGTTCCCAGACATGTTTCCAAAAGGCTGGAGATTTGCTGCTGTTCCTTGAGGCCTATAAAACTCTGTAACATGCTGCTGTAGAATATGCTCCTGTCTGGCCCCAACCCCAGTTGTCTTTCATAAATTGATTTACAGGGACTGACTCCTCCAACAGTTCAACAAGTAAGTATTGTTGAGGGATTAACTAGACAGGGACACCATGAAAATCCCAGCGAGCCCACTCACCACGATGATCCCATTTCGAAAGGTCATAAATACTGTTAATACCCATGCTTTCCAGCCATTCTCTAAGTTCTGTGATTTCCTCGTTTTCAACCAAGGGATCATGACCCATGATACGATCGAGCCACAGGTTTGTGCACTTTCCATTGCCAGGAATTCTGTGTACAAATTATTTGAAGAAATTACTGCTTTTGTAGCATAGTCTCCAAACCTGCGTGCAGTTAACAGAGTTGTCACATTGCAGATTTCTGAGAGAATTGTTGTGTACATATTTTGTCCGCATAATGATGCTGACTGGATGAGTGGGCTCACGGACCATATTCCACAGAATCTTACCTCCAAGTGCTATGTTGACAAGAGAGGGATCTCGAATTTGCAAACCACCCTCTGCAGTCAATTTTTTAACCAAATCCTAGTTTACTAAGTGCATTTTTTTTTCATTGCCCTTCCCACCTTACCATAAGAAATCTCAGAGGAGTTTAGAGATCTGGTCCATCACATTTCTTGGAGCTAATAGAAATGCTGCTTGATAGATTGGAAGTGCAGACAGCAGAGACTTGATTAGGATGACTTTACCACATTTTGTTAACTAGAAGCCTCCCCAACCTGAGATTTTTGATTTGATTTTACTAATGATTTCTCTCCAGAGTGATCTCTTATTAACTCCATTTGTGATGGGGAGGCCAAGGTACTTGATCCTGTCCCATTGAGAATGACCTTTGAACCCAAGGAGATTCAAAATGCTTATGAGATCTTGCTAGCCTATGTTCCAGCTGAAGACTTCACGTTTTCTCTCATTGACTAATGCTCCCAAAACTCTGAAATAACTTCTAAGGACAGTGTCGAAAGCTTTGGGAATTTTGGTGGAGGCACCTCCAAGGAGTAGGTAATCATCTGCAAAGAGAGCATGGTTTAGAGGGTCTGCGCCAACGGAAGGTTTGAGACCCAGATTCTTTCAGCTGAGAGTTTCGACTGAGGGAGTCACCATTAAAATGTATAGAAAGGGGGAGAGAGGGCATCCCTGCCTGATGCCTCTCCGAGCTTGGAAAAATTGGTAGGAAGACCATTGACTAGAGGGGCAATCCACGGGTTGTCAATGCAGGCTTTTATAAGGTGAACAAAATGAGGTGAGAAGCCAAAGGAGAGGAGAACATTGATGAGGAAAGAGTGATTAACTCTATCGAATTCATTCGCCATATCTAGTTTTATCAACATACCTTTCTCTTTTGGCTATTTTCTTGAGTGGATTGTCTCCTGAACTTGGATAAGGTTGTCTAGAATGTGCCTGCCTTCCACGAATCCACCTTGAGTGCTAGAGATCAGTCTTTTGAGCAGAGGCTTGATCCTATTTGCTAATAGTTTGGCCAGGATTTTGTAAGAAGCATTACAAAGCGATATGGGCTTGAATCTTGCAAATGATTCAGGATTGGAGTCCTTGGGAATTAAGGCTAGGTAGGTGGAATTGGTTCCTTCACCTATCTTGGCTTTTTTCATAAGCCCTCTTATTATTTTCTGAAGATCAGATTTGATGATATCCTAGCAAGATTTATAGAAACGTATTGTGAATCTATCTAGACCAGGGGCCTTATCTGCTTCCATGGACCAAATAACTTTGATGATTTCCTCCTTAGTTATGGGTCTAGAGAGGCTGTATTATCTTCAGGGTTGATGAGTAAAGGGATGTTAGAGAGGAAATCGGCAGCTTCCTCCTCATTTCCATGAGTTCCCTCACTATATAGATTCCTGAAGTGGATTTCAGCAGCAACTTTGACCTGATTGAAACCTTTGTAGACTTGGCCCTCTGCTGTTTTGATTTCTGCTATATGATTCCTGGACAGACATGCTTTATATTGTCGGTGGAAGAAGGAGGTGTTCCGATCCCCTACCTTAAGCCATAAACTTCTAGATTTGAGTCTCCAGTATTCTTCTTCCATTCGAAAGGATCAGTATGTGGAGCATTGGGATTTTATTTCTTTTTCCAACAAATCTATTGTGATATCTTTGATTTCCATATCTATTTGCAGGGACTGCAGAGTCTGCACTGCTTCTTTTCTCTGGCTGGTTGGAGTAGGGACTAGTTTCTTTATCTATTCCTTAAATGCTTGTTTTGTGGCCTTAAGTTTTTGCTCCCAAACATAACTTGAGGATCCTGAGAAGGATTTGGCCCAAGTTGCTTTCACTGTTTCTGTGAAGCCTTCGCTCTCGATCCAAAGTGGGCTAAATCGAAATGGTATAGGGCCCAGATCTTCTTCATCTTCCAGTAGAAGTTGGATAGGCTTGTGATCTGAGGTCAGTTTGGGAAGACTTTTAGAGATGATTATCTTTTTGTTCATCATTAGGGATCTTTGCACCAGAAATCGATCCAGGTGGGCAGAAATGTGGTCCAACCCAACTCTGTTATTAGACCAAGTGAAAATACCTTGGACGGGATTGAAATCTAACAGATCCCAAAGCTGTGTGAGCTCTTCCACTGTGGCCAACATGGGATCTCTGCTACTGGAACCACCCCTATTCTCTTTTGCTTTCAAAACTATATTAAGATCCCTGACTATGATGATGTTGTTGGGGGAAAGCTGCTCTAAAAAAGCAGAGAGAGTTCCAGCATTCTTGTTTTTTAGAGTAAATGACAGGTATGTAAAGATTGAAGGGAGAGATGGTCAACTTACTTGTGCAGTGCGTCAGCTCCGTGAAGATCCAGTGTTGGGTTTCATGGGATTTATTCAGTTGGAATAAGTCTTCGGTCCAGAGAGTTACTAGCCCTCCAGAAGAGCCCCTTGAGCTGACTGCTTTACCTGAACTTTTCTTCCATTTTGACTTGTTGATATATAGAAGGGCTCACCCTTCTATCTTAGTCTCTTGGAGCATGAGAATGTCTGAGGGATCTGTTTTCAAGAGGTCCTTAACTGCTTCAATTTTAGAGGGATTCCCTAGTCCTCTACAGTTCCAAGAGACGAGTTTCATTATTTACTTGAGGGGGGGTTGGAGCCTCCCTTAGAAGGCCTTGGTCTGGTATTTCGTCCAATAGACATTTCTATTGTGGACTGACTTCCTTGTATTTTTAGTCTTTCAGCCTCCTCTTCCCTAACTTCTTTGCGGGATTTCCTTCCTACTCTTTTTGAAGGGCGCTCGTAGGTTTCGTCCTCCGAAGAGCCTGAGCTTTCCACAGGTTTTTTCCTTGTGACTTCTGCGTATGA
This sequence comes from Pinus tabuliformis, assembly GCA_031772625.1. Classification (NCBI taxonomy): domain Eukaryota; kingdom Viridiplantae; phylum Streptophyta; class Pinopsida; order Pinales; family Pinaceae; genus Pinus; species Pinus tabuliformis. Next base: position 1,146,788,804 of record CM062817.1, read on the forward strand.
GGGATTGGAGGGGCTACCTTGGGAGGCTTCGATCTCTATAGTTTCCCCTCCATCTTTGCTTGAAGGTGGGATTTCTATCTATTCCAAATTTTCCTAGACTGGGTTTGCTGGATTGATCTGGATGCTTTCTGTACCATTTGGGGTTGCTTCCTTTTCTTGGTTGGACTTGGAGATGCTTGGGACGCCTATCGTGTTGCCTTTACGAGTGCATTTTTTTGGATGAGCAGTTTTCTGGACTAGAGTCCATTGTTCCCCGTTTTGTTTGTCTACATGGTCCTCAGCCTTTTTCTTGCAATGCTTTGCAAAGTGTCCGTGGCCATGACAATGTCTGCATTTGAAAGGAAGCTATTCGTAATCCAATTCCTAGACATGCGTCCACCCAGCAATAGTGAGCTTAATTTATTCCGGCAGCCCCTCTTCTAGATCCACTTCTACGCAAATGCGGGCACATGAATACTGATCTTTTCTTGCAGCTTGATCTATGTATTTTCCTAGAGCATTACTGATGATCTAGAGAGATTTTTGGTTCCAGCAATGGAGGGGAAAATGAGAGAGTCTCACCCAATCCAGAACAACAGAGTGGACGTCCTGGGTAGGATCAAAATCTGGAGACCATTTGTTTAGATAAATTCCTTGTAGACCCATGAAGTATGGGCCATTCCTGAAGATTAAGTTTCTGTCTTCCAGGCTTTCGAATATGAATAAAAATAAACCTTTGCCCAAAAAATAGCTTTTGACACCCTCTTTGATCAATGGTGTCTAGTTCCTTTGAGTCCAATCATCCACCGACTTGGGAGAAGGATAGAGGCCCACGAGCTGGCCTATGAGACCTCTCTCAGCCAGATTCAGGGTTGCTTTACAGGTTTCTTCTTCTGGAAGGGCAACTGAAGGAATAATATCCATTTTCTTTATAAACTTCTATTGAATCAGAGAGGGAGGGCGCTTTGAGCCTGCAACAATCATGGACCTGAATGCTAGGACCTCTAGGGGCGGAATGGGCGGGGGGGACAGGGCCCCTGCTGGACTCCATGGGGGATGTGAAAGTGCAACAGGGCTGAGCGTTGCAGCACAGCAACCACAGGGGTGCGCGGGCGAGCACCCAGCAACCCTAGTGCATGCAGAGTGCTAGGAGGCAAGGCAACGAGAAAAAAATCCTCCAAGGTTTCGAGAACCCTCACATTTTTTTTTTTCTGAATGCGACTAATTCTATTTTCATACAAAACAGAGATACATATAGAGTACAGTGGGCAAGGCTAAGAAGTTTTTCCAATCAGCCCTTTCCTTGCCCTGATTCCAGTTCCAAAATTGAGCAGATTCAAAATTGGTATTTGATGCTTGACCACTGAAGACACATTGACATGACACATAGAATCTGAACAAACACCAGGGCCATAGACTGACCTGGACAAAGACAGACAGACACCTGAACAATTACATCCGACACATGAATAATTACATCTGACACATTGACAAAGATGTAGATGCCGCTTGGCAGAGTCATACACAGAAAACCCAAGAAAACAGCTGAGGTTACGGGGAGCGAGTTCATTCGTCATCGGTGGTATGGGGCGCCTCTTCGACTCGGCACCCGAAACGGAGAGAATCTTCGGAGTCTGAGAGCTGGATGACCGCGTCAGGGCTCCCTTCCTGTGCTGGCCTGCTTGGACCAGCAAGCGCTGAAGGGCCGGCAGCATAGACGCAATTGGTAGCTGGGCTCGCGAGGTCAGATCCGAGCTCACGTCCAGCGGCCAAAAAACTGGTTCCTACCCCAACCGGAAGGCATGCAATGGGGGATTCCTCTCTGCTGGAGCGCTGCCCATCCGGTAAAGGCTCTGCCTCCGTGTTTTGAGAAACGCCAGGCTCATTCGTAATGGAAACAACCATAGTAGAATTAGCTTGAGGGCAGGGGAGCTGATACCTGAGCGTGGGGAGCTCCATCTGACCCTCCTCTGAACGTGGGCTTCTGCTATCATAACCACCATCCTCCTCATTGCTGCCTTGGTACCTCTGAGGCATTGACGTTACTTCAATGGAGGAGGAGGGCGAATTGTGGTCTTGCCGCTGCGTGAAGGCCCTGCCTCTGGTTCCTCCTCGTCTGCTGCCCATACGCGGCCTCTCCCTCGGCATTTCTGAATTTTCCAGTTGCAGCCTTACACAAGCACCCGGAGCTCCTCCCGCTATGAAGACAAACTCAATCTCAGCACAGTTGCAGGGTGTGCTCGTTCCTTGCCCTGAAACCGGCGGAGCACACTTCAAATCCTCATTCTCGTTCCCCTCTGAGCGGAGCAGGGCCTCAACACATTGCTCTCCCATGTTCCTCTGCAAACCGAGCACTCTCCCATTTAATCGCTCCACTACATCGATCGCCATGCCCCTTGTGCGAGCTGAGAAGACAGGCATTAATGCCTTCGGCTGTCGAATTTCATGCGAGTTAATATCCCGCCTCGCATGGTACCCCTTGACAACGCGGGCCTGCCACCTGCCCACGTGATGGCTAACGCCATCAACACGTAGTCGCTGCACCCGCATCCGGGAGGGTGAGATCCTTCTGCGCCAGAGAAATGCAGTCATTGTTAAGCTTGTCATCTTCTGATGTATCCAGGGATCCTGCAAAGTATGGAATGCACTGAGATGCACCTTGGTTGGCTAGTCTATCTGCCACTTTGTTCGCTGTCCTTCTTACGTGCTTGAAGGTTAAACTATGGGGAGTTTGTAGCTTTTCCTCCAAAGATTCCAGCCTGCTAAGTAGCCTCCAGCTCGTGGCTACCTTGACAGCTGGCGTACCTGCCCGAATTCTTTGGGCAGCATTGATAATAATTAAGGAGTCTCCCTCTACTTCCAAAGGGAAGTATCTGTTCTGTTCTGCAAGGCATAAGCCCCTCCATAATCCTTCTAATTCAGCTACATTGTTGGTGTCTTTGCCTAGCGAGCCATAGAAGATCTGCATTATTTCCCCTGAGTGATTTCTGAAAAGTCCTCCATAGCCCGCGAGCACTGGATTGCCTTTGGCTGCACCATCGAAGTTTAACTTGTAGGTAGCATAAGCTGGAGGGGACCAGCTGGTAGGAGAGGTGCTGCTGTTAGAGGTTCGGGTACTTTCCTTCGATATTGCTGAGAGGTTTATGTTCCATGCCTTCAGAATCCTGCATTCCGTTGGGGAGTCTGGCATATCTGCATCTGACCAGGATTTGATGGCAAGTGTTTCTTGCAGGTGTTTGTTTAAGATTAGCCATAAGGCCTCGATGGACCGGGAAGAATTCTTAAAAATTCTATGGTTTCTTTCCTTCCAAAGAGTCCAATATATGAATCCTGGTAAGAGGCTCCACAGAGAGTTGAGAAGCTGACTCTTGAAGGGGGTTTTGGCCCAATTCCTTAAATTCTCGGTTATATCTTCTGTCCTGGCTTCTGATCTCATATTGCAAGTTTCAACTTTCCTCCATATTTGCGCTGCTAGCGGACAAGTTTCCATGAGATGACCGATTGTCTCAGAGTGAGTGTTGCAATTTGGGCATCTTGATGGCCCTACGAATCCGCGCTTTACCAGGTGTTCCCATGTGAGTATTCTTCTTTTGCTGAGCAGCCATAGGAAGGTAGAGATTTTGGGCCATAATCTTGGTTGCCAGATCTTTTCCCAGATGTGGTCCTTATTGATCTGATTGTCGGTGTATCTGAGCTGGTGGGCCTCTTTGGTGGTGAATGTACCTTTAGGCTTATGGCCCCATCTGAGGCGATCCTGATGAGTGGAGTATCGAATTCTTCTGTATGATAATTCTTGATCTATGTCCTCATATGTTTCTCCTAGCCAATCTCTCTGCCAGAGACTGGCTTTCTTCCAGGTTCTGAAGTCGGGACTTGCTGAATGTTGCCAAAATTGATGAACATGAGTAAGGTGTGCTTGCTGCATCTGCTCTTGCCAGAGAGGCTTGTGAAATACTGTAGCGAGCCTGGGGAGCTGCTGCCACGAGTCCTCCCAAAATCTTGCCGTATTGCCGGAGTGTATTTCCCAGAAACTATGTTCTTGAATGAACTTTCTGTGGGGTTTGGCTGCGTTCCATATAGGTGATCCTTGAGTAGTGGAGTTGATTCGGATTAAATCATTCCATTGACTGCATGGTGCATATTTGGCCTTCCATATTTTGGCCCAAGGTGAGTTGGGCTTGGTGATCCAGTTCCACCACATTCGAGCTCCCATAGTATTGTTGCTCTGTATAGGGTCTCGCAGGCCCAAGCCCCCTTCTGACTTGGGTTTGCAGACGTCCTGCCAATTTACAAGCGCCCATTTCCTGTTCAAGCCAGATGACCCCCAAAGGAAGTTACGCTGAAGATTGTGAATAGATTTTAGAACCCATTTTGGGGCGGCCAAAAGTGAAAAGAGGTACAAAGGCATGGCTTGAAGGACCGATTTGATCAGAACAAGCCTGCTGGCAATGTTGAGAGCTCGGAATGTCCAAAGGGAGAGTTTGGATTCAAGCTTATCTAGAAGAGTCTGCCAGGAGGAATGCTTTATAGCTGCAGCCGCCAGGGGAGCCCCTAAGTAGGTCGACGGAAGCTTGGAAATAGTGAATTGCAATATTCGGGCAATGTTCCTTTGAGTGGAGGGGGGAGTGTTAAAGAAGTAGAGCTGGGATTTCGAGGCATTGATGGAGGTACCTGAAGCTTTGGAGAAAATGGAGAGCAGAGATTTAAAGACAGAGGCTTCTTGCGAGGATGGGTGTCCAAATAGCATGGTATCGTCAACAAACTGCTGGTGGGATTGAGGTGGAAGGCCATGAACAGAGATGCCTTTGAGCATTTGAGAGGAGACAGCTGCCTTTAGCAATCTACCCAGCCCTTCGGCCATAAGGACAAAGAGGAAAGGCGACAAAGGGTCCCCTTGTCTTATGCCCCTAGATGGCCGAAAGGGATAGGAAGGAGAACCGTTTAACAGAACTGAAAAGCTTGGAGAGGAGATCAAATTGGTGATCCATCTTGTCCAAGTCTGACTGAAGCCAGAACCCTCACATTTTAACATATGCATTTGATTTTATTAAAATTCTCTTATAATTTTCATTAGGCTTAATATCCAATAACTATTTCCTGTAACAGCCTAGGGCTCCCTCCCCTTTGCACTCTTATGAATACAAGCTTTCTCGATCATAAGTTATACCAATACCATCCTATTTTATGTATTAATCAATCAATAATTCTTAGGATTTTATGATTTCTACATTCCAATAATTTTATCCCTACAAAACATCTATATCGAAGAATATCAAGGGTTTTCCCTTTCTAATTACTTTGCATGGATTGAAATTTATGGCTACTTTTCCCCATTTCATTGTGAAGTCACTGTTAACTTGGCTTCCCATTTCCTCCTACAACTAGCCCATCATTCTACATAACATAGACATGTGACAAGACTATATCAGTATCCAACATATTGGTCCTATGCAATCATATTTAAATCAAGAGATTAAATATGCCCTAATAGTGTGAGAATACCTAGTTGTTATCTTCGTCATTTTGTAACTCTACTTCCTTAGTAACAACTTTCTTGTAGTCACTTTGTTTGAAACTACATCAACATGAACTCTCCTTGGTTGCAATTTCCAATAGTCTCTTAGACTATCACAATTTTATGAGTTGGTGCCAACACTATAAATTCAACTCCTTACCTATTCATTCCATGTGAATATACATAAACATGCATTCACATCATGCCTTCAAATAATGCTTCAATCATGCACATTAACATGCTTGTGCACTATCGACACCTTTTCTCATCATTCATGTACATCTATGAAACATAGTGACATCCTTCCTTATGAGAACTTATAGCCATTCAATGACATGCCTTATAGGAATAACATGTTGCTCCCTTTCACATGGAAGCAAAAAACAAGAATTCATTTATTCCAAGCAAAATGGATTTATTAGGTGATCATTAACATCACCCAAATCATAGCTAGGACCAACACTTCGTTTACTTAACATTCATGCATTGATATCATTGTTGATATTAAACTTTTACTAAGGGAATTCTTGCCTAATTCCCTCTCAATACTGCAAACATAACAAAGCTATACCTACATGGTTGTTAGTATTTATTGGATGTTATATGATTAGTTGGTATCTTTCAGAGGGTTCTTTCATTTATCTTTACCAACTTCTTAATCATAATTATATTATCCATAGCCTTATCCCTAACAAACTCTATGTGACATCCTCAATAGCTTCTCTAGCAATATGGTCAATCTATTCCTAGTTACATGTTCATCATCAACCATGGTTAGTCATCATAATCACCTTATGGTAACATAATATACCAAGTATTCATTCATGCTATATGTATGCTCATTAATTAGTGCATGCATTCAACTTTATGCAACTAAAATACAATTTTATTGATGCCTATTAATGCACGTGCATTCTATTTTATTTGATATCTTACAATTCTATCATGTCTATGGTCTTATTCATCAGTATATGATATCATTTTCAAAACTCAAGGAAAAAATTCAACATGACAAGAGATGAGTTGAGAGAGATTCCCCTTCATAATTATGGTTTCTTCACTTGACCATGTGCTATTATCATTCAGTTAATCTATTTAGGGGAAGTTTAGTTAGCATTATGACTATATTACTTCACAACTTTAGTAATTAGTATCCATTGAGTTATTCATTTACTGTGTCAGTAATCCCATTGGAATCTCTTAATAGAGATATTCTACTCTTGTCACTAATCTCATGACAATATTTTTGAAAACAATATGGGGACTATCCAACCTTTCTATTACACCTAATAGTCGTGGTTACCATCCTATACAACATTATTGTTGGACTCCATACTCTAGAATCTCTTATCTGATACTCTATAGATTTTATTTCTATAGTTTATCTTTGGTACTTCAATCTGCCTTCTTGTCTTATTTCTTATCCTGTACAATTCTAGTATATGGATTTTGTCCTCATAGATTCATCTCTGTGGTGTATCTATCCCTTTAGGCCAAGTGTTTGAACCACAAATTTTATGCCACTTAACACATCAAACCCATTTATTCCCTATTAAGGTTGCAAGGTATCCAGACCTGACCCCCAAGGTAACTTTATGGAGATGGGGTTGAAATTTTTTCTCTTTATTTAATCACTGCAAAACAGATTTTTGGGATCACCATCATTTTCTTCTAGTCGAGAGTTTTCCAATGATGTACATTTCACCTAATTATGAAATTTGGCCACAAAGTTATGCCCATTTGAATATTTTCATCCAATTCCACATCAACATCTATAATTTTTTATGTGGCAAATATATGACATCCCTTTTCCCATGTTTTAACATTGTGTGGTCACTACGACAAACACCCTCCAAAATTTTTCTTACACTTCAATTTCGGAGCCTACACATGATCATAAGATCTGTTGTTCCTTGATTTTTCATATTTTCTTCATGGTTGGTTGGAGTTCCCTCAAATTCTAAGTGTCAAAATCACTTGCTTATGCATGCTCAATTCTTGAAGAATTCACAAGTGCACTTATCTTGATGCAAGCTTACATAGACAGAGCACTGCTCTCGGAAGTAATAATCATGCAATCACTAGTGATAGTGATTGCACAATCCATAAGCGTAGTGAACTACGCAATACATATTGATAGTTAATGCGCACTCTCCATTGACAACCTCCCTCACTTCAATTGCAATTTCACTTTCATTTTGGTGAGTTTTCTTAATTTTCGCTCTGGTGCACCTTTGTTTTCTCAAGTCTCGCTTTCACATTCGAAACTGTCATTTTTTTGCATTCAATTTGTTAAGTGTTGTTTTCATGTTGTCTTCACTTTGGCATGTGCCACTTCCAATTTCTTTAAGATTTTGCAAGTGTGATTTGTAGTTTTCATTTACTTTCACAAGTGTCGTCTTTCAGCATGGGAAGTATCACATATCGCAAAAGGTAGAGTTATGGTGTCGATGGTTCCTATTTATCATATAGGAATGTATTAGATCCATTCCCAAAGTTTCATGCACTGTCGTACTAGTGTCGCCACTATGGTTACAAAGTGTATCTTAAGTGTCACACCTAGTCAAAGGGAGTCAATTGTACATTCTTGAAACACAGTTATGATGCATTCTCCTGCACTATTGTGTCAAATTCATCATGAAAATACACATTAGACATATTCCCTAAGTCTTGAGCAATATCGTACAAGTTTTGTCACTATTGTCACAAAGTGTATCTTAAGTGTCACACTTGGAGGAGAGTATTGTTTTATCGTCACATTAAGGGGATCATGTTGTTTCTGAGTGTTGAGTGTTCTATGTTGTGTCATTTATTGTTTTAAGCATGTGATAATCTTCAAGTCTTACCTTGGTTTCATATAAGCTTTACTGATCCGACACTTCGTTAAATTCTTGAAGATCCTCTGCCCAATCAATTTGACTTCACTCAACCTCCTTGAACTGTGCATTGCACAATAACAACCCTCAAGCTGATCCATTTCCTCTCAGAACTACACAATGCGTAGTTCCTACCTCCAAGCACTGCACATTTCACAATCATAGTGCTCAAGGATTGCCTCCCTGCCCTAAGAAACAACGCAATATTTCCTCCTAGCCAGTATCTTGCTACACATTGCACAATATAAGTCATCAAGTTGTTTCGCTGAGCCCTTGAAATGCGTAGTCCACTCACCATTCTCCCTCCAAATATGCACATTGTGTAATATCAAGGCTCAATATTGCCTCACTGAGACCCTCAACTGTGTAGTCTTGCTTCCTGTGATGCACATTGTGAAGTCACAAGAATCAATACCTCACTCCTGGCCTCTAGAACTATGCACTGCAAAATCCCTGATCCTTCCTCCTAGTTCATTACCTAGTTCCAACTCCGTTAGTGATTTTCATGAAGTTTATGAGAGATTTTCGCCGAAAAATCTCTCATAAACTTGATATGGATCACAGAAGCCTGAACTCTATAATTTCATGAAGTATGTTAGACTAGGAGTTTTTTAGAGTGATGTCATTTGTTCATGAGTAATTTCCAGTTGTAGATACTATATCTTTTCATGACAAGATGATGATTTAAGAGAAAGATAGGAGACCATACTAGAAGACACTTATGAAGTTATAAAGATAGGTCGATCATTACATAAGAAGATGAAGGGACACCAGATTCTGATAGGAGTTGGAAGATCAATATCATAGTTAAGACTCCCTATTTTAAACCTCTTGGAGGGTGAAGATGAAGTACTGAATAGAACTCTTGAAGATTGAAGACAAAGAATCAATAAGAACAACTTGGCATTGCCACTTCATCATGGAGTCCATGTCATCATTGTCAAGTTGTGACTTGTACTAGTGCCATCACAATGTCATGTGTGTCCATGTGTCTTACCACATCATTTGTGGATGTAATGATGTAATTATCAAAAGGAAAGGAAAAAATGTAATGTGTGGAAGTCCAATAGACATATGTGGAATATGAAAAGTCACGTAGTCATATATGGACAAAAGAGTCTTTAGGATAAGTCCAAAAGTCATATATAAATCCAAAGGTCACATTAGAAGTCCAAGAGTCATGAGGGTAACTCAAGAGTCATAGGGGATATGAAAGGTCATTCCTTTTGTTATAAAAGAAGCCTCATAACTCAAGCAAATGGATTTTGGAGGCTTAACCTTTGGAGAGCTATACTTTGCTTCTCTAGCTTAGAATAGGAGAGAAGATCATTCTTTGGAGAAGGAAGAAATGATTCAATGTTCGAATATTGGAGATAGTGGCTCACCATTGTAAATGTGCACTTAGATATTTCACCTAATAATCAAAAGCTCGATGATGCAACACATTTTCATGCATGTATCATGAATGTAGTAAGACTATTCTTTATATGTTTGCAGTATGTTTTTTGCTCACATGTACTAAGGAAATTGAACTATTTGGGTGGCTTTGGTACTTATACTAAATATGATTCAATCAAAGAAGATTCCCTTATGAACACTTCTTCCTCTTCACCCCCTATCCCTTGTGCTGTATTGTTTGTAATGCATCAACTCGCAATTAAGATACTCCACACTCTTCAAGTTCATCAACTGATGAGTTGACTTCTCAATTAACACAAGGTAGTAATGCTATCCACGATGAAGAAGAAAATAATCAAATTATAGATCATTCCTTCCATCCCTTATCATATCCTATTTTGCATGAGGATAAATCTTTAGATCAATTTTCTCATGATATTTCTCTGATTCATACATCTTTAGATTTTCTATTAGAAGAATATTATGACTTGAGTGATCCATTTGTTGAGGTTGAAAAATATGGTCAAATCAATGATCTAGATGGATACCATTTGAAGAATAGTAATCTTGTTAATTTAACTCATTGTAGTTGTCCACATGTAATTTGTGATCTGACTCATCTCTCAAAAAGTTGTTATCTATCCTTTCAAAATTCTGAAACTTGTCAGGTTGTCGAGGCACTTCAAATCTTGTTGATGGTTATGTCAAGGCCTCACAATCTTGGTAAGATCCCCAAAGTGTGTAAGATTTGGATTTCCTTGAAAAATTATTTACTTCGTATTATTTCACTGGATGCAAACTCTATGGATTTTGGGATTTCTCGTTATAATTTTTAGCTCTCTCAAGATTGAGTTTTTGATCAGATAAAATATTCTTCTTTAGTTGGTTCATCTCGGTGCAAATATTTTGTATCAATTTCAGGTTTGGAAAGTATACCTTTCATGGATGCACAAAGATATGAAGCTTATCATTTTGATTCTCAAGATAAAGACCCACATTATCTGAAGAATTCATATATGTTAAGTTATTTTGTGAGCAATAAACTCCCAATTTCATCGTAATTGTTATTAAACTAATCATTTTTGTTCTGGTCCAATCTATCCTTTTGAGAAAATTTCAAGTCTTGAATCTTTTAGTGGATCAAAACCCCTATGCTGATATGGATTATATATTTGATTTGACATATCCCTCTAACCTTTTGTCATCATGTTTTCCTAATCGATTTTCTATATTTACAAGACCAACGATTGCCTTTGATTCAACAAGCTCTCATATTACTGGTTGAGTATAGAATTGGACCCATAGGGAACCAATTGAGAATCAAGAATTCATATGTTGATTCATTAACTAGGTCTTAACACTGGTCCTAAAAACTCTCACTTGATGAATCATTTTACCATTAGTACACTTGATGATAATTGTTCTACATCGGTTGATCCTATTGATTCTCCTTATAATTTGAGTGCACTAATTGAGATTCATTCTCTCAAGAATTTTAGGGGTTCCAAAAGGATTGTTTTGGATTTCACGGTTGAATATATGACTGACCAGAAGCATCTTACTTCAAAATCCAATTTGCTAACCACAAGCTTCGATCCTTCTTGATGTTGCTAAGCAAGACAACACCGATGAAGATACATTCACAAGAAATTTTCAAGGTTTGTTTTATTGTTGTGTTAATCAAGAAGGTGAGATTTTAGGATTGTTAAGGTTAGTTGTTATGGCACATCTTTCTGCCTTTTGAAAAGAAATTCGATATCTTGTGCAAGCAATTCAAGTTCTTATCTCTTTTTTTTCACATCATTATATATCGGTTTTAATTGTTGGTATATTTGTGTTTGCAGGTCAGGAGAAATTACGGTGGTTACATTGGAAATATCATTACACTTGACCCTAACCTTCTCGTTGGTTATGTTAGGAGTAGGTCTAGCTGTATTCTAGTTCCTCTTTCACACTTGTCCTATGTTTGATCTCCATCTAGTTTCTGTATTTATTTTGTTTTCTTACTTCTGTTTATACCTTGCTTATGGTCAACCTCAATTTTCTTGTCTTTTTGGTCTTGTTTCTTTGTTTGCCTTTTCTTTCATGTTTTTCTTAATAAGACTTTGCATGAAATATGTCTCTTGTTGGTTCAAAATACAATGTGGAAAATTTTGAAAAGGGAAATTGTGATGATGAATAATGCTTGGCTTATCTATTATCCTCTTCTCTATCTTGGGTTTACATATCTTTAAAGTCAATGATGTCTGAATAGAAAATATGATCCATTCGAACAGAAAGCCTTTGGTCAAACCATAAAGAAGATATCTATTCTAGAATCTTCATTCCTTGACTAGGTGTTGTAATTAAATGGTGTTCTTCTTGCCAATCCAATCGAGTAGAAGAAGGGAAAGGGGAAAATAAATAGCGAGAAAACCAATATCAGAGGTATATATAACCTTCTTGGAGGGAAAAACTAGGATTATGTTCTAGTGAAGTACATAAGTGCCTAAGCACAAGTAGTATAAATAAATAAATAAAGGGTGTGTTATAGACATTTTTGTGCCTTACAGCATAGAGCATGAAATGTCAATAATCTGAGGGATCCAAAGTCCCTAAACAAGTTGTTCTTACCCTTAGAGGAACAAGGTCAGCAAACCACAGCACTGCAAAATAGTTCTCCATTGAAAAACACTCAAAAACAGGTCAGTTTTGGATCATTGCAGCTGCTCCACTAGGCATCTGCGCTGCATAGCAGGTACAACAAAGGCTACCTACGTTGCATAGCAAGTAGAACAAAGGCTACCTTCGTTGGGCGTACTTGGACATGTGGAGGAATCTTTTTCTCAAAGTGCCAGTGCCCAGGAAGCTTCTAAAAAGACACTTGATGATAAGATTCACCTAATGACGAGTTAAGAGCTTCTAAAACTCCAAGTGGAAGACAGAAACTCCGAGTGAAGAACTGAAGAACAACTGGAGTTGAAGAGGACAACAAGTCACACATCAAGCTGACTTATCTTCACTCCAAAACTCTATATAAGGATCTCATCCCATGGGATCTGGGAGGCCGGAATTTAGTGCAAAGAATTGTTGTTGGTTTGCAGTTGAGAGTATTGGGTGATTGCTTGAGGGAGGTGAAGAAGAGATTTCTCTCCGTCGGGAAGGTGATGCTAGATTGGACCTCTCATGGTTGTATCACCGCCTGAACCTTACTTCCATATATTAATAAAGTTTTTGAGGTTCTTCTATTCGCATGTGTTTCAATGATGTATTGTCTTACTTGCGTATTTGATTTATGCTAATCCTTGAATCAGTTATGCATGCATGCTTCTTGTAGTTTCCTTTTCTTGTCTTATTTTTAGGATCTCGTGTAGCTGGGCCCGTGAAAAGACTTGGAGCTGGGAGCAAGCGGCAATCAAAGGAGATTGGATAGACCATTTGCGCAAGACATCGGTAAGTGGATCTCTTCCTGTTATCTCTTGCATGTTATGAAGAAGAAACTTTAGATAGCTTTGCTTTCAGCTGTTGCTAAGGAACTGTCACCCTTAGAGTGGGTTAGGGTCATTCCGAGTTGGATACTTTCCCCCACAACAGACTGGCGACTCCGCTGGGGAGCGTGTCTTGTTGGTAGCTTGTGTTTCTTGCTATTCTTTTCTTAAACAAAAGAGTACCGAATCGAAAACTGCATTCGAGTTCTTCGAATGCAAAGTAGAGGGCAGCTACTCTAGCCCAGTGCTGGGCATGTTTATGATTTGAAGAGCTGATCCACAAGGACTCTTTTTAGCTCTTTGTGACAGTGTTCATCTTCCTTTAATCATCCTCTACAGTATACTTGACTGATAGCAACTGATTTGGCCAAAAACCGCTCATTTTTGAGCAAACTGTGAGCCGGAATCTGAGAGAGACGAGAGTTGTCTCGTTCAGTGCAGCTGCAACAAAGGCTACCTGCACTGCAACGCAGGTCCCGAAGGGGCTACCTGCGCTGCATCTCAGATTGACAGTGCAGCACCTGTGCTGATCCAGTCTTGCCTTGTGCAGCTGGGATTCTCCACTGTCTGTTGCCCAGTTTTCAGTACTGTTTTTGCAGCCTGTTGTCAACCTGTATACCCAGCTGAAACCACTTCTCTTTGCCTTCATTCCGCCTCAGTTGTGTGAAGAAACCGTGATTGTTCTTATTGTATTTCTTGCTGTCATTCACAGTTTCCCATAGCGAAAGTGAACTAGTCTTGCTATGACCTCTTGAATCTAGACCTGTGAAAAAGTGTCGTTGTGATTCTAAGAGTTAGTTTATTGCTGTTCATAGCTGCTTGAGCATTTGCTTTCGTTATATGGTTCGAATCTCAGTATTTCTTGTGATTGAAACGAGTAAATCTTAAGGTGTTCTTTTGATTATTGGACAATACTTGTTTGTTTTCCCTTGAAATTGAATTCGAAATCGTACAATAGCTTTCTTTTTGTCATACACCAAACATTAAGAAAGAAGAAAAGAAATACTTGCATTGTGCATGTGCATTTTGACAGTTTGCATGTCGATTTAGGAAAAGTGCATCAGTGTGTGCTCTATGATCTGTTTGAAAAGATGATGTCTTTCTTTTCCTTCAGTAGTTAAGGTTTTCATAAGTTGAAAGAATTGAAAAAGCTTGCTTATCATTCTTAGACTGCATTTAGGAGTTGTCTCATACATCACGTGGTGATCCATAAAGGCAAACTGCTAAGCAAGATCAACCTAAAAAGAACTGAATTTATCTAACAACGCTTTGAAACATAACGAAACACAGTAGAGGTCTAGGTAGAGACGTGAACCGGCGTCGTTAAACATAGTGACTGTCGATCTCTACGAAGGTGGGTGATTCCTCCTGAGGGACGATAGCACTAATAAGAACTTGTGCCCCCGCGTACCGTCGCGTATATTGGGGGACCCCTATAGGAACAAAGCCTTTATCCATAGGAAGCCGTGTCGGCCGCCCTACTGATCGCGATGCAGTGAACACAGCATTCACGAAGATCGACCACTCGTACCGTAAAACGTATTCTGTGGTTTCGCGAAAGGTTTGGCACACCCTTGCCTAGAACTCCAGAGTAGTTTCTTTTGGCCTTTTTCAAACTCTATAACTGAAAAAGTCCATCCGAGCATTTGTCACTTCGGGCTCGTTAATACATCGAAGGAGACTAGAGTCATCTTTAGCTTTTTCTCGACTCTTAAAAAGTGAAAAAGCAAGTTGTGTCTAAAGCGTCGTCATATAAAATTCATCTTAAACGGAACATAATTACCCTTGATTCCTACGTTGATCTTTAAAGTTGAGAACATGGAACACACCAACCAAGGGATCCCACAGGGGGGGACCCCTAGCCCTTTCTCCTCTTGGGGAGAAGTTGGTGCGCACCACATGGCCACATTGTCGCTTCCAGGACTGACAATTGGCCTGCCAGTTTGGCTATTCTCAACCGCTGTAGTTCAGACCACCACGGTTCCTGAACAGTCGAGTCAACAGTTAGACCAGTCTAGAACTACCCTCCAGCCTTCCACTTCTTATGAGCCTTCCTCCGATCCTTCTTCTTCGAAAGGTCAAGCCGCCAAAAGCGCGGCTCCCATAGAAAAGAAGAAGGAAAAGAAGAAGAAAGAAAAGAAGCAGAAGGAGCCAAAGGCGCCTGGGGGCAAGCAGAAGGTATCTAACGAAAACCCACACACAGCACGGACCGGGCCCAAGTCGCCATGTGTCATATGTAGAGGGAACCACTTCCACCGTGATTGTCCCAGTATTCCCCGGATACTAAGGGACTGGTCCCCTCGTTTGCACGATTCGGAAGCGTCAACCTATGACAACCAGGTTGAATGCTTACCGTCGACCAGCGAAAGTGAAGGTCCTAGACGACGAAGGGGAATGAGATTCCCCTGCGAACTGTGTGAAGGCAATCACACCCTTCACCGTTGTCCCTTTTTAGACAAAGCTAAGAGAGTTTTGGAAGATCAACCGGTGGCACCGGTGCTACTTCCTCCTGGATATCAAAAACTCGTGCCAAGTCCTTCGTTGGTCGAAAATACAGCTGCCCCGCTCATAAGGCCAGCTGAAGTGTCAGTCGCTGAAAGTGAACCTACTGAATCCGGACTGGACGAAAGTCCAAAGGTCGAAACGACAGTTGACCCGGTTCTCCCTTCAGAAGTTTCATCTTCAACACCACAGTCACTGAGGATTCATCTTCAGTTGACACCCCCGCCGAAGAGAATAAGGATGACACCGTCCATATTCTTTTCGTCAACTCCGATTCTGATGAGCATCTGGGCAAAACGCCCACTCCTTTATCGCAGGAAGGAGCATCGTCAGGATCATATCCGGCCGTATATTCGGTCCCACCACCAAGCAACCTAGTTGTGTCCTTTGATTGGAACCAACTAGGCAGACCCCGGTTACCATCCAGCATACCATTTAGAATTATAGTCCAAATATACAAAATGGTGATGGCTGGAACTATCATTGATGAAGGGGCATCTGTGAGTATCCTGTCCTCTATTGCTTGGAAAGCACTGGGTTGCCCGGTGCTTTTGCCCGAGACAAGGCGTCTCTCGGGTTTTGACAGAGGAACCAGTCGACCATTAGGGATTCTACCTAATGTGCCTATCACACTGAAAGGGAAGGCTGTCAAGATGAATTTGATGGTCGTCCAAGGACCCTTGGATTATAACCTACTCCTTGGACGAGACTACATATATTGCATGGAAGCAATAGTCTCCTCACTCTTTCGAATAATGTGTGTTCCATACGAAGGAAGAATGGTCAAGCTCGTAGACCAACTTTCACTTCCGGGATCACACATCGCAAGTAGTCACATACCTATCCTCAATGGTCTTTTCGATCAAGAAAGGTCTCTTCCCCCGGTTCTTCTTCCTGATGAATGCGAGTGATTCGGGAAAGGAACACAGGAGCCCAGGGGGCATGCATCCTGGTCTGCTCTGGAGGCAGAAAAAACCTTAGGTGTAAAGTAGAATTTCCGCGGAAGAATATGACTAGTCCGTACCCCGTCCCCCTCCTTCATCTTTGAGAATCTTCCTCTGAGCTATCTTCGTGGAGAAGAAGGACAAGAAGACAAAGAGAGAGTTGGACTCTCAGAAGGGGCTGTTAGGGATGGGGTTGTTCTGGAAAAGGATTCTTCTATCAAGGTTACTTGTTTGACAAAGGTCATTCACCTTTGTCTAAATAGGTAGGCCCTACCAAAGAAGGGGATCCGTTTGTGGCAGCAAGTAGGTACCGGCTTTGGGTAAAAGGCCAGCCTCACCCATTAAAACAAATGTTTTAAAGGATAAGTAGGGGCAGCCCCCAAAGATAGAGATGCTGTTGTTGCCACAGATTGTAACCATCTTTGTGTACCCTAATGATAGACATCGCCGAAGAAAGAGTTTCATTTGTGGCAGCAAATAAAACCATTCTTTGGGTAACCAGAAAGAGGTAGGCCTCTCTCGGTAAAATGAATGTTTTACCTGCAAATTGAGGGGTAACCTTGAAATTCAAATTACACCTGGGGGCATGCAAACCTCTTGGAATGCAAGCGCGGGCAGCTTTTTAGTTTTAGGTAGGACTAACCCCTCTAACCCGTAGGATGGGCCGATACCCAGCTTGCATAAAGAGAGGATATGAAGCAAAGCGTAGGGAGATGAAGCTCCTTAAAAAATAGGAATCTTCCATGAGACCTTACTACTTTATGACTGGTAAAAACGAGCAGTTTTGGCAAAGTTCATGCTCGTTAAAAAATAAACGCAAGAACCGAGCAGTTTTAGCGCATAGTTCATGCTCGTCAAAAAATAAACATAAGATTGAGTAGTGTTTTGGCACATTCAAGCTCTTAAAAAAAAATAAAAAATGAACCCGGTACCGGTAAATAAACATCTGAGACCGTAAATTCATCAGCCATAAAAGCCTTGGTCGTGTTTGTGCACCATCACCTCCACTTTTCATTTGGCTGATCATTCACATCCACTTGATTGTTTACCTATTTTGAGGAACAGCTGCGAAGAGTGATTCCACCTAGCCATCCTTGTAATACTGCCGTGATTGGAAAATTCCAACCTGTACTTGGAATCTGCTGCTATCCCTGTTTATCACTCGTTCCTCAAAAGACGAGTCTTCTTTGAGCTCTTTTCACTGACTCGTAAAATATGAAAAGTTTGCCGAGTTTTGGCCTTCCAGCTCGTTAAAAGGACCGGAAGAGCTATCCCTCCTCTAGATTTTAATCTTTTTGGACCTGAGGGATTAATCGCACAAAAAGATCGAGCGCTTGTCTAGTTCGGCTCGATAAAGATATCGAACATTCATCCTTCTGTATTGTTTTATACTTTTTCGGACTTAAGGGATTAGATGACGAAAAAGGACCCCTGGAGTCCACTTTATGTACCCTTTTCAGACTCTCTAAAAATGAAAAGGACCGAGTTGTCTTTGTCGCTGGGCTCATTAAAAATATTAGATAGCGACAAACTTGTCTTTAGACGAGAACGAGTTTCCCCATCGTTAGGCTCGTTAAAACATAGCGATGGGCTTGCCCGAAGGGCAGGTTATAGAACAAGCATATGTTATCCTCCTCAAGCTTGACAAAAATAAAGAGGTACTGGTCAGAAATGACTGGGGAAAAATTGGGAAGAACCTCAAAGCTTAATGGTAGCAAGTCGCTCTTGAACATGACACTTTTGCCTCCGTAAATATCGGGTTGGGTTATTATCATTCACCGGTCCCTTCACCATGGTCTCGCCATACCATCCAAATGGGGTAATGCTACCGATCCATCACATCAGTGTCGAGATATGTTCAAGAGATGTCATTCAGAAAGTGTCAACCGGGTCCCATCCACTACCATACATCATCTTTCATCCTTCCATGACCGCCACCCTGGATCATATTTCACAGATCGTTTTCACCATCATCACTAGTTCCGTTCCGTGTCACTGATGTGGGATTCATTAAGGCCCTCCTTTGACGGATCGCTTCTTGTCGACATCAGCTCACTATCCAAGAAGTTGATCTAGGAACACCCCCTCAGTACTTTGAAGCTTGCATGCCTCAATGGCAAGTTTCTCACTCCCGGCGATAGGTATACATTAATGACCTTCGACCAGGAGACTTTGCGTGGTGTTCGACGTCAGATCCTATATTCACACCACGTGAATTGTGCTGCAGTACCTTGAGGGTCATCATCATTATCGGTGATTCCTCTCGTGCTTGTTAACAGTTTACATTATTGACTGGTAATCAAGCGATGTCTTTCCATGTTCGACTTCAAGAAATTCTCACATGGATCGACTTGTACTAATGTGAAGATCGGACAAGTTTGAAGACCCCGGATCTAGTTTCATCCATCCGGGCTGCGATATATATTCAGGAGATAAAGACATAGACATGTGCAGCAGATGATCATCCTACTAAAAGGATGATAATTAAAAGCAGAGAATTATCCGTCTATTATCAGACGATCGTCTGTTTATGTACAGCAAATGTATTTATAAAGCTGAGCATGGGAAATGCCCGCCTCAGCTAGATCATGAAAAGAAAGTATGAAAAGATAATGTATTGTATTGTATTTTGTTACAGGTCACCTCCCGGCGATTGAATGAACTTCAGATCCTCCTAATAAAGCATTTCACCCGATAAACGACCTCATACTTTAGGGGGCAACTGTTATAGACATTTTTGTGCCTTACAGCATAGAGCATGAAATGTCAATAATCTGAGGGATCCAAAGTCCCTAAACAAGTTGTTCTTACCCTTAGAGGAACAAGGTCAGCAAACCACAGCATTGCAAAACAGTTCTCCACTGAAAAGCACTCAAAAACAGGTCAGTTTTGGATCATTGCAGCTGCTCCACTAGGCATCTGCGCTGCATAGCAGGTACAACAAAGGCTACCTGCGTTGCATAGCAAGTAGAACAAAGGCTACCTGCGTTGGGCGTACTTGGACATGTGGGGGAATCTTTTTCTCAAAGTGCCAGTGCCCAGGAAGCTTCTAAAAAGACACTTGATGATAAGATTCGCCTAATGACGAGTTAAGAGCTTCTAAAACTCCAAGTGGAAGACAGAAACTCCGAGTGAAGAACTGAAGAACAACTGGAGTTGAAGAGGACAACAAGTCACACATCAAGCTGACTTATCTTCACTCCAAAACTCTATATAAGGATCTCATCCCATGGGATCTGGGAGGCCGGAATTTAGTGCAAAGAATTGTTGTTGGTTTGCAGTTGAGAGTATTGGGTGATTGCTTGAGGGAGGTGAAGAAGAGACTTCTCTCCATCGGGAAGGTGATGCTGGATTGGACCTCTCATGGTTGTATCACCGCCTGAACCTTACTTCCATATATTAATAAAGTTTTTGAGGTTCTTCTATTCGCATGTGTTTCAATGATGTATTGTCTTACTTGCGTATTTGATTTATGCTAATCCTTGAATCAGTTATGCATGCATGCTTCTTGTAGTTTCCTTTTCTTGTCTTATTTTTAGGATCTCGTGTAGCTGGGCCCGTGAAAAGACTTGGAGCTGGGAGCAAGCGGCAATCAAAGGAGATTGGATCGACCATTTGCGCAAGACATCGGTAAGTGGATCTCTTCCTGTTATCTCTTGCATGTCATGAAGAAGAAACTTTAGATAGCTTTTCTTTCAGCTGTTGCTAAGGAACTGTCACCCTTAGAGTGGGTTAGGGTCATTCCGAGTTGGATACTTTCCCCCACAACAGGGTGAAAGAAGAGAAATGATTCCTGTGCAGAGAGGTGAAGCAAGTAACTTCGCCGGTTACTCTTCAGGCTCACTGGAAATGAAGAAATGCTTGTGTTCCTATAGTGACTCCGTCAAGGTACTTTCCAAGCCTGCTGGTAGCATAACAACACTAGAGATGAAAATTAAGGCTCTAATTATCCTAAACTTGCAATTTTATATTACCCTTCTCCTGAATTAAAACAATAGTGATTTGTTAATATTTTTCAATGTGTTTAGCTGAGAAAAGGAATAGAGGAGACTATATCCACAACCGAGTCAAATGGGGAAGCCATGGTAATCCATGCAATGGATAAATATTTCCTAAAAGACTGGGACCTTTCACTTAGGGGTGGAACCTAAGCAGATATGTTGGAGTTCTACCAGAGTGTCACCAAGTGTTGTTGTTGCGACAAACAACCTCCAAATTTTTTCTTACACTTGAATTTTGGAGCTCACTCTTGATCCTAGGATCTGTCATTCCTTGATTGTTCATATTTTCTTCATTGTAATTTGGTGTTCCCTTAGATTCCAAGTTTCAAAGTTACTTTCTTATGCATGCTCAGTAATTGAAGAATTCACAAGTGCACTTCTCTTGATGCAAGCTTACTTAGACAGTGAATTTCCTTTGGAAGTAAGGCTCATGCAATCACTAGTGATAGTGATTGTGTAATCCATAAGCATAGTGAACTGTGCAATACATATCGACAGTTAGTGTGCACTCTCCATTGTCAAACATAAAAAAAGGTGGAGTTATAGTGTTGATGGGTCCTATTTATCATATAGGAATGTATTAGATCAATTCCCAAAGTTTCATTCACTATTGTACTAATGTTATCAGTATCGTCACAAAATGTATCTTAAGTGTTGCACCTAGTCGAAGGTAGTCGATTGTACAATCTTAAAGGGCAGTGCTGATGAATTCTCCCGCATTACTGTGTCATACTCATCATAAAGATATGCATTATACATATTCCCCGAGTATTAAGCATTGTTGTAAAAGTGTCGTCACTATCATCATAAAGTGCATATTAAGTGTCACACTTGGAGGAGAGTATTGTTTTTCCATCGCATTAAGGAGATCATGTTGTTTCTAAGTGTTGAGTGTTCTATGTTGTGTCATTGATTGTTTTGAGTGTGTGATCATGTTCAAGTATTACATTGGTTTCATATTTTCTTTATTGGTCCCACACTTCGTTAAATTATGGAAGATCCTCTACCTAATTAATTTGAATTCACTCAACCTCCTTGAAGTGTGTTAGACTAGTAGTTTTTTGGACGGACATTGTCTTTCCAGAGTAATTTCTAGTTGCAGATGCTATATATTTTCATGACAAGATGATCAATGAAGATAAAGAGGAGGAGACCATACTAGAAGACACTTATGAAGCTATAAAGGTAGGTTGATAATTGCACAAGTAGATGAAGGGACACCATATTGCAATAGGAGTTGGAAGATCAAGATCATAGTGAAGATTCACTATTTTTACCCTCTTGGAGGGTGAATATGAAGTAATGGATATACCTCTCATGAAAATTTACAAAGTAGTAAGAGGAACAACTTGGAATTGTCACTTCATCGTGGAGTCCATGTCATCATTGTCAAGTTGTGACTTGTACTAGTTCCATCACAATGTCATGTGTGTCCATGTGTCTTGCGACATAATTTGTGGATGTATTGATGTAATTATCAAAAGGAAAGGACACAATGTAATGTGTGGAAGTCCAAGAGTCATATGTGGAATATGAAAAGTCACATATTCATATATGGACAAAAGAGTCTTTAGGAGAAGTCCAAAATTCATATAGAAGTCCAAGAGTCATGAGGGTAACTCAAGAGTCATATGGGATATGAAAGGTCACACCTCTTGTTATAAAATAAACCTCATAAATTAAGAAAATTGATTTTGGATGCTTAGAATCTAGAGAGCTAGCATTGTCTTCTCTAGATAAGCATAGGAGAGAAGATCATTCTTTGGAGAAGTAAGGAGTGACTAAATGTTCCACTATTGGAGCTAGTGGCTCGCCATTGTAACTGTGTACTTGGATCTTTCACCTAATAATCAGAAGCTCAATGAGCCAACACATTTTCATGCATGTATCGTGAATGTAGTAAGACTATTCTTTATATGTTTGCGGTATGTGTTTTGTTCACATGTACTAAGGAAATTGAACTATTTCGGTGGCTTTGGTACTTATCTTGTTGAATGTGTGTTGTATTTGCTTTAATGATCATTGTGTCTATGTGAACTACTTCGCTAGATAACTAATGAATATTTTCATGCTCTTGTGTGTCTCTTAGGTTAGTACTATTACTTCCTTCTAGAGACTCACTCCTCTCTTTCCCTCTCGTGAAAGTCTCCTTTTACACATTGCAATTGGTGTTTCACAGTGTCAACTTACTTGTTGATTTCAAAGGTTATGTGCATACTCTCTTATGTTATTCATTGCAGCTAAGGAAAAACTTTGAGTTATGCATGGGGGCTTCACTCACTGAACCTCTGACATAGCACATGTCTTCGTGGCATAATAAACAATACCCTTAATTTGACTACATATTGGAAAATACCTCTAAAAATAACATTATTTAACCCCCTACCAATATAAATCCAATACACCTTCCCAATTTATAAAACCCATATTTTCACTAAATATTGTATGTATCCATTTTTTTATTCACATTTTTTATACCCTTTTATTTTTATATCCCTGATATAGTGACATGATGCCTCTCTTATGACCCCACATGCATTCTACAATGCACCTTTCTTATTTTGATATACATTGTAAATGCATATTAGTTGCACCTTTCTTCTTTTGATAGACATTGTAAATGCATATTAGTTCTCCCACAATGCAATTACTTAACCCACACTCAAGCACATCTCACTATGATTTGTGGCATTTAATGGTCTAAGGCACACAAAATTCATTTTGATACCAATTTGAGAGGAAAAATCCTTATTGGCCATGAAACTTTAACACCTATAAGAAAATTCCTTCACTAATCCACCATATCGTAAATCAACTCAGGCAATTCTAGGATTGAACATAGCAAGTTCCAGTCATTAGATAAGGTGGTAGTCAAGGCAAAGTATTTAAGTATTTAATGACATTAGATTTCCAAGACCTGAATTAACCTATCAACGACTAAAATCTACTACATATACAATCACCTAGAGCTACAAAGGATCATAAGCAGGACTATAGAGAGCTTACTCTCTATTGCATTCTAAACTTGTTTATTTGCTTCCCTAAGAGCTACTAAGAATCATGAGCAGAGCTAAAGAGAGATTAATCTAAATTTCATACTAAGCTTGTTTATTTTCTTCAGATCCAGGGGCATAAGAGCATTGGAAGTAGACTCCCACAATGAAAATTCATTTCTAGGTCTGGGTGATGCCCAATTTTGACCAAAAGAAAAGCCTCCAAAACTGTCATAATAGTGTCTATTAGATACTCTGACCAGGAGAAAGAGGTCTGGTGTGACTCTTATTCCTTTTTGAGTGAGAAGTTCCATGATATGATGGCTTATTTAGCTATGTAAGTACATACGTATCCAACCTGTAGCAAGACCAAAGAAATACTTACAAGCCCTCAAGCCTGTGTAGAAATTTGTCATTTCATCCATGAAGTTCTTGGTGCTAACACCCATGACATTATCGTTGTAATGGGATGCTCTCCCTTGTTGTAATGGGATGATCTCCCTTAGCTTAAGGATACATACATAATTATGCTTGCAAGCCTTGGATGAGGACACATCCAATCTTCCATGACGAACCTGCACTCCAACTCATGGCCCATCAACTACAGTTTTCTAGGCTGCATGTGTGTGTAATTTGTCAGAGAAAAAAACCTATATATACATAAGAGGTGAACATACACGTTGTCCCAAAAAGGATTGGACTTGGATTTTCATCCCAATTTGAATACATAAATAAATACAAAAATATATATACTACCGATCTTAATTAGGCACGCTGATTTCATATTTTCAAGCTAACCCAAATATGGCCCGTGGATGTCAATTTCAGATTTCCAAGGTCTATTTTACCGAAGACAATTCATAATAATAATTCCTCATCCAAGCAAGTATAAACATTGAGGAGTTGGCCCATAAGCATATAAATGGTCATATCTAAATTCTGCACTCCAAGACTCCAGAGTAGAACAAAAACCTTCAAGATTCTAGTTAGATAGGGTATGAGGATTCCATAAGGTAGAGATCAAAGATTTCACTATTCCAGCCAATCCACAATACATTGCCATAGCTCTTTTGCCTAGATCTATGCTTAACTCAAGAATGAAGTCTGAGGAAGATTGATAGAATTCTTGGGTGAGCTTAAGGAGTAATGTAACACTCCTGCAATGCTCAAGAGTCAGGGTTGACCCCTAGACCAAACTTACAGGAACATGAGTGCATTGGTGAACATTTTAGATTTCATTTTCAGATGTTCTATGAAGACTAATTATTTAGCCTTCTTATAAAACTCAGGATTCCACCTATGAAGCTTGTCATAAAGGTTGGGTCTCTAAACTCAAAGTGGCATCATCAACAACATCCCCCATCAACCAATGCACTCAACCATGACACTAAAATTAATACTATAGAGTCATACGCAGGAGGTAGCACTCATTTAGTGAACAAATATCAAGCAATTACAACTAATGTTCCACCTAGTTTCCAAGATAGGGGGACGTGGGAATGGGGAGACACACGGGGGAACATGTGGGAGCACCCCCAAATTTTAGGAAAATTCAAGGGGATAGGGGGATGTTAGGATATGTGTGTGTGTGTGTGTGTGTGTGTTATAAACATGATTCAAATTTAAATTCAATAACGAAATATATTGATTCACACATCATAAATGATTCAATAGTAGATACTAAAGTCTAAATACTAGACTAGTAAATTTAAATTACTCAAACTTAGAAATAGTAAAAGGTGATGAGTCAAAGACTTGGTCTAAGGTCATTAGTATCAAAAATCAAGGCTCAAAAGCTAAAACTGAAAATGATGAATGGACAATGAACCAATGTTACCAGAATTGGACCAGTCATCGAACCAGTTGACCCCAAAACTGATAATTGGAGAAAAACCAAACCAAAAGACTAGTGAACCAAAAATTACATAAATATTCATTTTTTTCAAAAAAATGTAAATATTCATGTACATCAATATGAATCTAAACTGTTATACACAAATATGCAAAGTTTCTCATATATATAACAAGTAAAGGTGCATATAACCAAAATAACACTGACTGCAATCCATCTTTGAACTAGAAATGCATCAACAAAGAGGTTGTAGATGGCCTCTATAGTCCAAAAGAAACCATGCTACAAAAAACACCTGCATATCATCATGCTAGAATAAACTGAATCTATGAAACAACTCCATAGACCTAGAGCCAAGTCAGTTTGTTAAGCACTGGTCAGAAAAAGCTTTGTAAAAGCACTATAGAAAACCTATGACTATTGTGAAAAAACTAATACCACTGTTAAGACACATTACAAATCCTGGTGTTAGAATATTCATCTGTTATAGTTGAAAATACTAATACCACTGTTAAGACACATTACAAATCCTGGTGTTAGAATATTCATCTGTTATAGTTGAAAAACACATATCATAAAATTCAAAATCTACCATGCCCTCCTAAATTGAATCCAACTTTTTCTTATCAATGTGCATTCTGGTAGAAGCTAGATCCTTCTTCTTGTGAAATGTTGATGCACCAACTCCTATAGATTCTATTGAAGCAACATTTATGCTTGGATCTTGAATATTATTTTCATATTTGTTTGGAATGGTAGAAGTGGGGTAGGAGAGGCCACGAGGGTATTTCTTGGGCCTTCATTTAAAGCAATAGACTCTGAAATTGCCACTTTACTCTTCAATTTTGGCTTCAAAGCATGAATGCTTGTATAGAGCCTCCAAAATAAACCCATATAAATATATTTTGTTTATAACATAAGCACACTGTATCTCTTGTACCATAATCACATCGTAACCATAAATAAGATAAATTGATAAGTGGTTGAACACATACAAGAAGAATGTGTTACAGTCCAAGGGTCAGATTCCAATCCTTCCTCAGAGTATTGACACATATCTCTCCATTGCTTGCAATATTAGTGTGGAAGATTTTTGTGAAAAAATACACCGCAGTCACACATCCAATACAAGTTAAAAAAATGTAAGATTTAGTATTCTTTACATCATAAACAATGTTTTGATATTAAGAAAAGTCAAAGAAACTAATAATTCACTCATGATATGATGGCAAGAATGAATTTCCTTGTGGAATCAAATATGGACAACTAGGACTGGCCATTGAGATTTTCCTGACTCAGCTATACTTAACAAGAAGCCTGAACATAGTAACTCGGCTATTGCTAATAGAAAATTTTTCATCCTATTCCAAACGGTATATTGTGTGACTCCGTGAGGTATTATTGTGTGACAATATTACAATGGATTGTAAGAAAATTTACGTGACTTATATAGGGATTAAATCTCTTTGGTGGAAGACACACCAATATACTTATAGATGGTAAGCAAGAAAATTTGTGTGATTCTAATACACCTAGCAGGAAGCTTAAGCATATTAAATTGGCTATACTTGAAACAAAAAAAGTTCTCTCTATACCAAACAGTGTGATAATATATTTCATGATTCAGTTGAGCAATTATTGCATGACTTAGATGTTCACAATTCAAATAAATTTTGGCCATAAATTGGAAAACCCAACATAGTTTTGCTACTTGTCTCACATTCCACATTACACATCTAATACAAGTTAAAAAATGCATGGTACAAGAGAAATGTGCAGGGTTAGCATGAATACTCATCATGGATGGATATGACTGACATGTAAGGAAAGGAGATAAGTAGAATAATATACGCTACTGAGAAAAAAATCAATTTATATGGTGGAATAAACTATTAAGAATTGCATTCTATAGTTCATGTTGCATATAAGTGATGGTGGAAGCACAAAAACATCAGGGAAAATGTCTTGCAATAAGCACAAAAATATCACTTGTTGAAAATCACCTAAAAAAGGAGGTTTGATATCTGACTCAAAGTCGGCATTACACTATCTTCTCTAGTGAACTCTTCAACTAATGCTGAAACATCTGCTTGCATTTCCTTTTTCACCAAAAAGATTTGATACACCACTTCTCCATTTGTTTTGAAATTATAAATATGCATAATTCTTTGTGGAGTCAACAGTGATAAACTCACCCCCAAGAAGATACTTATCTAGAGAATCCTGCCAAGAACATATGTCTATCAATACAAAGTTCACACCAAAAATAAATCCTGCAAATTAAACCCATATAAATATTTTTTGATTATAACATAAGCACACCGTACCTCTTGTAACATAATCACATCGTACCCATAAATAAGCTAAATTGATGAGTGGCTGAACACATACAAGAAGAATGAATATTATTCTCATATTTGTTTGGCATGGTAGAAGTGGGGTAGGAGAGGACAAGGGTATTTCTTGGGCCTTTATTTAAAGCAGTAGACTCAGAAATTGCCACTTTACTCTTCAATTTTGGCTTCAAAGCATGAATTCTTATATAGAGCCTGCAAAATAAACCCATATAAATATATTTTGTTTATAACATAAGAACACCGTACCTCTTGTAACATAATCACATCGTACCCATAAATAAGCTAAATTGATAAGTGGTTGAACACATACAAGTAGAATGTGTCACTGTCCAAGGGTTAGATTCCAATCCTTCTTCAGAGTATTGCCACATATCTTTCCATTGCTTGCAATATTAGGGTGGAAGATTTTTGTGAAAAAATACCCTGCAGTCACACATCCAATACAAGTTAAAAAATGGAAGATTTATTATTATTTACATCATAAACAATGTTTTGATATCAAGAAAATTCAAAGAAATTAATAATTCACTCATGATATGATGGCAATAATGAATTGCCTTGTGGAATCGAATATGGACAACCATGACTGGCCATTGAGATTTTCCTAACTCAGCTATACTTAACAGGAAGCCAGGACACAATAATTCGGCTATTGCTAATAACAAATTTTTCATCTTATACCAAATGGTATATTGCATGACTCCATGAGGTATTATTGTGTGATTGTATTACAATGGATTGTAAGAAAATTTATGTGACTGCTATAGGGATTAAATCTCTTTGGTGGAAGACACACCAATATACTTATAGATGGTAAGAAAGAAAATTTGTGTGATTCTGCTACACCTAGTAGGAAGCTTGAGCATAGTAACTCAGCTATACTTGAAACAAACAAAAAAATTATCTCTATACCAAACAATGTGATAATATATTTCATGACTCCATACTAAACATCATGATAATATATTTCATGACTCCATTGAGAAATTATTGCATGACTTAGGTGTTCACAATTCAAATAAATTTTGGCCATAAATTGGAAAGCCAAGCATAGTTTTTCTACTTGTCTCACATTCCACATCAAACATCCAATACAAGTTAAAAAATGTAGGGTACAAGAGAAATATCCAGGGTTAACAGGAATACTCATCATGGATGGATATGACTGACACAAAAGAAAGGAGATAGGTATAATAATATATGCCACTGAGAAAAAAATCAGTTTATATGGCGGAATAAACTATTAACAATTGCATTCTATAGTTTTCTTGGGAGAAAGAGCCGCAGGTATGTGGCTCCATGCATGGAGGATAGGAGATCTGTCTGGGTAGTGTATCACTTAATTTTGGGTACATATTTCCTGTTGAATATAGCCGCTGTTAGAGGAATACATGTTGGATGCTTTTTGTGCTATTTGGTGAGGTTTATCTTTGTTACAGGCTGCAGGAATAGAGCTGCTACAGTAGCTTGTTGCTAAGACTATTTGGTGGGTATGAAGGCATGTATAAGTCCTCTCTAGGATGCATATGCATAGGCTTGAGTGCAGATAGGTCAGAATTCTTCCATGTAGTTTGGGACTATTTCAAGATTTGTTGAGGAAGAGCTACCAAGATCTAAATTAGTGATTGGGTGTCTTCTATGGATAATCACAGTGATTGAGGGAGAGGAGAATGAGGACTGAAGCTGACAGCCCTAACCAGTGACCAGGATTACCTTCAACACTTGAATCTAACTGTGTTTGTGCCCTAACTAGTATTCATAATTGCATTATAGATATCTCCAGCATATAGGAGGATATACTTAAAGATTGAAATATTTTATGGTCCTGGGAGATGGGCTGAACCTTTGTAGATGCTTGATTGAAGTATTGCAACCCTCATTTTAGAGGACTATATCATTCTTAAAAGAATAATTTCTCTTTGAGATTCTCAGATCCTTGGAACGTTTCAGATGACAGCTATGTTTTCACATCCATCTCATCCGTTTTTGCTTCATTGCATATCATTGATCATTTAAAGCTGAGTTGTTAAAGGGTATATTGAAGACAACCCAGTTTGAGCATGAGTACTCGATATTTGCTGAGAGTTTGTTGACAATTCTAAATATAAGGATCAACCTTGATTATCCTATGCAACATACTTTCTGGGAAATTTTTCAGATCAAGGAGCAATATTAGATAATCAATGATTGTATTGCTCTAACTTTTGCAGCAGTTTGTTTGGGGATATATGTATATATATGTTATCGACATAATCGTTAGGTATGTGAAGTCATTATGGGAGATGTATTGATCACTTGATATCTCAAGGCACTACATCCTTTATTCTTAATATCAACTCTAAGGTTCTGAGTGACCTTGCTTTGAACTTGATTTAAGAATCTTGATCTCTAATGATGATGTAATCCTAGCAATGTTTGATTGATGCTCTTCTTGAAGGTATCTCAACTCATTGAAATCAACAATTAACTTCCCCACAAGAATTCTGGGCTATGATTAAAAACCTGACCTATTAAGTTTTCTTGTTGGTAAGTAAGGCAACCATATTTTGTGCTATGAGGTTCAGATTTGAAGATTGAAGTTGAAGAAAACAGAAACGTAAGGAATTGTATTACACCTCATATTCAATGCCTTGACAACCTTATCCTGTCTCTGACCTTGATATCAAATTATAGTATCATTTTCTTCAAAGTCAAATGCCTTATCATATTGTGAAATGTGGCTCTTGGTTGTCAAATCTACTTGACTTTCTCTCTCTTGAATTATTGAAATCATTCAAAGCTAAGAATAGAACATCTCCAAGAGAAAATGTATTATCTTGATGGAAATCCATTTTGAAATCATATAAGTGACAACTTAATTAAGATAGTTTTATGAAGACATGTTGAAAATTCAGGTTGAAAATTGACTGAGTGTAGAAGTTGTCATGTAATCATTAATAAGTAGAAAAGGGTTCCACTCTTGTTGTTAAGTTGTATCACTAATACACATCATCAGATGAATGTTATGGTGAACCTGTCAGAGTCTAAAACATTTATATCAAGGACACAACTTGTTTTCGCAGATGAATATGTATAAGGAAATGTTGAGATTAGTTACTGCTAAACATGTATTATTATTATCGTTGGAATAAAACTAAGAAGCCTTGTTAACAAAACAATGCTTGTATGGACCAAATAGGTATATTGAGTAATGATGGGGTCGTCCTAGAAGTATGAAGATCTATAGCTATCAAGGATAGTATCTTGTGCAGTAAAGATACAATATCAGTGGCACTGTCTATGAATGGCATCCCTGTACATGCAACACAACATCATTTATGCTCTATTTTTAGCCCACCATTTTGTATGATATCACTACAAGTCTAGTAGCGGTGGTGATATGTTGTAGGCCTTATATGTTGATGCCTATGTTATAGGATTGTTCACAATCAAGCTGTAAACCAGTCAAATGCATCTTTTGAAGATTTTATTCTTGAATATCAGCTAGGAAAAAAATTGCCTTTGTTGAAATCATCTCAAGAAAGATGTCTTCTCCTGATTAAAGAAGAACCTTGTCGATTCTTTAGAAAGTTCCTCTTTGGTATGGAGCTTCCTTGAAGACCATACGAGAAGCTCAGGAAATTAAACATAGCAAGGCTCTACTATCTTTGGATTAATAGCAGGTTGAAGACAGACCTATGAATACAATTTGAGTATGAGGGAGCTATGATTTAGCTATTGATGACATTTGTCCTACAGATGATAACCCTCTCATTTATCAAAGTAAGAGGGAGATTTTTCTTGAGGGGTCAAGATGAAGGGCTCTAAGATTAAAAGGTTTGATAAGATGGAGATGCTGTTAATTTGGACATAGTCATCTTATGAGGTCTGATTAAATTGTTTAAATGAAGTGTATTCTTCCAAGACAATATGTTGTTATTTTGAATAGAACAAAAATAGTTTGCAAGGCTCCCATGACAAAAGGGGCGTACCTTTGTATACCAATAGAAATGGTAAATGTCTTGAACATATTCAACTACAACAAGTTGATTTTCATTATCTGCTTCGTCAATGTTGGGCAAGTAAAACAAAACCAATGGAAGTAAAATAAATACATGTAAACCATCCCAACTAAACAAGCAAGAAAAGAGCCCTGTTATTGACCTCAATATATCCACACATAGTTACCGATTTGAAATAGAGGCCAACGTATAAAGCCCAGTAGTAGTGAACTCATATCATTCACCTCATGATGCATACTAACATCTGCAGATTGATATATGATAAATAAATCATACAGTTGTTTAATAACATACAATTTATAGAACCATGGATGATGTACATACCATGGACGATGAATTTGTTGTAGCACTTGTATTCTTGACATCGACACCAAACCTCCTACACACCCAATTCTAATTGTTAACTCTAATTGGTAAAAAACCCAAAATATTTGCAAAAGACTAGAGCATCATATTGGGAAGCTGAATCTACCTTGGCATTTTCTTATCAACAAGCTGATTTTTCTTCCTATATTTCCTGTGGACATAGAATTACACACCCAAAGCATTACATACACATTTTTCTTCATTAGCCCCCTCCAGAAGAGGGTTTAAAATGCTTGAATAAGCATATGGATAGCGGAAAATGCTTGACCAGAGAGGCTATGCTCACAATCAAAACTTCTTTATAAAAATGAAGTTTCCACTATGTGCTAATAAAACATGAGTACTACATAAGGATTTTGCAAATTAAAAAAAAAACATATGTTCTAGGAATGAAAAAGCCTGCTTACTCTAGCTTAATCTCATCACCCCCATTGGGTTTTGAAGCATGGTACCCTAGGTTCCCAATGTCTGATAAAACCCTTCTAGGCCTCGTTTTGGCCCGCGTCACCACTATATCACAAAGCATGCAAATAACCTCTATCAAATCGATATCTATTTTACACTAGTCATATAGAGCCATTGGTATTCATATAAAACACTAATAAATATGTACTACATATTTGCTGATATTAGGTTTTGGTATGGGGTTTGGATAGAAGAATACTGTAAAATACCTTTGCTAACCATGGGCCTGTTCGGCTTCGCCACCCTATTTTTGGTTCCAATTTTGGTTTGCTGAAAATACAAACACAAAGCATTCAATAACTATTGAACAATCAAACCCCTCCAAAACTGATAAGGAAGCCATAACTGAGCATGATCCTGACCTTAAACATAAATTCAGGAATTCTAAAATCTTACTAGCCATCTTGGAGATTTTGGGATAATGGAGAGACCAATAAGCAACAGAAAAACGGGAACTAGCTCTACATCACTTCCCATTGACAACCTACCTCGCTCAACAACACATATTTTTTTCTTCTAGTTGTGTTCCCGGGAGAGATCATAGGTATATTCTGTATGACATTTTGTGAAAAGTGGCCACCAAGTGGCCTTATTTTCCTTTCTGGAGGTGATATGTCATGCTATAAGAACTTTTCTATGTATTTTCCTTTTCAAAACCATGAAATAGAAACATATCCATTATTCATTTGGAAATATAAAATCAATTAAAATTTGCATACCATTCGCACTATCAAATTCTTGTCAATCCAAAAGTTGCAAAAAATCAGATACGATTCACCTTAAAATATCCCTTGGATCACACACACACATTGCAAGGCCCATCAAACACATGTATATCAATGTAGGCAAAAATAAGAAAGCAAAGTGCCATCACCCAAACAATCTACCAGAAGCACATATCTCAATGAAGTTGCAAATAATTTAAAAACAAACTACCATCGCATGTCCAAAAGCCTTTATAGATAGTAATTAATGTTAATGTCGTTTAGTGAAAGAAATGAAAGGAAATGCCCAAAATATGATTGAGGACTCTATTGACAATAATAACCAAATGAAATTTAACTATTGTAGACCCCATGCATATGGCCAAAACATAAATACTTCCTAAAAGACTGATGGCACATTTGAACTACAGACTCTAATTTATATGTACAATTTAAAAAATAGGAAGGCCAACTACCACATAAACATTCAAAATAAAATGCACTTCATGTGCTAGACGTCTCTCTAGGGTAAATTTTTTGACTTGAGTGAGAAGAAACCATCATGACTGAAGCTCGTGCCATCAGATACTTGATATCCTTTCTAGCAAGCAAACCATTATTCTAAAAATTCAAGGAAAATGTTAACATTAGTGAGAAGAACCACATACTTATCCAAAAAACATATTCATGAAAAAGGAACCACCTCTTCTTGTTTTTCATGATTAAATGGACCAACTTCAGAGGGACCAAATTAATATTTGAATGAAACACAACTACAAAAGGATGAATGACTAGTGAAAGAAACTTACACCAAAAATTAGGTAGAAAAAAAGGTTGAGTTATCCCAAATATTCACCATTTGAACTATTCACTAGACCTAAAACCAAAAAGTACAAAATTAACATCAGATTCATAAGAAGAAATCAACAAAAATACAACCAATAATTATTTATAAATGATCCAACATATGGAAATACATAAGGAAAGAGAAAGTAGAATGTTTTGAAAATCTACCTTGTTCAATTTTTTCACAAAATTTGAAAAAACTTTGTAATCACATTCTTCTAATTTGTATGTATCATTCCTAGCATTGTATGATAAGTTTGCGATTGCTATAACACATTCAAGTTGTACAAAAGTATTATCTGTCAAATCACACTTATACATGCATTGCCCCTTTATTCTACTATACCAACATAATTGAAGCTCGATGCCTTCTAATCTATCCAAAAGGTCAATGTCATTATGGTAATCAAACACCCTATTACCATCCTTATTACTTATTCTTTGAACCCTTCCAATGTACCAAATTCCACAAGAAACACCTTCTTTTGTACTTCGAGGAACACCTTTTCTTACCTTATGTTCAGTGGGGGGAATTGAGTTGCTTTCAAACAACACCCCACATTCTGATCCAATTCCAAAGCCAATTGAAACACCCTTTTGTGGAGCCTTCCCATCTCGCCTAAAGTAGACCCCATTTCTCATTTTTGTTAACCTATCTTTTGATAATGTCAGATTTCCATTCAACTGACTAACCGAACATGCTTTAAACATATCGTTACCATCAAGATCCACCACTCGCTTTATTGTTTTGCTTCCATTTTCATCAATGGAATCTAAAATTTCGTCCACTCGTGTCTCCACTCACTTTCCACTATTTGCAATTCACTTTCTTTGTGTACCAATGATGATTAAGTGTAGGTTTTAACCCTGTACAGAAATTACTTGCATACGAATTCTAAAACACAGAAAATAAACAATGCGAGATCATAACACATAAAACACATATACACAGAGATTTTCCCCTGTATCCCAAAACTGGGACTACCAACTTGAATTTTCATTATGTTCCTTTCAATGTTACAATACATATTTATACATGCTAAAGCATCCAATACGATGGACTGAAAACCATCGCGTCCAAAACCATGGACCGAAAACCATTGTGTCCAAAACCATGTGCGAAAAATCATGCAAAAAACCATAGGTAGGTCCGCCCAACCTAATATAGGGTCCAAAAACAAATTTTCCAGGGCACTGCCCTGGACCCCATAGAGTGGGGTTACCTACACCCCTCAAACTCCCCATGACCCCCCCCACTATGCAATCAATGCAACGAGGGTGGGGCTCCGGCCCCCTTCTAACCCCTCGGTTAATTACATGGGCTAGTTGTGGAAAGAATATAACACAACCCGACATTCTCCCACTTCTTGTTTTCTTTCCACAGGGGGCCACAAGAAAGCTTAGTGATTTATCCAGCCCTGCAACGCCCATTGTTTCTCTACACCAAGAGAACTTCTCAGAGCTCACATATTTTGTCAATGCATCTACAGTATTATTCAAAGTGTCCACCTTTACCAACAACACCTTTTTGTCTTCTATCATATCCCTCACAAAGTGATACTGAACATCAATGTGCTTTGTCTTTGAATGATATGCAGGGTTTTTTGCCAAGAAAATTGCACTTTGGTTGTCACAGTGTATCCTTATAGCTCCCTGTACTAACCCCATACTTGAACACAATTTCTGAAACCAAACTGCTTCCTTGCTTGCATGAGTGGTTGCCATGTATTCTGCCTCTATAGTTGATAATGCCACTACAGATTGTTTCTTACTCGTCCAACTGACTACACCTCCAAATAGGTTAAACACATACCTACTTTTAGATCTTCTCTGATCTAGATCACCAGCCCAGTCTGCATCAACAAAGCCACGAATATCCAACACTCTGTCCAATATTGGTCTTCCTTGGTAGCACAAACCATAATCACTAGTGTTTTCGGGAAAAGAGTCTATTCAGAATGACCCTATCCCACTGGGTTGTGACAGAGACCTCATAAACAAACAAGGAAAACTACTCTTGTATTCTCCTTTATAAACTCATACTTTAGGGGGCAACTGTTATAGACATTTTTGTGCCTTATAGCTATAAGCATGAAATGTCCATAAACCAAGGGATCCTAAGTCCCTAAAGATGTTGTTCCAACTCCTAAAGAAACAAGGTCAACAAATTACAGCTTCTCCCAGAAGTTCTCCACCAGAAACTGCTCAAAACTAGTCAAATCAGGATCAATTCAAATGCTCCACTAGCTGGCTGTGTTGCAAAGCACCCAAATACACTGGCTAGGTGCATTGCAACGCACTTGAATGCACTACTCAGGTGCGTTGAGCGGGAAACGACAAGTGGCAGAGTCATTCAACGAGGTGGAGAGACAATGGAAGCTTCCAGAATCTTCTCCAATGACACTTGCCTCACTGAATTCGACCAGTGATGAGTAAGAGGCTCTCAGTCTCCAAGTGGAAGCAAGAACTGACAGAGAGAAGCCACTAATCAACTCATGGGATGACTCATCCTCTTTGCATACATCTATATATGGATCCCTCACCAAGAGATCCAGAGGCTGGAATTTTGTACATTGCAGAGAATTGTTGTTGGTTTTGTGATAGATATCAGAGTATTGGGTGATTTATGCTTTGTTGGAGGTGAAGAAGGGATTCTATGCTAGGAGGTTGATGCTAGATCAGGAATCATCGGTTGTAACTCCTCTTGGATCTTCTTGTTTTATCAATAAAACTACTTGAGTTTCTCCTACATGCTTGTATATCTGATGTGTGTTATATTTGTATGTTTAGCTTAAATCTGATCCTAAGCTTTTTATGAACATAAATCCATGTCTTTTTGTAGTTTCTCTCTTCTATGAACTTGCAGGAACTTGGTGACGCTGGGCAAGTGAGGGAGCAGATCGTTGGAAGCTGGCAAAGAGAAGAGAGATTGGATCGAACAACTAGCGCAAGACACAGGTCGGTTCATCTTAATCATCTTCATTTATAGTTTATAAAGGAGAATACAAGAGTAGTTTTCCTTGTTTGTTTCTGAGGTCTCTATCACAACCCAGTGGGATAGGGTCGTTAGAAACAAACAAGGAAAACTACTCTTGTATTCTCCTTTATAAACTATAAACGAAGATGATTAAGATGAATCGACCTGTGTCTTGCGCTAGTTGTTCGATCCAATCTCTCTTCTCGTTGCTAGATTCCAACGATCTGCTCCCTCACTTGCCCAGCGTCACCAAGTTCCTGCAAGTTCACAGAAGAGAGAAACTACACAAAGACATGGATTTATGTTCATAAAAAGCTTAGGATCAGATTTAAGCTAAACATACAAATATAACACACATCAGATATACAAGCATGTAGGAGAAACTCAAGTAGTTTTATTGATAAAACAAGAAGATCCAGGAGGAGTTACAACCGATGATTCCTGATCCAGCATCAAACTCCCAGCATAGAATCCCTTCTTCACCTCCAACAAATCACAAATCACCCAATACTTTGATATCTATCACAAAACCAACAACAATTCTCTGCAATGTACAAAATTCCAGCCTCTGGATCTCTTGGTGAGGGATCCATATATAGATGTATGCAAAGAGGATGAGTCATCCCATGAGTTGATTAGTGGCTTCTCTCTGTCAGTTATTGCTTCCACTTGGATACTGAGAGCCTCTTACTCATCACTGGTCGAATTCAGTGAGGCAAGTGTCATTGGAGAAGATTCTGGAAGCTTCCATTGTCTCTCCACCTCGTTGAATGACTCTGCCACTTGTCGTTTCCTGCTCAACGCAGCTGGGTAGTGCATTCAAGTGCATTGCAATGCACCTAGCCAGTGTATTTGGGTGCTTTGCAATGCAGCCAGCTAGTGGAGCATCTGAATTGATCCTGATTTGACTAGTTTTGAGCCGTTTCTGGTGGAGAACTTCTGGGAGAAGCTGTAATTTGTTGACCTTGTTTCTTTAGGAGTTGGAACAACATCTTTAGGGACTTAGGATCCCTTGGTTTATGGACATTTCATGCTTATAGTTGTAAGGCACAAAAATGTCTATAACAGTTGCCGCCTAAAGTATGAGGCCGTTTATCGGGTGAAATGATTTATCAGGAGGATCCGAAGTTCTTCTAATGCTGGAGAGGAGACCTGTAATGAGATACAATACAATACATTATTTTCATACTGTTTTCATGATCTAGCTGAGGCGGGCATTCACATGCTTAGCTTTATAAATTCATTTTCATGTACATAGGACAGACAATCATCTGATGGTAGACTGATGATTCTGGTGAAGTCATCATCCTTTTGGTAGGATGATTATCTGTGCTGCAACGCTGTACATTCCAATGTCTTTATTTTTCCTGAATATATATCGCAGCCCGGATGGATGAAACTAGATCCGGGGTCTTCAATCTCGTCCGATCTTCACTCGAAGTACAAGTCGATCCATGTGAGAATGTTTTGAAGTCGAACATGGAAAGACATCGCTTGATTACCAGTCAATGATGTAAACTGTTAACAAGCACGAGAGGAATCACCGATAATGATAATGACCCTCAAGGTAGTACAGTACAATTCACGTGGTGTGAATAAAGGACTTGGCGTCAAACACCACGCAAAACCTTTCGGTCGAAGTTCATTGATGTATACCTGTCGCCGGAAGTGAGAAACTTGCCATTGAGGCATGCAAGCTTCAAAGTACTGAAGGGGTGTTCCTAGATCAACTTCTTGGATAATGAGCTGATGTCGACAAGAAGCGATCCGTCAAAGGAGGGCCTTAATGAATCCCACATCAATGACATGGAATGGAGCAAATTATTTTGATGGAGGTGAAAACGATCTGGTGACATACGGTTCAGGGTGGCGGTCATGAAAGAGTGAAGTATAATGTATGGTAGTGGATGGGACACGGGTGACTTCTCTGGATGACTTCTCTTGAACATGTCAGCGACACTTATGTGATGGATTGGTAGCATTTACCCCAAATGCTGATGGTATGGCGTGACCATGGTGATGCGACCGGTGAATGAAACAACCCAACCCGACTCTGGCACGGAGTGGAAGTGTCATGTTCAAGAGCGACTTGCTACCAATAAAGTTTCCTTGAGTTTTCTTCCCAATTTTTCCCCAGTCATTTCTGCCCAGTACCTCTTTATTTTTGTCAAGCTTGAGGAGGATAACATATGCTTGTTCTATAATTTGCCCTTCAGGCAAACCCATCGCTATGTTTTAACGAGCCTAGCGATAGTGAAACTCGTTCTCGTCTATAGACAAGTTTGTCGCTATTAATCTTTTTAATGAGCCTAACGACAAAGATAACCCAGTCCTTTTCCTTTTTAGGGAGTCTGAAAAGGTACGTAAATATAACTCCGGAATTCCTTTTTCGTCATCTAATCCCTTAAGTCCGAAAAAGTATAAAATAATACAGAAGGGATGAATTTTCGATAATTTTAACGATCCGAATAAGATAAGCGCTCGATCTTTTTGTGCAATAATCCCTCAGGTCCAAAAAGATTAAAATCTAGAAGAGGGATAGCACTTCCGGTCGCTTTAACGAGCTTGAAGGCCAAAACTCGGCAATCTTTTCATATTTTACGAGTCAGATGAAAAGAGCTTAAAGAAGACTTGTCTTTTGAGGAACGAGTGATAAAATGGGTAGCAGCTGATTCCAGGTAAGGTTTGGAATTTTCCAATCACGGCAGTGTCACAAGGATGGCTAGTGAAATCACTCTTCGCAACTGTTCCTCAAAATGGGTGAACAATCAAATGGAGGTGAATGATCGGCCAAATGGAAAGTGGAGGTGACGGTGCAAACACGACCAAGGCTTTAATGGCTGAAAATGCTTCATTCACAATGGTTATTTACCGGAGGATAGTTCATTTTTTAACGAGCTTAAATGCGGGTGGAAACATTTGCTCGGTCCGTGTTTATTTTTTAACGAGCTTGAATCTTGTGGTAAAAACTGCTCAATTAATCCAGTCATATGATAAGAATGTCTCATATAAGATGCCATTTTTTATGGAGCTTGCGCCTTACAAAGCTTTGCCCCGCATCCTTTCTTTATGCAAGTTAGGTGACGACTAATCCTACGAGTTTAAAGGGTTAGCCTACAGGTTTAAAGGGAGGACCTAAAATTTTTAAAAATAAATAGTCGCCCTTCGCTTGCACTCCAAAAGGTTTGCATGCCCCCAGGTATAAAACAGAGTTTCAAGGTTACCTCTACTTCTGTCCGCCAAAACAATTGTTTTACCGAGAGAGGCCTACCTCTTACAGGTCACCCAAAGATTGTTCTATTAATCTTTCAAACAAAACACTTCTTCGGCGATGTCTACCGAGATAAACAAGGGTGAGTGGTGAGATCAACCAACTCACATAACTTTGACAAGAGAATCTTATTATAGAACAACCCCTCTTCCAATCACGGACGGGGTACGGACTAGTCATATTCTCCCGCGGAAACCTACTCTATACCCGAAGTTTTCCTGCCGAAGCAGACCAAGACGCATGCCCCCTGGGGTTCAGTGATATCCTTCCAGATTACTCGCGCTCATCGGGAGGACGGACTGGGACTTGAGACATTTCTTGTGTGAAGAGACCATTTAGGGATGGTATGTGACTATTTGCTATGCGTGATCCGGGAAATGAAAGCTGGTCCACGAGCTTGACCACTCTTCCTTCGTGTGGAAAACACATTACTCTAAAGAGTGAGGAGACGGTGGCTCCCATGCAATAAATATAGTCTCGTCCAAGGAGTAGGTTATAATCCAAGGGTCCTTGAATGACCATGACGTTCAAGCAAACTGTCTTCCCTCTCAATGTTATGGGCACATCGGGAAGGATCCCTAAAGGTCGACTGGTTCCTTTATCAATGCCTGTCACATTTCTCATTTCAGGCAACAGCGATGGCGAACCAAGCGCTTTCCAAGCAATAGAGGAAAGGATACTCACAGACGCCCCCTCATCTATGATGGTGCCAGCCATGACCATTCTGTATATTTGAATGATAATTCGGAATGGTATGCTTGCTGGCAAACGGGGTCTGCCTAGTTGATTCCAGTCGAAGGAGACAACTAGGTTGCTTGGAGGTGGGACCGAGTAGACGGCCGGGTATGGCTCTGACAAACTTCCTTCCTGCGGTAAAGGAATGGGTAGATTGCCCC
Source organism: Pinus tabuliformis (assembly GCA_031772625.1). Classification (NCBI taxonomy): domain Eukaryota; kingdom Viridiplantae; phylum Streptophyta; class Pinopsida; order Pinales; family Pinaceae; genus Pinus; species Pinus tabuliformis. The sequence goes on from CM062817.1 coordinate 1,146,830,214, forward strand.
CATGTTCGTCGGAGTCTGTGTTGATGAAGAGAATTTGGATGGTGTCATCCTTATCCTCTTCAGTGACTGTATCATTTGAAGATAAAACCTCTGAAGGCAATACCGAGTCAACCGCCGCCTCGACCCTTTGACATTCGTCTGGTATGGATTCAGTTGGTATATCCTCAATGATAGATGCTTCAGCTGACCACTTGAGCGGGCCAGCTGGGTTCTCAACCAGTGATGGACTCGGTAAGAGTTTTTTATATCCAGGAGGAACTCGTAATGGTGAAACCGGATGATCATCCAAAACTCTTTTAGCTTCGTTTAAGAAGGGACAATGGTGGAGGGCATGGTCGCCTTCGCACAGTCTACAGGGAAATCTAGCTTTCCATTTTTGTCCTGGGGCTTCACTTTCACTAGTTGACGGTGTGCTTTCAACATGATCACCAGAGGTTGATGACAACGGATTGTGCAAACGAGGAGACCAGTCCCTTAGTATTAGGGGGATGCTAGGACAATCTCTGTGAAAGTGGTCTCCTCTACAAATGACACATGGCGATTTAGGCCTAGTCGGTGTTGTGTGTGGATTTTCATTAGACGACACTCGTTTTCCCTTATTCGCCTTTGGCTCCTTCTTCTTTTTCTCTTTCTTCTTCTTTTCCTTCTTCTCCTTAGGAACTTGGTTTTTAGATTTACCAGTCCCGTCAAGCGAAGAAGAAGGAAGAGAGGAAGAATTAGAGGAAGTAGAAGGTTGGTGGGTAACTCTGGACTCGTCTAACTGCTGATTCGACTGTTCAGGAATAGTGGTGTTCTGAACGACATTGGTTGAGAAGAGCCAAACTGGCAGGCCAATTGTCAGTCCTGGAAGCGGCAATGTGACCATATGGGGCGCATCAACATCTCCCCAAGAGGAGAAGGGACTAGGATTTCCACCAAGGGGAATTCCTTGGTTGGTAGGCTCCATTTTCTCAACCTAAAGATCAACGCAGGAAAAAGGGTATGAATATTCCGTTTAAAATAAATTTTAACATGCTTTGACACAACTTTGTTTTTTCAATTTTAAAGAGTCGAGAAAAAACAAAAGATGACTCTAGTCTCCTTCAATTTTTAATGAGCCTGAAGTGACAAGTGCTCAGATGGACCTTTTCCATTAAGGAGTCTGAAAAGGAACAAAAGGGACTGCTCTGGAGGTCTAGGTAGAGGGAGTACCAAACCAATCGCAAAACTGCAGAATACTTTTTAGGGTACGGAAGTCAATCTTCCCGAATGCTGTGTTCAGTGCATTGCGATCAGTAGGGCGGCCGACATGGCTTCCTATGGATAAAGGTTTTATGCCTATAGGGGTCTCCCAATATATACTCGACGGTACGTGGGAGCACAAGTCCGTACTGGCACTTATCGTCTCAAAGTGGAGGAATCACCCAACCATCAGTGAGGACAACAATTACCAGACTTTACGACGTCGGAATACGTCTCTATCCTAGACCTCTAGATGTTGTGCGTTAAGTTACAAAGCGTTGTTAAGTTCATTGAATTTATTTTAGGTTGATCTTTCTTATGAAGTTTGCCTTTTGGGTTCACCATGATATGTAGATGTAACTCCTAAAATGCAATCTAAAGATGATAAGCAAGCTTTTATCTCTTTTCAGCAATGAAAATCCTAGCTACAAGGGGAAAAGAAAGACACAATCTTTTCTCAAAGAGCAAAGAGCACACTGTAAATGCACTTTTCCTAAATCAAGCCATACAAACTGTCAATATGCAAATGCACTTGTGTATGTATTTGTTTTTCACTTTATTAATATTGATGCCTAAAAATAAAGTTGTTGTATAAATTTGAATTCGATTTCAAGTGAAAAACACAAACAAGCTTCTTTTCAAAATCAAAAGGTAGAGACGATTACGACACTTTATGATTTTGAAGTAAACACTTGTTTCGACACTAGAAATTCACAAATTCAAGCCAAAGTCAAAATTAAAAGCGTAATCAACTGTCAATAGCAAATATACTCTCTCCTAAGATCAAAAACGACACTTACGATAGATCTAGATCTAAGGGCGACAGTATGACCAGTTTACTTTTGCAATGGGAAACTGTAAATGACGTAACAAATACACAAAAACAAATACAATTTCTTTTATACAACTGAGGTGGAATTAAGGCAGAGAAAAGGGGCTTTTAAACAGACAAACACACTGATCACAGGTTGCAAAAATCAGAGGCAAAACTGGAAAAAGTGAGCAAAGAACCTCAGCTAGGCAGGGCTAGGCTGATCAACGCACCTGCTACATAGAGAAACTGAATTGAAACGCAGGTAGCCCTCTCGGGAACTGCGCTGAAATGCAGAGTCTCTTCACAGAGCATGTGCTGAAGCAGAAACGAGAGTTCTCTCTGGGTTCTGGGTCACGGTTTGCAGTTTAATCTATGGTTTTTGGTCGGGTAAAAGCAATCAATTGTGTACAATCAGAGGGTTGATTTACAAGAGGTTTAAGAGCTATCACAAAGGGTAATCAGATCATTTGTGAGTCAACTGTTCAGATCATAAACAGGCCCAGTGAATGGACTAGAGTAGCAGATGTCTACTTTGCATTTGTAAATGGAAAATGCAGTTCGATTCGCTACTCCTAAGTTTATGAGATGAACAACAATAGAAACACAAATAAACTAACTAGACACGATCCCCAGCGGAGTCGCCATTTTGTTTTCGGGAAAAGTGTCTATTCAGAACGACCCTATCCCACTGGGTTGTGACAGAGACCTCAGAAACAAACAAGGAAAACTACTCTTGTATTCTCCTTTATAAACTATAAACGAAGATGATTAAGATGAACCGACCTGTGTCTTGCGGTAGTTGTTCGATCCAATCTCTCTTCTCTTTGCCAGCTTCCAACGATCTGCTCCCTCAATTGCCCAGCCTCACCAAGTTCCTGCAAGTTCACAGAAGAGAGAAACTACAAAAAGACATGGATTTATGTTCATAAAAAGCTTAGGATCAGATTCAAGCTAAACATACAAATATAACACACATCAGATATACAAGCATGTAGGAGAAACTCAAGTAGTTTTATTGATAAAATAATAATATCCAGGAGGAGTTACAACCAATGATTCCTGATCCAGCATCAACCTCCCAGCATAGAATCCCTTCTTCACCTCCAACAAAGCATAAATCATCCAATACTCTGATATCTATCACAAAACCAACAACAATTCTCTGCAATGTACAAAATTCCAGCCTCTGGATCTCTTGGTGAGGGATCCATATATAGATGTATGCAAAGAGGATGAGTCATCCCATGAGTTGATTAGTGGCTTCTCTCTGTCAGTTCTTGCTTCCACTTGGAGACTGAGAGCCTCTTACTCATCACTGGTCGAATTCAGTGAGGCAAGTGTCATTGGAGAAGATTCTGGAAGCTTCCATTGTCTCTCCACCTCGTTGAATGACTCTGCCACTTGTCGTTTCCCGCTCAACGCACCTGGGTAGTGCATTCAAGTGTGTTGCAATGCACCTAGCCAGTGTATTTGGGTGCTTTGCAACACAGCCAGCTAGTGGAGCATATGAATTGATCCTGATTTGACTAGTTTTGAGCAATTTCTGGTGGAGAACTTCTGGGAGAAGCTGTAATTTGTTGACCTTGTTTCTTTAGGAGCTGGAACAACATCTTTAGGGACTTAGGATCCCTTGGTTTATGGACATTTCATGCTTATAGCTGTAAGGCACAAAAATGTCTATAACAACTAGTTCCACACAAAATACCTGAAAACCTGCTTCACTGCTGTCTAGTGGTCCTTCCCTGGTTTTGACATAAACTTGCTCAATACTCCCACTGCATGTGCAATTTTTGGTCTACTACAGACCATTGCATACATCAGGCTACTGATTGTACTTGCATATGGAACATGGGACATGTCCTCTTCCTCTTCTTGTGTCTTGGGACACTGTTAAATATATAACTTTACACCTACATGAATAGGAACTTTTACCGGTTTACTATCCTGCAGATTAAACCTCTATAATATTGGCTTGACATACTTCCTTTGATTTAACCAGAGCTTCCTCTTTGTCCAATCTCTCTTAATTTCCATGACCAAAATATAGTTTGCAGCACCAAGATCTTTCATGTTGAAGTTGGAGGACAAATGGGTCTTCAAATCCTGGATAATTTCTTTGTCATTTCCAACCAGCAACATATCATCCACATATAAGACTAGATAGATAACACAATCACCAATTAATTTAAAGTACACACAGTGATTTGCTTTGCTTCTGGTGAAACCAAGTCCTCGTATAAATGTATCAAATTTGTGATACCACATCCTTGGTGACTGTTTTAACCCATACAGAGACTTCTTTAACTTGCATACAATTTCTTTCTTACCCTTCACCGCAAAACCTTCAGGTTGCTTCATGTAGATTTCCTCTTCCAAATCCCCGTGAAGAAATGTTGTCTTCACATCCATATATTCTACCTTAAAATCAAAAGTAGTAGCAACAGATAAAAGTAATCTAATAGAAGTTACCTTGGCAACAGAAGAAAAATTATCACCAAAATCAATTCCCATCACCTGGGAATAACATTTTTCTACCAACTGAGATTTGTATTTCTCCACCTTTCCTTCTGCATTTGTCTTCTTCTTGAACACCCATTTTCTACCAATGGGTTTCCTTCCAGCTGGCAACTCCACCAGATCTCAAGCCTCATTTTTGTGCAAAGATGCCATTTCATCAACCATGGCCTCTTTCCAGAGTTTTCCATCCTCTGAATCTACTACTTCCTTCACCCTTCTGGGATCATCATAGAGTGGGGTTACCTGCACCCCTCAAACCCCATGTGAATCCCCCCGCTATGCATTCGGCACAACGAAGGGGGGGCTCTACCCCCCTTCTAACCCCCCGATTAACTACGTGGGCTAGTCGTGGAAAGAATATAATATAACCCAACATTAAGATTGGAATATAGAGTTGGAACAACTCGGTGGAGAAGCATCAACTACTTCATCCACAATTTGGAATGTTGGATAATTTTGATCCTTTGTCCATGGTTTAACCCACCAAGAAGATTGAGTGTAATTTTCTGGTTGCATTCCAAGAGTTGATAAAATGTCTTGTGCATCCTTCAATCCAATCTTAAGGGCTTCTACAATTTTAGCGTCTGTGGATATTGAATCATATTGCGACAATATATCAATGTCTTGTATTTTTTCTTGGTGCATTCCATTCCAAATGCTTTCTTGCTTCTTATGAGATTTATTAAAATGAAGCCCTTGGGGATTTGATTCTTCTTCAACAACTCTATTAAGGGTTCCAACAGCATGAAGCAAGTCAGTGAAATCATAGGCCCTCTCCACTCCAACCATCCCACCAACTTTACTAAAGAAGTTCTCACATACATCTGACCCAGTCAAGTGAAAAACACATGGAAAGTTAGAGTAATGATCTCGAAACAATCTCATCAACAAAACTGCAAAATGGAAAGAAATTTTCACATCTTGATATGCTTCTCTGCTGATGAAATTTATGTTGACATTAGTATGAGATTGTTTTTGTACCCAACATAACCATAATGTGAAGAAATGATGAACTCATGAAGCATTTTGCACCCTTTCCCAAAGGCTCAAACTATGAGACATAAATATGTCAATGTAGTTAGCAACAATCATTAGATAAGTCTCTGTAGCTAGTTTCCTCTCTAACTTTCCACTTGGTGTACTTCTCAACTCTTTCAAACACCTCTAAACATGCCTTAAAGCAATGCATTGTGCGGATCCCCAATTTTGTCGATCCATCCTCTCTATATATTCACCCTTAAGCTTGTGATTATCCACTTTAAAAGTGTGATAAACCATTCTGACATGACGAAAACTTATGTACTCATTTCCTAAAACCAATTCTCATCGACCGCTAAACAAACGATTCACTAGCTTTTTGCTGTTGTGGATGTAATCTTGGTCATGCAATCCTATTACATTACAACCATTGTACAACTCGGTTAGCCTCCACCCTTCCCAAGGAATTTGATATCGAAGACCTGATGTTGAAGAATAATCCTTCAACATAAGTTGTCTTCTTCTGCTATCCCCATCCGAGGAATGACCAACAATAGGTCCCAAATTATTTTCCACGTGTTTCTTCCACATAGATTCTACCTTTTCCCATTGTTGATAAAACAAATTTTCATTGAACCTATTGCATGTTGGATGAACAACCACAACCAAACGAGGAAGCCTTTCATGTAAAGGGTTTGCAATAATAACACGTGCATAATGGCCAATAACATTGTTCTTAAAAGAATCTGTTATAATCTCATAGCCTATAGCTCTGTCACCAACTCTCACCAAGAAATGTGATTTGCATTGATGTTCTTCTTTCGTACCACAAAACCCCACCAGTGTATCACTTTTTTCTACCCACCTAACATATTTTTCACAACTGTTTCATCTTCAACAAGCAATACAGGAAATCTATACCATGCTTGGCTTTATAAGAAGCATAAAATTTTCTGACTGCCTCAAAAATATGTTCGTTCTCCCCTGTGATATATGCTAATGACTTTCTGATTTGCCTTAAAGTCATAGATATTGAAGGACCATCTAGATTCAAGCTAATAAAGCTATGTAATCTAGGGCCTTCCCATAACTTGATCATCTCATAAATGGATTTTATGGATGTACTTTACCTTCTCCCTACTTTTGCATGCATCAAGTTATGAAAAATATCCTTGAAAAATTCCCAAACTACATCTTTACCTTGTAATTTTCCTTACTTATATGCCTCACACACATCCTTGCAAAACCTAAAGACATCCTTTCTTTCTGTCGATTCAAATAACGTTTCCTTTAGGGATCTCATTCTAATAGAGAGTGTAGCAACCTTTGTCCTCTCCCACCAAAGAGATCACATTGTCGATCTATGGTTAGCATTTGTAACCCTTGCAACATTCTTCAATTCATTGTGAGTCAAATAGTTGAGTCTTCTACCTTTTCCTGTATCTCGTTCACTTCTTTTATTGGTGCACATTGATTCACGATATAATCGCATCCTGAAGTCATCACATTTTGGAGACAACTTACAAAAGTTGCATGTTAATGAATCAAATGGGATCCCTATTTCAGAAGCCCTCTCGCAATGAATATGCCTATATGTACCATCAATACGACATTCAATACCCTCATAACATAACATGATCTTGGTATGCTTCTTTATGGCCCATAATTTTCCAACCCTTTGATCATCCATTAGGACCTTTGTTTCCAATCTCTTACCATTTCTATCATATAAGGATACCAATACCCTCAACATTATAGTGAGATAATTGAGCTGTAATAAGATGACAACAAACAAATAAATTTGAAGTAAGATAAATAAAATAATATACAAATTCATATTCAAGTTTAGTCTAAGTTGTTAATTAACATACCTGAGGTAGAAGGATCTGCACTTGTAGAACCCCTATGTAATACTGATGGTGATAATGAGACCAAGAACCTAGTCAAACTTTGTTGGGACTTATCATTGGTAGGCTTTTTGGGTCTCCCAACCATGCCACTCCTCAACCAAATCTCCTCATGTGAACCCTCATTTGTAGTAGTAGTAGTGTGCTTCTTTGATTTCATGTGTTCATTTAGAGAACTGACAGTATTACCACTTGTCGACACTAAAGAAAACCATTTATTGCATTGTGTACATTCCACTCTCACTTTTTTCATGTCCTTATAGTCTGCAAGTGTTGCTTCCACCACCTTGAAAAAATTAGGCTCTTGTGTCTTGTTGAAATTATCTAGAAGTTTGATTTCTTGATCAATATGAAATTGATATCCAACCATCGCTGTCTGTTGTACTTCATTACATGAAGGAATTTCACTACCACTTGGCATTGATAGGCGTTGTTGATGGGCCCCTGTTTTCATATGATGGTTTTTGAAGTTGCGTGATGTTCGTGCTACCAAGGATACATCACCCGTACCATAATCAATACCACAAATTTCATAATGGATCTTTATTTTAGATTCTCCCTTTTCTGAATATACTTTGAGAGTAATCTTCTCATTGACAAACTCTTCCATTAAACTTTTAACTTTTTTTCCCCAAGATGCCAATACACTAGGATCAACAACTATGGCTTGTTCCATTGACAAAGACTTATTTTCAACTCTTGGTTGTTTATGCATAGTTCCCTCCACATTCACTTCAATGTTTCCAAAGATTGGTATTGTTTTCACTACATTTGAACACTCTTCTTCCACATCAAATGTGCCTAGTTTCCTCTTGATGCCTACAAGTGTTGTACAAACTTTCCATTTTTTCTCTTGCTTTGAATTTAAAGCTATTCCATCCTGGATAAAATCGAAAGGGTATCCAATGATTTCATCATCCACAATTTCATCACGAATTTCAGCAAATGTACAACCTTCTCGACACTTGACCACGCCAATGATAAAATTTTCTTCACCGGTAGAAATTTTATAAAACAACTCCATCTGTTTTTGCACATAAATAAATGAAAAAGTAAGTAAAATTCCACAAGAATATTGGTTATTATAAAAAAAAGAGCAAGGAAGCAAAGTATGAAATTTCAATTCAAAGCTCCAAAAAACATGAAGAAATATTACTATTTGGATGAAACACCTTGATTCAAAATGTACTATCGGTGGACTTCTCAAATGGAATTGAAACTAGAAATAAAACATATTACTAAAACAAATTTGAGAGTTGATTTATTGCTGCACCAAAACTCTTTTCAGCCTCTTGGGTGGGTGTTAGAATACGTGTTCTCCACCATTTAAAGCATCTAGATTAAGCAAGACTAATGTGGGTTGTAATTCTTTAACTATGATAATTTCTTATTTTTAAGCGCATTATGCAGTTTGGGGCAAAGAGACTTCAAAGGACGTGGAATTTGAGTTCTATAATATCGAGTACACTCCATGTCAGGATCCAGTGAGATCGCATAAGTTCGATAGAACTAGGTTTATAAACATGTCACTATCTAGACAAGGAGGAAGCCTTGAAATGCCCAGGTTACTGAGCATTTCTGGATATAAAAAGCACCATCAGAATTTTTCGAGGGATTGTGGTCCATCTGAAAATTGGTAGAATTCTTAGTTAGGCTAATAGTCGAGCAGTTGGTCAATAAAAAATTGTGTTGCTTATACCAAGCTTGACCTGCTTAGTGGCCTGCATGTTGCATTCCCCTTTTTTCGAAGGGATGTGGTCTAGCTGTAGACTGGCAGAATTGTCAGTTAGGCTGTGGTCTGGAAGTACGTTAGAGAAAGTTTCTGACCATGATTTATGAGTTCAACAATTAATTCTTCCAACACCAAGGTACATAGAAGGATTGGTGCTAACGATTAAATGACATTTCCATACCATCATACATGATGGAATCCAATGGAAACATTGCAATGTTACCAATCATGAAATCCTACCAACTATAAAGTATGTAACCACTCTCAAACATCCTTAAGCAATTAATGGTAATGTTAAAAGCTTAAGTGAAATGACAAAAAAGGCAAGGAAAATATCAGCTTTTATTTTCAAAATTAATATTACCATTAATTACTAGGGTTAGGTTTAGTAAGGCACCAAGGTTATATATTTTTCTTTCTTTCTAATTAATTCTCTAATAATTTGATGCACTCTAGCCATGTCATAAGATATTGTATGAAACTAGCTATTTCTATACAAAATCAACGGTCGATTCCTTAGAAAATTAGGCTTAATAGGTTTGAAACATCAAACAATGACAGAACCGATCAAACCAACTAATTCAACCAATTCCAACTTAGTTTCAATAACACTACAATAAGTTTGTTCTGCAATATCATCTTCCTATTTATGTTTTGACTCTAGTAAAAACTAATCAGGGTATCTAACATTTTGTTTTTCATCTTCTTCTCAGACATTTGAGGGAACATATGGTCCTTTAGGGAATCCAAAATCATCCGTACTTGGCCTTCAATTCCTTTTTGTTGTGGGCTATCAATTCCTGCAAATCTATGGCCAAAGTCACAATGTCCGGGACAATATCCCAAAGATTATTCTCTTTTAGCAAGAGTGTAACTTTCAACCTTCCATACTAAAAAATTCGAGACACAATCCAATTTTCCCTCAAACCTAATGCTAGCCAACGTCGTTTCTAAGAAATTAGTTTGAAATCCTCTAATTGTTAGTACTTTCCAACAATTGATTTACCATTCTAAATATTTGAAAATCTCAATTAGAAAATTTTGTTCTAATATCATGTGAAAGTTTCAAGCCCTGGGTGACTAATGTCCCTTTGATATCATGGTTAATGCTAAAATTAAATTCCAGACCATAACATGAATCACACAATAGCTAGAAATTAAATGGAAAAAGCATACAAATTAATCACATACACAGATAATTACTCCTTCAAATCAAGTTTTCATTCATTCAAAAAGCTTATTAAAAACCTCCACACATCCTCCAATGAAAACAACACTTCACATATGCCAAATAGCAAACTAAACTAAGCTTGGACAACCTGCTCGAAAAAGTACAGAGTACTAAAAACAACCAGAAACTACAGAAAACTACTATACAACTTATGAAACAACCTGTACAGAGATGTCCATACAACTGTACAAAACTATCCCGTACAACTGTATGGCACTATTCAACACCTGTGCTAATTTTCTGTTGCCTGGATTCACCTCTACTGGAATGCCTTATTTGTGTTGAAAAACCTCTACCTTGCCCTGTCCTTATACTTTTAATAAAGAATTTGTTTTTCAGATTACTCAATTACTAAATATACTCAAGTGAATTACAAAAATATAATTAGTTTTCAAGGATACTTTTCAAAAATATTTCAAAATTTCTTCACATATTTACACTCCTGTCCAAACTATAATTCTCTACGCGTTCCTCCTCTCCACTTCTATGATCTCTTCTTCCTAAGGAAGTGAAAATGAATGCCCTTATAAAACACTAGTAAACTTAAAATCCCTTTTGATTCAAAATACAACCCCAAACATTGTGCAAGCACTATTTACTCCCATATCATAGACTGCGCACCCACGACAATATACCTACCTCCATCACGAGAGAAATATAACTTTGACAACAACCACTTCTAAATCAATTACAAGTCCATTTTATACAATGAACTAAAATGTTAAACAATTAACTATAATCAGCAAATTGCTTACAACATCAACAATAGATCAATCACAGTCCATGCCTACCAAACCACTAGAATGCAATCTTAATAGACTTCCCACCAAAAAAAATATACCTGTCTCCTTGACAAAAAATAGAAACTTATAGACTACCCACCAACAAAAATATACCTGTTCCCTTGACAAAAAATAGACACTTATAGACAATTACTAGTTAACTGATTGAGATATGTTTACCCTCTCCTGTTGTGGCAATCTAGTTCCATTAATACATTAATCATAGTGAAATTGTGACATTAGCATGAACCGTTTCTTCACAAGACTGAAAATTCAAGATTGTACTACAATACCAAATTCTTCATGTGCAATAGAAAATGCTTCTCTTTCAGATAGCTCTTCCAGCGTTTGAGAAGAGCCTCTCCTGCCTCAACATTTATATCTATCAGCTATCTTCTGTAAACAACTGACTCACATCAACAATTTCCTTCAATTTGAGATGCAATTGCAGTTTCTATAGGGAAGCCCAAAGATAGGATTTATGTTATCCGCCAACCCTCTAGTAATTTATTTTTCACCCATTTCTTTCCAGAATTGAATTGCACATGCATTTTATGAAGTTACCCCCTTGCTTAGGAACAAAATTGTAATATGGTGGATCAATAGAGCTTCATTGTCTTGATGGACAGGGACTCCCACTCATCAACTACTAATTTTCTATTAGATTCAATTTGCAATACTTTTACTATTTGAACAGGAGAGTTCAAATATATGTTTATTTCTGACATCTGCCAATCCTCACCAATTCATTCTTCCCTCATATCCTTTTCAAAAATGAAAATATGACACTGAAGATAGGCTAGCAGTAAAGGTTTGACAATTGATTTCAAGTTGGATTCTATTCCAGTATAAATTATCAATTAGAATTGTGAGATAGATTCTTATAGTACCCATGGAAAAAAATGTCTATTTAAAGAAGACAACGATCAATTGTTTTACTCTAACCTGTCCAACTAGCTAGTTGACCGAGTTCCATTTGAAACCCTCGACATGGAGAGAGCCGTCGCGAAGCCCTCAGCCGCCTTGGGTTCTCAGAATGCCCGGGATGCGAATGGATGCAAGATCCGCAGGCACAGATCAAGGGATCTATCACTCTCAGCAGACGCTCAGGTTGATTTGGTGATTGATGGAGCCGCAGACAAGAATAACCGTGCAGAGAGAGCCGCCGCGAAGCCCTCAGCCGCCTTGGGTTCTCAGAACGCCCGGGATGCAAATGGATGCAAGATCCGCAGGCACAGATCAAGGGATCCTTCACTCTCAGCAGACACCCAGGTTGATGTGGCGATTGATGGAGCCGCAGACAAGAATAACCATGCAGATCTATGGGTAGATCGTACTGAAACAGCGCGGCATCAGGCCCCCGCCTACACAAAACGCCCATGGATCCATCATCTGACCAACGGCGTAGCAGCCAAGGGCGCTCCAGCAGAGCCCCTAGCAGTGTATTCTCAGATCCGGGATATAGGGAAAGAAAAGACTGCTTCTCAGGTCAGATGGGGAAAAAGGCCTTCAGAATCATCCGCGGCTTTCCAGATTCAAATCAGGCTTCTTTCAGGAAAATCTATGCTTCAATGGGTTTGCCAGGCGGATCCAGTGCGGAATCTCAAGCATGCATTGGACATCAAATTGGGAATCCCTTCGGCAGACCAACGGCTTCTCTACCAAGGTAAACATCTTGAGGATCCCTTTCCTATTTCTTTTTATGGCATTGAGAAAGATGCATCTATTATCCTTTCCCTTCGTCTTAGAGGAGGAGCTGGGGGAGAGCCTTCTTCAGCTAAGGCTTTTTCGTTCAAAGATGCAGTCCATGGAAAGCAGGCTGAAAAGACGGAACCACCAATACAGACTGCACCCAAGCCCTTTTTGGTTGACAAAGTGGAGGAGATCCCATCAGTTGAAATCTCCTACCCTGAGCTTGAAGACGAAACCCAGAAATTTGCTGAAAGAGCCATCATCTGCAGATTCAATGGGCTTTGGCCGCGCTCACAGGATCTTTATGACTGGATCAAAGATAACTGGACTGATCGTTGTAAGGTTTATTTCTGTGCTAAAGGATATTTCATAGTGCTGTTCGATGACCTAGAGCAATGCTACAATGCCCTAGACGAAGGCCCTTGGTTCATGGGTTCAGCTGGTCTCTTCCTAACTCCATGGTTTCCCGACTTTGACCCAGCTTCAGCAGTCATCACCAAGGCTCCGGTTTGGATCAGGCTTCCAAATCTCCCAATTCACCTGTGGCGTATAGAAGTATACAGGCAAATAGGCAATGCCCTGGGTAGCTTTTGGAAGGGAGACTACGAAAGAGAGAGGCAGGGTCTCTACACATACGCCAGAGTTTGTGTGGAGATTGATTTAAGTAAGGGATTGCCAGAGTACATCAATCTCAAGATCAAGGACGCTATCTGGACCCAGTTTATAGAGTACGAGAACACTGCCTTCAGATGCCGTCATTGTAACCAAACAGGGCACCTACATATCTCTTGCCCTTCGCTGTCCGCAAGAGCAAAAAAGGGCCTCTTTGCTCATTCTAAGCCTAAGCGTTGGGCCCCCTGCCCACCGCCGCCAACCAGACGCTCCAGCCCCCCTAATATGGAAAAGGTTCCAAGTATGGAAAAGGAGGAAAATCAGTCAGAACCAGATCAGATGCCGCAGACGATGGATCCGCCCACGAACATTATGGAGCACACCCATGTCTCAGCAAACGCGCAGAAACGTCCCCATGAGTTTTCCTCCTCTGATTCAGAGAAGGAGTCCCCAATGATAGAGAACTCCAGTCTCCAAGTTGTTCTTGCCCATACTCCTCATGAGGGTTGGACAAAAGTTAACAAAAAGAAAGGGAAAAAACAGTGTGGTGTAATCACTGTCCCGCTGGGGTAACAGCCTGACAGTTAGTATTTGCTATCGAATCTTCAGGTGTATCAGTGTTGTTTCTTCCTTCCGAGACCGAGGTTGACGAATTTATCATTTCCGGTCTGTCGGTTTTTTGTCTTTCCTGCAGCTCTGTGATTGTATCTCTCTTCCGGGACCGAGGTTGATGTATCTATCATTTCCGGTCTGACGGTCTTTTGTCTTTCCTGTTTGTACCATATTGATTTCTCTTAATAGATTTAGTTTTTACCGAGAAAAAAAAAAACTAGCTAGTTGACCCCACCAGCAATAATGTTCATCTTGCATTTGGTGAGTCACAAAGTTGATTTCAAGTTGGTTGCTATTCCAGTATAAATTATCAATTAGAATTGTGAGATAGATTCTTATAGTACCTATGGCAAATAATGTCTATCTAAAGAAGACAACGATCAATTTTTTTACTCTAACTTGTCCAACTAGCTGGTTGACCCCACCAGCAATAATGTTCATCTTGCGTTTGGTGAGTCACAGAGATGGACCATGCATGTTTCCCTATCCAACTTAGTAGTCATAGTGAAGATTAAGGAATCTTCTTCAAGATGGTCATTGCAAAACCTAACAAAACCCAATTTTCAGCAAGAAAAGGAAGATGTATTTACCTGCCCTGATTGCTGGAACATGCATCAGGACATTTGTCTTGAATCAGTTCAACATCTAATTATATTGAAGACCATATTATGGAGAAAACATAATGTAATCATGAATTTCCTACACCATAACCCCATTTTCAGCAATAAAAGGGCAATGTTTTTGCCTGTCGGTGTTGCTGGAAGTACCAGACATCAGGACATATAAGCATCTTTGTCTTGAATCAGTTCATCTAATTATAATTCGAGCCCATATTATAGAGAAAACACAATGCAATCATGCATTCCACGCACCACACTTGACATACTAGAGTGAATTTATCACAACTAGAAAACTAGAAAATGTACATTAAATTGGTCAACAGTACCCTGCTTTTCTTTCAGTTTCAAATTCTCAAATACAAACAAACATAAGTACCCGATTACAAAATAAATAAAGCACATTTTGATCAGAAGCCCACCTTCGTCCATGTGCTCTTGCCGAATGGGTGAGAAGCATATGACTGATGCAGGTGGCAGAGATATAATGGCACATCATTGGCTAGTGGTGGCTGCATGGCTGGCCGATTGGATGTGAAGAAATAGGAGAAAAGTTTTCTCCTCTAGGGTTACCCATTTTGGTGGGGAACAAACAAAAAAGGAGTGGCTTGTATATTCTTGCAAATTAAGGAGTATACCCTCTATTCTAGTTTTCATTGAAGAATTTCTCAAGCACTAGAGTCTCAAATTTCGAAGGAATGAAGATACCTATCAAGTATTGATGATAATCCTACAAGAAGAATCCATGTTTGATCCTCCCCATGTCATGATCAAGAAGATAATGAGGTTCTTGATGAACAAAGCTATCAAGAACTTCAAGAGAGCATAGACATGAAGCTTTGTGAGTGATTGGTCGAAGACTTGTGCAATGAATTTATTGATTAGGCTTTGTATTTAAAGAAGAAAGGAATTTTACGTTGTCTTCCCAACTTATCAAAGCGACCCTACAAATGTACTTGTCTTGGAACTTGCTAAAATGCACAAAGTAGAGATGAATTCGCTATGTGCTGCTATAACAATTAAGTATGGAAATAAGAAAGACTTTTTAGACATGAATAAACCCTTCATCTTATCTAAGGAAATATTGGAATTAGACATAAAATATTCACTTATCCAAGGAAAGGATTCCAGTAGTATGATTGACATTTTCAACTCCATTTTCCTTCTTCAAAAGATTGAAAAGCACCAAATATAGGTGGCAGCTTTGTGATTGCGAATGGAGATTTATTGATTATCTGAACAAACCTGCATGGTCTTATAATCATTTTTCATCTAGGTGTAAAGGTGAAAATTATGAAGATGATAAAGAATATGAAAAACCAAACTCATAATCCAAAACAATATGAAAGATAATCCAAAACTCATGAATCCAAAAACTTAAAATAATAAATTTTCTTAATAGTTGTTCCCTTTTAATAATTTCCTTTCCTAATTGTATATTTGGTTTATTAGAAATATACATCATAATATTCACATACCATGAAGTAAGCAATGATGCTAAGCTGCGATGTGGAAAAAAAAATCGAAAACAAGATGTAGTCATTTTTCAGCAACGAAGCCAATAAAATGCGTTATGTTGGGATGGGCTAATATGCACAATTATTCCAATCGCCCTCAAAAAATTCATTCACTCTCTGTTCCTATATTAGATGGCTTCTAGTAAAGCATTCAATAAGAGCTAATCTGTCTGTTTTTCTTATGAAAGGAGTTGATATTATGTTTAGAGAATATTGACTGATAATTAGGAAAGTTACTACCCCTATCACCTCTTCGTTTGCTGGATCATTTAAAGGGAGTGTATCTTTATCCGTGCCTGCCTTTTCTTTTGGCGGTTATAGGCATGTCTGTTAGGGGAGGTACCCAAGCCATTGCCTAGAACAATGCTACTTCACTACTTTGTGGCTCTTAAACAAGAAGGTATCAGTGGATATTGTCTCTCCAACTACAAGTATAAAAAAAATTATTAAATAATTTCAAAAAATTATTCTTTAATATATTGAATCTCCATTATTAAAAACCAAACCAATTTCCACATATATGCTAAATTATCCAACATTATGAAATATTTAGTATTTAATAACAAAATATAAAGGGCACCCATGAGATAAATAACATATGTAAAAGACGAGTAAACAATGCAACATTGTAATACAAATATACTATCAGCTATTTATATAAGTAAACAATGCAACACAGTAAATTTACAGTCAATTTAAAGTATGATTTCTTCACGATTTCTTACACACTATTTCAAAGAGGATGTCAATTCTCACTTTCCATGGTTGTGTTTTGAAGGATGAAAAAAAAACAAAGCCCTAATTTAAGCACCAGAATAATTAATTTTTATCCCCCAAAATGAAAATGATAAAAAATACCTGGATTGCTTGTCAACGTTCGACACTGGTAAAAAAAACATTCTCTATTATATGCCAGGCCCACCTTGAGCCGAGCTCTCGCCCAGAGAATAGAGCTCTTGTCATGCTCTCACCCAGCAAAATAGGTGCAAAAGAGCCGAGGTATGATACTCTCGCCCAGTAAAATAGGTGCAAAATAGATGGTGCAGTGCATTGGTGGTGTGGTTGCCCAGCAAAATAGGTGCAAAAGAGCCAAGGTTATCCAACAAAGGTGAGCTATGATACTCTTACCTAGAGAACAGAGCTCTCATCGTGCTCTCGCCCAACAAAATAGCTACAAAATAGATGGTGGGTACGTTGGTGGTGTGGTTTCCCAACAAAATAGGTGCAAAAGAGCCGAGGTTGTGCAACCGAGGTATGATACTCTTTCCCAAAAAATAGATCTCTCGCCGTGCTCTCGCTTGGTGAAATAGGTGCAGTGCACTGGTGGTGTGGTGCGCTCACACCTCCCGACTCTTTTGTGCCTCTGCTTGGCCATTTTTTTAATAAAAAATACCCTATAATATATATATATATATATATATATATATATATATATATATATATATATATATATATATTATATAACATATAAAAACCCCTCTAACCCCTATTATGCAGTCAATATATTTTTTGTTTTTTTTTTTTTTTTTTTTTATACCCCAATATGAACGCACGTGATATTATATTGCTTCATCAGTGAAGCCCCCATGGAGTTATGGTGGCTGAGTCGATACTCTAGATGGGGCTCCTACTCCAAATGATGTGAGGTCTAATTGGGACTTCACATCAGGGAGACCCCCTTGGTTGATGGATTTCCATAACCGTCAACACAATGTACAATGCCATATTAGTAGTCATGATGACCTACCTTGTATATTGGTTTCCCTATCATCTAATCAACGCTTTGGGAAATTTTTTATTGGGCAAGATATATCTTTGACATCAATATTGACATGGATCATCAATATAGGAAACTCTACTGGCTTGCCCCAAAGGAAAATATTTGACATGCCATAGTCAATTAATGGGAAATCTATGCTCCAAAAGTTAACGATGTTTTGGGTTTTATTAGTACCGGGAAGTGAGATATGGAGGTTTCAAACTCCTAAAATCCATCACTTGATAGGCAATATACCTATGTCAAACAAAAAAATAAAAATCCAACAACTTATAAGCATTTCAATTTATATTAGTATCAAGGGTAAGGATGATAGAAAGGTCCTCATCTCTTGAAATCCTGACACCAATAGATGATCTATCGATAGACCAAGGATTGATTTCCATGTCTCCTCCACCCTAGCTACCAAATATTTGCACCTAATCACCACTACATGCATGGATCCATGTCATCCTGCCACATCAGCATGCCATGTCATCCAAAACTTGCTTCATGCTACGAAAACATGACACATCACCTCACTGATTCATCACCTCATGAGCATGCCACATAACCAAATACCACTAGGCCAAATGTCATGTCCACTACCTTATCAAGTGTCATCAGTTTTAGGAGGAAATCTTGATAGGTGGGACTTGATCTCCTAATACCCAACCTTTAAAGGCCCAATATCCTGAAATTTGATCTTCCCGTTGCTTTTTAGATCTCAACCTTTTGTTAATCACTGGATGTTTTGGACTCTGTTAGTATGATGTGTTTGTGTTTATGATCGCTTAATGTGATGCTTGACACCCAACGAATGATATTTTGACACTCCAATAGCTGATATACAATATCCACCACATGATGGACACCGAATATTCCCTCTTCATTAATCGACATAGATGTCGGGTTATGTTAGTATTAGGTGTTAGTGTTGGCCATTGTTGTTAATCATGTGTGATAGTCAAAACCTTCATAACCCAATGTGTACTGTTGACAAGAAATTTCTTGTTGGTTGATAAATGTGTCAAGTCCATTAATATCAAGGATGAAAACCTAATAACTAGTATATCAATCTTTGAAGGCCGATAAAATGAACTCTCAAAGCCCTTTTGGATAGCTCTTGGTCAAGACTCTAGTTTGACCATGTGACTAAGGGCCCAAACCCCGATCCTTGAATTTTCAAGATTTCCAAATAAAGAGTCAATCCCTAAAGCTCTAAAACTTTTGATAAAGACTTTCAATCCAATTATTCCAAAGGCTAAACTTTAACTCCATGTTTTAGCAAACAACAACCCCCATTATTTTTTCCTTAAGAAAATGATGGGGACCCTTAAGTTTTTATTTTTCCATAAGTTTCCATTTTCCTTTAAGAAATTTTCTTTCCTTTTCTAAAAGTTCTTTGTGCTTTATGCACCAAAATCTCTTTCAAAAATCTAAAAAAAATCAAATATTCCTCTTGCTATAAAATAACATTTATGTTCTATTAATCAAGGGTCACTATACACGTTTCTCTATCTATCACACCACCACTCACTGCCCATTGACAATAATAATTTGAAACAATATAGTTCCCTCAGGCCTTGACTATACACCCCTATCAAATAACATAACAAATTTTCATCCACCACACTCTACCACTTTAACACATTGATATGCGCTTCACCCAAGCCCGACAATCTAACAACGGAATTGTTATGATTGCAATTTACGTCATTTTCCAGGAAATTTCTCATTCCCCACTCACTGCTCATCGACCAAAACATATTTCCCAATTTATAATCCCGATAGCCCGATGGTGTAGGGAGGCTACTTGTTCCTCCATGTTGCATCTTTCTCATACATTTGGCTTCCACTTCATTTCCTACATGGATCTCCCCACTTCAACAACTCTACATCACATCGGATCAACCGATTAGGATTCTTATCAAAACACAACAAACACACCCCTTGGTGATCCAATGGTTATTGCTAATCAAGTATAGGGTAGCTTAAACTCATGGATAATGAAAATTATCATTTTCTTCGAATTTAAACACTCCATGCATAAGTTGTAGTAATTAGCTTTTTGCTGCAAAAAATTAATAGAATCATCCATCAACAAATGTTAAAAGAGTTGTCTTCATTCATGATTATTTATTACTCTTATTTTCCAAAAGCTTGTTCAATATGCTAGCACTGTAGCCATCAACTTTCACAATTATTGCTAATTGTTCAACTGTTTCCATTGTATAGGTCTCATTTCTCATACTCATAGCATTCATGAGTACAACCATGGAAAAAAAATACAAAAGTTGAAGCAATTTCAGTTATTTAACTACCCATATGCGAAGAATCCCAATTCCCATATATTCTTAGACAAAACGTCCAAGCTTGATAATCGAGCAATAAATAGAATGACATATATCGGTTGTCCTCAATAAAAATCATCAAGGAATACGAGATAGAGGAGGATGGCCGTTTCTATGATAAGTGTTACAAGGATATTGCAAAGTCTCAACTACATAAGATCGTGGCTCGACCCAAGATGGTGCCTTACATAGATGTGATTTATTGGGCTCGTGACCATGTTGATTCAAAGAAGAGAGTCATCTTCGATAGCTAACAAACCGTTGTCATCTCCTTTATGCCACAAGATGTCCAAAGTATGTATAAGCTTCCTTGGCTAGAAATTATTTACAATGTTGTGTTTCTAAAGAGGAATGTGTTCAGTATGACCTAACCATGCCTAACCATGCCTAGGATTATTAAAGAGTGGTGTCATGATGAAAACAAGTTTAGAGAAGAAAATGAAAAAATGTATGCAACTGTATCCTATAAACCTGACCCATAATATGTAGCTATCATGATATGTAAGTTATATGGAGAAAATGATCCTAATAAGTTTAAATTAGACTGGGTCCCTCTTATGTGTCGAACCCTTAGTGGTTATGTGTTCAATTGAGCTACCATTCTATAAGAAAACCTTTGTAAGAGAATTTATTCCTAACTTACACAAATAACGAACAAGACTACCCCTCATTTTTATATGTTTACCTACATTATGGATGCCATTTGCTTCCAATATTCCATTCCCTCAAATGGGATGGAAGTGGACTACTAATTCTCCTTAGCCCATACATATGTATCATTACTAACTATGTGAAGAAAATGAAAATGATTTTTGTTATGAAAACTGTAATTATGTTATAATTCCTTTATATGAGGAATTATCTGGTTGTCCACCTCCAAGAATAACAAATGAAGTTGTTCAATATTTATAGGGAATTGATGATTTTTACATTGAGGAGACATTTTCATATGTTAAAATTTATGGACACCTATCTCCCCCAAATTATCTACGTAATATCATTCCTAATAGGATCATATGCAAATAAGTTTCTTACCAAACCATTTCAATGGGTGTGTCAATAGAATTTCAAGCCTAGAAAAAGATATGGCCCTCACTCCCTATCTAGATTATTGTGTATGGCTTGGTCAACATTCCTTAGGTTAGGTTGGAAGCTGAAGCCTTAGACAAAATAAAATTATTTTATATTGAGCTTAAGAAGCATGACCCCAATAAGGGTGTGTATGAACACTACAATGTAGGATCTAGAAAATATGTTCATGAAGGATCCTTTTTTGACCATTTGTTCAAAAATGTCTATTCTTTTCAGGAAGTTATTGATAAAGTCCAAGAAATACCCTCCAAAAACAAGCTAAGTTTCAAAGTTTTAGAAATATAAGAGAAATATGTTTACCATCTATGTTGCAAGAAAAAAGTGAAATGTATATTGTAGATTCATCAACCCAACAGGCTAGCCTCCCTCCATTGCAACTAATACAGGCAAAACCAAAGCCTATGGAAATAAATATTCCTCATCTGGAACCTCTTCCCTACACATGCACAAAATAAAAAGTTATAGCTTCAGAGGAAGATGAGAAAAAGATGCGGGAGTAATGGAGCTTGTTCAAGAAGAAAAAGATGCGGGAGTAATGGAGTTTATTCAAGAAGGTGTTGAAGGAGTTAGTAGAGAATAAAGGAAAAACCCTTTGAATATTGCACTTGAGAGCTCTCTATCAACCCATCAAGGATATGAAACCCCCAATCAAACAAAGTCAAGATGAAGATGCTACAACACTAGTGTTATGAAATCAGCTCACAAAATGATAGAAAAGATAGATCAATGACCTAAAAATCAGTCTCTTCGAGGGGGAAACCTCCTTTACATTACATAAATGAACAATTATTGGATGATACAAATGACAAGACCTCCTTTCTATATATAGGAGTTTAAGAGGTCATAATATAATCAGATCCGACATAACAATAATAATGTAAGGGCACAACAATAATAGTAGTGGGCTTCTATGGGGCACAAATAATAACAATATAGGGACTACATGGGCACAACAACATAATAAGGAGGTTTCACTAATAACAATAAGGGGTTACAATAGAAGTATTGGGACCTAACATTCGCCTCTCCTTCAAAAAGTGTTGTCATCAATGCTTGAGTAGTTCTGGATGCTTCTGTATAAAATTCTCATCCCCCATGTGGAATCTTCATTGGGTAATTTCTTTCTCTTGATGAGATACTCTGAAATTGATTGATTTTGTAGTTTTCAGGTTCTTGTTTCTGTGTCTGCTTCAGGTTCCAATATGATTTTTCTTTTCTCATTAAGTTCTGACAATATTTTTTGAACTTGGAGCTTGTGTCCTATAACCTTCTTTAAGCATGAAACATGGAAAAGTGGGGGCACTCGGGAAGATGCATGAAGCTCCAATTTGTATGCCATAATACCAATCTTTTGCATCACCTTGTAAGGACCATAGTACTTTGGTGATAATTTATTATCCTTCTTAGCTTGCTTGAAGGATATTTGAATGTGTGGTTGTATTCCTAAAAATACCTAGTTGCCTATGTCAAAACTTCTTTCGCTGCGATGTTGATCTCCCTGTTGTTTCATTCGATTCTGCATGAAAGTGAGGTTATCCTTTTTCTTCTTGATATGTCCTTCTATCTTGAGAGTTTGAGGAGTGGTAATTCCTACCAATACATTACAAGATATGGTCAGATTCATTTCTTTTTTCTCTGGGTTGGTTCCTGGTGTATATCCTCTTCTTTTCACATTTCTTGATTCTTTTCTTCCTCCTCTTCACAATCAATGTAAAATAATTTCTTCTCAACACACTTATGACATTTAGAGCATTTTCTATCACAACTATACCAAAGGTTTTTTATCCTTTTTCTTCCAATTGTTGTGGTGTCAACCTTGTAGGTTGTGGAAGGTTAGAAAAAACAACACTTCCATCTTTATAATTGTGAGTGGTAGGATTTCTTGTTGCCATAGTTTTTCTTTCAATTTTTCTTTCCAGCACGAATGCCTTATCCAATGAATCAGGTTCCCAAAGACAAACCTCATGTTTAATGTTATCCTTTATATTCCCTATGAAGACATCAATCCTCTGCTTCTCTAGAATATCATTTACCCTTATATTCAATTTTTGGAAGTCCTCAATGTGCTCTTCCATTTAACCCTTTTGTTTGATATTTATCAATTGGCTAAAGAAGGTGTTTCTCTTTGTATCATCATAATGTGCTATCATTTCCTCTGTGAAAATTGACCAAGTGACAAGTGGTTTACGAGAAAAAATCTCTTTATACCATAAAAATTGTTTTGGTTCTAAATATAAAGATACAATACATACCTTTTGTAACAGTTGCACAACATGTAGATCAAAATATTTCTCCATCTATAGTATCCATGTTATGGGATCCTTGCCATTAAACTTCCTCATATCGATCTTTGGAATATGGTTGGTATTCAATCCAAGGTTAGATTCTATGAAATCATGATTAACATTTATTCTTTTCTCATCATGAGTTTCCTCTACTACCTTTTTGTCATTAGGAGGCCTTTCTTGTAACAACTTTGTCCCACCTTCCTTCAAACCTTCCATGTATTTCTTCAAATTTTCTTCCATACCATCAATATTAGCTTCCATGGCACATATAAAACTATTTATCTTAGCTTCAATCGCGTTCTTCAAATAATCCATCCAATTTTTCTTACTAGGTGTTTTTTCTTGCTTTTAGGAGCTCAATATTTAAATGACTGTAACTCTGTAACTTCAGATATTTATGTTCTGAAATTTTTCCCGGTGGTAGCCCTCTGAGTCCTCTTTCTAACCCCACTAGTTTGATCAATATTGGATTATTCAGTAAAGAGTTATTCCAAATATCCTACGATGACCTGATTATAGACTGGTTCAGTAAAGCAAACTTGTATGACCTACCACGTGTCACTGTTTCGACCTTCCAACATGAAAAACATACACATAAAATTATAGTCTGTCCTATTTCTTTAACTTCTTACAAAATTTCAATCTGATGCTGAGAGAGAAAGTTATGACGAATTTCCCAGGCTCACCTGTTTGGAATGTAATTGGGCAGTCTACAAAAACCCTAAATGTATTGGAACGTATCGCCGAAGATATAGCGAAATAAGATCTAACATTTGGGCCCGAGCTTCAACAAGATTTCGGCTGAAATGGGTTTTAATTTTAGAGTCTAAACCTTCGTAGAGAAAACGTTATAGTGAAAATGCCACAATGACCTATTTGGAGTAGCGAAACCCTAGAATCCAAAGCTCTGATAACAAATGTTATGAAACCATCTCACAAAAATATGGAAAAGATAGATCTGCTACTTAAAAATTAGTGTCTTCGAGGAGGTAACCTCCTTTACATTATACAAATGAACAATTCTTGGATGATACAAATGACAAGACCTCTTTTCTATATATAGGAGTCTAAGGGGTCGTCATATAATCATAGCCGACATAACAATAATAATGTAAGGGCACAACAATAATAATAGTGGGCTTCTATGGGGCACAATAATAACAATATGGGGAATACATGGACACAAAAATATAATAAGGGGGTTGCAATAATAAAAATAAGGGATGACACTAGTAGTATAGGGACCTAACAACTGGTTACTTATGGGGTAGTTTCTAAAACCCCCATTTTATCTATACCAAGCATGCCTTCCTCAGACATACTTTATGTCCAAGATATTTAACCTATTTAGGAAGAGGAAATTCCTTCTACCGACTTGGTTCTTAAGTAGCAAGAGGAGGGTTGTCGTTAAAGGAAGGGTCAAGAGACAAGAAATTCACATGACAATATTTCTCTGATACAATAGAAAAATATGTATTATGGATCTAAGTAGACTCATGAACATTTAGTTGGAGAGCTAGAAGGATTGTTGGGAGTGTTTTCAAACTCAAATCTATGTCTAGTAAACAATCTCATTGAGATTCTCAATAAGAGAAACAAAAAAATTGCAGATCCTGAAAGAAAATTGGCTCAAAACTAGTCACAACTTGGTGAGAAAATTACAGTCAAGCTCTCAAAAGAACAACAATCACATACCCAACAAATGAATGACTTGGAACAACAATTGAAGATTGACTTGACTAAGGTACACCAATATTTTTCTAGCTCAATGAAAAGGAAGGCCACACACATCACAGATCTGCAGCTACAAGTTAACAAACTTGCTAGAAATATGATTGATCTTGGATAGTTTAATGGAAAACATCTACATATGACTAAGGAAATCTTGAAGGTACATGAATAGTTCTGTAGAAACCTAAGACTAGTGCAAACACAACATAATTTGATTAACAAGTTTTTCAATGAGATTGTAAATAATACTCAGAGATATTTCAAGCGAAAGTACTCCTCTCACAATTGATATATTGGCAAGGCATGGCCAAGGAACCCCCAAATGACCTACCCATTGTATCAAAATCTGATAGAATAAAAGGTGAAGTCAACTTAAAATGATGGAAACATAATTTGAGAGATTCAAAGAATATGGTGGAAAAAGCTGAATTATTTAGTGCTTCTATTGTCAACTCGGCCATTCAAGTGATCAAAGAAGTTGATTTACTCAATGTCTCATTTATAGATGATCCAACCAAGGCAGATGATTACATTGCCGATGTGCAAAGGCATATAAAAGAATTTCAAACACAAATAGAGGAAATTGAGATAATAGCCTTGAATCTATCTTGTGGTTATTGGTCAAACTACAAAGTTGTTGTTTATTGACCAAACAAACAATTTCAAGAATTCAACATGATTTTCTAGCATTAGAAAATTAGGTTTATGAATGTCAAATTAATATTCACTGCAATCTATCATAATTGGTCTCCCTTATTCTCAAGATTCACTCTCAATGGAATATGCACATAAATGATTCTAGTTCAGCAACCACCTGCAAATAGCTCACTTACTTAGGCTGTTGTTTCAACAACTTCTTTGTTATCATTTATATTTTCTATTTTTAGTTATAACCGTAAACGCAACTTTCTTTAATTGAATATTTTTATTGATATATAAGGGAATCCCTTGGGACTTTAAAAGGGTTCTAAATTTTTGTAAAATAAGATATTTCTCTAATGTAAAAGCTTCATTTTGGAAATACAAGAGTCATATGAGGTTTCATTCTACTAATTTATTGAGGCGAAATCTGGTATTGTGCCCTTTTGCTTCATGTTGCAAACAAAATATCATGCGATTTTTCTTAATTGATTAATATTTTATAAATTTAATAATTAGTTATTAAATTATTGTTTCTTGTTGATTATTACATAATTCTGATAATTAATTAAGTAAAATTGATTTGTATGAATGTTGTAGTTTATGTTAGTTTCCATTTAAACTATTTTATCTGGCCATGCATATAACTTTTAGTTTGGTTAAATTACTTCTAGAGTTGATGATCTATATCCCAACCTTTCACAATTTTCTATTCATTCATACAAAACAATAATTAGTTCACATAATAAGTAACTAGAAATAATATTTAGAATAACTAGTTTATTTCACAATAGCTATAATTAGAATAGAATTTATCATTTCATTACACCCACATTCCATTAGATTCCATTTAGAAAGTCTCCTTTTCAGGAGAAATTCTTTTTGGTGTCAACTAGGCCCAAATACTGACGAGGATTGGTATTCCAAATGAATATAGGTCTGACCTCTCCTATTGTTGGCTTGGTCAAATCCAAGATCACTCTGATAAAGAAAATACCAAGCCTAAATAGTTCTAAATCTGTGGGGTCCTCACAATTCCTAAAAGCATCCATAATATTTTATCCACAACTATCTTAATATGAATTTTCTTTCAAGGAGATCAAAGAGGCCGTTGTTCATATTTTTTCCATGTTTAAGGAATTTGGACCTTTTCATTTGAACCATTTTAAGAGTTATTCAAAGAACTCTATAACACTTTTCCTCAGATGTTCTATGAAAAATCTTTCCATTGACTCTACTCTAAAATCAAGGCTCTTACCTTTGCCTCTAAGTCCATATCTTTTCTCTTTTATAAAGCAATCTTTTTATTCCTTGAAATTAGAGATATACATGCATGCCCTCTGAAGTCCATTCTATTCTACCACTTGGGAAACCAAAATGGATAAAAAAAACCTGAATTATTTCATTTCCCAAAGGTGATATTTTTTATCAGAGTCCAAAAGACAAAAATGCAATGCCTATCTACTCTTCCTCGAGGGCAATTTTTGATAAAATATCTATAAAACTTAAACATAGAAGTAGAAAAAAAAAGTATTTATGAGACTTTCAATCAGACTTATTAGAATTGGTGGCTTTGAATCAAATGGGCTCCTTATTATTGTTTTGAGAGTATCCAAGGTCAACAGGGATGCCTAGTTGCTTCTCTAAACATCTGAGTCTTTGATCCATCAAGATCATGTGCTTTTGCACCTCGTTGAGGTTAAAAAGGATGTCTTCATTTGCTTCACTTATGTCAACAAAATTTCTTCCAAAAAGAAATTTCAAATGCTGATATATATCCATAGTGTAAATGTACTGGTTGTAGCAACTCCTGATATGTCCTATCTCTGAGACCTAGTTTGCAATTTTCACCGAAACCTCAATATCAGTGAGAGTGGTCTTCCATTAACTAGCTACCATTCTACCTCAGCTATTTCCTCTTGGACAGGTTGGGGGGTGAACTCATGGTACCTGGACTCCAAGCTCTTAGCTCACATATGTGCCCATGAATGACCATGTTCCTGGTAATAAGTTGCGCCTCATTGATTCCTGACTCTTTGATGGGGCATGTTGACTTGAAAATGGAGAAACTTACCAAGAACACCTACTAATTTCCGCCTCGAGATGTTGAATCCTAGAGGTGGCTTCCTAGGGAGGGTGATGAGGCTATGAGGAGCCATGTCTCTAAAAGATGCAGTGCGTATGAGAACCTAGAGCAAAGAAGAATTTCCAAACATCCAAGAGACCCAAGGTACCTAAACCAATGCAATAGGTTGAGTAATTGTGTAACCTCCAGTGTGAGGAGATGAAAAATCTTGAATTAGATGGATCAGACTATGTAACCCCCAGGAGGAAACCATGACATTTTTGGATGAACCTCCTAAATAATATGTAGAGAAAAGAAACACAATAGAATACATATGTAATCCTGAGTTCTTGATGCTTGTTGGCGACTTTCCAGGGAGGGCGACAAGAATAAGAAGAACCCAAGGACACAAGTTGTAGATATAATTTTGAACACTTAAGAAACTCAAAGAGCTTGAGTCCATTAAAAAGGTTGAGAGATTGTAGAACCACTTTAGGGAGTGAAGGAAATATCTTGGTTGAGCTAGTATTGACTTCACAACCCCCAAGGGGAAACCCCAAAATTAACAAATGCACCCATTGAATAAGAATATAAGAGAAGAAGCGTGATAAAATTCACCATCTAGAGTAGAATAACAAGGCTATGTATAGCCCTAGATGCTAGACAAATCCCATTCGCAAGTTAAAGAACCATACTTGAGCCATTTTCATAGTGATGTAATGATTCCTCATGCACATGATTTTGATCTCAAATGAAATACCCACCTTTCACTTATAATTAAGCCTTACACTTGTGGGAGAACCCAAATCAACATGATTTATTTGTGATGTAGTAAAATTCCATATTAATCTCCAAGATATGCTCATATTTCTAGCAAGCTCATTATCAAATTCACCTCACATGAATTAATTGTTTCATTTTTTAAGTGTTGAAATTGCATATAGATCTACGCCCATAACATGAAGGGGAATTAATGTATTGAGGGGGGTATTCTACTGCGACTTGCTAACATGTTAGCTGGTGGGATGGTGGTCATGTGCATCCCCACTTGTTTCTTGCAAATACCCCATATGGGGTGCCTTTAAGTCCATATCATCCACAAGGCTCTCTAATCATTTCGACAATAAATCTTCTCTAGTTTATCTAATGATAGGCGATGGATATTAGTTATAAGTAGGAGTAGAAGTCTATCGATCCCATGCTTAAGTGGACCATTTATTTCTTTCCCATATTCATGAAGAGAACATCATAATAACACATAAAATATTTACTAATAGGCATATGAATAATATACAACCATTACAACCTAATATACTATAAATCATTACTAAGCATCACATATATTATAATATCCATTTAGAAAATAAGCACATGAATACAATTTTTTCTTCAATATTCATTTATTTCTCAATAACATGATTTACATTATAGAGATGAAGTCCATAAGAGTATTTATCTGATCTAGTTCATTAGTTGTTTGAAATTGATGAAAGGTGAGACACATTCCAACCCACCCTAGGCTCAATTGCACTATATTATTACTTGCAGTTAGATACCTACGAGCCAGACCATGAAGCCATGAGGGGTTTCCTAACTTAGAATTATAGGGTGGATTCTGTAGAAATAACGGAGAATTTGATGATGCTAATGAAATCAGACCAAGATCGATAGACATAAATTTCTTCTACTCAATATACAGAAAGGAAAACATGGAATAGAAACTCATGCAAGCATTCAATCACAATAGTATTTTTATTGGGGAACCCAACTAGAAAAAAACCATCCTCTTTTTGTATTATATTAGATGAGAATATAGATATATTACAATGACTGCTTCAATCCTTGAAGCTACACCTGCATTGCAATACTGATCTCTTGCTCTCTCTCCCTGCTCTGGCTAACACTTAGCCAAAACAAGCCTCAACATTCCTCCTATTTCCTTGTGCAATCCTTGAGGAAATTAGCTCCTAAAAGATAGGAGAATTTCCTTTTTCCTTGTGCAAATCCTGAAGGAATCGATCACCTGCTCCAATGTAAAACCTATACACTCAAATAGTATACAATTGGCAATTACAATGTGCCTTTTCCTCCATATCAACTAGGAAAATTGAATTCCATGCATGACTAGGGATATTTTTAGTAAATTGACTAGTTAACTGAGAGACCAATAAGTTAACAACTGTTACACTACTCAATTGAACTCCTACTGACTCTATTCAGGACTAGACCTCAAATAATTGAGCTTAACTAGCAATAACTCCACTAGATTTCTAGATATTAGTAATCATCTCATGCACAACTCTACTTCTTACCCACAAACTTGAATTGGTTGACTCAACTAAGTGACTTGGCCATGTCACTCTTGCTATCTGCAACTCAAGTAATCCTGTTGATGTGGAAATTCAAATTTCTTCATTTGACTAAAGCACAAG
This sequence comes from Pinus tabuliformis, assembly GCA_031772625.1. Taxonomy (NCBI): domain Eukaryota; kingdom Viridiplantae; phylum Streptophyta; class Pinopsida; order Pinales; family Pinaceae; genus Pinus; species Pinus tabuliformis. The sequence continues at coordinate 1,146,860,803 of CM062817.1, forward strand.
TCAATGAAGCCTTTTCTTGCTAGAATTTAACACTCCCTCTTAGCAAGAAAAGGGTTACGCACAACCCAAATCCTACTCCTACCAAGGAATGAAATGTAACACAACTAAAAATACATATCACCATTGTTGTTGCTACTACAACAACTGCAACTGAGAAGCATCCAAAATACTGAATTAATAGTGTCTCTGAGCTGGAATTGTCTCCTGAGTCTCTGGCTGCTACTACCCTCTGCATTGTCACTCAAGATATGACTGCATTGACTGACAATGATCCTTCTGCTACTGAGTACTGTGGGCCCCTATAGTAAGGGTAATGATCCATGCGAAGAGTACAGTTAAAATATACCTCTTTCTTGTAAATATTTTTAACTCAAACACCAATTTGTTTTACTTGTCCAGTAGTAAAAAGCTCCAGATAAACTTTCCCCTTATTGAACACCACATCATATCCTTTATCTTCAAGAACAACTACATAAACTAAATTTTTCTTTAGACCAGGCACATACATTACATCCTTTAGGTGAATATGGGAGCCTAACTCGCTCTTAAAGTGATAGTTCCAATCCCTTTGGTACTATATCTCCCATCATCTCCAATCTTTATGGGTAATTGTAGGTATTTTCCCCTCTAGTTTGTTGAATAACTACTTATTTCCTATCATATGATGTGAAGCACCAAAGACTAGGTACCACTCACTCCCTCTTACTGTGCTTTCCATGCAAGCAATGAGGGTGAAATTCAACTCAAATTGTGATGTCAGAGCATCTCCTCCTGCTCCTGTTGCAGGCTCCTTACTGGATTTCTTGTGTGGACACTTAGTTGCATAATGTCCATGCTCATGGCAATGAAAGCATTTAATTTTACTAAGGTATTTATTCTTGCCATGGTTCTGGATGGATTTTGCCTCACTTTGGGTCTTCTTTACTTTTCCAACTAGAGCACAATCTTCTTTCTCATCAGATCTAGATGATACTCCATCTCTAATGTTTCTTCTAATCTCCTCCTGCACCAAGTCAGACCAAAGTATCTCCTAATTTGGGAGCTTGTATCTTCTATTAACTGAATCCTAATAGTTGTGCTAGGACTTAGGAAGACCAAGTAGTGCTAAGCTCACAAGCTCAAATGGTGGCACATTTTTTCCAACTCCTCCAAGTTCATCTCTCACCTGAGTGAACCTGGATAGGTATTGAACAACAATTTCATTTTCACCCATTCGAATATTCCTAATATTATCTCTCAATGCCAATTTCTTGGCATCACTACTGCTTAGAAATAGATTTGTGAGGGTTTTCAACATTACAAATAGAGTTTATTTCCATGCAAATTCGAAACCACATGATCTTCGACTCCATCTAGAATAATCCTCCTGGAATTTGCTGTGTCTTTCTTCCACTATGCCAGTTGCTGTGCATATGATGCTGTTGGTTTTGGAATATCAATTTGTGTGTAATCCAATACTTCATTGTCATCTAGCACAACTTCGATCCTGTCTTTCCAAGACCATAAATTCTAAGTGCCCACCAATGCATACACAAGCCTCAATCCATTGAAAGACATTGTTCTTGCACTAAAGAAAATATGCACCACAGAACTTTTCTATTTGAAATTTATCTAGGAGAAGATTCTAAACTTGGTTTCTATGTATTATTTAATAGATTTGATAGCATGCTTAAATAACTCAAAATTTACAACTTCTAACGAAACTCGATTGAGATCAATAGACACAAATTTGTTTTACTCAATTTGTAGAAATGAAAACATATAATAGAAACACATGCAATCATTCAATCACAATGAACACAATATTTTTACTGGGGAACTCAACTGGGAAAAACCCCTCATCTGTTTGTAATATACTAGATAAGAATATAGATATATTACAATGATTTCTTCAATCCTTGAAGCTAACAATACTAATCTCTTGCTCTCTACCTTCTCTAACCAACACTTAGCCAAAATAGGCCTCATCCTTCCTCCTATTTCCTTACGCAATCATTGAGGAAATTAGCTCCTAAAAGATAGGAGAATTTCCTATTTCCTTGCACAAATCATGAAGGAATTGATCACTTGCTCCAATGAAAAACCTGTACACTCAACTAGTATACAATTGACAATTACAATGTGCCTTTTCCTCCACCTCAACTAGGTAATTCAAATTCCATGCATGAATAGGGCTATTTTTAGTAAATTGACTAGTTAACTGAGAGATCAGTGAGTTAACAACAGTTACAACTACTCATCTAAACTCCTACTGACTCTATTCATGGCTAGAGCTTAGATAACTGAGTTTAACTAAGAATAACTCTACTAGATTTCTAGATCTTAGCAATCAACTCATGAACAACTCTACTTCTTTCCCACAAACTCAAATTGACTAACTTAACTAAGTGACTTGGCCATGTCACTCCTAATTGCAACTCAAGTAATCATGCTGATGTGGAAATTCAAATTTCTCCATTTGACTAAGGAAGAAGTTAAATGAAGCCTTTTCCTGCTACAATTTAGCAGATTCATGAAGCTATTGATAAACTCTCATGGATATTCCATTGGACAGTTCGTCAAAACAAATCTAATAAACTTATACTTAAAAAATCCAAAATATACACTATTATAGTTTTATATCTCTTTAGATTCATAGATCTATAGATTAGTGTTAATAGCATATGCATTTGAATTAAAATTATTCAGAAAATAAAGAACAACGAATAAAATCTCACAAACACAATTGACACATGATATGACCTGGGAAACCACTTTCCGGAGAATAATGCAGCTAGAGGGTGACACCATTCTGCTCTCTTTCTCTGAATGGAAATATGGTTGTGAGTACAAAGAAGTATGGTCTGTGGCCCGTGGGCCACTACAATGCACAAATCCTCTTTTTTTGCTCTATTTCTTGTCCCTCTTGGCTATTTTTTCTCAGCTATGGAACAAATGCACTTGAAAGAATGGAACCCCTTTTTCTCCTAATGGCTTGGTTATAACACAACTTGATAACCTACTATTGGTTAGGTTTGACTACCTCAAATCTGAACCAAAGTTCTAATATAGACTCTTATAGAGTATTCTTCATCATAATCATGTGGCTAGCCCATTTTTCATGAATCATGGGGATTGACATGTTATCTTCTTGAATTATGGTGGTGAAAATATGAAGGTCAACTTCTAAGTGGCATAACTTTCACATATGAACTTTGATTGATGCAATTCTTGTGAAGTTGGAAATCTCTTTGTGTGTAGAATAGGAAAAAAAGGTGATATATTAAAGTGATAAATTTTTACCCCCAAAAATTCTTTTTCCATGGCTCAAAATGCTCTCGCAAGGTTTCAGACCTCATTTTTCCAAACTGGGTCCCATCGGTAAAAATGGTCCTATGAGATGATTCCTCCACTTTTTCCACTCTAAAAGAAATGAGATGGATGAAAAAAATACAATTATCAAATCTAGATCATGAAGACCATTCTCCTTTATTAAATCAAGCTCATAAGTTCTATTAAAATCACACTGAGCCCAAAGTTTGCCCAACTATTTTAGGTGCTTTCTCAGCTACTCTACTGAATGAGCACCCAAAGGGAAAATATCTCTCAAGCTATAAGTGGTGAAAATATGAAGGCCACTCTCCTTATTCCACATAGAAGTTAGAGTGTGAAATTTAAATCTATTGAGACATGGCTAGTTCTCATTCACAATCTGGCCACAACGGGCCTACATAACACAAATAGAAACCTTCTCTAAGTTAATATTCCATTAATGCTTCTCTTTTTTTCTTTGATGTATGGTTTTCAACAATATTTCTCGGTATATGGCCATGTTAGGCTTGCACAACATGAAGAGAATTGTTTACTAAGCCAAAAATTCCTTAGTTTCTTCTAGTGATTTTGTGCATAATCAGAATTTTTTCTTAGCAGTTCGAGATGCCCTTCTAGCTCATGATAAAGTCTCAACACTAACTTTGCTCGCAACACCAAGCAAGATAAAATTACTCGTAGTGTTTTTGGTCCACACATGAGCATACTTTTGTCTCTCCATATTTCCATCCTTCTTTTGTCTTTGCTTTGCTCCACTTTGGTCTTTTGTCATCCCCCACATGTGCTTCCCTTTCCTTCTTTCTTCTTCCTTGGGTTTCCTTCATTGATGGGTTACATGGGAAATCTTAAGTCTCTAGAAAGGAGGGTATGTAGCCCATAACTTTGAGATATTTGGTGCCATTGTCCCACTCATCCCATATCTACTGGAAGTTATTACCACATCTCCCCTTTAGATATTTTCTTGGAGAAAATTGATAATCTTAGAATATTGTCTCAGAATGAGAAAAAAAATTATAAACAAGATTTACTTAGATAGGTTTCTTTTTGTTGGTTTCCCTCCTCTCCTGACTTCTCATTATCCGTATCAAAGATTCACCTTTTCATTAGTTGCTATTACAATATAATTACAATTTATTTGGCTCTTTTAACTCATTCGCATATACTTACCTACATAAGAACCATTAACATAATTAATTATAATTACAATATCAATGAGAAATAAAAAAATGAGATGTTACATATTTTCACTTTTACTCCTTTGTTTTTTAAAATTCTCTTTAATTAACTTCTAAAAATAAAATGAGACCCTAAAATGTCAATGAGAATAACGTTTGCCATTAAAAATGAACAATTTCATCAATCATCTCGTGATGCCCAAAAACTAAAAATAAAAAAATAAAAGTAAAATAAAGTAAAGTAAAATAAAATAAAAGAAACTTAGCCCATGATGCTTTGGATTGACAGTGAATGGATGGGCTATTGAGGTGCTCGTTTCCATAGGTCAGTGATTCAAATCCCCCATGGGTGGTCCCACCTGCCTAACCTTATAAGTCCCCTTGTTGGAAAACTAAATGGTTGACACAATGGGATGTTATCCCCTCCACTCGGTTTCAAATCCCATGGGGGGAATCTTTGGCCTGTTGTGATAAGGCTCAAGGAGTAGGCTCGCCCCGCCCTCATGGAGTCTCGACTCTTCTAAGTCATAAATTTCTAGTATATTTGGCTTATGGACTGTTAGATATACTCGTGGCGGTAAAATGGCTATCTTAAGCCTCACCTATATCACTCCAACGAATTTCCAATTCATTATTTTTTCTTGCTAAAAGAAACCCATACTTTCATTCATATAGAACAAAAAATACATTTTGTATATACACACATGGTGTGTGCATTCATCAAAGATCTACTTATATCCTTGAGTGGAAAAAAACAAGCAAAATAAACATTTTCCGTTATATGCTTACATTCTAAAAAATAAAAGAAATAAAGAAATAAAGAAGAAATACAAAATGTACATGGGGAAGATCAAGTAATATGGACATGATTTATCTTCCCCTTCTTTTATTTATTTTTATGCGCTTCTTGCCATTCCCTAGAATTGTGGTGCACAGGAACAAGAGCCAATATGCCCACATTTGTCTCTGGAGGGTGTTCTTCATCCGAATCCAATCTTTTTGAAACATGGGTATGCTTTGTACCCTTGATTCTTCCTCCATCTAGTTCGTTGCTGGCTGATTTTCTGTTTTCTGGAGTGCTATTATGTTGGGCCCACCCTCATTGGTGGAGAATTACCAATTCACTATAGTTTAAAAAAAATAAAAATAAAAAAAATAATTTTTTTTTGATAAACAAAGTACATGTTGAATAAATTTATCATCAAAGAATGTAAATCATTAAAATAAAAAATATTTATTGATATAGAAAAAACAAAGGTTAACAAGTTTTTTTTTAAATATCTTTTAATTTTTTTAATTAGTTATGGGTATTCAATATTAAATTATATGTATTTCCATTATGGTTATTTGGTCGTAGCAATTTAGGTAATCATGAACTAAGTTAAAGGATTTATAGAAATTAAGATGTAAAAATAGAGAGGAGGAATTAACTCAGATTATTAATAGTTTTAAGTTCAATATATTTTGAGAGTGTGTATCACTAATTTTTATTTATTTATACACGATAAATCTGTTAAATTAGATTACTTAATTATTTAATTTGATGAGATATATAACAATTAAATTTCTTAAGCAATTAAATAATCTAATTCGTACATATATGCAATCAACAAATTTTTAGACGATTGAATTACCTTTTGAACATCTGATAGGGATTGAGAATCACAGATGAAACAAACTGTCTCAGGAAACAAAATGTAGTATGAGCAAATTGGAGGGTCCCAAATATGAAAATTTGTGCTTCTATTCGTAAGAATTTGGGTGTAGCTTGATTATTACCAATATAATCATAAAAAGTGAGTTTCTTGGTAATTTTGGCCCAAGATTCTGATGGGCTCAAATTTTCAGCCAGACTGACATGAACCCAATTAAACTATATAGGTACAAATGAGATTATTTAATTGCTTAAGCATTCTAATTGTTATATATCTCATCAAATTAAACAATTAAGTAATCTAATTTAACATATGTATCCTATATAAATAAAAATAATTTAGTCATACGGTAAATTTAAGGTATGAATAATATTTAAGGTAAATTTTATTTGTAATATATTAGGTTTTAATCCCTAATTTAATAATGTATGGTTGTACATGATGAAAGTCCGAAGAGTCTAGCTATGTAATGGTATCGAATATTATTAATAAAAGATATCACCGATTGTAGGCAGACAAGGACAAGAGTTATAGTGGACTACGATACCACGAGGGAGGGGTGCAACTAGAGAGGTTAGAACTTTTTATTTAGATTTTACTGATACCTAGATTCAAATTAATTGAGAAAAGGTTGGTTATGTGAGATTCTTAGGGAGGCCATGTGTTTTTTATAGCAGCCATATTTTAATTTTCCATTTTCGAAGTTTACGGCCTCATTTATTCATTATTCACATTTCATTACTAGTGTTCTTGCTTCTAGGGGAGGAGAAGGATTCTATTGTTGAGAACCATTGTTAGCGGTTATGTGTTAAAACTTGTAATACTTCAACCCTAAAACATGCCCTAGTGCATGTATGCATTGGAATCATTGATGGAACTATCTAAGAATAATAGTATTTGGAGCTTCTAGGACTGAGATCTCCTGACCAATAACATTGCGGCCGTAGAGAGAAATGGAATAGCTAGAGGGATGACATTTCAAAGAAAGTGAATTTTTTCATTGGATTATGCATGATGAAGGAGAAAGAGGGTTGGGGGTTGAGGTTGATATTGGATTAATTGAATAACCATTTACAACTGTGATTGTTATGTGATGGTGTGAGTATAGAAATATTGTGAGCTAACTATCTATGACTAACATAGTTGGCTTATACCCCCATCTTTGTGGAATCATAACGTCAAATCACGGATGGTCCATTGTAGAGAGTGAATTTGCAACATTGAATATGGTTGGGTGGAATGTCTGAAATATGTATTCAGTTAGTGAATCTTCTAGAAGATAAGTTCTTTATGATTTAAATGTATTTATATTCCATTATGTCATTTAATGGTTACCATTATTTCAATGCTAAAATTATTATGAGCATTTGCATTTCATTTATTTAGTGTTTCTTGGTTATTTTCATGAATTTGTGCCTTTCATGCACTGTTTCTTGAATTTATTGATTTTAAAACAATGATATCAAAAGTAAAAATTTGTCATGAACATAGTTTTTGAGGGCATCCATGCATATGGGTACATCACATTGTTTGACTACAACATATACACTCAACCTAGAGGGACTTTATTGGACTTCAAGTTATGATCTCTTAATGATGCTCACCTTAAAGTTGGTTAGTTCAAATTGATTGAACTAAGAAACTAAGTTTTTTTGTGTTACTTGTTGTACACATGTTTTTGAAATACATACATACATAATACATAGATAGATAGATAGATACACACACACACACACACACACACACACACACACACACACATATTAAGTAGACTACTTTATTTATGTTAATGTATAGTAGGTTTTAACATTTAAGGTTTATATTCCATAGATCATGTGCTATGGTGAGCCAAGTGGATATCAGTGGTCACCCATCTCTTCTACTGACTAAATGATTTTCTATCTTCTTGGTAGTTTTTCTATGGTTTTTGGGGTCTCGAGGCAATTTTTAGGCCCGAAATGATGTTTTTTGGATTTTTGGGGGGATAGGGATTGCCATGGTATACCTTGGACCTAGTCAAAAAATGTGATCCTAGGATAGTTATTTCCAATTAGTTATTGTGCACCATATTGTATACAAAATTTGTGCCCCTCGGAATTTGAGGTACCAACCACCTCAGGGCCCACAAAAGTTTTGGTGCTTCATCTTCTAGGGTTAGGGTTTTGTACCTCTAGGGTTCTTTATTTATGTTAAAATGCCATTTCCTTATTCTCTTGTAACAATCACCATCTCCCTCTCTTCAAAGATAAGCTACCACTATTATAACACGTTTGTATTATGCTATTTTATTTATTCATAAAAGATAGGTTTTCACTATATTATCATACTCTCTACTGTATTTCTCTCTATGTGTTCCATTTCCCTTTCTACCTTTGATTTCATTCCTTGTATGTTGGGTCCCTATAATACTAATGATTACCCCATTACTATTGTAGTTATACCCCTTATTAATATTGTTGTGCCCCTATTGCCCCCATATTGTTATTACTGTGCCCCATAGAATCCCTCTATTATTATTTTTATGGCTTTATATTATTATTGTTAGGTCGGCCGGGTTATATTGTGACTCCTTAGACTCCTATATATAGAAAGGAGGTTTTGTCATTTGAATCATCCAAGAATTGTTCATTTAAGTAATGTAAAGGAGGTTGCCCCCTCGAAGAGGCTGAATTCTAAGGTGCTGATCTATCTTTTCTATCTTTTCTTGAGTTGGTTTCATAACATTTGGTATCAGAGCTTTGGATTCTAGGGTTTCGCTGCTCCAAACAGGTCATCGTGGAATTTTCTCTATAACTTTTTTTCTTCAACGTTTCAGAATTTCCAAAAAATACCCATTTGAGAAGAAATCGCGTTGAACCTCGGGTCCAAATTTCATAGCTTTTCGCACTATATTTGCGGATATATGATCTAAGGAAGTTGGTCTTTTTGCAGACTCCTTAATTACATTCCAAATAAGTGACCTGGGGAAAATAGTCATAACTTTCTCTCTGGGGATCAGATTGAAATTTCATCAGAAGGTACAGAAATAGGATAGAATTTAGTTTCTTGTATGCATTTTTCAGATCCAAAGGCTGAAACAATGACTCGTGGCACATCGTACAAGTTCGCTCTACTGAACTAGTATATAATCAAGTCACTGTGGGAGATTTCGCATAACTCTTCCTTGGAGAATCCAAATTGTGTCAGACTTGTGGCATTGGAAAGAGAACACAGAGGGCTACTGTAGATCACAAATTTAGAACTAGATGATTGGAAAGTACAAAGATAAATCAGAGGCAATATCGATCTCCTACAAAGTGAAAAAAGGTGTGTAGGTTTTCTTAAATTTTTGCTTAAGCTTGGTTTGAAAATTTATTTTGAAGGAATTCAAAGGGCATAGTAGAGAATTATTATTGGTAACTGATTCCCTGAGGAAAGAAAATGAAAACACCTAGTAAGGAACCTGAAAGCTCGAGCATGAATCATGAAGAAGAGGAAGAAATGCTACATGATATATCAAAATTACAAGAACAAGTGCAACAAATGTCACTGTCACAAAAGCTAACAGAAGCTAAGATAAATGGCGTGGAAGCTAAGATAATGGCGTGGAAGCTAAAATGAATGGCATGGAAGCTAAGATGGACAACTTGAAGATAGATTTGAATGCAAATTTGAAGACAGGCATGGCAGATTTGAAGACAGATTTGACAAATTTTCTACAAGAAATACTTACCAATGGTGAAAAGGTAGTAAAAGGAAACTCATGATGCGAACAAAAGAAATGTTAATCATGATTTATTAGACTCTAATATGGGATAAAAAACCCACCATATTCCAAAAATCTATATGAGGAAGTTTGATGGCAAGGATCCCGCAACATGGATATTACAAATGGAGCAATTTTTCGATCTCAATAATGTGCAAAACACACAAAAGTTATGTATGGCAACTTTATATTTGGAACCTAATCAGTTTGTATGGTATCAATGGCTTTGATATCGTAAACAATTTATCACTTGGTCAATTTTACGGAAGAACTGATAGCACATTATGAGGATACAAAAAGCAACACTTTTTTTAGCCAATTGATAAGTCTCAAACAAAAGGGTTCAATAATGGAGCACATTGAGGAGTTCCAAAAATTGAACATAAGGGTAAAAGATAATACAGAGGAGCATAGTATTGATGTGTTCATAGGGTCTTTAAAGGATAATATCCAACATGATGTTCACCTTTGGGAACCTGATTCATTAGAGAAGGCATTCAGGTTAGCAAGAAAAATGGAAAGCAAAATTATGGCAACGAGGAAGCATACCACTCACAACTATAAAGATGGAAGTGTTGTTGCCCCTAGTCTTCCACAACTTATAAGGTTGACACCACAACAATTGGAAGAAAAAAGAGCAAAAGGGCTTTGTTACAGTTGTGATAGCAAATACACTAAAGGTCATAAGTGTGCTGAGAAGAAATTATTCTACATAGATTGTGAAGAGGAAGAAGAAAAGGAGCAAGAAAGGTCAAAAGAAGAGGATATACTCTAGGAACAAAGCCTAGATGAAGAACAAATAAATTCGACCATATCTTGTAATGCATTGGCGGGAATTACCACTCCTCAAACCATCAAGATAGAAGGACAAATCAAGAAGAAAAAGGTAATAGTGTTGATTGATTCAGGAAGCACCCACAATTTTATTCATTGTAAGGTAGAAAAAGAATTGAATTGCTTCCTATATCCAGCACCAGAGTGTCAAGTGATGATTGCAAATGGAGGAACAATAAATTTCTTTGGAAAGTGCCATAATATCAAGCTATCCATGGGAGAATATGTATTGACTAGCCCAATGCTTTCCATTCCAATGGGAGGTGCTGATGTTGTACTAGGAGTCCAATGGATACAATCCTTGGGTACAATAGCTTTTAATTTTCAAGAACTTTTCATCAAATTTTCTACGGAAGGAAAGGAAGTTGAATTAAGGGGTATCGCAAGGAAACCAAGAAAGATAATCAGCTCTAATGGTATGAAAAAGCTTCTAAAAAAGGAAAAAAGAGGTGTAATTGCACAATTATGTTCGCTAGATGTTTCCACATCGGAATCATCTATTTCTCCAGATCTCCAAAAAGTCCTAGACAATAATTCCAAGGTATTTGAGATTCCCAAAGGTCTCCCACCTATGCGTGATCATGATCATGCTATTCATCTGATTCCAGGAAGTGTTCCTCCAAACATCAGGCTGTACAGATATCCCTATGTCCAAAAGAGTGAAATTGAACGTATGGTTGCAGAAATGCTAGAGGCTGGTATAATTCAACTGAGTCAAAGTTCTTTCTTTGCTCCAGTAGTATTGGTGCACAAGAAGGATGGATCATGGCGCATGTTTTCAGATTATAGGGAGCTCAAAAGCTCACTATTAAAGATAAGTTCCCCATTCCTGTCATTGATGAATTACTGGTTGAATTGCATGGATCAATTTACTTCACCAAGTTGGATCTTCATTCAGGATATCATCAAATCAGAATGAAGACTCAAAAAATTCCGAAAACAACATTTAGAAATCATGAGGGTCATTATGAATTTTTGGTCATGCCTTTTGGCCTTACCAATGCACCTTCAACATTTCAAGGTTTGATGAATTCAATTTTCAAACCATTCCTTAGAAAATTTGTGTCAGTATTTTTTGATGATATACTAATCTATAGCAAGTCTTGGAAGGATCATGTTGAACATGTTGACAGGGTGCTACAACTATTGGAGGAGAAACAATTATATGCAAAAAGATCCAAATGTTTCTTTGGAGTCCAAGAGGTGGAATATCTGGGTCATATTGTATCTCATGAAGGAGTTAAGGTAGACCCTAGCAAAATTAAAGCCATTAAGGAATGGAAAATCCCCACATCCATAAAGCATCTGCGAGGATTTCTCAGGTTGACAGGGTATTATCACAAGTTTGTTAAGAATTATGGGAGAATAGTAGCACCTCTAACAACATTATTGAAGAAAGATGCATTTTCATGGACTCCGGAAGCAACAAAGGCCTTTGAACATCTTAAAGAGGCAATGTGCCAAGCACCGGTCTTAGCTACACCGGACTTCACAAAAACCTTTATTGTGGAATGTGATGCTTCAGGAAATGGAATTGATGATGTTCCAATGCAAGATGAAAGACCCATTTCTTTTGAAAGTCGTCCAATCAAGGGAAAGTTTTTAAGAAAAGCTATTTATGAGAAGGAAATGTTGGCAATACTCCATGCACTTAAGAAATGGCGACCCTACCTAATGGGAAGACACTTCAAGGTAAAAACGGATCATGATAGCCTTAAATACTTTTTAGAACAAAGATTATCCTCTGAAGAGCAACAAAAGTGGGTCACAAAGATGTTGGGTTATGACTTTGAAATCATCTACAAAAAAGGGAAGCAAAACGTGGTGGCAGATGCACTCTCAAGAAAGGATGAGGATGTGGAAGCATTGTTGTGCACCATTTCTATTATCCAACCAGATTGGATAAATGAAGCAAGGGAGGAATGGAAGAATGACGAAGAAGTGTGGGAACTTATTCGAAAGTTACGACAAGATTCCAGTACGTCTGATACATTTAGCTGGCAAAATGATTCGTTATGGTACAAAGATCGCTTATACCTCTGTAAGAATTCCCAGCTAAAAAAAAATATTCTTATGGAATTGCACACTTCTCCCTTAGGAGGGCACTCAAGATTTTTAAAAACTTACCACAGGGTTAAGAAGGAATTTTTTTGGGATGGCCTTAAATTAGATATTCAAAAGTTTGTGGCGGAATGTTTGGTTTGCCAACAAAATAAAGTTGAAACAATTAAGACACTGGGTCTATTACAACCTTTATCCATTCCAATCCAACGTTGGGAGGAGGTTTCAATGGATTTTATCACAGGTTTACCTAAGTCTGAGGGAAAGAGTGTCATCATGGTGGTAGTTGACAGACTTACCAAGTATGCACACTTTTGTGCATTATCACATCCATTTAAAGCCAATATAGTTTCTACTGCATTTATGGAAACAGTTCAAAAGCTACATGGAAACCCAAAGACTATTGTAAGTGACAGAGATCCCATTTTCACTGGAAACTTTTGGACATAATTATTTTCTTGTCTTGGTACTCAGTTAGCTCATAGCTCATCTTATCATCCTCAATCCGATGGGTAAACTGAGATAGTAAACAAATGTTTGGAAGGATATCTTCATTGCTTTGTATCTGATAAATAGACACAATGGGTCAAATGGTTTCCTCTGGCTGAATGGTGGTATAACACTTCCTTCCATACAACAACAAAAATGACTCCATTTATGGCACTTTATGGCTATCAACCACCATCCATCACATCATATTTAAGACAAAATTCTAAGGTTGAGGCAGTGGAACATCACATCGAACATCAACAACAAGTCCTCCAACTCTTAAAGAATAACCTCGTGTTGGCACAAAATAGAATGAAACAACAGGCAGATCAACAACGCAGTGAAAGAAGTTTTGATGTAGATGATTGGGTATTCCTACGGCTACAACCATATAAGCAAATGTCCCTCAAGCAAGCTAAGAAGGATAATAAATTATCACCAAAGTATTATGGTTCGTACAAGGTGTTGCAAAATATTGGTACTATGGCATACAAATTGGAGCTTCTTGCAGCTTCTCGATTGCACCCAGTTTTCCATGTTTTATGTTTAAAGAAGGTTATAGGCGACAAGCTCCCAGTTCAAACAATATTGCCAGAACTTGACGAGGAAGGAAAAATTATATTGGAACCGGAAGCAATCACAGAAACAAGAACTTGATAGCTATGAAATCGATCAATTTCGGAGTATATTATCAAGTGGAAGAACTTATCTGTTGAAGATTCCACATGGGAGGATGAGAATTTTATATAGAAGTATCCAGAAATACTCAAGCATTGAGGAAAACACTTTTTTGAAGGAGAGGGGCATGTTGGGTCCCTATAATACTAGTGATTACCCCATTACTATTGTAGTTGTACCCCTTATTAATATTGTTGTGCCCCTGTTGCCCCCATATTGTTATTATTGTGCCCCATAGAATCCCTCTATTGTTATTTTTGTGGCTTTATATTATTATTGTTAGGTCGGCTGGGTTATATTGTGACTCTTTAGACTCCTATATATAGAAAGGAGGTTTTTTCATTTGAATCATCCAAGAATTGTTCGTTTATGTAATGTAAAGGAGGTTGCCCCCTCGAAGAGGCTGAATTCTAAGGCGTTGATCTATCTTTTCTATCTTTTCTTGAGCTGGTTTCATAACATTGTACAACCCATATCATTGGTATCAATACTATTGGAAAATGTAGCTAGTTTTGGTCTTCGTAATTGTCATTGTTCTCATGTGATTATGTATATCTTATGTAACAAGCACAAGAAGAAAGAGAAAATATTATTTTCATGCATGGGTTTCATGCCTCTCTTGATTGGTCAACTAGATTAAACATGTTCATCATGATTCTATGATTTTTCATTAGTCAAGAAAGTCAAGTGAGTCATTTTCATGTATATAAGATCCATTTGGGCAAGTTGTAACATGTAAAAGATATAATTTTGAGTCTAGAATGTTAAAATGAACCTTCAATCACAAGTTGGCTCTACCAATGAGTCGAAGTTGACATAGAGAGGGCTATTTGACCTCATGAAAAAAATATATATAGAAGGAGATTGAACTCATTTGTACACACTACTTATGCAGTTCGATCACAAGTAAGCAAGAAGAAGAAAACAAGAGCGAGAGCCAAGGAGGCAAGAGAAAGATCAAGCGAAGGAAGAATGATCTAAAATCTTCTTTATTTCTATCCAAATGTTCAAAAACTAGGGTTTTTATAACTATTGTAGGGCCAAGGATTGCAGGTTGGAGTTGCAGATCTAAGCTAAGGGTCAAAACTGAGATTTGAAGCAAATTGAAGGAGGATTAGTCTTTGTTAAGATTTAATCTAGTGAGAAAATCTTGAATACATTCAGAGTTTTGCATGCACAAAGTTTCGAATTATCTTATTAAGGACTGCAACTTAACAATTTTTACCTTATTAGTTCCTTGATATGCTTGCTCCAAAGCATCCCATGACTCCTTTTATTTTTCTACTCCAACTAGTTTTGGAAAATTAGAATCATGCACTGCTTGCTAGATTAGGAAGAGAGCCTTTGAATCTTTCTTACAATTTTCCTTTAGCTAGTTTCTTTGGTCTTGAGTCTAGCGGGAAAGTGTTTGAGCATTTGGTTTTGTATATCCATTCTCTACGAAATCCCACAAATCTTGTGAGAGAAACAATGTTTTCATCTTAATGCTCCAAAAGCCAAATATCTCACATTTAAACACTGACATTTGTGGCTGAGAAATATTAATATTGATGGCTATTGCTGCTAACTATTGAGCACTCCCACCAATAACATGAATCTACACATGCTTCACAAAACAATGAAAACTACTGCGAATGGCTTTCACAAACTTTTGAAACTTCCTGCCAACAACACACACTTTACATATAAATCATCTCTCTTAACCTAGCTCTAATACCATGTTAAATCTAACAAGAGCATACATATGAAAACATAAACAAAACTAATGAACAAAAGTAAGAGAAGTATAATTCTCAATCCATGATCCGGACTTTCATTGGAATCTCATATCTACATAGTAGCAATGAATACATTATTATATAGCCGACATATTTCTAATTGGATTATCCATTATCTCACTAATCTATTGTCCCTAATAATTTTATAAATGATAACTGACTACATCTATAAATTTGTTGCCCTAATTCTGATAACTTATAACAAAAAATTTGTTGGCTCATTTTTTAGCAATTACATAACTCAGTTTAAACATTATCCTCAACAAAATCATAAACCCAAAAGCTATGATGTAGAGTTGTTAACTAGTGTAGTATTGAAAGTTGATTCCAAATTAACTCAGAAAGCTGTGTAAATTACAACACGTTAATGAAGGTATAAACCTATGTAAGTTAACGAACTGATGTATTCTCAGCAATTGTAAAAAATAAATTATAAAGACAATTTGTACGCAGAGAAAACCATAGCCCACTATACACAAACAAATCCAACT
Source organism: Pinus tabuliformis (assembly GCA_031772625.1). NCBI lineage: Eukaryota > Viridiplantae > Streptophyta > Pinopsida > Pinales > Pinaceae > Pinus > Pinus tabuliformis. Next base: position 1,146,877,018 of record CM062817.1, read on the forward strand.
AAAATACTAATATTTCGTTGTTACATTATTGATATACTTCAGGATTTTTGAGCAGTAAAATAAATATGTGGGGTTGGACCTTAGAAGTTATAACAGTCAAAGAGGATATTTAAATCCACATCGAAATTTATACTAGTCAAGGAGGAAATATAAAACAACAATGAATATTGTCGGGAGAAAATGCAACGCATATGCACAAGAACTAGCACTGTAACCTTAATTTGAACCAGTTAACTACATCATTGTATATAAATAAATTTTCTTGATTTAAGGAATATAAATTTGTTCTAAAACTCATAATAAAACATAGTTCATACAATGGGTAATGATAGTAAACCATGAGTATATTACTTCACATGTTCTTTTAGAAAGTGTAAAGAACTTCCTTTCGAAATATTAAAAACACAGTTGTGAGCTATTCAAAAAATCATGTCTCCTTATACAGTGATTAGCACATAGTAAAATCAACATAATATTACAAACAAAAATCTTTTTCTCATGGAAAAATCCCAATGCTTGGGTTGACCTCCATTTTAATTAACGACACCAAGCTCATCACTGAAGGAATACACCTTAAGTGAAGGAGTACACCTTTAAGGGCAAGCGTAGAGCACCAACTTGGAGGGAGAATAAAACTATATCAGCGATGAATGAACAAAAGAGAAAAACTAGAAGTTCAGTTAGCAAGGAAATTCCAAGGGCACCATTATGGTAACTTGATAGGGAGCGAGATTCGAATATTAAACCTCTGAGGAAGTGAGAAAATATTGGGTGCATAAGTCAAAGAGTTTACAATAATGTTTTCAATCTCTCTTGGACAGTCTTGAAGCTCTACTCAGTGAGTTTCAACATCTTGAAACTCACAGGTTCAGTATTCAATACCTAATACAACAGCTGCTATGCACCAACAACACACAATTTTGTAAACACCAATCAATTTGTAGCAACAACACACCACACAGCTGCAACTTAGCTCGCTTCATATCATTTCATACAAGATTCATGACTGGATATCAACACAACAACTTTTTTAGGCTCTTCACCAACAATACACTCTCAGGTTCGGTAGCAACTTTGACTTCACTGTTGAGATATTAATCTCACTGTTAGTTAGTTGTCAATTAGCTGTTATCATATAGATTCTGTTGTCTGCTAGGTGTTATAGAAAGTTCAGTTTTACTTGAGTTCTACTCCATAGATGTGGAATTTTACTTTAGTCACTTATTATTAATGTTTACAATGTAATCTATTTAATCATTCAAAATATGGAAGAACAATCTACTCCACCTTCCACTCATAGTATCAGATTTTAGATGGCATAAAACTCTTTGAAAAAACAATAGAGTTAGAGTAAGGTTGCATAAGACTAATTGAGATTAGCATTTCATTAGTGTGTGTATTCACAAGAAAAAAGTAGAGATCACAACAAAGGGAAGCCTCCTGCTGCAAAAGGGAAAGTTGTCGAGAAATCATTAAAAAGTTGTTGGTAAAAGAAAACATGTATCTTTTTAGAAAGTAAAGCATCCAAGAGTTTGGAAAGTAAAACATCGAGTAGTCAAACCACAATGTTATTAACGCTTAGTGGAGTTTCCTATTTCAAATTAACCCAGCATAGTGGTATAGGCAGCAGTGTTAGAGATATTAACTACTCTACACAAGCCACCAAAAATCACAGTCAAAGAGTTAAGTCATTGATTTCTATTATCTCTTTTTCAAGTATTCATATATATCCTCTAAGCTCCATCGTATTCTAAAAGTTCATTGCATTTTTTTAAAAATGTATGTTTTCTAAAAATTTAATGGTACGAAGTTTTCTTAAGCTTTAAAAGAAGTATTAAAAAAGACTATTGGGTTCGTAATTTTTTAAAAAAGTTTTTTTAAATAAAAAATTGGAGAGTAAAAATAAAAGAGTTTTTTTTAATAAAAAATTGTAAAGCAAAAGGAATTTTAAAGGAGATTTAAAAGAAAATATGCACAATTTGCATTTAAAGAAATGGTTTCCTTGAGCCACACCCGAGGCACCCCGACTCTCCTTGGAAAAAATTATGAGTTTTGTTTTGATAATGAAGACGTTCGTGCAATCCCAAGACTGTTGGGATACACTTAAGACAACATATGTAGAGTCGACTCAAGAAGCATGGATGACTATGACTAATAATCAGGGGAATGTTGTGATTGAACTCAGAAAGAAAGAACACAAAACGAAATGTTGGATTCAAAACTAAGTCGATGACTCTATTTTCGACAAGATAACTCGTGCATCCACAACACATGAAGCTTGGAAAATCTTGAAAGTTGTGTATCAAGGTAATGATACAGTGAAGAGAGTGAAATTACAAAAATTGAGATCACAGTTCGAAACCCTAAAGGTGACTTACACAGAAAATGTGGATCAGCTCATGACTAAAGTCATGGGAATAGTTAATGAGATCAAGCTCATCGGTGAAATAATTTCAGATGAGAAAATTGTTCAGAAATTCCTACGATGTCTGCCCAAGAAATATGATATGATTGTAACAGGTATTCTAGAATCCAAAGATTTTACAACTTTCTTAGTAGAAAAATTGACCGGATCGCTTCTAACACACGAAACAAGACTCAACTTGACAAAAGATTTCATGGAAAAAGCTTTGAGAGCACAACCCTCTTTTGGTAGAGGTAGAGGCAGAGGCAGAGGATATAGAGGCAACGAAAAGCAAGTAAGAGGCCGAAGCAGAGGCAAATCAGAAAATCATCATGCAACAGAGCAGTGGAGACCTCAACAAAACCAAACTCAAAGAAATATGCCATGGAGAAATATAATGTCGAGTGTTATTACAGTAAGAAGTTTGGGAATTATGAACATGAATGCAAAAATAAGGAGTTAGATCAGTACATAGGCAATGTCCATCTCTCCAACAATGAAGGAGAATCCTTTGAAACAATGTTTCTTTCATGCAATATTTATGAAGACACTCACAACAAGGATCTTTGGTTGCTGGACAGTGGTTGCACAATCATATGACAGGTAACAAAAATCTTCTTTCTTATCTTAATGCTTCCATAACATCAGAAATTACTCTTGGAGATTGTTCTTGCATTAAAGATGAAGGAAAAGGTATTGTTCCTATTTTTACTAAACATAATCAACAAAAATACATTCGTGATGTTATGGAAGCATAACATCATTAGTGTAGGACAACTGATGGAACATGGTCATGATATAATATTTCAAAGGAACACATGTTATATCTATAACAAACCTCCCAATAGAAGACTCATAGAAAAGGTTGAAAAAACCAAGAATAGGATGTTTCCTTTGACTCTTAGAAGTCAAAATCTTTCACAGTCTTTTGTCGACAATGTGTCAAGAATAGACGAGTCTCGTCTATGGAATTCTAGATTTGGCCTCACACCATTCAAAAGTCTAAGTCAGCTTCGAAAACAATCAATTATCATTGGTCTCCCTACTATGAATGAAAATGATTATAATTGTGAAATTTGTGTTCTGTCCAAGCATAAAAGAGACAACTTTCCCACATATTCCTCTAGAATAAAACAGCCTTTAGAGCTTGTCCATATAAATATATGTGGCCTAATGAAGACACAATCTATTGGTGGTAGTCTTTATTTTTTGACATTCATTGATGATTATAGCAGGAAGACATGGGTGTATTTTCTCAAAAACAAATCAGATACATTCTCAAGGTTCAAAGAATTCAAAGCAGAAGTAGAAAAGCAAAGTGGAAAGCCTTTGAAAGTACTCAAATTCGACAGAGGAGGAGAGTACAACTCCAATCACTTCAAAGAATTTTGTCAACAACAAGGAATCATAATGCAAAACACAACAAGATATACTCCACAGTAGAATGGAGTAGCAGAAAGGAAAAATCAATCAATCATGAACATGGCCAAATGTATCCTTCATGAGAAGAAGTTGTCAAACAATTATTGGGTTGAAGTAGTTTTGGCAATAGTGTATGTTCCCAACAAATCACTGACAACCACTTTCCAAGATACAGTACTTCAAGAAGCATAGGACAATAAAAGGGTAAATGTATCTCACTTTAGAATTTTTGGATCAGTAGCATTTTCACATGTTCGTGATAAGCTAAGAAATAATATTGATGATAGGAGTGAAGGATGTATTTTCGTAGGCTATAGTGAGGAGTCAAAGGCCTACAAACATTATAATCGAGTTACGAAGAAGTTTGTTTCAAGCAGAGATGCATTTTTTTTTTTTTGAAAATAAATCTTGGTCTGATCAAGTTGATGAAGCTTCAAATCAATATTTTTATCCACCAAAACCACCAATATTGCAGGTTAAAGAAGATCCATACCATTAAGAAAATGGTACGTCATCAAACAGTGAATCCACTAGTGATTCAACAAGTTCACAAGACAATCAGAAAACAAGAAGTGTTAGAGAAATATATGAGTAGGAGCATGAGTTTGACCAACATAATATGTTTGCATTTATTTCATCTCAACCAACTCATTTTGAAGAAGCAACTAAAGAAAAAATCAACCAAGAAATTGCTGCCATAGAGAAGAATCAAACTTTGGAATTAGTTAATCTCCCAAGAGACAAAACCAGAATTGGTGTAAAATGGGTATATAAGACCAAGCTGAATGAGAAAAGAGAAATTGAGAAACATAAGGCAAGGTTGGTTGCCAAAGGATTCTCATAACAATTTGGTGTCGACTATGGTGAAAACTTTGCTCTAGTAGCAAGGTTAGACATTGCCAGAACCATTTTGTCTACAACAGCTCAACACAAATTGAAAGTCTATCAAATTGATGTAAATCAGCTTTCTTAAATGGTATATTGCATAAAGAAGTTTATGTAGAGAATCCTCCTCGTTTTTAAGTTCCACAATAGGAGCATAAGGTTTACAGATTGAAGAAAGCCTTGTATGCTTTGAAACAAGCTCCGAGAGCTTGGTATAGTTGCATTGACACCTATCTCATCAAAAGTGGCTTTTGCAGAAACAATCATGAGATAACTTTGTATACCAAAATGCATGAAGGTAAAATTCTCACTATGTGCCTTTATGTAGATTATCTTCTTTATACAGGAAATATGCTTTTAGAAGGTTTCAAAGCAGCAATGCAAACAAAGTTTGATATGAAATATCTAGGAGTTATGAAATACTTCTTAGGCATTGAAATTCATCAATTTGCTAATGAAATTTTTGTCGGACAATGAAATTATGCCACTAATATCAGCAAAAAGTTCAGAATTACCAATTGCAAACCTGCAGATACACCAATTGCTCAAGGAACAAAATTAAGCAAAGAAGATGCAACACTATGAGTTGATTCCACAATATATAAAAGTCTAGTTGTTCAATTGTTATATCACACTTCAGTTAGACCTAATATTATGTTTGCAACAAGTTTTGTCTCGACGATTATTAAGTCACCTAAGATTTCTCATTGGAAGGTTGTGAAAATGATCTTAAGCTATATTGTAGGGATAATAGACTATGGTTTGTTCTATACACATTCTGAATGTGATTCTTCTCCTTGAGCCGGCTCCCTAACCCATGCAACATTGCATATCATATTTATAGCTTCCATTTCTCTTCTTTGTAGATCCAAGTCCTGAAGATGAGAATGTTCTAGACTCGAAACATAGACATAGAAAAATACAGACTTTGGAATATCCGAGTTCTCAAAACCAACAATTACACCACAAAAATCTCTGATATATTATTCTAAATATTGTTCACTTTTAGGTTATACAGACAACGATTATGCAGGGAGTTTAGATGATCGCAAAAGCACTTGAGGGTATGATTTTTATCTTGGAAACAATTTGATTTCATGGGCATCCAAGAAACAGTCCATCATCTCAATATCTTCTGGAGAGGTAGAATATGTAGCAGAAAATTCAACAACTTGTCAAGCTGTGTGGTTGAGAAGATTATTGAAATATATTTCAAATATTCAGAAGGAGCCAACTCCAATCTACTATGATAACAGTTCAACAATTTCTTTATAAATAAAATCATGTTTTCCACAAAAAGAGAAAACACATTGACACTCGTTTTCATTTCATTCGTAAGCTTGTTAATGACAGGGACATACTACTTGCTTTGTGTGGTTCCAAAGATCAACTAGTAGATATTTTCACAAAGTAACTAGGAAAGAATATATTTGAATTTCAAAGAGAACAATGAGCCATTTTAAGTGTAACTACATGTAACAATTGAGACTAGGAGAGGATGTTGAGATATTAATCTCACTATCAGTTAGTTGTCAATTAGGTGTCATCAAATTGATTATGTCGTCTACTAGTTGTAATAGACAGTTCAATTTTACTTGAGTTATACTCCATAGGTGTCGAGTTTTACTTGAATAATTTATTATTGATGTTTACAATGTAATCAATTTAATCATTCAGAATATTGAGAAGAACAATCTCTACTCCACCTTTCAGTTTCATTCTTTGTCATTCACTTAAATCACAATTTTTAATCTCACATAGCCAGCACTGCATTATCTTCGATACCATGTTGAAGCTCGGTCTTCAAGCTTACTTTGTGAGTTTCAACAGCACTAAGGAAAAAATAAATAAAAACTATGAGGATAGAAGTGGGAAGAGTATACTTGGTGAATGGAGAGTTGATCTATGTCTACTCCTACAGGAAAGGAAGGTCATATTAGTTCCCAAAGCAAAATCTAAAGGAAAACAATCCTTAATGGTGAACATTCAACTTGTGAAAGAAGAAACAAAAAAACCCTTTTGATAAGGAAAAGGGGAAAACTAAAAGAAAACCACCTAAACAAGATGAGTTGTAGGGTAATTTCTTGGAAAACTCTACTTCCTCGCCAACACCATCATAACCTGTGATAGAGGAGCAACATTTAGCCAGAACTTAACAATAGGAAATAATCGATTAACTTTAAAAAAAAGAGAGCTAAGGGCAGGAGTGCGTCATCCCCTTGTCTTACCACAAGACTCACCTTAATTCTATGGCCTCATCCAGATGTTAGCTAGTAGAAGGGAGGGATTCTTGGAGGAAAAGACACCTTTAGTAGTTCCAAGGCAGATGGGGAGGACCAAGACACCTTCAGTTGTTCTACAACCCAAAGGTGTTGGAAGATATGCATAGGAGGTATTGGGGTTTCGAATCTCAAATGCATATCATTTTCTCTAAGAGAAACCATCTTGGCTACCCACTATACTATAGTATGCCAATCCTAATGCACGTACATGAATCCTCTGGAGTTCACGTCAAGGTATGAGGTAAACCGCGTGGGCATGGTCTCATGGAACTAATTAATTGGGTGAACAATTCAAATGATTCCTGTTTCCATCTCATTAGAAGGTTTTGGAATGGAGCAATGGAATGAAATGGAATACCTCTCATAGAGCGCATGACATATATCAATAGCCTAGAGATACAACTTTGGTTACCAAAATAAATAAATTAACATGGTTATAATCAGTTCCATCCATGTGATGTTTATGTAAGAAAAAGCAATCCATGATTAACAAATTTTATTATATCTTCTGCTATGGTAAAACTACAGGTCCTTTAATATTTAACCTTTGGTTGAAATTCCAATGAGGGAAGAACACACATACATAGTAATTCATAATAGCACCTTAAAAGGAGTCGAAAATTAGGAACAAACAATATCATAGGAAATAGATTTCACATATTGTGGGCTTAAAGACAAATATCTTGGAGTTCTATATTCTCAGTTTATATGTATATAAAAGAAGAAAAAAAAATTCTATGGATGTTGATCTAGACACATGACAAAATTGTATGAGAGCTCTAGGTTCAATTCTTGGACCTAATGGGCTCTGTTGTAAAATTAAGTACGATTGCATATCATTAGTGTTATGTTATCATAGCCTCATCTACACTATTTTGTGCGAGAACATTATAGTGCATAAGAAGGTGAATACCTTTTTTTGGATTTGTATATATTCATAGTAGTAGTCTTAAAAATATAGTTGTTATTAAAAGTTGTTGGGCTTTGAAATATGATCACTTGTTGGGGACTTGGTTTCTTAACAGTTCTATGTTTTATGTCATTCTTCTGAATCTAATGAGTTCTCAAGTTTCTTCCCAAGGTCTTGATTCTCTAGTTGTAATTTTTGGTCCCATTCAAATACAAGACCTTATAGCAGTGGTGCTTGATGCTTGAATTGCAAGTTAAACTTATTTTTCTTCAATGCTTGGCTCACAAAGCTACTAAAAAGAGTAGATCAATGACCCATAGTTACTAATTAATTGGCCTAGAAACAACCAAGTTGAAGGAATACAGATCCTATAGTTGTTTTGTATGCACTCTCATTATGTCTAACCAAGTTAATCTAGTTGATCTCAATATGTTATGACTCAGTCATCATCCGTCCATTCATCATAATTTTGTGTGAGATGATATACACCTATCAGTAAAGATCGCGTTCCTTTGTTGTGTTACATGTATGAAATAATTTGGTCCATTTTCCCTTAAGTTTATGATTCAACTTTGTAGCAAAGCCTATATTTTGAAGTACAATTTTCATGGATATTAATGTGGATGTACTTGAATGGAGATTTGGTAGTGATTTAGCTTACAGTTTTCTATTGTGTGAAATGATCTTTAGAATTTATAAGTATTGTGAAAGCTACTTTGAGATCAACTGCTTTTGGGAAAGGGTCAAAATTATATTTAGCTAAGATCTCAGAATTCCTTAAATAATAATAATAATAATAATAATAATAATAATAATAATAATAATAATAATAATAATAATAATAATAATAATAATAGAATTAGGTACCAATTACCAAGCCTAGTGGAAGTAAAGTGATCCTTGTTTCCTTAGGAATGTGATAATTAGTACTCTATAAATCTAACAAAAAGAATGTTCGACACTATGCAGAAACTTCAGGATTAGGTGTGATCTATTCTAAGCCCAGTAATCTAGGATAATTGAATGTTGTTTCTAAGAAACACTCCTTATTTCCAGTGTGAAATAAGTCGTAGGAGTAAGCAATACCACAACATTTGTATTAAGCATATTTAGTTTGTATTAGTGGATTGTGATAATTGTGGAATGGTTGGCTACCTAAACAGAATAGTAATTTGTGTGTGAATAGGATTTGGGAAAATAATATTGGCAATCAACAAAATTTCACATCATTGATGCTACTCAAATGTTATTCCTTGCCTATGAGATGAGATACTCTAGTCTTATGAGTTAGGAAAATAAATGAAGAAACTATCATAGTAACCCATTGTTGTAAATTAAACATTGAGATGAAAATTAAATTTGACACAATAGGGTACACATAGAACTGTAAGAAGACATTGACATGGGTTGGTAACATGCTAAATTTCTTCTTGTGGTTAAACATATTTAAAGGTTTGAATTTCTTCTATGGAATTTTTTCTTACAACAAAGTTGAAATATACAGACTTGAGAATGTAATACAAAGGATCCTCATAGGTAAGTTAAAGGCCACCTACAACTTTTATCACTGTTGATTTCCTGAAAACATCAAACAACTCAGCTACATAAATTAACACAAATACAAACACATGGGTACACATAGTGTATAATTAATTTGATATTTCCTTAATAATCTTTCAAACAGTGTTTTGGAAAACAAATATACTCATTTTTAGTTGGGAAACCAAAATAGGTTGATTATAGGAGAAATTTATGCACCTTAACACACTCTTAATTATGGATTAGTTATAATGATATTAATGGAACCATGGAACGTAATACTCTAAAATTAAATAAATAAACAATGGAATTTACAAGTAAATAAATAGAAAACGGAAATTTACACTTGAAATCCTATAGTGAAATGGTATTGTGGGAGAAAGAGTTAAATAGAGGATTAAAAGAAACATGGGTAAGAATTTCCTAGTAAGTAATAAGTAATTAAATAGAGGAGTACACCATCATATTTTGAAGATTTATTAGCCAATATTTAAGCTTATGTAATAAGTAATAAAAGTAAACAAACATGAATAGGTGATGTTAGGTTCCTATACCAATAGGTTTCATTTTTCATGATTGACAGTGGAAGTGCAAAATATGTTCATCTTTGATGCTACAAAGGTTCCATATTTTGTATACATATAGACAGAATTAAAAAATGTGAAGAGGGTATGCCCTAAAAGAATAATCAAAGGGCAAAAAGAGCAAATTGGTCAGGAAAGAAAAATAAAAATGAACCCCAAAGAAAGACAAGGAAAGTGGCCAGTCAAAATGCCACTACTATCTTATTTGCGAGTCCACAATGTGAAAGTATTGTTGTTATCACACTTGACGGGTGGCCCAACAGTTCAATCTAGACCATACCATGTTTAAATTGTTGTTGTAGAATAGAGAAAGAATGTATGTCCAAACAGTTCAAGCTTGGAAGATGAGTAGCTAGGTAGAGAAAGTAAGGAGCCCAATGGCTTAATCTGGTTCCTTGGAAGAGATAAGGGTATATTTAGATAGGAGGGCAGTCAAAAGAAAAGAGGATAATCAGGGTTTGCAAGTCTAAGTGCACCTAGTCAAAAGGAAGAAAAAATGTTAGGTGTATTAGGCTGGGTAGGTAGTTTGAGGTTGCAAAAGCAAAGTTTTTGTCACTTATGGTGCTGTAAAGGAGAGCTCATCTCATCAATGATAGAAATGCCATAGCAGTTGTCTGGTTGCATCACAATGGAAGCATGTCTAATTCCCCTTCATTCCCCCATAAATCATTTACTAACATCCCCGCAAGGACCTTGGGATCTACCCAACAAGTCCTGCTTTCACTTCATTCTTGTAAAACACCAAGGCAAGTTTTGACTTTCCCTAATGAAAAGAAGCCACATTTCTTGTGTAAAAGCCTTTACTCCACATTCCATTTATTTCCTTTGTCTGAGTTTCATTCTATAAACTTAGCATCATGTCATTACACTTTCACTCTCCGCAAAGTCATATTAACACTCTGACTTATTGTATAGCTCCCTAAAGCACTTTCCTACCCCTATTCCTACAAAAACTATGTAAAAACCCCAAAAAATAATAAATATTCTACCCTTTGGCACTATAGCCATAGAAAACAAAGTCAAGGAAATGCTAGGTCCACTTGGGGCCTTAGCATTAACCTTTCCACATCCTAAACCTAGGATTAATTTAACCTTTGGTTGAGTTAATAACCATTGTCCTCCCCCCCGCTCATTATTTAAGTTTTTTGTTTAATTAAACATTAAACTATACCCCCGCGCATAACCATATTAACCCTCATTAACCAAAGTTTTCAACCCCCCCCGATCACATTTAAATATTATATCCAGGGGGTCCCTCTCCACAGTTGCACGTTGCTCGTAGCACCCCGTCCGCCATCAGATCTCCTGCTCTACAAATCAAACGGTGGGCGGTCATTTCTAAAACCCCGATCTAATAGAGTTTAGCATCCAGGGGATTGGCGGTTTCACTGCCGTACCCCCGCCACGCGTCATCCTCCTGGCGTGATTGGAGTCCCCCTCCCCAATACCGCCCAGGGCCAAAGGTGGTGCGGGAGAAAACCATAAACCACCCTCCGCCCCCTGACGTCAGCACCACGTCACCACTGACGTCATCTCTGCGTCGGCCCGCCGCTGCCCCGTGTCACTGCCACCTCACCTGCTTGTGTCACCTCCCCACCAGCGTGTCCTCTGCCACGTCACTGCCTGAGTCAGTCGCCATGTCATCATGCCATACCCACTACCCGCCAAATGATGTCATGCTGACGTCATCCCAAAAAAACGCCAAAAGCACCAAAAAGTCCCAAATTTCATAAAAACACGCGAAATGACCGTTTTCTTTCATTGTCATTGGTCAACTTGGGAGCTCCGTGTTCGCTGTTTTACATTGTTTTACCTCCAAAGTTCGAATTCGATCATCTGAGCCGCTGCCGCCTGAAAATTCGCCTCCATTGTTCGCCATTGTATCAGCTCAATTGCCCTCGGCGCCATAAAAACTAGGTATTTGCCGAATTTCGCCTGTTAACCCTGTTTTTCACCGTTTTCTCCATTTCACTTGCTTAAAACTCTGCAAATTCCCAAACTAAACGCACTCATACCCCTAAATGCTGCCTAAGATTCACTGATTCCCCCCTGTTCAAAGAAAATCCTGTGAACCCTCGCCCACTTGCAATTTCACCATTAAAAAATGATTTTTAAGTTCGTATTGCTGGCAAAACTTCATATTGCCCGTGCATTGTCCCCTTTCACCAAAATCCTCTGCAAAAACTTCAGCCATTGGGCTAAAATGATCCCCATTCCCTCTCTATTTTCCCTCGCAAGCTCATCAACCCAGTGAATTCATCAAAGAGAAGAAAAGCCTGTTGGAACTCGGTAAATTTGCATCTTTTGTCATAAGCTACAGACAGTGAAGACTACTGCCTCATTTTAACTCATTTTCCAGCTCCTTTGTAAATCCTCTCAAGCAAGTTTTATCAGTCTATTGTTGCCCCAATCTTCCTTCCAAGTAAAAGCACAGAAAGACTTCAAGATGGCCACTCCAACAGCTTTAGACATTACTCCTATCAATCCACCCAATAAAGAGCTTGAAGCAATGCCTCTAGCTGACAAGGATTACCTCATTCAGGATTTGGTTGGGGACAGGAATCACTTGCAGACCTTCTGCCAGTTGAGATACAGTTATTTAAACAACTGTGACATGTATGGCATATGGGAGTCTAATTTGCCTTTTTACTTCCTTCCATCTCTTAATATTTTCCCTGAGATTATCCATCTATGTGATGAGAACTATGATCCAACCCAAAGAGCTATCAAGTCTCCATCTGGGAGCATACTCTTCCATATCACTCCTAATTCCATTAACCAAATGTTAAATTTCAAGCAAACTCAACTTCTAGTCCCTTTTTCTATGAAATACCTGTTGGATGAAGGCTCCAAGATCTCCAACTTTGAGACTGCAAGAATTGCCAAGACATTCATGAGGGCAGACCGCCAGCCTACAGAAACCCCTCCATTCCTATATGTCAACTTCAATGAGGTGGGAAAACTGCTTGTAGATATGATTTCCTCTGTGCTTGGTTTTAAATCAAGTGAGCACATTGATGAAACAGTGCGGGTCTTATTGTCTGCATACAGCCCAGGACAACCCCCTGCTGTCAAGTACAACTATGCCAAGTTCATTGCTAATAAAATGCATGATCAACTAGTGAAGCTGGATAGGGAGGGAATCTTCAAATATTCATCATATATCTATCATTTGTTCATGTATTATCAGTCTGAATGTTTCCAATGTCCCATCAAGAAGTTGGATTCAAAGGGTGAAAGAAGGTCTGTTATCTTTTGGTCATCAGTTTTTCATGAGGTTCAAAACTCCCCATACTCTTACTGTGAGTTCATTGACCAATTTGTTTACCCATTCTCCTGTCTCTTAAAAAGAAATCCTCCTCCTAGATTATCATATGACATGTAGAAGATATTGTAGCTGTCCAAAAATTACAAGATAGGTGATTGGTATCTCTACCAAAACCACACTGTCATTAGAATCTATGGCTGTGAGCTCTGTCCTTATAGGCTCCCATGATATCTACCAATGAGACAGTTTGCCCTAGAATATTACAGGAAACTCATCAATTCTGATCTCACTCATTTTCATAGTGCCAAGAAGAAAGCTTGCCTGAAATTTAAAGACCATCTAGGCCCCTTTATTATGAACAAGAAAGAAGGTTGGCAAGATGTTGATCAAATATTGGTGCAGAAGCTCAAGTTGAAAAGGATTTTCTGGTGGGTTCCTTATGACCCAGAGGGCTTTATCAGTGCCAGAAAAGTAAAATATAGGCTGACAGCATATGAGCATTGTAGAATCCCACAAATTGAACAATATGCCAACCAAGATGAGTGGGTGGCAGGGACACTAGTTGAGGAGTTTACTCCAGAAGAAATTATGGAGCAAAATGTCAAAGATTTAGAAAAAACTCTTGACTTGGATTCTTTTGACCAGGTAACATTCAAATTGCCACACCAAGTTGGAGAAGGCCCATCCACTGTTGCAGCTTTACAAGCTTCCCAAGATCCATTTGCATCAGCAATAGGTACAACAAAAGGAAAAGAAGTGATGCATGTAGAGCAAGAAATGGTTACAGAACAACCTACCACCTCAAAGGAGAAAACTCAAGAACAAGCTCCTCCACAGCAAACAGAGGCACTGCAAGTGCCAGTGTTACAAACTCCTACTAATGAAGAAAGAGGTAAGAAACGAGACCGAGAAGACTCCACACCTGCTAGTGGGTCTTCACAACAACCTGAAGCCAAGAGGCAAAGAGTTGATCCTTTAGTTGAAGAGGAAATTAGTGAAGAAATTCTTGAAAGTCCAAGGAGAGACAAGGAAACAAGCCAGCAGACACCTACTAGCTTATTCCAGCAAGAGCAAGAGAGGCAGCATGGCGTGCAGGTGTCCTCCTCAACACAACAAAGCAAGTGGCCACTTGGTATCAAAACTGCTTTCATGGAAATCAAGGCTTAGAATGAATTGTTAAGAGTACAGTTATATGATCAGTTTCTTAAGGCAACACCTGCCAAACAGTAGAGATTGATGGCAACATATGACTTCAAAGAAGAAAAAATGATTCTCAGCCATTTCAAGCCTAAGATACAGCAGCCACAGTCAGTTGTAGATTATGTGAAGGCAAATTTAGAGGTCCTTGCCAAGGACATTCACCCCATGGATCAAATAGATTTTCACAAGCAAACACGTGAGATGGTCTATGCCACTCTAGCGGATAAGGCAATGCTGGCCCATGAATTGAAGGAATCTTTGAAGAATACAAATACTCAGCTAGATTTGGAAAGAATGTCTTCCTCTGCCAAAGATAATAGGATAAAAACATTGGAGGAAATCATTGGTTATCTAGGGCATGATCCTAAGAAGGATGCCAAAGCCATTCAAGCCCTCATGAGGAAGAAATAGGATGATATTGCTCCACTGAAAAAACAATTGAGACTGTCCTCAACTATGCACCCACAAACAACAGAAATAGTGCAAGAGAAAGAAGTCAAGGATACAATGGATCTGCTGATGAAAATGAACCAAAGAATAATTCAAATGGAGGGAGAGTTGGAGAGAGAATTGCAAGGCAAGAAGGGAGAGTCGACCTCCCAGCCACCTCAAACAACTCCAACTGTTGCTACTATTCCTCCTACACAAGCAGCGGTGACACCTCCTATTATCCCAACATCCACAACAGCTTCATCCACTACAGATGCTACAACAACGGCAACAACAACAGCACCTGAATCTAGCATGAGCATGGAAGAAATGATGAAAGAAGTTCAAGAGCTAGAACTTCAGGCAACAGAGGTAAAAGAGGCCAAAGAAAAGTTGGCCAAACTCGAAGTAAGCTACGATAAGTCCAAGATGACATTAGCTGAAAAAACAAGGGAAATTAAGGCCTTGAACGACAAAATAAAAGCCTTGGAGAAGGAGCTGGCTTTGGACAGGACTCTAGCTGAAATAAAAAAGATTTTGTTGGCCAAAATTGGCCAATAAATCGCTGGACAATGGAAATCGATCCAAACCATGCATGAACAGATTGAGTTAATAGGCCTGGCCCAATTTGAAAATCAAAGAGCTAGAGCAGCATTGGGAGGTATGCCTGAACATGCCAATAAGATGATCAACTTCTTGAACAAACATGCCAAAGAGGAGCTTGCAACAACGCAAATCATGAGTAGAACAGATACCATATTGACACCAAAGAAGGTGCTGACCTTAAGAAATTTTGTGCAAACTCTGGAAAGGAAATGTCATGAAATGCAAGTAGATATAGACAATTTCAAGCTGAAGCTTGCAGCATTGCAAAGCAGGGGATTTCCCAGCTTGTTGACATGTGCTGGAAGACTGCTGACCTGAGAACAATATGCCACCAGGTTAAACAATTATGTTACAAATCAGATTACTGCATCTTCGAGTTCCACAATAGAAACAGGGCCTCCCTCTGGACAGACTCTCTATGACAAATTAGAGAACTTATTTTACATTGAGCATGAAATCAATCATCTGTTTGAGGTCCCACACAATTTTTATAAATACACAGAAGCTGATGAGACACTCATAAAAATACAAAGACATCAGCTACCTCCTGAGGATTGGTGGCAGGCAATGTTGGAAATTTTTCCCAGGTAATTTCGGTCTTTTTCCTCTTCTTTCATCTTAAAATTTTGGTCAGCTACAGGTCATCTACAGGTCAGCAGAGTTGAGTATGCAGGCACCGGACAGAGCATGAAGACAACAGGTAGAGCAGGTCAAAATAGTGACTTAGCAAATCACTGGGACATCAGGCCCAAAAAACGCAAATTAAAAGCGCAGCCTCAGCCGACTCAGTTGATCCCAAAAGTCTAAATTTTCTGACAAAATGGATAGCTAGCAAGTTAATACTTACTGCAGCATTTAACTCTTCATTTAATTCCTCGGAAGAGTTGGTGATGTAATTTATTGCATGAAGAATCATCATCTAGATATTTTGTATCTCATTTTTGTATATATACCTCCCCATAGAACGTATTTGGGGTTGGTGATTTTCTCTCTAAGACACTGCGCTGTAAATTTTTAGACTTTCTAATACAAATGGCTAGTGAAGCTCATGGTCATGCATTGTCTGGATGTGAAAGTAATGAACTGCGTTCTGCTACAGAATTCCTTGTCATTTAATGGAATATTAAGTTTTCCTAAACCGTGTTTTGTCTTTTCTGTGTTTACTAGTTTCATATATGTTTCATGATCTTAGCAATAAAGAAGAAGAATAGCTCAGGACTTGTTTGAATACACCTTGTGCTCAATCTATGTTTCTAACTATGTTTTCTTCAGAATTGGTCATAAATATGAATTCTTAATTGCTCATGTTTGCACTAATTCCCTCATTATGAATGTTGTTTAGGAATTCTTAATTGCTCCT
The DNA here is from genome assembly GCA_031772625.1 of Pinus tabuliformis. Lineage (NCBI taxonomy): Eukaryota > Viridiplantae > Streptophyta > Pinopsida > Pinales > Pinaceae > Pinus > Pinus tabuliformis. The sequence goes on from CM062817.1 coordinate 1,146,893,907, forward strand.
AGATAATATTCTCACATTTTCCCTCTATCAGCATAGTGAAAGATCCTTGACTACCTTTCATTCCCTGATTCCATGCCATTGATTCCCAGATTTGAAGAATTGTTCCATAGATTCCTGTCTGGCTCTGTAGCATTACCTTTTCCCCAAATAAATACTTCCAGCAGTACACCGTTATTGACTCCATTGCCCAATAGTCTAGACTGTTCTGAGACTGCATCCCAGTTCTGCCTGAAATCATCATCCAACCAAATTTGAAACAAAAAAACCTGTGCATAATAACTAGCCTAAAATACTCCTAAACAAAGCTAAATTACAAAGAGAGAGCCCTCTCTGGTTGCAGGTAGGCTAGGACCTGTAGCTACAAGATTGGTTAGTGGTTACCTCAGCCATATTCCCTTCAGGAGGCAGGGAACAACTTGAGTGATAACATCATTGGCGACTCCACTGGGGAATGAATGTTTATTTGTAACTACTGTCTATTTTCTAAAAATTGAAGATGGAGCCTGAAGTTAGCCAGGTATCCTCCGAAACTATTCTTGCTGTGCATTTACAGGAGTAAGTAAAAGATGCTTCAGTCAATCTCCAGCATAGTTCTAGGCTATAGACAGATGTTCCAAACATCTGATCAGTTTACCTATTTTAACATATTCGAAGGAGAAACCCAAAGCATCCCGTATTCCAAAGAAAATACAAAATAGATTTAGAAGCTGGCTCCAAAGAAGAAGACTCGGTACACCAGGTCAAATCCTGACCCAGATCCTCCAGCTGTTTTTGAAAATCCCAATTTGATCCCTAAGACCCTTAGGAAACAAGAAGTTCAAGAAGATTTTGCTGATTCAAGTCCTGAAACAGTTCAGCAGAACTATATCCCAACTCCTGCTAAAGCTTTAGTCCGGCCTCACCTCACTGTTGCCTCCCCTAGTTCTTCATCCACCTCTCAAAACACATTCCCTACACCTCCATCCACAACACATATTTCAACTCCAGTCCCTGTTGTTCTAGCTGTCCCATTTCTTCCAGTTGCCCCATTTATCCCTATAAATATGGCAAACCGTTATGCTCCTTTACAGTTGCCTGGAAATCCAGGGGCTATGCCTCAGGATTATCAAAGTAAGATCACTTATTTTGATGGTACTGGTACATATACAGCCCAATAGCATACAAATAAAATGCAAGACTATTTTGAGAACTATGAAATTGACGATGATGATGTAAGAATGAAGATTTTCATCCAAAGTCTAACTGGTGAAGTTAGGACTTGGTTTAGAGCACTTACTATAAACTCTATAGCCAATCCTGATGCCCTTTATTAGTCATTTTTGAATAGGTGGTAAAAGAAGAAGGATCCATTGCATATCCTATCAGAGTATGACAATATAAAAAGGGGACCACAAGAAACTGTCATAGATTATTGTGATAGATTCAACAGTGTATACAATGCCATTCCTCAAAACCTTAGACCTCCGCCTAACTTAGCCTTAATCAAGTTCCCTGATGGATTTGATTCTGACATGGCATATCAACTGAGGGAAATAGCCCCTCCAACCTTAGCAGACATGCAGAATATAGCTGTTAGTGTAGAGTAAAATCTGGGAGATAGGGTGGAAACCATTAAAGAAAATCATCATGGGAAGGTCAAACAAGTAATATAGCAAGGAACCCAAATTTTAGAAAAAACCAAAGTCCAAATGTTGGAAGTGCTGGCCCTGACCAGAACATCAGACCTCCATTTCAAGAAAACTATGCCAAAGCCTCAACATCTAGTGAACCAACAGAGGATCCTCACATCAACTTGATGGGTTTAGACAGTGAAAAACAAGTCTTCCTAACACAAGAAGATCAAGAGACCCATAACTTCAACCAATTTCAAACCAAATCAGGAGAGTCATTCGACTTTAGGGAAGGTTATGATGCAGCAGTCTATGAGGTACATAAACAATACAAGTTGAGAAGTAGAACCATAGATGTGCCTGAACCTACCAAACTCAAGGATACTAAACAGCCAAAGAAAGCAAAAGATAAAGCTGTCTTGACAGAACTCCCTACCAAAATAGACTTAAATTCAAAGGAAGTCTCCGTTGAGGACATATCAGATGAACAACCTTCTAAAAAGCAGCTATACACTCCTTCTCCTCCAAAAGAAAATGGAACCGGCCCTCCCAAAAAAAAATTAAAAACAGATTTGATTCAAAAAAAAATTCAGCATGAGGAGAAGCTCACTGAAAGTGCAGCTGAAAAGGAAAAGTTTGCTGTCGATAACACAAAAGTGCAGATAGAAAAACCCTTTAATTTAGAAACAGAAATAGGTAAGCTGAAAATAGCCATTCCTCTCTCTGAACTTGCCAAACATGAAGTGTACAGACATCAAATCAATAGGTCACTGCAAATACCAGAGAACAGGGATGCAGTCAATGTTCTTGATGATCAACCAGAATTGATTTTTGGTCCTGAAGTCAATGGTAAAACAGTAGACGGAGGGGTTCCTCCATTTTATGTGAGCTTAAACATTCATGACAAAGTGCTGCATAATGCAATGTTTGATTCGGGAGCTTCCCATAACCTAATGCCTAAGTTGGTAATGGAAAGATTAGACCTAGATATCACAAGGCCCTACAAAGACTTATTCTCATTTGATTCCAGCCAGGTCAGGTGTCTAGGCCTAATCAAAGACCTTTGTGTGTCCCTAGTCCAATACCCAGCTAAGACAATCTTGATGGATGTGGTGGTAGCTGACATTCCACCTAAGTATAGTATGCTTTTATCAAGATCTTGGGGGTCCAAACTCCAAGGATCTTTGCAACTAGACATGTCCTATGCCACTATTTCAGTCTTTGGACAGCCAAAGAGATTATACCGTGAAACATTAATGAAATATGTGGTTAGTAGTCAAGAAAAGCCCCAAAACTTTCCCATCTATTCTATCCATTCTGATTTGGATTCGTTCATTTTATATAACGCTGATATGTGTCCTAAAACTAATGCCAAACTCATGATAACAACACAACTAGAGGATATGGATGAACATTGTAATACTCAAGATCAAAAAACTGTTGTTATGATTGATGTAGCAAAGGGAAATGATATATCATATGACATACAAGAGCCAAATCTGCCCATTGAAAAAACTTCTAAAACTCTTAAGACAAGTCATAACCAAGAGATCGTATGCTACCTAGAGTTTGATGGCTTGGTAAACAAATTAGGAGCAGGGGCAGGGGTTTGGATTCACAACATGCAAAATGACCATGCTAAAGGTCATGCATGTAGGTTAAATTTTAGATGCACAAACAATATGGCCGAGTATGAAGCCCTTTTGTTAGGACTCAAACTAATTAGAGGTCCAGGGGCAACCAAGGTCTCAATTTTAGGAGATTCACATCTCATCATACAACAAATGAAGGGAAATTTTGTTACTAATGATCTTAGGTTGAGGGCTTACAGAGGAGCAGCCATTGAAATACTTAACACTTTCTCAGAATCTCAACTCACCAAAATTCCTAGAAAGCACAATCTACATGCACATAGCTTGGCAACCTTTGCTAGCACTTGCAAGCTACCATTTGAGCCCAACCACCATTTCACTGCTGAAATCAAACATAGGCCTGCTGTCCCAGATAATGTCAAAAATTGGCAAGTCTTTGAGAGTGACACACAAATAAATAACTTCCTGACTTTGAAGGAGGAATTCTCCAGCATGAACATTGATACTAGCACTGTGGATGATCAACAATAGATAGACAGAATTGAACAAAATATATCAGCTGAAACAACAAACTTGATCTTGCACCCAACTACTTTTGATGACAAGAATGTACAATAACTGAGGCAAATAGACCACGATGAAATAGCTGAGGTAGAAGCTGAAGTAATTAATCTAAAAGACAATTTTCTGCCCATAGGTTTAACTCCTTTGGAGGATCTATTAGATTCAAATGATATTTCAAGGAAGCCAAAAATGTAACCACTGAATGTTGAAATTGAGGATTGCAACATTGGAACCACAGAAAACCCCAAAATGATAAAACCGTCAAAAACATTGCCTGCTGATCAGAAATTGAAATACATTGACTTGTTCAAGGAATTCCAAGATGTCTTTGCCTGGAGTTATGAGGACCTCAAGTCCTATGATACTTCAGTCATCCAACATACTATACCTTTGAGAGAGAATCAAAAAACTTTTAAACAAAAGCTTAGAAGAGTGAATCCTCTCCTCCTCCCTCTAATTGAAAAGGAAGTTAAACGAATGTATGAAGTTGGAATCATTGCACCTATCAGATTCTTAGAGTGGATTTCAAATCTAGTACCCACTAGGAAGAAGACCGAAGAGATAAGACTGTGTGTTGACTTGAGAAATTTGAATAAAGTCTCTCTCAAAGACCATTACCCCTTACCAAAAATGGATCATATCCTACAAAGGGTAGTGGGAGCCTTTAGGATCTCATTGCTAGATGGATTCTTAGGATTCAATCAGATTTTAGTCCACCTGGATGATCAAGACAAAACTGCCTTTACAACACCTTGGGGAACCTTCAAATATGTCAAAATGCCTTTTGGACTCAAAAATGCAGGGGCCACATTTCAAAGAGCAACTGATATAGCCTTTTCCAAAGAGATCCATGATTTCTTAGTCATATGCCTTGATGATCTCACTGCCTTTTCAAAATCAGACCAAAAACATTTAGAACATCTCAGACAAGTGTTCATAATTTGCAGGAAATATGGCATATCATTGAACCCAAAGAAATCATTGTTTGGCCTAGAAGAAGGCAAACTCCTAGGTCACATAATCTCAAAATATGGCATTAGGATTGACCCGGACAGAATTCAAGCTATCCTTCAAGTGCCTCATCCAAGAAACATCAAAGAACTGCAAGATTTTTTGGGAAAGATCAATTTCCTAAGAAGGTTTATTCCCAATTTGGCTGAGCTAATTAGACTGTTAAATAATATGCTGAAGAAGGATTCTAAAGTCAAATGGACCATAGAAGCTAAACAAGCCTTCGAGGACATCAAAAGAGCTTTGACAAACACACCAGTCCTCACAAGTCCTAGGTTTGATAGAGATTTCATCATTTTTTCCTTTGCATCTGAGCATACTATTGTTGTTGTCCTATTACAAAAAGATGACCAAGGATGTGAGAAGCCAATTGCTTTCTTTAGCAAAGCTCTTAGAGATGCTCCCTTAAAATATCAGATCATGGAAAAGCAAGCTTATGCCCTTGTAAAAGCCATCAAAGATTTCAGAGTTTACATCTTGTACTCACATGCCATAGCCTATGTTCCAAATGCAGTGGTTAAGGACATTTTGACTCAAGAAGGAATTGAAGGCAAAAGGGGCAAATGGATAGCCAACATCTTAGAATATGACATTGAAATCAAGCCTACAAAACTGATAAAAGGACAAGGGCTAGCCAAACTAATGACTGAAACCAATTTCCAAGCCCTTGACATCAATGAACTGGACAACGAAGAGGAGATGGCGACTCCACAGATCAATCAAGCCTTTTTACAATCACCCTAGTATGCTGACATATGTTTTGTATTGTTAAACCTGCAAGCTCCTCAAGGGTTGTCCAGGACTAAGAAAAGGTTCTTGAAAATGAAAGCATCAAAGTTCTGTATTATAGACAGTGCCTTGTTTTGGAAAAATCATGAAGGTATTTTGCTTAATTGTCTAACATTGAATGAAACTGACAAAGTTATGAAGGAATTTCATGCAGGGGACTGTGGTGGACACTTGTATTGGAAGTCAAAAGATGATAAGATCCTAAGGGCTGGATTTTATTGGTCCTCCTTGTTTGCTGATGTGAAAAAATTTGTAATGTCTTGCCATAAATGCCAGATCTTTGAAGGCAAGAGAAAGCCGTTACCGTTACCCCTCAGACCTATTTCAACTGAAAGACCCTTTCAACAATGGGGTTTAGACTTCATTGGTGAAATTCATCCTTCCTCCTCTAGCCAACACACGTGGATTTTGACTGCCACAGACTACTTTACCAAATGGATAGAAGCCATCCCGTGTAGGCAAGCCAATGACTCTATTATCATGCAATTTTTAGAAACCAATGTCTTGTCCAAGTTTGGCTGTCTAGAAAATATTATCACAGACAATGCTGCTGCATTCAAATCCAAAAGAATGATCAACTTTTGTCACAAATACCATATAAATTTAGGCCATTCCACAACTTATTACCCTCAAGGTAATGGCCTAGCCGAGTCATCCAACAAAAGTCTAATCAACATCATCAAAAAGGTCTTGGAGGAAAATAAGAAAAATTGGCATAAAAAACTTGTGAATGTACTGTGGGCAGACAGATTGACCACCAAAAGATCTATTGGTACAAGTCCATATGAATTGGTTTATGGAATGGAGGCAAGAGTCCCTTCATCTTTGGTAATCCCTGTGATCAAGTTGCTGCAAGAAATACAAGCAGAGCCTAATGATATTCAAAGAAGGATCAATCAAACTATTCCCTTGCAGCAGACAAGAGAAGAATTATAAAAGAGAACCTAGATTCTACAAGACAAACTCAAAAAGATTTTTGACAAAAGAACAAAGGCTAAAGATTTCTTCATAGGAAACAAAGTGTTGAGATGGGATTCTAGAAGAGAGGATAAAAGGAAACATGGCAAGTTTGATTTCCTATGGAAGGGACCTTATGTTATTCATGTTGTACAAGGTAACAACACTTATTTTCTTAGGAGTTTGAATGGCAAAGATATTAAAGAAGGCCCAGTCAATGGGAGAATACTCAAACATTATTTTGATCCCCTTTGATGAGCGCAACACAGCTATATATTGTACATAAATATTTGTATTTCTAACAGTTTTATTTACATCAGTTTGATAAGGAACCAAGTGCAACAAATTTTGAAGAGAAATAAGGAGATTACACCACTTTGGATGTATATTTAGAATTTACCAGAAGAAGATCAAGAAAAGGACTTGATAAATATAAAGATGATAATAAGCACCCAGAGAAGTCAGCAAGAAGCAGAGTTATAATTTCAGACAGAACAACTCAAAAAGGTATTGCATACAGGTTACAAAGATTCAGATCAATGGTCTCCAAGACAAAGAATTTTCAGACTACAGCAACAATTGAAAAATAAGGCATTCTGACTTGTTGTTCTTGGCTTTTCACCAGGAAAAGCAATCCCCAAGTGGAGCCACTATTAGGTTCCTATACCAATAGGTTTCATTTTTCATGATTGATAGTGGAAGTGCCAAATATGTTCATCTTTGATGCTGCAAAGGTTTCATATTTTGTATACAGATAGACAGAATTAAAAAATGTGAAGAGGGTATGCCCTAAAAGAATAATCAAAGGGAAAAAAGAGCAAATTGGTCAGGAAAGAAAAATAAAAATGAACCCCAAAGAAAGACAAGGAATGTGGCCAGTCAAAATGCCACTACTATCTTATTTTCAAGTCCACAATGTGAAAGTATTGTTGTTATCACACTTGACGGGTGGCCCAACAGTTCAATCTGGACCATGCCATGTTTAAATTGTTGTTGTAGAATAGAGAAAGAATGTCTGTCCAAACAGTTCAATCTTGGCAGATGAGTAGCTAGGTAGAGAAGGTAAGGAGCCCAACTGCTTAATCTGGGCCCTTGGAAGAGATAAGGGTAGATTTAGAAAGGAGGGCAGCCAAAAGAAAAGAGGATAATCAGGGTTTGCAAGTCTAAGTGCACCTAGTCAAAAGGAAGAAAAAATGTTAGGTGTATTAGGCTGGGTAGGTAGTTTGAGGTTGCAAAAGCAAGGTTTTTGTCACTTATGGTGCTATCAAGGAGAGCTCATCTCATTAATGACAAAAATGCCATAGCAGTTGTCTGATTGCATCACAATGGAAGCATGTCTAATTCCCCTTCATTCCCTCATAAATCATTTACTAACATCCCCGCAAGGACCTTGGGATCTGCCCAACAAGTCTTGCTTTCACTTCATTCTTGTAAAACGCCAAGGCAAGTTTTGACTTTCCTTTATGAAAAGAAGCCACATTTCTTGTGTAAAAGCCTTTTCTCCACATTCCATTTATTCCCTTTGTCTAAGTTTCATTCTATAAACTTAGCATCATTTCATTACACTTTCACTCTCCTCAAAGTCATATTAACACTCTGACTTATTGTATAGCTCCCTAAAGCACTTGCCTACCCCTATTCCTACAAAAACTATGTAAAAACCCCAAAAAATACTAAATATTCTACCCTTTGGCACTATAGCCATAGAAAACAAAGTCAAGGAAATGCTAGGTCCACTTGGGGCCTTAGCATTAGCCTTTCCGCGTCCTAAACCTGGGATTAATTTAACCTTTGGTTGAGTTAATAACCATTGTCAACCCCCCCTGCTCATTATTTAAGTTTTTTTGTTTAATTAAACATTAAACTATACCCTCGCGCATAACCATATTAACCCTCATTAACAAAAGTTTTATACCCCTCGATCACATTTAAATATTATATCTGGGCGGGTCTCGCTCCACAGTTGCACGTCACTCGTAGCACCCCATCCGCCATCAGATCTCCCGCTCTACAAATCCAACGGTGGGCAGTTGTTTTTAAAACCCCGATCTGCCAAAGTTTAGTGTCCGGGGATTGGCAGTTTCACTGTCGTACCCCTGCCATGCATCATCCTCCCAACGTGATCGGAGCCCCCCTCCCCAATACCGCCCAGGGCTAAAGGTGGTACGGGAGAAAACCATAAACTACCCTCCGCCCCCTGATCTCAGCAACCACGTCACCACTGACGTCATCTCCGCGTCGGCCCACCGCTACCTCGTGTCACTGCCACCTCACCTACTTGCGTCACCTCCCTGCTAGTGTGTCCTCTGCCACGTCACCACCTGAGTCAGTCACCACGTCATCACACCATACCCACTACCCACCAAATGACGTCATGCTGACGTCATCCCAAAGAAGCGCCAAAAGTGCCAAAAAGTCCCAAATTTCATAAAAACACGCGAAATGACTATTTTCTTTCATTGTCATTGGTCAACTTGGGAGCTTCGTGTTCGCTGTTTTACATCGTTTTATCTCCAAAGTTCAAATTCGATCACCTGAGCCACTGACGCTTGAAAATTCGCCTCCATTGTTCGCCATTGTATTAGTTCAATTGTCCTTGGTGCCATAAAAACCAGGTATTTGCCGAATTTCTCCTGTTAACCTTGTTTTTCACCGTTTTCTCCATTTCACTTGTTTAAAACTCTACAAATTCCCAAACTAAAGGCACTGATACCCCTAAATGCTGCCTAAGATTCACTGATTCCCCCCCTGTTCAAAGAAAATCCTGTGAACCCTCGCCCACTTGCAATTTCACCATTAAAAAACGATTTTTAAGTTCGTATTGCCGGCAAAACTTCATATTGCCCGTGCATTGTCCCCTTTCACCAAAATCCTCTGCAAAAACTTCAGCCATTGGGCTAAAATGATCCCCATTCCCTCTGTATTTTCCCTCGCAAGCTCATCAACCCAATGAATTCATCAAAGAGAAGAAAAGCCTGTTTGAACCCCGTAAATTTTAACTCATTTTCCAGCTCATTTGTAAATCCTCACAAGCAAGTTTTATCAGTCTATTGTTGCCCCAATCTTCCTTCCAAATACAAGCACAGAAAGACTTCAAGATGGCCACTCCAGCAGCTTTAAACATTACTCCTATCAATCCACCCAACAAAGAGCTTGAAGCAATGTCTTTAGCTGACAAGGATTACCTCATTCAGGATTTGGTTGGGGACAAGAATCACTTGCAGACCTTCTGCGAGTTGAGAAATAGTTATTTAAACAACTGTGACATGTATGGCATATGGGAGTCTAATTTTCCTTTTTACTTCCTTCCATCTGTTAATATTTTTCCTGAGATTATCCATCTATGTGCTGAGAACTATGGTCGAACCCAAAGAGCTGTCAAGTCTCCATCTAGGAGCATACTCTTCCATATCACTCCTGATTCCATTAACCAAATGTTAAATTTCAAGCAAACTCAGCTTCTAGCGCCTTTTTCTATGAAATACCTGTTGGATGAAGGTTCCAAGCTCTCCAGCTCTGAGATTGCAAGAATTTCCAAGACATTCATGAGGGCAGACTGCCAGCCTACAAAAACCCCTCCATTCCAATATGTCAACTTCAATGAGGTGGGCAAACTGCTTGTAGATATGATTTCCTCTGTGCTTGGTTTTAAATCAAGTGAGCACATTGATGAAACAGTGCTGGTCTTATTGTCTGCATACAGCCCAGGACAGCCCCCTGTTGTCAAGTACAACTATGCCAAGTTCATTGCTAATAAAATTCATGATCAACTAGTGAAGATGGATAGGGAGGGAATCTTCAAGTATTCATCATATATCTATCATTTGTTCATGTATTACAAGTTTGAATGTTTCCAATGTCCCATCAAGAAGTTGGATTCAAAGGGTGAAAGAAGGTCTGTTATCTTTTGGTCATCAGTTTTTCATGAGGTTCAAAACTCCCCATACTCTTACTGTGAGTTCATTGACCAATTTGTTTACCCAGTCTCCTGTCTCTTAAAAAGAAATCCTCCTCCTAGATTATCATATGACATGCAGAAGATATTACAAGTGTCCAAAAATTACAAGATATGTGACTGGTATCTCTACCAAAATCACACTGTCATTAGAATCTATGGTTGTGAGCTCTGTCCTTACAGGCTCCCAAGATATGTACCAATGAGACATTTTGCCCTAGAATATTACAGGCAACTCATCAATTCTGATCTCACTCATTTTCATAGTGCCAAGAAGAAAGCTCGCCTGAAATTTAAAGACCATCTAGGCCCCTTTATTATGAACAAGAAAGAAGGTTGGCAAGATGCTGATTAAATATTGGGGCAGAAGCTCAAGTTGAAAAGGAGTTTCTGGTGGGTTCCTTATGACCCAGAGGGCTTTATCAGTGCCAGAAAAGTAAAATATAGGCTGATAGCATATGAGCATTGTAGAATCCCACAAATTGAACAATATGCCAACCAAGATGAGTGGGTGGCAGGGACATTAGTTGAGGAGTTTACTCAAGAAGAAATTATGGAGAAAAATGTCAAAGATTTAGAAAAAAACTCTTGACTTGGATTCTTTTGACCAGGTAACATTCAAATTGCCACACCAAGTCAGAGAAGGCCCATCCATTGTTGTAGCTTCACAAGCTGCCCAAGATCCATCTGCATCAGCAACAGGTACAGCAAAAGGAAAAGAAGTGATGCATGGAGAGCGAGAAATGGTTACAGAACAACCTACCACCTCAAAGGAGCAAACTCAAGAACAGGCTCCTCCACAGCAAACAGAGGCACTTCAGGTGCCAGCGTTACAAACTCCTGCTAATGAAGAAAGAGGTAAGAAGCGAGACTGAGAAGACTCCACACTTGCTAGTGGGTCTACAAAACAATCTGAAGCCAAGAGGCAAAGAGTTGATCCTCCAGTTGAGGAGGAAATTAGTGAAGAAATTCTTGAAAGTCCAAGGAGAGACAGGGAAAAAAGCCAGCAGACACCTACTAGCTCATTCCAGCAAGAGCAAGAGAGGCAACATGGCATAGAGGTGTCCTCCTCAACACAACAAAGTAAGCGACCACCTAGTATCAAAACTGCTTTCATGGAAATCAAGGCTCAGAATGAACTGTTAAGAGTACAGTTATATGATCAGTTCCTTAAGGGAACACCTGCCAAACAGTAGATATCGATGGTAGCATAAGACTTCAAAGAAGAAAAAATGATTCTCAGCCATTTCAAGCCTAAGATACAGCAGCCACAATTAGTTGCAGATTATGTGAAGACAAATTTAGAGGTCCTTTTCAAGGACATTCACCCCATGGATCAAATAGAGTTGCACAAGAAAACAGGTGAGATGGTCTATGCCACTCTAGTGGATAAGGCCATGCTGGCCCATGAATTGAAGGAATCTTTGAAGAATACGAATACTCAGCTAGATTTGGAAAGAATGTCTTCCTCTGCCAAAGATAATAGGATAAAAACGTTGGAGGAAATCATTGTTGATCTAGGGCATGATCCTAAGAAGGATGCCAAAGCCATTCAAGCCCTCATGAGGAAGAAAGAGGATGATATTGCTGCACTGAAAAAACAATTGAGACTGTCCTCAACTATGCACCCACAAACAGCAGAACTAGTGCAAGAGAAAGAAGCGGAGGATACAATGGATCTGCTGATGCAAATGAACCAAAGAATAATTCAAATGGAGGGAGAGTTTGGGAGAGCATTGCAAGGAAAGCAGGGAGAGTTGACCTCCCAGCCACCTCAAACAACTCCAACTGTTGCTACTATTCCTCCTACACAAGCAGCGGTGACACCTCCTATTATCCCAGCATCCACAACAGCTTCATCCACTACAGATGCTATAGCAGCGGCAACAACAACAACACCCGAATCTAGCATGAGCATGGAAGAAATGATGAAAGAAGTTAAAGAGCTAGAACTTTAGGAAACAAAGGTAAAAGAGGCCAAAGAAAAGTTGGCCAAACTGGAAGTAAGCTACGATAAGTCCAAGATGACAGTAGCTGAAAAAACAAGGGAAATTAAGGCCTTGAATGACAAAATAAAAGCCTTGGAGAAGGAGCTGGCTTTGGACAAGACTCCAGCTGAAATAAAAAAGATTTTGTGGGCCAAAATTGGCCAATCAATCACTGGACAATGGAAATCGATCCAAACCATTGATGAACAGATTGAGTTAATAGGCCTAGCCCAATTTGAAAATCAAAGAGCTAAAGCAACATTGGGAGGTATGCCTGAACAGGCCAATAAGATGATCAACATCTTGAACAAACATACCAAAGAGGAGCTTGTAGCAATGCAAATCATGAGTGAATAGATACCATATTGAAAACAAAGAGGGTTCTGACCTTAAGAAATTTTGTGCAAACTCTGGAAAGGAAATGTCATGAAATGCAAGTAGATATAGACAATTTCAAGATGAAGCTTGTAGCATTGCAAAGCAGGGGATTTCCCAGCTTGTTGACCAGCACTAGAAGACTGCTGACCTAAGAACAATATGCGACCAGGTTGAACAATTATGTTACAAATCATATTATTGCATCTTCGAGTTCCACAGCAGAAACAGGGCCTCCCTCTGGACAGACTCTCTATGACAAATTAGAGAACTTATTTTACATTGAGCATGAAATCAATCATCTATTTGAGGTCCCACCCAATTTTTATAAATACACAGAAGCTGATGAGACACTCATAAAAATACAAAGACATCAGCTACCTCCTGAGGATTGGTGGCAGGCAATGCTGGAAATTTTTCCCAGGTAATTTCGGTCTTTTTCCTCTTCTTTCAGCTTAAAATTTTGGTCAGCTACAGGTCATCTACAGGCTAGCAGAGTTGAGTACGCAGGCACCGGACAAAGAATGAAGACAACAGGTAGAGCAGGTCAAAGCAGTGACTTAGAAAATCACTGGGACAACAGGCCCAAAAAATGCAAATTAAAAGCGCAGCCTCAACCGACTCAGTTGATCCCAAAAGTCTAAATTTTCTGACAAAATGGACGGCTAGCAAGCTAATACTTACTGCAGCATTTAACTCTTCATTTACTTCCTTGGAAGAGTTGGTGATGTAATTTATTGCATGAAGACTCATCATCTAGATATTTTGTATCTCATTTTTGTATATATACCTCCCCATAGAACGTATTTGGGGTTGGTGATTTTCTCTCTAAGACATTGCGCTGTAAATTTTCAGACTTTCTAATACAAATGGCTGGTGAAGCTCATGGTCATGCACTGTCTGGATGTCAAAGTAATGAACTGCATTCTGCTACAGAATTCTTGTGTCGTTTAATGGAACAATAAGTTTTCCTAAACCGTGTTTTGTCTTTTCTGTGTTTACTAGTTTCATATATGTTTCATGATCTTAGCAATAGAGAAGAAGAATAGCTCCGGACTTGTTTGAATACACCCTGTGCTCAATCTCTGTTTCTAACTACGTTTTCTTCATAATTGGTCATAAATATGAATTCTTAATTGCTCATGTTTGCACTAATTTCCTCATTATGAATGTTGTTTAGGAATTCTTAATTGCTCCTAGATAATATTCTCACATTTTCCCTCTATCAGCATAGTGAAAGATCCTTGACTGCCTTTCATTCCCTGATTCCATGCCATTGATTCCTAGATTTGAAGAATTGTTCCATAGATGCCTGTCTGGCTCTGTAGCATTACCTTTTCCCCAAAGAAATACTTCCAGCAGTACACCATCATTGACTCCATTGCCCAATAGTCTAGACTGTTCTGAGACTGCATCCCAGTTCTGCCTGAAATCATCATCCAACCAAATTTGAAACAAAAAAACCTGTGCATAATAACTAGCCTAAAATACTCCTAAACAAAGCTAAATTACAAAGAGAGAGCCCTCTCTGGTTGCAGGTAGGCTAGGACCTGCAGCTACAAGATTGGTTAGTGGTTACCTCGGTCGTATTCCCTTCAGGAGGCAGGGAACAACCTGAGTGATAACAGGTGAATAGGGGAACCTCATTATCTTATTCTTGATAGTAAAAGAAGGAAGAACTACCTAACAAAATAAGTCCATGATGTTATAATGAAAAACATAAATAGAATTCTCAGATTCATACCTGCTTGATAAAGGATTATTGTAAGTTTTCTTCAAAAGCTATACATGTTAATATAAAGAATTAATAACCAAGAAAATTGGTTCACAGAAAGAGTCGTTGGGGACCACGGTTGGCCAATCCTAAGAGATGTGGAAGCCTTGTATAAATTTTGCACACTGCACGAGGTGGGGACATGTTCAATGTGCACACAAGAGATACGTGAAGAATCTACTAAACAAGTGGAATGTACGCGACACAAGATAGAATATGACTGAAAATTATGGTTAATAGATAAAGTAATCCAAAAATTAAGAAATTATATAGATGAATTACAAACTATCAAGTGAGAATAGTTGTAATACTGCTATTATAAGAGCCCAAGAGACTAGAAAAAAGCACCATGACACTCAAAGAGGGTTCTAAAATGATGAATAAACCATGAGCCTTACATAGAAATGAATAAGGTAAAATGGATCAAATCTAAAATCAAGATTTAAAAGACGAGGTTTGTGAGGTGAAGTTGAATAGACCATGAAAATGGTGACGAAATCCTTGATTGGGCATCAATTTAAATATAAAAACTTTGTCATATTAGAGATCATTATTATGGTTTTGTCAGAAACCTCATAAATTAGATGTCAAATGAAATAAAAATGACTATAAATTGGTCGATTGTAATGATATCACTAGGAAAATTAGGAATCTTGATAAGAATTAGTTTGGAGTGACCTAACATACTTTAAAATGAAAAACTTCTAAATGGTGTAGGCCAATATTATACAAATCAATTGAGTGAGTTAAAACACAATAGTGGATAAGATGTAAAAAGAAAAGGATTGTTATAGGTTTGGGAAATTATACTCGTCGCTTAAAACATGAAATTTAAGAATATCAAAGTACTCTTTAATTATCTCAGTTGTTGCTGTGAATTCCTCATTTATGTCCTCATAAATTATAGTTTTTGCTTAAAACATGAAATTGAAGCGTATAAAAATACTCTTTAATTATCTGAGTTGGTGTTGTGAATTCCTCATTTATGTCCTCATACTTTTATCAGTTTATGGAAGGATATGGAAATAAGTGGAAAAACCAAAAAATGTACTTGAATAGGTCCACCTTTAAAGAGAACTAGAAAATAATATAACCATGGACGTGGCTAAGATAGTAGATTGTATTACACATAAGTATGCATGATAGATGCATGTTTGACACGATGGTACCAAAATAACAACATAAGATAAAATGAGGCAACTAGTCTATTAATTATGATTTCCTCTTTGAAAGAAATATGAAAGGAAAAGTGGTAATTCCATACGTTGAATGATGGATTCAATAATGGCCACGCCACTTCCTATAACTATGAATAAATGTTCAAAAAAGGATTTATGGTATTGTTGTGATGCTATATCGAGGTTATTGACCTTGATTGGATGCATCTAGATAGTTTGTTGGGTGCAGGTGAAATTCATTAAGCACATGTCTAGCATGTATCAAAATGTGCTAGAAAAGGAGCATGAAATAAATGTAAGCGTATGTGTGCTTCAGAGTTAAGCTATCACACAAAATGAAGTGAAGTGGAAACACTTGCTACTGAAGTGAAGGTTGTAGGTATGAAAGACAATAGGCATCCCCTTTCTCTCTTTAGAAAATATTGAATTTCCTCTGATAGTATGGACGATTCAATAGAATATTAAAATCACATAGGACCCACAAAAAAACTATGCAGAAAAAAATAAAACACACGTGGAATTCAAAATCGGCGATCATTTTTATCGAGGGTAAAACCAAGGAAAAGTACCTTAAGAACATGAACGTGTCCAAAGTTAGCACCACAATTTTTTGGGACTTTTGAAATCTTGGGCTTTATTATTCTAGTGGCCTATGAGTTGGCTTTACCCAACAATATTAAAATTCATAATGTTTTTTATGTATCTTTATTAAAGAAATATATTCAATATATTCCCCATGTGGTTGATTGGAAATTGATATAGCTGAAACTCGAAGGAGACTTTCTACTAAAGCCACTCAGCATATTATATCAAAAAAAGATTTTGCTCTAGAATTAAGTCGTCACTTGGGTTAAAGTGCAGTGGCAACACTTTACACCTCACGAGGTGACTTTGGAGCCCGAGGATAAAATGAAATAATCTTATCCGACATTGTTCGATAACGATGAAAATTAATAAGAATCACCAAATATAATGTTATTTTAATAGGGGGGAAATGTAATACCCCTTTGCCTCTATATAAATATATTTTGTTTCTAGACTAAACTATTTTTAGATTGACTCGATAGGAAGCCATGGTGGACTTGAATCAAATAAAAAATAGAGTATGATGATGTAATAAATGAATTTTATTAATGGAAAAATAAAAGGTTAGAAATTAATTAGTAAAGAAACACTTGAGTAAGAGATGCTTGCCAAGATCTGGAAACCAATGTGGTGGATAGGATCAAAATAATTTTTCCTTAAAAGCTCTCAGTTGTAGAAAAATAATAAGAAATGGGAAAGTAACATAATTCTTCCTTAAAATCTCTCAGTTTAGAAAAAAATTGAAAAATGGGAAAGTAAAGCATTGCAAGAGAGAAAAGAAGGCTTGGAAGAAAAATAAATAAAAGTAAAAAAATTCTAGAAGCATGGGTTGGTAGACCCATGGAAGGTAGGACACTCCTAAGAAAAATATGCTGAGAAATAATGTTTAAAATACATAATTCAGAATCATAAGAGGTGGTTGATTCCAGGAAAGTGAAACTTAGCTTAGGGGGAACCTAAGGATTTAGTTCAAGGTTGGGAGTAAAAGTGTTTTCCCAAGTCAATATTCACCCAATAGTCGGTCATAAATTCTCTTTAGTCTTAAATTGTGGATTTTGTATATTTGAAACCCAAAGTTAAACTTAATGGGTATTGTTTACGAAATTTATTAATACATATCTTGAGGTATGCTAGAGTTATTATAATGGATGAAATGGATAAATTAGTAATAATTTATGTGAGCATGGGCTTTTTGTGTATATAGTCTACAAAAGTTTAAATGTGAGATAAAAATTGTAGCAGGAAATTTGAATTCCAGATGTCTGTTGGGGTTATTGTGATTCTATTATATATTATTAATGAATACATTCTTACACTTAAATATGAATGATGTGTAAATCCACGAAAAATATGGTCCCCGATAAAAGAAGTAGTAATTAATATTCTCATGTGAATGTATAAGTATGTTACGTCCTACTAACTTATCGATTGATTGCTTAAGCTACACAAATCCATTTTAATGGCTCACATGCCTGACTGTATTTGAGAACTGTGGATACTATAGATAACAGGTATTCTGAGTCAATAAAAAAATAATGGTTATTGAAAATTGATATTTTTTTTAGAAGGGTGTTAGCAGTAACCCTCATAATCTAGGTACTAGTTCAAATTGGTTAGGCCATTATGAATCCCACATGGTTGAATAGTTTGAAGAGAAAGAAAATAATCGTAATAAAGGGAGTATTTTGTAATTTCATACCATTCATCTGGTGAGACTCTTTCTCACGAAACAAGGTGGGATTTAGTCCTAAGACCAAATCCATGCTACAAACCACCCATGAAATTATCTAAAATAGGAACAATTAGCTCCAGTAGTTTTATTAATGAGAAGTAAGGAACCACTGCAAAAGTAAACTCAGTTGAGGAAACTGAGTTGCACTTATATAGTATCCCACATCTAAGATGAAAATAAAGTAGATAATTAATAAAGAGGGTTATGTAGTTTATACCAGTTATTATACAAAATATGTAAAACCGAGGAAAACTGGAAGGTTGACTTAGGGGTTAGTATATAATTCATAATTTCCAAAATGATTTCTTGACCATGAATCATAAACTCAAAAGATATGATGTAGAGTTGTCAACAAGTGTATTATTAAATGTCGATTCCAAATTAACTCAGAAACCCGGGTAAATCACAACACATTGACAAAGGTATAAAGCTATGTAATTTGATGAAACCTCATTTTAAATTAATTGATGTACTCTCTGCAATTGTAAAAAAATAAAAATTGAAGAAAAGCTATATGCAGCGAAACATGTAGCCAACTATACCCAAATAAATCCAACTAAAGTACTAATATTTCATTGTTACATTATTTATATACTTCAAGATTCTTGAGTAGTAAAATAAATATGTCGGGTTGGATCTTATAAATTATAATAGTCAAGGAGGATATTTAAGGCCACATCACAATTTATAAGAGTCAAGGAGGATATATAAAATAAAAATGAATATTGTCGAGAGAAAATGCAACCCATATGCACAAGAACTAGAACTGTAATCTTCATTTGAACCACTTAATGACATCATCATATATAAATAAAGGTGATCAATTTAAGGAATATAAAACCATTCTAAAATTCAAAATAAACCATAATGTAGACAGTGGGTAATGATAATTTACAGGCTAATGCCCAAATTGGTGATAGTGAGTACATCACTTCATGTGTTCTTTCTGAAACTGAAAGGAACTTCCTTCCAAAATAATCAAAACAAGATTGTGAGCTATTAAACAAATCCTCCATGGTATATGGTGATTAACACACAGGAGAATCATCATAATATTAGAATAGAAAATATTTTTCTCATGCGACAATGTGTGGGTTGAAATCCACTTTAATTAACAACCCCAAGCTCATCACTAAAGGGTTCAATATTTAAGGACAGGGATAGAGCACCAACCTCGAGTGGGAATAAAAATATATCAGCCATCAACGAACAAAAGATAAAAACTTGAGTGCGATTAGCTAGGAACTTCCAAGGTTTCCATTATGGTACCTGGATAGGGAGAGATATGTCAATATTAAACCTTTGATGGAGTGAGAAAGTAGGGGAAGGATATAGGAATTAGGAAGGAAAATAAAAAATAAAACAAAAGAAGAAACCATCAGGATAGAAGGTGGCAGATTATACCTGGTGAATGGATACTTGATCTATGTCTTATCTTGTAGGCAAGGAAGAATATCTTAGTGCCCCAAGAAAAAGAAAAAGGAAAAAAAACTTAATGGTTAACATTCAACTTGAGACAAAAGTACACAAAATAAAAAAAATCATCTGAGAGGGAAAAAGGGAAAACTGGGAACAAATCGACCTAAACCAAATGAGTCATAGGACCTGCTTCATCTGGTTAAGTGGCGTCAACCCATCCACTTTTTCATTTTGACCTTTCCTAATGATAGTACACTACCCACATGGGCCACTTTGGATAAGTTATTAGAAACATTGCCTCTATTTCCAACACCATCATAACCTGTGACAGAGGGGCAACAACCAGCCAGAACTTAACAATAGGAAATAATCGATAATAATAAAAAAACAAAGCTCATGGTAGGCATACGCAATTCCCTTGTCTTAAAACAAGACTCGTCTCAATGCCACACCCTTTTCTAGATGTTAGTTGACATAAGGGAGAGAATTTCAAAGGAAGAGACACCTTTAGCAGTTGTAGGAAAGATGACGAGGAGGAAGACACCTTCCATCATTCTACAACCCAAAGATGTTGGAAAAGACACATAGGAGGTATTAGGGTTTCAAACCTCAAATGCATATCGTTGGATCTAAGTGAAACCATCTTGGCAACCCATTATGCTGTAGTACGCCAATCCTAAGGCAGGGTAAATAAGCCCTTAGAATTCACATCAGGGGAGGTGGTAAACCACATGGGTAGGGTTTCATGGACCCAATTAATTGGGCGAACAAGTCAAAGGATTCCACTTGGCATATGATTAGAAGGTTTTGGAATGGCACATTGAAATTAAATGACATACCTCTCACAGAGTGCAAGACATATATCAGTATCCTGGAGATAGAACTTTGGTTATTGAAATCAATAAATTAACA
Organism: Pinus tabuliformis; assembly: GCA_031772625.1. Classification (NCBI taxonomy): domain Eukaryota; kingdom Viridiplantae; phylum Streptophyta; class Pinopsida; order Pinales; family Pinaceae; genus Pinus; species Pinus tabuliformis. The sequence goes on from CM062817.1 coordinate 1,146,914,348, forward strand.
TGGTTATAGTAGGTTCCATCTATGTGATGATTACGTAAGAAAAAAACACTCTGTCATTAATAAACCATTAGAATTCACATCAAGGGAGGTGGTAAACCACATGGGTAGGATTTCATGGACGCAATTAATTGGGCGAACAAGTCAAAGGATTCCACTTGGCATATGATTAGAAGGTTTTGGAATGGAGCATTGAAATTAAATGACATACCTCTCACAGAGCGCATGATGTATATCAGTATCTTGGAGATAGAACTTTGGTTATTGAAATCAATAAATTAACATGGTTACAATAAATTCTATCCATGTGATGGTTACATAAGAAAAATCACTCCATCATTAACAAATTTTCTTGTCTCTTCTACTATGGTAAAACTATAGGCCTTTTAATATTTAACCTTTGGCTGAAATGCCAATGAGGGATGAATACACAAACATAGTAATTCATAGTAGCTCCTTAAAAGGAGTCCACACTTAGGAATAAATAATATCATAGGAAATAGATTTCACATATAGTGTGTTTAAGGACAGGACAACTTTTGGAGTTTTAGATAGAAACCAAGGAAGGAATACAATGAGAACAGTATTATCTGTTCATATGTATATAAAAGAATAAATTTTTTTTGTAGAGGTGTTTATGTGAACACTTGACAGTCAAGCCACATTGCTTAACCCTTCAAATTTTATACCACTTGTAACCCCTCCTGACCACAATATTTTTTTATAAGATTTGCCTCAATTATAAGTACAATTTATCCCTCATGACTTAATAGCTTAAATTCTCAATATTTGTTTTTTTTCCATTTAACACTTCTCGCAACATATTTCATTATGTGATCTGAAATTAAAGAAGAATGCAACAAATCACACATATAACCATAAATACAGAGATGCAATAGAAATAACACTTCATTTCATTAATATCAAATACTAAAATATGCTTACAAACAGAATGGAAATAAACTAGCTCAACCAATGGTAGATTATCTCTTAGAAGAGATGTGACAGCTACATGTCTCTGAACTATGTTAAAATGAGGCTCTAATGCCTATTTATTATTGATAAATAATGGAAAACCACAAACATAAAAAAACCTAACCCTAGGAGATGAAGTGCCAAAAGTGTGTGCTCTGTTTGGGTAAATTGGGAAGTCATCTTCCTGGTTTCATAACTGGGCATACGATCTTTATTTGGCTTTCATAATACCTCATTTCAAATATCTCGAAGAGTAGGTCGAGTGCTTATCTGTAATCTAGATAGGGACTTTTTTAGTCTCTTTTCATTTTCCATAAAAACGTCATTTAGGGCCTCAAAATGACTCTCGAAGTTCACGACCCAAAAAACTTCCAAAAATAGTAAATTGTGCTATAATTAAGGAAACTAAAAAATGAAAGAGACAATGTTGGGGATCCAAGTGGAATAGGTGTGTGGTCACCAATATTCACTTGGATCAGTCCTCCCCCATTAGGAAGAAATGGTCCCCATTCTGTTGAGTGCCTCCATGAGATGGGGAAACTAAATCTATCGAATTTGGTCCCTCGTGAGCCACTTGCATTGGTCTAGGAGTTGGCCAGCTTTAACAACCCGATAAATTTGGATCTTCTATTGGCAAGTTTTCTTGATCTGTGTGTCTATGATCTAATCAGTTGTGGCATGTTCCATGAAGTATGGCTTTATCTCTATTGGTGTGAGTTGTTATTCAATATCGGATGTGTCGAAGAATGGTAGAAAGTATAGCCAAAGGAAGTATACATTCAACACTAGGTGAAGACCAAGGAATGGTGGAATGATGAACTCGAAGGCATTATCCCCTACAACCTTGGTGATGGTGTATGGACCATATTAGAGTGGGCAAAGCTTATGGTGGGGTCCAATGAGACATTCCTACTACAAATCATGGAAAATTTTAGGGGCGAATGTTCGCCATTAGGCGAAATTAAGGGGTTTTAAATTTTTAGTGGGCGAATATTTTGTATCATGGTACATTTTTACAAATCGCCTCAAATAGACCACCTTATTTTATGGGATAGGGTAAAAAAGGTAAATTTAGCCCTTGAAATTAGGAGTTACAACCTTCCATTAGCCCTAATTTTCAACAATAGGTTTTATTTAAGTGAATCCTATGGGCCAAATACCATATTTATAAAAGAGGTATGGTAAATTAATAAAGATATAAATAAATGAGAGGTATGGTAATTAAATAAAACAGTTTTTATATTTACTCCATAAGTCACCTTATATACATGCAAGGGTGTAAACAAATAAAAATATAAATAAAGTGGAGGTATGGTAAATAAATAAAACCTCTTTTTATATTTAGTCCATAACCCTCTTCCTATTTATGAAGGCTCAAAAAAGAGGTTTTATTTAAGTGAACCCTATGGGCCAAATAACATATTTTTAAAAGAGGTATGGTAAATTAATAAAAATATAAATAAACGAGAGGTATGGTAAACAAATAAACATTTTTTATATTTACTCCATAAGTCACCTTATATTTACGAACACTCAAAAAATACATTATATTTAGGTGAAACCTATGGGTAAAATACTATGGGTCAAATACCATGCGCTAGATTATTATTAATACCATGCAAAAAAACATTATTAACGCTAATTTTAGTATTAATAAAAATAAAAATGGCACATGGTATTGACCCATGGTATTCACGTGGAATGTAGCCTATTTGAATGGGGGAATTAAACCAACATAAATCCATCTTTACTCTGGATCAACTAAGCCCCGAGAGGGATCAAATATTGTGATATGCAAACTAGCATAGAGTTAAAAAATATTTGATCCCTCTCAGGGCTTGGTGGATCAAGAGTAAAAATGGATGTTGTAATTTAATGTATGTTAAACATTTTAACTTGGTTAAAATAAAAAATAAAATTAAAATCAATTATTAATTTTATTAATTTTTATAAATTACTAATAGTAATTTTTAAGCTCCAGCTTTATGATAACCCATGGTATTGGCCCATGGTAATACCATGGTATTCATGTGAGCATAGACTATTTAAAGGGGAAATTCTATCATCTTAGATCCATCTTAATTCTGGGTCTACCAAGTGCTCAGAGGGATAAATAGATTTCATCCCCCTAAGAGTGGTAGATGTGGAGTTAAGATGGATATAGGTTGGTTTTTATGATAATGAAGATATTAAATAGACTTAGGAAATTATACTGTAAAAGAATCTTAAGGTGAATGGTTAAAGCTACATTTAGTCACTTCACGCCACTTGGTATCAAAACTGCTTTCATGGAAATCAAGGCTCAAAATGAATTGTTAAGAGTACAATTATATGATCAGTTTCTTAAGGCAACACCTGCCAAACAGTAGAGATTGATGGCAACATATGACTTCAAAGAAGAAAAAATGATTCTCAGCCATTTCAAGCCTAAGATACAGCAGCCACAGTCAGCTGCAGATTATGTGAAGACAAATTTAGAGGTCCTTGCCAAGGACATTCACCCCATGGATCAAATAGATTTTCACAAGAAAAAAGGTGAGATGGTCTATGCCACTCTAGCGGATAAGGCAATGCTGGCCCATGAATTGAAGGAATCTTTGAAGAATACAAATACTCAGGTAGATTTGGAAAGAATGTCTTCCTCTGCCAAAGATAATAGGATAAAAACATTGGAGGAAATCATTGTTGATCTAGGGCATGATCCTAAGAAGGATTCCAAAGCCATTCAAGCCCTCATGAGGAAGAAATAGGATGATATTGCTGCACTGAAAAAATAATTGAGACTGTCCTCAACTATGCATCCACAAACAACAGAAATAGTGCAAGAGAAAGAAGTCGAGGATACAATTATGGATCTGCTGATGCAAATGAACCAAAGAATAATTCAAATGGAGGGAGAGTTGGAGAGAGCATTGCAAGGCAAGCAGGGAGAGTCGACCTCCCAGCCACCTCAAACAACTCCAACTGTTGCTACTATTCCTCCTACACAAGCAGCGGTGACACCTCCTATTATCCTAGCATCCACAACAGCTTCATCCACTACAGATTCTACAATAGCGACAACAACAACAACACCTGAATCTAGCATGAGCATGGAAGAAATGATGAAAGAAGTTAAAGAGCTAGAACTTCAGGCAACAGAGGTAAAATAGGCCAAAGAAAAGTTGGCCAAACTCGAAGTAAGCTACGATAAGTCGAAGATGACATTAGCTGAAAAAACAAGGGAAATTAAGGCCTTGAATGACAAAATAAAAGCCTTGGAGAAGGAGCTGGCTTTGGACAGGACTCTAGCTGAAACAAAAAAGATTTTGTGGGCCAAAATTGGCCAATCAATCACTGGACAATGGAAATTGATCCAAACCATGCATGAACAGATTCAGTTAATAGGCCTGGCCCAATTTGAAAATCAAAGAGCTAGAGCAGCATTGGGAGGTATGCCTGAACAGGCCAATAAGATGATCAACTTCTTGAACAAACATGCCAAAGCGGAGCTTGTAGCAATGCAAATCATGAGTAGAACAGATACCATATTGACACCAAAGAAGGTGCTGACCTTAAGAAATTTTGTGCAAACTCTGGAAAGGAAATGTCATGAAATGCAAGTAGATATAGACAATTTCAAGCTGAAGCTTGCAGCATTGCAAAGCAGGGGATTGCCCAGCTTGTTGACCAGTGCTGGAAGACTGCTGACCCGAGAACAATATGCCACCAGGTTAAACAATTATGTTACAAATCATATTACTGCATCTTCGAGTTCCACAGTAGAAACAGGGCCTCCCTCTGGACAGACTCTCTATGACAAATTAGAGAACTTATTTTACATTGAGCATGAAATCAATCATCTGTTTGAGGTCCCACCCAATTTTTATAAATACACAGAAGCTGATGAGACACTCATAAAAATACAAAGACATCAGCTACCTCCTGAGGATTGGTGGCAAGCAATGCTGGAAATTTTTCCCATGTAATTTCGGTCTTTTTCCTCTTCTTTCAGCTTAAAATTTTGGTCAGCTACAGGTCATCTACAGGTCAGCAGAGTTGAGTATGCAGGCACCGGACAGAGCATGAAGACAACAGGTAGAGCAGGTCAAAACAGTGACTTAGCAAATCACTGGGACATCAGGCCCCAAAAAACGCAAATTAAAAGCGCAGCCTCAACCGACTCAGTTGATCCCAAAAGTCTAAATTTTCTGACAAAATGGATAGCTAGCAAGCTAATACTTACTGCAGCATTTAACTCTTCATTTAATTCCTTGGAAGAGTTGGTGATGTAATTTATTGCATGAAGAATCATCATCTAGATATTTTGTATCTCATTTTTGAATATATACCTCCCCATAGAACGTATTTGGGGTTGGTGATTTTCTCTCTAAGACACTGCACTGTAAATTTTCAGACTTTCTAATACAAATGGCTAGTGAAGCTCATGGTCATGCATTGTCTGGATGTGAAAGTAATGAACTGCGTTCTGCTACAGAATTCCTTGTCATTTAATGGAATAATAAGTTTTCCTAAACCGTGTTTTGTCTTTTCTGTGTTTACTAGTTTCATATATGTTTCATGATCTTAGCAATAAAGAAGAAGAATAGCTTAGGACTTGTTTGAATACACCTTGTGCTCAATCTCTGTTTCTAACTATGTTTTCTTCAGAATTGGTCATAAATATGAATTCTTAATTGCTCATGTTTGCACTAATTCCCTCATTATGAATGCTGTTTAGGAATTCTTAATTGCTCCTAGATAATATTCTCACATTTTCCCTCTATCAGCATAGTGAAAGATCCTTGACTACCTTTCATTCCCTGATTCCATGCCATTGATTCCCAGATTTGAAGAATTGTTCCATAGATTCCTGTCTGGCTCTGTAGCATTACCTTTTCCCCAAATAAATACTTCCAGCAGTACACCGTTATTGACTCCATTGCCCAATAGTCTAGACTATTCTGAGACTGCATCCCAGTTCTGCCTGAAATCATCATCCAACCAAATTTGAAACAAAAAAACCTGTGCATAATAACTAGCCTAAAATACTCCTAAACAAAGCTAAATTACAAAGAGAGAGCCCTCTCTGGTTGTAGGTAGGCTAGGACCTATAGCTACAAGATTGGTTAGTGGTTACCTCAGCCATATTCCCTTCAGGAGGCAGGGAACAACTTGAGTGATAACATCATTGGCGACTCCACTGGGGAATGAATGTTTATTTGTAACTACTGTCTATTTTCTAAAAATTGAAGATGGAGCCTGAAGTTAGCCAGGTATCCTCCGAAACTATTCTTGCTGTGCATTTACAGGAGTAAGTAAAAGATGCTTCAGTCAATCTCCAGCATAGTTCTAGGCTATAGACATATGTTCCAAACATCTGATCAGTTTACCTATTTTAACATATTCGAAGGAGAAACCCAAAGCGTCCCGTATTCCAAAGAAAATACAAAATAGATTTAGAAGCTGGCTCCAAAGAAGAAGACTCGGTACACCAGGTCAAATCCTGACCCAAATCCTCCAACTGTTTTTGAAAATCCCAATTTGATCCCTAAGACCCTTAGGAAACGAGAGGTTCAAGAAGATTTTGTTGATTCAAGTCCTGAAACAGTTCAGCAGAACTATATCCCAACTCCTGCTAAAGCTTTAGTCCAGCCTCACCTCACTGTTGCCTCCCCTAGTTCTTCATCCACCTCTCAAAACACATTCCCTACACCTCCATCCACAACACATATTTCAACTCCAGTCCCTGTTGTTCCAGCTGTCCCATTTCTTCTAGTTGCCCCATTTATCCCTATAAATATGGCAAATCGTTATGCTCCTTTACAGTTGCCTGGAAATCCAGGGGCTATGCCTCAGGATTATCAAAGTAAGATCACTTATTTTGATGGTACTGGTACATATACAGCCCAACCGCATACAAAGAAAATGCAAGACTATTTTGAGAACTATGAAATTGATGATGATGATGTAAGAATGAAAATTTTCGTCCAAATTTTAACTGGTGATGTTAGGACTTGGTTTAGAGCACTTACTATAAACTCTATAGCCAATCCTGATGCCCTTTATCAATCAGTTTTGAATAGGCGGTAAAATAAGAAGGATCCATTGCATATCCTATCAGAGTATGACAATATAAAAAGGGGCCCACAAGAAACTGTCATAGATTATTGTGCTAGATTCAACAGTGTATACAATGCCATTCCTCAAAACCTTAGACCTCCACCTAACTTAGCCTTAATCAAGTTCCCTGATGGATTTGATTCTGACATGGCATATCAACTGAGGGAAAGAGCCCCTCCAACCTTAGCAGAGATGCAGAATATAGCTGTTAGTGTAGAGGCAAATCTCATTGCCAAAAGAAATCAGGCAAGAGCTGAAAGAAGAACAACTTTCAAGGAAGAACCTTCAGCATTTGAACAAAAGCTTGATGCAATCATCAAAGGTATGGATAGACTGGGAGATAGGGTGGAAACCATTGAAAGAAAATCATCATGGGAAGGTCAAACAAGTAATACAGCAAGGAACCCAAATTTTAGAAAAAACCAAAGTCCAAATGTTGGAAGGGCTGGCCCTGACCAGAACATCAGACCTCCATTTCAAGAGAACTATGCCGAAGCCTCAACATCTAGTGAACCAACAGAGGATCCTCACATCAACTTGATGGGTTTAGACAGTGAACAACAAGTCTTCCTAACACAAGAAGATCAAGAGACCCATAACTTCAACCAATTTCAAACCAAATCAGGAGAGTCATTCGACTTTAGGGAAGTTTACGATGCAACAGTCTATGAGGTACATAAACAATACAAGTTGAGAAGTAGAACCATAGATGTGCCTGAACCTACCAAACTCAAGGATACTAAACAACCAAGGAAAGCAAAAGATAAAGCTATCTTGACAGAAATCCCTACCAAAATAGACTTACATTCAAAGGAAGTCTCCGTTGAGGACATATCAGATGAACAACCTTCTAAAAAGCAGCTATACATTCCCTCTCTGTTGTAGGGAAAAGTATCCAATTCGGATGACCCTATCCCACTCTAAGGGTGATAGTACCTCAGCAACAACTGTAAAGAAAACTACTTAAGGTTTACTTCTTTATGAAAGCAAGAGAGAATGAAGAAATGCACTAACCGTTGTCTTGCGCTTAATGTCGAATCCAAACTCTTCTCTTTGCTTGCTTGCTCCCAGCTCCTTGCTCTTTTGCTGGCCCAGCTACAATGAGATCCTGCAAAATAACAAAGAAGGAAACTACAAGAAGCATGCAATCATAACTGATTCAAGGATTAGCATAAATCAAATATACAATTATCACAATACATCATTGAAACAAGTGCATATAGAAGAACCTCAATAGCTTTTATTAATGGAAGAAGTAAAGTTCTGAGAGTGTTACAACCATTGAAGGCCCCAATCCAGCAACACCTCCCAGCAGAAAGAATTTCTCCTCTTCACCTCCTTCAAGCAATCACCCAATAGCTCTATAGTGAAACCAACAGCATATCATTACTTTGCACAAAATTCCAGCCTCCTGAGCTCATAGGAGAGAGCTCAATATATAGATGAATTGAGAAAGGATGAGTCAGCTTGCAACTGATGTGTAGCTGCCTTGTGTCCTCTCTCTCTTCAGTTGATCTTCAGTTCTTGAGTCCACTTGGAGAACCTTGCTTCCACTTGGAGAAACAGAGCCTCTGACTCATCACAAGGCGAAATCCCTGATCCAAGTGTCATTTTTGGAAGATTCCAGAGCAATGACTCAGTGTGCCACTTGTCCCATCTCGCTCAGCGCAGGTGGCCTTTGTTCTACCTGCTTTGCAACGTAGGTACACCATGGAGGAGTTGAGTTTCAGCGCAGAAGCCTAGTGGAGCACCTGCTTTGATTTCAGGATTGCTTGTTTTTGAGTGTGTTCAGGTGGAGAACTGATCTGAGAGCTGTTGGTTTGCTGACCTTGTTCCTCTAGGGGTAGGAACATCATGTTTAGGGACTTTGGATCCCTTGGATTATTGACAATTCATGCCTGATGCTGCAAGGCACAAAATTGTCTATAACAGATGCCCCCTAAAGTATGAGGTCGTTTATCGGGTGAAATGCTTTATTAGGAGGATCCGAAGTTCATTCAATCTGCTGAGAAGTGTCCTGTAATAAGATACAATACAATACATTATTTTTCATTCTTTTTCATGATCTAGTTGAGGCGGGCATTCCCATGCTCAGCTTTATAAGTTCATTTTGGTACATAGCACAGACGATAGTCTGATGATAGACTGATAATTCTCTGCTGAAATTATCATCCTTTGAGAAGGATGATCATCTGCTGCAATGATGTACATATCAAATGTCTTTATATCCTGAATATATATCGCAGCCCGGATGGATGAAACTAGATCCGGGGTCTTCAATCTCTTCCGATCTTCACTCGATGTACAAGTCGATCCATGTGAGAATTTCTTGAAGTCGAACATGGAAAGAAATCGCTTGATTACCGGTCAATGATGTAAACCGTTAACAAGCGCGAGAGGAATCACCGATAAGGATGATGACCCTCAAGGTACAACAGTACAATTCACATGGTGGGAATAAAGGACTTGGCGTCGACCACCATGCAAAATCTTCTGGTCGAAGGTCATTGATGTATACCTATCGCCGGAAGTGAGAAACTTGCCATTGAGGCATGCAAGCTTCAAAGTACTGAAGGGGATGTTCCTAGATCAACTCCTTGGATAATGAGCTGATGTCGACAAGGAGCGATCCGTCAAAGGACGACCTTAATGAATCCCACATCATTGACATGGAACGGAGCTAGTGATTGTGATGAGGTGAAAACAAACTGTGATGTATGATTCAGGGTGGCGGTCATGAAATGGATGAAGGACAATGTATGGCAGTGGATGGGACACGGTTGACTCTTTGCAGAACAACATCTCTTGAACATATAACGACACTGATGTGATGGATTGGTAGCATTACCCCAAATGTGGATGGTGTGGCGAGGACCATGGTGATGAGACCGGTAAATGAAACAACCCAACCCGATGTGATACGGAGGACAAAGTGTCATGTTCAAGAGCGACTTGCTACCATTAAAGCTGTGAGGTTCTCCCAATTTTTCCCCAGTCATTGCTGACCAGTACCTCTTTATTTTTATCAAGCTTGAGGAGGATAACATATGCTTGTTCTATAACCTGCCCTTCGGGCAAGCCCATCGCTATGTTTTAACGAGCCTAGCGATAGGGAAACTCGTTCTCATCTAAAGACAAGTTTGTCGCTATTTAATGAATTTTAACGAGTCTAACGACAAGGATAACTCGGTCCTTTTCATTTTTAGAGAGTCTGAAAAGGTACATAAACTCAACTCCAGAATTCCTTTTTCGTCATCTAATCCCTTAAGTCCGAAAAAGTATAAAACAATACAGAAGGGATGAATTTTCGATTGCTTTAACGAGCCGAACAAAACAAGCGCTCGATCTTTTTGTGCAATAATCCCTCAGGTCCAAAAGATTAAAATCTAGAGGAGGGATAGCTCTTCCGGTCATTTAACGAGCTGGAAGGCCAAAACTCGGCAAACTTTTCATATTTTACGAGTCAGGAGAAAAGAGCTCAAAGAAGACTCGTCTTTTGAGGAACGAGTGATAAACAGGGATAGCAACAGATTCCAGGTACAGGTTGGAATTTTCCAATCACGGCAGTGTCACAAGGATGGCTAAGTGAAATCACTCTTCGCAGCTGTTCCTCAAAATGGGTAAACAAACATATGGAGATGAACGATTGGCCAAATGAACGGATGGAGGTGAGACTGCAAGAACACGACCAAGGGCTTTAGTATGGCTGTCAAAGGTTACATTTACCAAGGTTATTTACCGGTTCATTTTTTCTGGGTGAGCTTGAACTCTAGGGGAAGATTGCTCACAACTTATGTTTATTTTTTAACGAGCATGAACTATGTGCTAAAACTGCTCGGATCTTGCGTTTATTTTTTAACGAGCATGAACTGTGTGCTAAAACTGCTCGAATATACCAGTCATAATACAAGAAACGCCTCAGGTGAGATAGTTATTTTTTAAGGAGCTTTATCTCACGAAGCTATGCTCCTATTTGGCAAGTTTTGACTTTTGCCCCACATCCTTTCTTTATGCAAGCTGGAAACGGCTAATCCTACGAGTTTAACGGGTTAGACCTACAGGTTTAAAGGGAGGACCTAAAAATTTAAAAAATAAATAGTCGTCCCGTGCTTGCACTCCAAAAGGTTTGCATGCCCCCAGGTATAAAGTATAATTTCGAGGCGCTGCCTCTTTCTTATTATCCGAAAAATGGTTTTATTTGCTGCCGCAAACTGAACTCTCTTTTCGGCGATGTCTATCATTAGGTTGCTAAGGATGGTGACTACTTGTTGCAGCAATTTCATCTCTTTCTTTGGAGGCTGCCCCTACTTATCCTTCAAAACATATGTTTTAATGGGTGAGGCTTGCCTTCAAAGATGGTGGCTACTTGCTGCCACAAATGGATCTCCTTCCTCAGGAGAGCCTACTTACCTAGACAAGGGGAGCGAGAAGCTGATTATCTCACTCACATAACTTTGACAAAAGAATCTTATTCTAGAACAACCCTCTCTTCCTTCCTTCGGACGGGGTACGGACTAGTCATATTTTTCTGCGGAAATCAACTTTATACCCAAGGTTTCCTCTGCCCAAGGCAGGCCAGGGTGCATGCCCCCTGGGTCCCAGTTACATCTTTCCGAATCACTCGCATTCATCGGGAAGTAGAACCGGGGGTGGAGGCATTCCTTGAGTGAATAAACCGTTAAGGGATGGTATTTGACTATTTGCGATGCGTGATCCTGGAAATGAAAGTTGGTCTACGAGCTTGACCATTCTTCCTTCGTGCGGAAAACACATAACTCTGAAGAGTGAGGACACTATTGCCTCCACGCAATATATATAGTCTCGTCCAAGGAGTAAGTTATAAACCAAGGGTCCCTGGACGACCATGACGTTCATATGAATTGTCTTCTCCTTCAATGTAATGGGAACATTGGGGAGAATCCCTAACGGGCGACTGGTTCCTTTATCAAAACCTGATAGATTTCTCATCTCAGGTAAAATCGCCGGGGAACCCAGTGCTTTCCAAGCAATAGAGGAAAGGATACTCACAGAAGCCCCTTCATCAATGATAGTTCCAGCCATCACCATTCTGTAGATTTGGACGATGATTCTGAATGGGATACTGGCTGGTAACCGGGGTCTGCCTAGTTGATTCCAATCAAAGGACACAACCAGGTTGCTTGGTGGTGGGACCGAATACACGGCCGGATACGACCCTGACGATGATCCTTCCTGCGATAAAGGAATGGGCGCGTTGCCCTGATGCTCATCAGAGTCTGTGTTGATGAAAAGAATCTGGATGGTGTCATCCTTATTCTCTTCAGTGAGGGTGTCATTCGAAGATGAATCTTCAACGACGGTGTCATTTGAAGATGAAACCTCTGAAGGAAGAACCGGGTCAACTGCCGTTTCGACCTTTAGACTTTCGTCTGGTCTGGATTTAGTAGGTTCATTCTCAATGACCGACACTTCAGCTGACCACTTGATCGGGCCAGCTGGATTTTCAACTATCGAGGGACTTGGCACGAGTTTTTGGTATCCAGGAGGAAGTCGTAACGGTGAAACCGGACGATCTTCCAAAACTCTCTTCGCCTCATCTAAGAATGGACAACGGTGGATGGCGTGATCACTTTCACACAGTCTGCAGGGTGATCTTGGTCTCCCTCTTTGTCCTTCACTCTCGCTAGTTGACGGAATGCAATCAACATGTCTATCAGAGGTTGATGCTACCGGATTGTGCAACCTGGGGGACCAGTCCCTTAGTATCCGGGGAATACAAGGACAATCATGGTGGAAGTGGGTCCCTTTGCAAATGACACATGGCGATTTAGGCCCGGTCGGTGCAGTGTGTGGATTTTTGTCAGATGTCTTTTACTTGCCCCCAGTCGCCTTCGCCATAGGCCCCTTCTACTTCTTTTCTCTCTTCTTCTTTTCCTTCTTCTCCATGGGAGGCTGACTTTTGCCGACTCTACCCTGCGAAGATGAAGGATCAGAGGAAGAATTGTAAGAGGTGGAAGGCTGGTGGGTAGCTCGAGACTGGTCTGACTGTTGATTCGACTGCTCAGGATTAGTGGCGATTTGAACTACATTAGTTGAAAAGAGCCATACAGGTAGGCCAATTGTCAATCCTGGAAGTGACAATGTGGCCATATGAGGCGCACCAACATCTCCCCAAGAGGAGAAGGGATTGGGACTTCCACCAAGGTGACTTCCTTGGTTGGTGGGCTCCATACTTTTCAACTGAAAGATCAACGTGGGAATAACAGGTGATTATGTTCCGATTAAAATAAATTTTATTAACGACGCTTTAGACACAACTTTGCTTTTTCATGTTTTAAGAGTCGAGAAAAAGCTAAAGATGACTCTAGTCTCCTTCAATGTTTTAACGAGCCCGAAGTGACAAATGCTCAGATGGACTTTTTCAGTTATAGAGTTTGAAAAAGGCCAAAAGAAACTACTCTGGAGTTCTAGGCAGAGGGTGTGCCAAACTTTTCGTGAAACCACAGAATACGTTTTACGGTACGGGTGGTCGATCTTCGTGAATGCTATGTTCACTTCATCGCGATCAGTAGGGCGGCCGACACGGCTTCCTATGGATAAAGGCTTTGTTCCTATAGGGGTCTCCCAATATATACGCGACGGTACGTGGGAGCACAAGTCCATATTAGTGCCACCGACTCTCAGGAGGAATCACCCACCTTCGTAGAGATCGACAGTCACTACGTTTAACGACGCCGGAACACGTCTCTACCTAGACCTCTATGTGTTTGCGTTATGTTTCAAAGCGTTGTTAAGTAAATTGGATTTATTTTAATGTTGATCTTGCTTAGCAGTTTGCCTTTAAGGATCACCACGAGATGTATGTAACAAATTCCTGAATGCAGTCTAAGATGAGAAGCAAACTTTTCAATCTTTCAACTTTGAAAATCTTAACTACTGAGGAGAAGAAAGGCAAATCTTTTCACACAGATCATAGAGCACACACTAATGCAAAATTTCCTAAATCAGCATGCAAACAGTCAAATGCAAAATGCACAATGCATGTATTTTCTTTTCCCTTTCTTAATGTTGATGTATTACAAAAAGAAAGTTGTTATATCACTTTGATTTCGATTTAAAGCGAAAGTAAACAAGCTAGTCCAAAATCAAAAGACACCTTAAGATTTACTTGTTTAATCACTGGAAATACATGAAATCAAACCATAATGACGAAAGTAAAAAAGACTAATCAGCTATGGACAGCAAACAAGCTAACTCTTTAGACCAGCAAAATGCCTAACACAGGTTCAGATCTAAGAGGCCAAAGCAAGACTAGTTCACTTTCGTTATGGGAAATTGTAAATGATGTAAGAAATACAAAAGAACAAGTACAATTTCGTTATATAACAGAGGCGGAATGATGGCAAGTAAGGTTGGTTTCAGAATAGGTACAAGACTGGTAACTGGCTGCAAAATCTATAGTGAAAACGGGCAAGAAAAAGGGAGGAAACCCCAAATGCACAAGGAAAATTTGGGCCAACGCAGGTGCTGCACAGCCAGTCTGGCTCTCAGCGCAGGTAGCGCCTTCGGGACCTGCGTTGCAAAGCAGGTAGCCTGTGTACTACCTGCTTTGGAAAACGAAAGTTGCGTTTTCTCAGTTTCTGGGTCACAATTTTCTAAAAAATTCACAGTTTTTGCTCAAATCAGAAGCTATCAGTCAAGCACACACTAAGGGATGACAAGGAAGATGAAAAGCTATCACTAAGAGCTTACAAGGATCCTTGTAGATCAGCTCTTCAAATCATGAACATGCTCAGAAATGAGCTAGAGTAGCTGCCCTCTACTTCGCTTTTGATATAGTCAAAAGCTTTTCGATTTGGTACTCTTTTGTTCAGGAAATGAATAGCAAAATACTACAAACAATCAAACAGATACGATCCCCAGCGGAGTCGCCAGTTTTGTTGTAGGGAAAAGTATCCGATTCGGATGACCCTATCCCACTCTAAGGGTGATAGTACCTCAGCAACAACTGTAAAGAAAACTACTTAAGGTTTACTTCTTTATGAAAGCAAGAGAGAATGAAGAAATGCACTAACCGTTGTCTTGTGCTTAATGTCGAATCCAAACTCTTCGCTTTGCTTGCTTGCTCCCAGCTCCTTGCTCTTTTGCTGGCCCAGCTACAATGAGATCCTGCAAAATAACAAAGAAGGAAACTACAAGAAGCATGCAATCATAACTGATTCAAGGATTAGCATAAATCAAATATACAATTATCACAATACATCATTGAAACAAGTGCATATAGAAGAACCTCAATAGCTTTTATTAATGGAAGAAGTAAAGTTCTGAGAGTGTTACAACCATTGAAGGCCCCAATCCAGCAACACCTTCCAGCAGAAAGAATTTCTCCTCTTCACCTCCTTCAAGCAATCACCCAATAGCTCTATAGTGAAACCAACAGCATATCATTACTTTGCACAAAATTCCAGCCTCCTGAGCTCATAGGAGAGAGCTCAATATATAGATGAATTGAGAAAGGATGAGTCAGCTTGCAACTGATGTGTAGCTGCCTTGTGTCCTCTCTCTCTTCAGTTGATCTTCAGTTCTTGAGTCCACTTGGAGAACCTTGCTTCCACTTGGAGAAACAGAGCCTCTGACTCATCACAAGGCGAAATCCCTGATCCAAGTGTCATTTTTGGAAGATTCCAGAGCAATGACTCAGTGTGCCACTTGTCCCATCTCGCTCAGCGCAGGTGGCCTTTGTTCTACCTGCTTTGCAACGCAGGTACACCATGGAGGAGTTGAGTTTCAGCGCAGAAGCCTAGTGGAGCACCTGCTTTGATTTCAGGATTGCTTGTTTTTGAGTGTGTTCAGGTGGAGAACTAATCTGAGAGCTGTTGGTTTGCTGACCTTGTTCCTCTAGGGGTAGGAACATCATGTTTAGGGACTTTGGATCCCTTGGATTATTGACAATTCATGCCTGATGCTGCAAGGCACAAAATTGTCTATAACACTCTCCTCCAAAAGAAAATGGAACCGACCCTCCCAAAAAAAAATTAAAAACAGATTTGATTCAAAACAAAATTCAGCATGAGGAGAAGCTCACTAAAAGTGCAGCTGAAAAGGAAAAGTTTGTTGTCGATAACACAAAACTGCAGATAGAAAAACCCTTTAATTTAGAAACAGAAATTGGCAAGCTGAAAATAGCCATTCCTCTCTCTGAACTTGCCAAATATGAAGTGTACATACATCAAATCAATAGGTCACTACAAATACCAGAGTACAGGGATGCAGTCAATGTTCTTGATGATCAACCAAAATTGATTTTTGGTCCTGAAGTCAATGGTAAAAGAGTAGGCAGAGGGGTTCCTCCATTTTATGTGAGCTTAAACGTTCATGATAAAGTGCTTCATAATGCAATGTTTGATTCGGGAGCTTCCCATAACCTAATGCCTAAGTTGGTAATGGAAATATTAGACCTAGATATCACAAGGCCCTACAAAGACTTATTCTCATTTGATTCTAGCCAGGTCAAGTGTCTAGGCCTAATCAAAGACCTTTGTGTGTCCCGAGTCCAATACCCAACTAAGACAATCTTGATGGATGTGGTGGTTGCTGACATTCCACCTAAGTATGGTATGCTTTTATCAGGATCTTGGGGGGCCAAACTCCAAGGATCTTTGCAGCTAGACATGTCCTATGCCACTATTTCAGTCTTTGGACAGCCAAAGAGATTATACCGTGAAACATTAATGAAATATGTGGTTAGTAGTCAAGAAAATCCCCAAAACTTTCCCATCTATTCTATCCATTCTGATTTGGATTCGTTCATTCTATATAACGCTGATATGTGTCCTAAAACTAATGCCAAACTCCTGATAATAGCACAACTAGAGGATATGGATGAACATTGTAATACTCAAGATCAAAAAACTGTTGTTATGATTGATGTAGCAAAGGGAAATGATATATCATATGACATACAAGAGCCAAATCTGCCCATTGAAAAAACTTCTAAAACTCTTAAGACAAGTCATAACCAAGAGATCTTATGCTACCTAGAGTTTGATGGCTTGGTAAAGAAATTAGGAGCAGGGGCAGGGGTTTGGATTCACAACATGCAAAATGACCATGCTGAAGGTCATGCATGTAGGTTAGGACTCAATATGGCCGAGTATGAAGCCCTTTTGTTAGGACTCAAACTGATTAGAGGTCCAGGGGCAACCAAGGTCTCAATTTTAGGAGATTCAGATCTCATCATACAACAAATGAAGGGAAATTTTGTTACTAATGATCTTAGGTTGAGGGCTTACAGAGGAGCAGCCATTGAAATACTTAACACTTTCTCAGAATCTCAACTCACCAAAATTCCTAGAAAGCACAATCTACATGCACATAGCTTGGCAACCTTTGCTAGCACTTGCAAGCTACCATTTGAACCCAATCACCATTTCACTGCTGAAATCAAACATAGGCCCGCTGTCCCATATAATGTCAAAAATTGGCAAGTCTTTGAGAGTGACACACAAATAAATAACGTCCTCACTTTGAAGGAGGAATTCTCCAGCATGAACATTGATACTAGCACTGTGGATGATCAACAATAGATAGACAGAATTGAACAAAATATATCAGCTGAAACAACAAACTTGATCTTGCACCCAACTACTTTTGATGACAAGAATGTACAAGAACTGAGGCAAATAGACCATGATGAAATAGCGGAGGTAGAAGCTGAAGTAATTAATCTAAAAGAAAATTTTCTTCCCACAGGTTTAACTCCTTTGGAGGATCTATTAGATTCAAATGATATTTCAAGGAAGCCAAAAATGTAACCACTGAATGCTGAAATTGAGGACTGCAACATTGGAACCACAAAAAACCCCAAAATGATAAAACTGTCAAAAACATTGCCTGCTGATCAGAAATTGAAATACATTGACTTGTTCAAGGAATTCCAAGATGTCTTTTCCTGGAGTTATGAGGACCTCAAGTCCTATGATACTTCAGTCATCCAACATACTATACCTTTGAGAGAGAATCAAAAAAATTTTAAACAAAAGCTTAGAAGAGTGAATCCTCTCCTCCTCCCTCTGATTGAAAATTAAGTTAAACAAATGTATGAAGCTGGAATCATTGCACCTATCAGATTCTTAGAGTGGATTTCAAATCTATTACCCACTAGGAAGAAGACCGGAGAGATAAGACTGTGTGTTGACTTGAGAAATTTGAATAAAGTCTCTCTCAAAGACCATTACCCCTTACCAAAAATGGATCATATCCTACAAAGGGTAGTGGGAGCCTTTAGGATCTCATTGCTAGATGGATTCTCAGGATTCAATCAGATTTTAGTCCACCCGGATGATCAAGACAAAACTGCCTTTACAACACCTTGGGGAACCTTCAAATATGTCAAAATGCCTTTTGGACTCAAAAATGCAGGGGCCACATTTCAAAGAGAAATGGATATAGCCTTTGCCAAAGAGATCCATGATTTCTTAGTCATATACCTTGATGATCTCACTGCCTTTTCAAAATCAGACCAAGAACATTTAGAACATCTCAGACAAGTGTTCATAATTTGCAGAAAATATGGCATATCATTGAACCCAAAGAAATCATTGTTTGGCCTAGAAGAAGGCAAACTCCTAGGTCACATAATCTCAAAAGATGGCATTAGGATTGACCCAGACAGAATTCAAGCTATCCTTCAAGTGCCTCATCCAAGAAACAACAAAGAACTCCAAGATTTTTTGGGAAATATCAATTTCCTAAGAAGGTTTATTCCCAATTTGGTTGAGCTAATTAGACTGTTAAATAATATGCTGAAGAAGGATTCCAAAGTCAAATGGACCATAGAAGCTAAACAAGCCTTCGAGGACATCAAAAGAGCTTTGAAAACACACCAGTCCTCACAAGTCCTAGGTTTGATAGAGATTTCATCATTTTTTCCTTTACATCTGAGCATACTATTGCTGTTGTCCTATTACAAAAACATGACCAAGGATGTGAGAAGCCAATTGCTTTCTTTAGCAAAGCTCTTAGAGATGCTCCCTTAAAATATCAGATCATGGAAAAGCAAACTTATGCCCTTGTAAAAGCCATCAAAGATTTCAGAGTTTACATCTTGTACTCACATGTCATAGCCTATGTTCCAAATGCAGTGGTTAAGGACATTTTAACTCAAGAAGGAATTGAAGGCAAAAGGGGCAAATGGATAGCCAACATCTTAGAATATGACATTGAAATCAAGCCTACAAAACTGATAAAAGGACAAGGGCTAGCCAAACTAATGACTGAAACCAATTTCCAAGCCCTTGACATCAATGAACTGGACAACGAAGAGAAGATGGCGACTCCACAGATCAATCAAGCCTTTTTACAATCACCCTAGTATGCTGACATATGTTTTGTATTTTTAAACCTGCAAGCTCCTCCAGGGTTGTCCAGGACTAAGAAAAGGTTCTTGAAAATGAAAGCATCAAAGTTCTGTATTATAGACAGTGCCTTGTTTTGGAAAAATCATGAAGGTATTTTGCTTAATTGTCTAACATTGAATGAAACTGACAAAGTTATGAAGGAATTTCATGCAGGGGACTGTGGTGGACACTTGTATTGGAAGTCAAAAGATGATAAGATCCTAAGGGCTGGATTTTATTGGTCCTCCCTGTTTGCTGATGTGAAAAAAATTGTAATGTCTTGCCATAAATGCCAGATCTTTGAAGGCAAGAGAAAGCCGTTACCGTTACCCCTCAGACCTATTTCAACTGAAAGACCCTTTCAACAATGGGGTTTAGACTTCATTGGTGAAATTCATCCTTCCTCCTATGGCCAACACAAGTGGATTTTGACTGCCACAGACTACTTTACCAAATGGATAGAAGCCATCCCGTGTAGGCAAGCCAATGACTCTGTTATCATTCAATTTTTAGAAACCAATGTCTTGTCTAGGTTTGGCTGTCTAGAAAATATTATCACAGACAATGTTGCTGCATTCAAATCCAAAAGAATGATCAACTTCTGTCACAAATACCATATAAATTTAGGCCATTCCACAACTTATTACCCTCAAGGTAATGGCCTAGCCGAGTCATCCAACAAAAGCCTAATCAACATCATCAGAAAGATCTTGGAGGAAAATAAGAAAAATTGGCATAAAAAACTTGTGAATGTATTGTGGGCAGACAGATTGACCACCAAAAGATCTATTGGTACAAGTCCATATGAATTGGTTTATGGAATGGAGGCAAGAGTCCCTTCATCTTTGGGAATCCCTGTGATCAAGTTGCTACAAGAAATACAAGCAGAGCCTAATGATATTCAAAGAAGGATCAATCAAACTATTCCCTTGCAGCAGACAAGAGAAGAATTATATCAGAGAACCTAGATTCTACAAGACAAACTCAAAAAGATTTTTGAAAAAAGAACAAAGGCTAAAGATTTCTTCATAGGAAACAAAGTGTTGAGATGGGATTCTAGAAGAGAGGATAAAGGGAAACATGGCAAGTTTGATTTCCTATGGAAGGGACCTTATGTTATTCATGTTGTACAAGGTAACAACACTTATTTTCTTAGGAGTTTGGATGGCACAGATATTAAAGAAGGCCCAGTCAATGGGAGAATAATTAAACATTATTTTGATCCCCTTTGATGAGCGCAACACAGCTATATATTGTACATAAATATTTGTATTTCTAACAGTTTTATTTACATCAGTTTGATAAGGAACCAAGTGCAGCAAATTTTGAAGAGAAATAAGGAGATTACACCACTTTGGATGTATATTTAGAATTTACCAGAAGAAGATCAAGAAAAGGACTTGATAAATATAAAGATGATAATAAGCACTCAGAGAAGTCAGCAAGAAGCAGAGTGTAATTTCAGACAGAACAACTCAAAAAGGTACTGAATACAGGTTACAAAGATTCAGATCAATGGTCTCCAAGACAAAGAATTTTCAGACTACAGCAACAATTGAAAAATAAGGCATTCTGACTTGTTGTTCTTGGCTTTTCACCAGGAAAAGCAATCCCCAAGTGGAGCCACTATTAGGTTCCTATACCAATAGGTTTCATTTTTCATGATTGACAGTGGAAGTGCCAAATATGTTCATCTTTGATGCTACAAAGGTTCCATATTTTGTATATAGATAGACATAATTAAAAAATGTGAAGAGGGTATGCCCTAAAAGAATAATCAAAGGGAAAAAAGAGCAAATTGGTCAGGAAAGAAAAATAAAAATGAACCCCAAAGAAAGACAAGGAATGTGGCCAGTCAAAATGCTACTACTATCTTATTTTCAAGTCCACAATGTGAAAGTATTGTTGTTATCACACTTGAGGGGTGGCCCGACAGTTAAATTTGGACCATGCCATGTTTAAATTTCTGTTGTAGAATAGAGAAAGAATGTCTGTCCAAACAGTTCAAGCTTGGTAGATGAGTAGCTAGGTAGAGAAGGTAAGGAGCCCAACTGCTTAATCTGGGCCCTTGGAAGAGATAAGGGTAGATTTAGAAAGGAGGGCACTCAAAAGAAAAGAGGATAATCAGGGTTTGCAAGTCTAAGTGCACCTAGTCAAAAGGAAGAAAAAATGTTAGCTGTATTAGGCTGGGTAGGTAGTTTGAGGTTGCAAAAGCAAGGTTTTTGTCACTTATGGTGCTATCAAGGAGAGCTCATCTCATTAACGACAAAAATGCCATAGCAGTTGTCTGGTTGCATCACAATGGAAGCATGTCTAATTCCCCTTCATTCCCTCATAAATCATTTACTAACATCCCCGCAAGGACCTTGGGATCTGCCCAACAAGTCTTGCTTTCACTTCATTCTTGTAAAACACCAAGGCAAGTTTTGACTTTCCTTAATGAAAAGAAGCCACATTTCTTGTGTAAAAGCCTTTTCTCCACATTCCATTTAGTCCCTTTGTCTAAGTTTCATTCTATAAACTTAGCATCATGTCATTACACTTTCACTCTCCTCAAAGTCATATTAACACTCTGACTTATTGTATAGCTCCCTAAAGCACTTTCCTACCCCTATTCCTACAAAAACTATGTAAAAACCCCAAAAAATACTAAATATTCTACCCTTTGGCACTATAGCCATAGAAAACAAAGTCAAGGAAATGTTAGGTCCACTTGGTGCCTTAGCATTAGCCTTTCCGCGTCCTAAACCTGGGATTAATTTAACCTTTGGTTGAGTTAATAACCATTGTCGACCCCCCCTGCTCATTATTTAAGTTTTTTTGTTTAATTAAACATTAAACTATACCCTCGCGCATAACCATATTAACCCTCATTAACAAAATTTTTATACCCCTCGATCACATTTAAATATTATATCTGGGCGGGTCTCGCTCCACAGTTGCACGTCGCTCATAGCACCCCATCCGCCATCATATCTCTCGCTCTACAAATCCAATGGTGGGCAGTCATTTTTAAAACCCTGATCTGCCAGAGTTTAGTGTCCGGGGGATTGGTGGTTTCACTGTCGTACCCCTGCCACGCGTCATCCTCCCAGCGTGATCGGAGCCCCCCTCCCCAATACCGCCCAAGGCTAAAGGTGGTATGGGAGAAAACCATAAACCACCCTCCGCCCCCTGATGTCAGCAACCACGTCATCACTAACGTCATCTCCGCGTCGGCCCGCCGCTGCCTCGTGTCACTGCCACTTTACCTACTTGCGTCACATCCCTGCTAGTGTGTCCTCTGCCACGTCACCACCTGAGTCAGTCACCACGTCATCACACCGTACCCACTACCCACCAAATGACGTCATGCTGACGTCATCCCAAAGAAGCGCAAAAAGCGCCAAACAGTCCCAAATTTCATAAAAGCACGCGAAATGACTATTTTCTTTCATTGTCATTGGTCAACTTGGGAGCTTCGTGTTCGCTGTTTTACATCGTTTTACCTCCAAATTTCGAATTCGATCATCTGAGCCACTGCCGCTTGAAAATTAGCCTCCATTGTTCGCCATTGTATTAGCTCAATTGTCCTTGGTGCCATAAAAACCAGGTATTTGCCGAATTTCTCCTGTTAACCTTGTTTTTCACCGTTTTCTCCATTTCACTTGCTTAAAACTCTGCAAATTCCCAAACTAAAGGCACTGATACCCCTAAATGCTGCCTACGATTCACTGATTCCCCCCTTGTTCAAAGAAAATCCTGTGAACCCTCGCCCACTTGCAATTTCACCATTAAAAAACGATTTTTAAGTTCGTATTGCCGGCAAAACTTCATATTGCCCATGCATTGTCCCCTTTCACCAAAATCCTCTGCAAAAACTTCATCCATTGGGCTAAAATGATCCCCATTCCCTCTGTATTTGCCCTCGCAAGCTCATCAACCCAGTGAATTCATCAAAGAGAAGAAAAGCCTGTTTGAACCCCGTAAATTTTAACTCATTTTCCAGCTCATTTGTAAATCCTCACAAGCAAGTTTTATCAGTCTATTGTTGCCCAATCTTCCTTCCAAATACAAGCACAGAAAGACTTCAAGATGGCCACTCCAGCAGCTTTAAACATTACTCCTATCAATCCACCCAACAAAGAGCTTGAAGCAATGCCTTTAGCTGACAAGGATTACCTCATTCAGGATTTGGTTGGGGACAAGAATCACTTGCAGACCTTCTGGGAGTTGAGAAATAGTTATTTAAACAACTGTGACATGTATGGCATATGGGAGTCTAATTTGCCTTTTTACTTCCTTCCATCTGTTAATATTTTTCCTGAGATTATCCATCTATGTGCTGAGAACTATGATCCAACCCAAAGAGCTATCAAGTCTCCATCTGGGAGCATACTCTTCCATATCACTCCTGATTCCATTAACCAAATATTAAATTTCAAGCAAACTCAGCTTCTAGCCCCTTCTTCTATGAAATACCTGTTGGATGAAGGTTCCAAGCTCTCCAGCTCTGAGATTGCAAGAATTGCCAAGACATTCATGAGGGCAGACTGCTAGCCTACAAAAACCCCTCCATTCCAATATGTCAACTTCAATGAGGTGGGCAAACTGCTTGTAGATATGATTTCCTCTGTGCTTGGTTTTAAATCAAGTGAGCACATTGATGAAACAATGCTGGTCTTATTGTCTGCATACAGCCCAGGACAGCCCCCTGTTGTCAAGTACAACTATGCCAAGTTCATTGCTAATAAAATTCATGATCAACTAGTGAAGATGGATAGGGAGGGAATCTCCAAGTATTCATCATATATCTATCATTTGTTCATGTATTACAAGTCTGAATGTTTCCAATGTCCCATCAAGAAGTTGGATTCAAAGGGTGAAAGAAGGTCTGTTATCTTTTGGTCATTAGTTTTTCATGAGGTTCAAAACTCCCCATACTCTTACTATGAGTTCATTGACCAATTTGTTTACCCAGTCTCCTGTCTCTTAAAAAGAAATCCTCCTCCTAGATTATCATATGACATGCAGAAGATATTGCAACTGTCCAAAAATTACAAGATAGGTGATTGGTATCTCTACCAAAATCACACTGTCATTAGAATCTATGGTTGTGAGCTCTGTCCTTACAGGCTCCCAAGATATGTACCAATGAGACAGTTTACCCTAGAATATTAAAGGCAACTCATCAATTCTGATCTCACTCATTTTCATAGTGCCAAGAAGAAAGCTCGCCTGAAATTTAAAGGCCATCTAGGCCCCTTTATTATGAACAAGAAAGAAGGTTGGCAAGATGCTGATCAAATATTGGGGCAAAAGCTCAAGTTGAAAAGGAGTTTCTGGTGGGTTCCTTATGACCCAGAGGGCTTTATCAGTGCCAGAAAAGTAAAATATAGGCTGACAGCATATGAGCATTGTAGAATCCCACAAATTGAACAATATGCCAACCAAGATGATTGGGTGGTAGGGACATTAGTTGAGGAGTTTACTCAAGAAGAAATTATGGAGCAAAATGTCAAAGATTTAGAAAAAACTCTTGACTTGGATTCTTTTGACCTGGTAACATTCAAATTGCCACACCAAGTCGGAGAAGGCCCATCCATTGCTGTAGCTTCACAAGCTGCCCAAGATCCATCTGCATCAGCAACAGGTACAGCAAAAGGAAAAGAAGTGATGCATGGAGAGCGAGAAATGGTTACAGAACAACCTACCACCTCAAAGGAGCAAACTCAAGAACAGGCTCCTCCACAGCAAACAGAGGCACTTCAGGTGCCAGCGTTACAAACTCCTACTAATGAAGAAAGAGGTAAGAAGCGAGACTGAGAAGACTCCACACTTGCTAGTGGGTCTACAAAACAATCTGAAGCCAAGAGGCAAAGAGTTGATCCTCCAGTTGAGGAGGAAATTAGTGAAGAAATTCTTGAAATTCCAAGGAGAGACAGGGAAATAAGCCAACAGACACCTACTAGCTCATTTTAGCAAGAGCAAGAGAGGCAGCATGGCATGGAGGTGTCCTCCTCAACACAACAAAGTAAGCGGCCACCTAGTATCAAAACTGCTTTCATGGAAATCAAGGCTCAGAATGAACTGTTAAGAGTACAGTTATATGATCAGTTCCTTAAGGGAACACCTGCCAAACAGTAGATATTGATGGCAGCATAAGACTTCAAAGAAGAAAAAATGATTCTCAGCCATTTCAAGCCTAAGATGCAGCAGCCACAGTTAGTTGCAGATTATGTGAAGACAAATTTAGAGGTCCTTGTCAAGGACATTCACCCCATGGATCAAATAGAGTTGCACAAGCAAATAGGTGAGATGGTCTATGCCACTCTAGTGGATAAGGCCATGTTGGCCCATGAATTGAAGGAATCTTTGAAGAATACAAATACTCAGCTAGATTTGGAAAGAATGTCTTCCTCTGCCAAAGATAATAGGATAAAAACGTTGGAGGAAATCATTGTTGATCTAGGGCATGATCCTAAGAAGGATGCCAAAGCCATTCAAGCCCTCATGAGGAAGAAAGAGGATGATATTGCTGCACTGAAAAAACAATTGAGATTGTCCTCAACTATGCACCCACAAACAGTAAAACTAGTGCAAGAGAAAGAAGCGGAGGATACAATGGATCTGCTGATGCAAATGAACCAAAGAATAATTCAAATGGAGGGAGAGTTTGGGAGAGCATTGCAAGGAAAGTAGGGAGAGTTGACCTCCCAGCCACCTCAAACAACTCCAACTGTTGCTACTATTCCTCCTACACAAGTAGCGGTGACACCTCCTATTATCCCAGCATCCACAACAGCTTCATCCACTACAGATGCTATAGCAGCGGCAACAACAACAGCACCTGAATCTAGCATGAGCATGGAAGAAATGATGAAAGAAGTTAAAGAGCTAGAACTTCAGGCAACAGAGGTAAAAGAGGCGAAAGAAAAGTTGGCCAAACTGGAAGTAAGCTACGATAAGTCCAAGATGACAGTAGCTGAAAAAACAAGGGAAATTAAGGCCTTGAACGACAAAATAAAAGCCTTGGAGAAGGAGCTGGCTTTGGACAAGACTCCAGCTGAAATAAAAAATATTTCGTGGGCCAAAATTGGCCAATCAATCACTGGACAATGGAAATCGATCCAAACCATGGATGAATAGATTGAGTTAATAGGCCTAGCCCAATTTGAAAATCAAAGAGCTAAAGCAACATTGGGAGGTATGACTGAACAGGCTAATAAGATGATCAACTTCTTGAACAAACATACCAAAGAGGAGCTTATAGCAATGCAAATCATGAGTAGAATAGATACCATATTGACAACAAAGAAGGTGTTGACCTTAAGAAATTTTGTGCAAACTCTGGAAAGGAAATGTCATGAAATGCAAGTAAATATAGACAATTTCAAGCTGAATCTTGTAGCATTGCAAAGCAGGGGATTTCCCAGCTTGTTGACCAGCACTGGAAGACTGCTGACCCGAGAACAATATGTGACCAGGTTGAACAATTATGTTACAAATCATATTATTGCATCTTCGAGTTCCACAGCAGAAACAGGGCCTCCCTTTGGACAGACTCTCTATGACAAATTAGAGAACTTATTTTACATTGAGCATGAAATCAATCATCTATTTGAGGTCCCACCTAATT
Source organism: Pinus tabuliformis (assembly GCA_031772625.1). Taxonomy (NCBI): domain Eukaryota; kingdom Viridiplantae; phylum Streptophyta; class Pinopsida; order Pinales; family Pinaceae; genus Pinus; species Pinus tabuliformis. Next base: position 1,146,941,417 of record CM062817.1, read on the forward strand.
TTTATAAATACACAGAAGCTGATGAGACACTCATAAAAATACAAAGACATCAGCTACCTCCTGAGGATTGGTGGCAGGCAATGCTGGAAATTTTGCCCAGGTAATTTCGGTCTTTTTCCTCTTCTTTCAGCTTAAAATTTTGGTCAGCTACAGGTCATCTACAGGCCAGCAGAGTTGAGTATGCAGGCACCGGACAAAGCATGAAGACAACAGGTAGAGCAGGTCAAAGCAGTGACTTAGAAAATCACTGGGACAACAGGCCCAAAAAATGCAAATTAAAAGCTCAGCCTCAGCCGACTCAGTTGATCCCAAAAGTCTAAATTTTTTGACAAAATGGACAGCTAGCAAGCTAATACTTACTGCAGCATTTAACTCTTCATTTACTTCCTTGGAAGAGTTGGTGATGTAATTTATTGCATGAAGACTCATCATCTAGATATTTTGTATCTCATTTTTGTATATATACCTCCCCATAGAATGTATTTGGGGTTGGTGATTTTCTCTCTAAGACACTGTGCTGTAAATTTTCAGACTTTCTAATACAAATGGCTAGTGAAGCTCATGGTCATGCACTATCTGGATGTCAAAGTAATGATCTGCGTTTTGCTACAGAATTCTTGTGTCGTTTAATGGAACAATAAGTTTTCCTAAACCGTGTTTTGTCTTTTCTGTGTTTACTAGTTTCATATATGTTTCATGATCTTAGCAATAGAGAAGAAGAATAGCTCCGGACTTGTTTGAATACACCATGTGCTCAATCTCTATTTCTAACTACGTTTTCTTCATAATTGGTCATAAATATGAATTCTTAATTGCTCATGTTTGCACCAATTTCCTCATTATGAATGTTGTTTAGGAATTCTTAATTTCTCCTAGATAATATTCTCACATTTTCCCTCTATCAGCATAGTGAAAGATCCTTGACTGCCTTTCATTCCCTGATTCCATGCCATTGATTCCCAGATTTGAAGAATTGTTCCATAGATGCCTGTCTAGCTCTGTAGCATTACCTTTTCCCCAAAGAAATACTTCTAGCAGTACACCGTCATTGACTCCATTGCCCAATAGTCTAGACTATTCTGAGACTGCATCCCAGTTCTGCCTGAAATCATCATCCAACCAAATTTGAAACAAAAAAACCTGTGCATAATAACTAGCCTAAAATACTCCTAAACAAAGCTAAATTACAAAGAGAGAGCCCTCTCTGGTTGCAGGTAGGCTAGGACCTGTAGCTACAAGATTGGTTAGTGGTTACCTCGGTCGTATTCCCTTCAGGAGGCAGGGAACAACCTGAGTGATAACAGGTGAATAGGGGAACCTCATTATCTTATTCTTGATAGTAAAAGAAGGAAGAACTACCTAACGAAATAAGTCCATGATGTTATAATGAGAAACATAAATAGAATTCTCAGATTCATACCTGCTTGATAAAGGATTATTGTAAGTTTTCTTCAAAAGCTATACATGTTAATATAAAGAATTAATAACCAAGAAAATTGGTTCACAGAAAGAGTTGTTGGGGATCACGGTTGGCCAATCCTAAGAGATGTGGAAGCCTTGTATAAAGTGTGCACACTGCACGAGGTGGGGACATGTTCAATGTGCACACAAGAGATAGGTGAAGAATCTACTAAACAAGTGGAATGTACACGACACAAGATAGAATATGACTTAAAATTATGGTTAATAGATAAAGTAATCCAAAAATTAAGAAATTATATAGATGAATTACAAACTATCAAGTGAGAATAGTTGTAATACTGCTATTTTAAGAGCCCAAGAGACTAGAAAAAAGCACCATGACACTCAAAGAGGGTTCTAAAATGATGAATAAACCATGAGCCTTACATAGAAATGAATAAGGTAAAATGGATCAAATCTAAAATCAAGATTTAAAAGACGAGGTTTGAGAGGTGAAGTTGAATAGACCATGAAAATGGTGACGAAATCCTTGATTGGGCATCAATTTAAATATAAAAACTTTGTCACATTAGAGATCATTATTATGGTTTTGTCAGAAACCTCATAAATTAGATGTCAAATGAAATAAAAATGACTATAAATTGGTCGATTGTAATGATATCACTAGGAAAATTAGGAATCTTGATAAGAATTAGTTTGGAGTGACCTAACATACTTTAAAATGAAAAACTTCTAAATGGTGTAGGCCAATATTATACAAATCAATTGAGTGAGTTAAAACACAATAGTGGATAAGATGTAAAAAGAAAAGGATTGTTATAGGTTTGGGAAATTATACTCGTCGCTTAAAACATGAAATTTAAGAATATCAAAGCACTCTTTAATTATCTCAGTTGTTGCTGTGAATTCCTCATTTATGTCCTCATAAATTATACTTTTCGCTTAAAACATGAAATTGAAGCGTATAAAATTACTCTTTAATTATCTGAGTTGGTGTTGTGAATTCCTGATTTATGTCCTCATACTTTTATCAGTTTACGGAAGGATATGGAAACAAGTGGCAAAACCAAAAAATGTACTTGAATAGGTCCACCTTTAAAGAGAACTAGAAAATAATATAACCATGGACGTGGCTAAGATAGTAGATTGTATTACACATAAGTATGCATGATAGATGCATGTTTGACACGATGGTACCAAAATAACAACATAAGATAAAATGAGGCAACTAGTCTATTAATTATGATTTCCTCTTTGAAAGAAATATGAAAGGAAAAGTGGTAATTCCATACTTTGAATGATGGATTCAATAATGGCCACGTCACTTCCTATAACTATGAATAAATGTTAAAAAAAGGATTTATGGTATTGTTGTGATGCTATATCGAGGTTATTGACCTTGATTGGATGCATCTGGATAGTTTGTTGGGTGCAGGTGAAATTCATTAAGCACATGTCTAGCATGTATCAAAATGTGCTAGAAAAGGAGCATGAAATAAATTTAAGCGTATGTGTGCTTCAGAGTTAAGCTATCACACAAAATGAAGTGAAGTGGAAACACTTGCTACTGAAGTGAAGGTTGTAGGTATGAAAGACAATAGGCATCCCCTTTCTCTCTTTAGAAAATATTGAATTTCTTCTGATAGTATGGAGGATTCAATAGAATATTAAAATCACATAGTACCCACAAAAAAACTATGCAGAAAAAAATAAAACAGACGTGGAATTCAAAATCGGCGATCATTTTTATCGAGGGTAAAACCAAGGAAAAGTACCTTAAGAACATGAACGTGTCCAGAGTTAGCACCACAATTTTTTGGGACTTTTGAAATCTTGGGCTTTATTATTCTAGTGGCCTATGAGTTGGCTTTACCCAACAATATTAAAATTCATAATGTTTTTCATGTATCTTTATTAAAGAAATATATTCAATATATTCCCCATGTGGTTGATTGGAAATTGATATAGCTGAAACTCGAAGGAGACTTTCTACTAAAGCCACTCAGCATATTATATCAAAAAAAGATTTTTCTCTAGAATTAAGTCGTCACTTGGGTTAAAGTGCAGTGGCAACACTTTACACCTCACGAGGTGACTTGGGAGCCCGAGGATAAAATGAAATAATCTTACCCGACATTGTTCGATAACGATGAAAATTAATAAGAATCACCAAATATAATGTTATTTTAATAGGGGGAAATGTAATACCCCTTTGCCTCTATATAAATATATTTTGTTTCTAGACTAAACTATTTTTAGATTGACTCGATAGGAAGCCATGGTGGACTTGAATCAAATAAAAAATAGAGTATGATGATGTAATAAATGAATTTTATTAATGGAAAAAGAAAAGGCTAGAAATTAATTAGTAAAGAAACACTTGAGTAAGAGGTGCTTGCCAAACTAAGTTAACTGCGCGCGCGTTTTGAACGCCTGGGCGTCCATCGAAGATCTGCTGCCTCGCTCCAGCGCTCCCGCCGGCTCTCGGTCCCCATGGATCCCCCGGATCCACCAGGGGGGGATCCAGCTCTACAGCAAGCCTTCTCAAATTTGATAAAATCCCTGCCTCAGCAAAGGCCAAGGCCGACGGCTACCAAGTTTGTCAAAAAACTCGATGTGATTCAAGAAGTTCTTCTGCCCCCGGCCATCCCTCGCATGGCAGCAATATCTCTTGCAGAGAAAGGATTAATCGGCCAGTTTACAGGTCTATGGCCCTCACCCAAATCTGTCCAGCGATGGGTTGAGAGAAACTGGGCTGACAAGACTCAAGGGAAAATCTCGATAAGGTTCTGTGGCAGAGGTTATTTCACCTTCCACTTCGAAACCAAGGAGGACAAGGACTTGATATTTAGAAATGGGCCTTACTTCATGGACTCCCGAGGCCTCTATCTCAACAAATGGACCCCGGACTTCGACCCAGAACTAGATATTCCAAGCGCTGTCCCTGTCTGGGTCAGGCTTCCTCACCTTCCTCTCCACTGTTGGGGAGATGACTCGGTCAAGGCAATAGGAAATGCGGTAGGAAAATATATAGACCGCAGCGAGCCCAAGGACAACATGCAGGCCTGTGCGCGAATATGCGTTGAAGTAGATCTGGGACGCGGCCTACCGGAAGCAATCAAATTGAAGGTGGACGACTGGTGCCATATCCAACAGCTGGACTACGAGCAGATACCCTTCAAATGCAAGGTATGTCATGAATACGGACACTTTGCTAATAGATGCCCAAAACTTATAAATGTTGAATCATCAGAGCAGGAGGACCAATGGGAAACGGTGAAAAGAAAAAAATCTGCCTCAACCCTCAAACAATCTGAATCTGAGCAACCGGGGCCATCCCATCATCCACATCCCCACCCTCCCTCATCTAATCAGCGTCCACCCTCCTCTTCACAGCAAGCCCCTCCTCCTTTCCCCTCCTCTCCTCCTCGTTCCACTGACCCCTCCATCCCTCCGTCTTCAAACCCTTTCGCTTCCCTTTCTGAAGAAGATCCTATTCAGGACCCTTTATCTGATCAGCATATCCCTTCATCCCCCCATACCTCTCAGCCCTCCCCGGACACTACTTCAACAAGAATCACAAGAAGCTTATCAAAGGACCTAGGAGCATCTAGTGAGATTCCAAAAAAACATGGGCCAGGAAGGAAGTCGGCAAAACAGCATAGAGAAGAAAGCGCGCAGAAGGATATAGCAATGGGATCACAGACACCGATTGAAACCTACATTCTAGGAATTTCGGACAAGGAAAACAATATCAAAGGCAAAGAGAGGCGAGCACCTCTGCACACCACTGGTAAATCATGATGAAAGTGCTGTCTTGGAACAGCAGGGGACTAGGGCACCCCTCCAAAAAAGCTGCCCTCATGGAGTTAATCCACAGTGAAAAGCCTGATATCTTACTTATTCAAGAAACAAAATTAGATCAGTCCGAAATCAGCAGACTCATTGGCCAACAAAAACAGTACGGTGGCTGCACCAGTGAAGCAAGAGGAGCTTCAGGAGGTATTTTAACAATGTGGAACATCAGCAAATGGAGCTGTAGCCTCGTCAAAACACAGCAGCATTGGATAAGTGTTAAATTGGAAAACAAGGACAATGGCACAGAAGTTAAAATCTACAACATCTACTCTCCCAACCACTTCAGGGAAAAAGAAGTTTGCTGGACTACCTTAGAGGAAGATTTAGAAGAAGAACGTGATAACAACCTCATCCTAGCAGGGGACCTAAATCTGGTCATGCACTCAAATGAAAAAAGGGGAGGGAACTTCACTGCTGATCATTTCCGAAACCGGCTGGAACACATCATGCAAGAAAAAGACCTGGTTGATTTAAAGCCCAAGAACCGCAAATATACTTGGAGCAATAGGCGGTTGGGAGTAGGTAACATTATGGAAAGACTTGACCGTTTCCTTGTTAATATCGCCTTTCTGTCCTCATTCTCCAACGGGCAGTCAGACATCCTCAATACTTCTGCCTCGGACCACTACCCCATCACTCTTACCTTGCAAAGCCAAAGCCACCTCGGCCCCCTCCCCTTCAAATACTCCTCCCTTTGGAACCAAATTCCAACAGCCCGTGACATAGTCAAGCATGCTTGGTCACAGCATGTGGAAGTCTCCCCAATCTTCATTTGGGAATCAAAACTGAAGCAAACGAGGCAGGCGCTAAAGACTTGGGCAAAGACCAATTACAAGGAACCCGAGGCAGCTAAAAAAGACATCAAGCAAAACCTTGAAAAAATACAGCAAAGTATTGAAGCGGAAGGACTCACTCAGCAAACAAGACAAGAAGAGATCAGATTGTATGCAGAGCTACGCCAAACAGCTAGAGATGAGGAAATTAAATGGAGATTAAAATCTAGGCAGACCTGGCTGCGTGAAGGTGACAAAAACACCTCTTATTTCCATAAACAAGCCACAATCAGGAAGGCAAGAAACACAGTTAATGCAATCAGAGACGGCGAAGGGAACAATCATGAAACTCAAGATTCTATAAAGGCTGCTGCAACCTCCCACTTCAAATCTCTCCTGACAGAGGACAAAAATGAGGAGGATTTCTCAAACTTCCTCCAACATATGACCAGAGAAGTCACTCAAGAAATGAATAACAGCCTCACCCAAGAAGTTCAGGAGGATGAAGTTAAAAAGGCGATCTGGAGCCTCCATCCGGACAAAGCCCCAGGTCCTGACGGGTTCCCTATCTGCTTCTTCAGAGAATATTGGTCAATGATTAAAAAGGACATTCTCAAGATGATTCGCTGGGTCCTCAGGAAAGGCAAACTAGGGGGCTATACCAACTCAACATATTTAGCTCTCATCCCAAAAGAGAATAGACCGATCACTTTCTCTAGATTCCGGCCTATATCCCTGTGCAACTCTGCTTATAAAATAATCACAAAAATCCTATCCTCAAGACTCAAGCCTCTCCTTCCTTCCTTAATTTCGGAAAATCAGGGAGGTTTTTTAGCCAACAAGCACATCTCCGACTCTATCCTTTTGGTACAAGAAGCCATCCACTCTAGTCTTAGTCGAAAGGAAAAAGGATTCATCCTTAAACTTGATCTTGCAAATGCCTTCGATAGAGTCAGACACTCCTTCCTTTTTGCTGTTTTGAGCAAACTGGGATTCAATGCATCCTTCATCAATATGGTCAAAGCCTGCATCTCAAATCCTTGGATCTCGCCTCTGGTGAATGGAAGACCTTGTGCAGCCTTTCAATCCTCCCGAGGCCTCAGGCAAGGCTACCCCCTTTCTCCCTACCTTTTCATTCTCATGGCTGAATCCCTCAGCAAAGCCTTGGATTACAATCGAAGAACAGGCTTAATTACAGGTATCCAATTCGAGCAGGGCACAAAGAACATCAACCACTCCCAATTCGCCGATGATACCCTCCTGATGGGTGGTGCATCGACCATCATTGCCAGGCGCTTCAAAAAGATCATGGACCAATTCATGGACTGCTCCGGAGGAAGAATCAACCAAGTCAAAAGCTGCATCTACGGATGGAATGCAACAGCTCACACCATTCAAAATATTGCAAATATTTTAGAGGTCTCTTACAAGATCGATTGGAATCATTTCACCTATCTAGGGATGCCGGTGAGTAAGGGTCCCCTGAAGACTGAAACTTGAAACACAATTCTCGACAAAATCAAAAGGAAAATCCAACAATGGGGAACCATGTGGCTGAACCCAGCAGGCCGTCTTGTTCTTCTCAAATCAGGTTTGATTTCTCTCCCTATCTATCGTTTTTCATTGTTACAAGCTCCAATGAACTTCCATCACAAACTGGAGAAGGCCCTTCGCTTCTTCCTCTGGCAAGGAGGGAAATCGGAGAAAAAAAAATTCAACTTGGTTGGCTGGAAAAATGTCATCCAGCCCCAAGAAAAAGGAGGCCTCGGAATAAGGTCCCCATATCTTTTGAATCTAGCTCTCGGGGCTAAAATTGTTTGGAGATTAATCACTGGGGGTTCTGCCTGGTGGAAATCAGTCTTAGAAGCCAAGTATCTCAGCAGTTCTAGGCACAAGCTCCTGGAAGCTAATATTCCCAACAGAGACAGCTCCAACATCTGGAAATTGTGCAAGAAAATTATCCCACTCATGACCCAGCATATCTCCAAAGTTCCTGGAGAAGGAAGTAGCATCAGCATTTCTAAAGATAGAATCCTAGGCCAGAGCCCCATAGGATCCAAAGCAGAAGCAATTCCAGCCATAAACTGGTTAAACAACAGAGGAATATGGAATTTAGCCCAAATCACTAAGTGGGGAAGCTCCTCCCAAGCTTGGATTGGCTGGACTTTGCCCAACTACCCAAGGGATCTGGAAACAAGCTTCATCGCTCTAAAAGACCAACTGCACAGTAAGGCACCTATTCATAAGGGAGGCAGAGATAGTTTTCGATGGGACCCCACAGGAACTGAATACACAGCCAAAGCAGGGTACCACCATTTATGTGCCAATACTTTTCCGCAGGACACATGGAGTCATTGGAGACTGGTTTGGAAAGCGGAAGCCCCTCCTAAAGTAAAATTCTTCTGCTGGCTCCTTCTGAAAGGTAAGATCTTAACAGCTGAGAACCTTAAAAAAAGGGGCATCCTAGGCCCCTCTAGGTGCCCAAACTGTCTTCAAGCTGAAGAGACAATACAGCATTTGTTTATGGAATGCCAAGTGGCTGCAAATTGTTGGAAAGAAATAGCATCTGTGGGGGGAGTAGAATGGAATCCTAAGCCAAACATAGCAGAGACAGTCCAAAATTGGAAGAAGCTTTGCCCATGGAAGAGTAAGAAGATCAAATTATCTCAGAGGATATGGAACACTCTGCCATTAACTCTTCTTTGGAACATATGGCTAGCCAGAAACAAGAAAGTGTTCCAAGACAAAGGACACAATTCCAGATATATGTGTCATAAAACTATCAGCTTAGCTGTAGAAGCTGTGACTATTCGCTCCCACAGCAAAGTCAATCTCAGCAGCTTCAGTGCAGAAGAAAGAAATTTGATTAATTATGGTAGCATCATCAGTGCCCACGAACAAGAAAAGGATAACTCAAGCTCAAAAGAGACAATCACAGCTTGGAAGCTGAGGCCTAAGGAGGAAGAATTCGCTCTTTGGTTGAGCAACTGCAACAAATATTGCCTCTTCTTCGATGGTGCCTCAAAATCTAACCCCGGTCTCGCAGGTGCTGGAGGCATCATATGCAACGCAAATGGTGAGTCTATCTTGCATTTTGAATGGGGATTGGGTGACCTATCCAACAATCGGGCCGAAGGCCTGGCTTTATTCCAAGGACTCAATCAAGTGATCAATCTGGGCATAAAGAAAGTGAACGTTTTTGGTGACTCAGCAATTATTATCCGGCTCATGGAGCAAAAGCGGACTTCACCAAACATTCTGCTGCAACAAATCAACAACAGAAATCAAGTTCTGCACAGCATGCTGGAGGAAGCCCACTATTTTCATATCCTAAGGGGACTCAACAAAAAGGCTGACCACCACGCCAACAAAGCCTGTAATCGACCCAAAGGCCAGCTCAGCTGCAATGATCACTTAACTATCCAATTGCTGCCATGAAAGACGCACATCTAATCAGCTCATGTGGTACCCCTCCCAATAGAATCTGCCACAGTAACCAAATCACCAGATCAGAGGTCAGAACAGACCAGAATGATAGAAATTGTATCAACAGTCGGCACAGAAGCTCACTCCAAAGCAGGGGAATCAAGACTCATAGATCAGAAAATCGTCCTTGTCACAGAAAAGTCGATCTCAGTCAAGATATGAGCAGAAATAATCAGTGGAGCATCGGGAAGTGTAGATCCCTCTCCCGCCCTCGTATCTGCAGAAATTCTTTAAATATCCCTTCAGCGCAAAAGCTACAACTCACAGTTGAAATTCCCTGCGGTAAACTTGAGAGAGGAGCCTATTTTGCAGACCATCTTAGTAAGCCAGATATAAGTAAGATAGTTGAGCGTTTTAGAAGTTCCGTTCTCACTGTGTCAAAAAGTGGGAGCGCTATTGAGCTTAGCCGATTCCCAAGCGGTATTAGCGACAGCTTCAGGCACTTAAAGCGCTTTCTCCTAAGTGCTCTTATTACCTCCGAGAGCCTTAGTAGAATCCCTATCAACAGCAAAGTGAATCGACAACATCAAGGGCAAAAGCAAAGGAACAACGCTACTACTCAGACAAAGGATACAATGGAACGCCCAGAGGATTGTTTTCACTGCCGTGACCTGAACATGGAGTTTAATGAAGTCCGAGCTCAACAGAGAGCCTTGGAGGACCTAGTTCGTAGCATGGAGAACTGGATGGAGGACAAAGTTCGTATTTTGGAGAATCGGCTGGAAGAGCAAGTCAAGATCCTCCATGATAAGTATAGAGCAGAAATGAACCTTTTTCTGCACAGGGTCCATACCCTCCATGAACAGTTCTGCGATTTACACAACAGATGCGCCCACGCTGAAGAGAGGATTGAAATTCTCAAGAATATGCTGGAAAAGAAAGATGCCACATCCTCCTCCAGTGCCAAGCCAATCGAAGCTGATCAGGATCCAGAGGGATCAACCGCAAGAAAGATGAGCCACATCGAGATTGACTAATCATGTTTTGTAAATGTAAATTTTGGGGACAGCAGTATGTCAAAATCTATAGCAGCATAAGTAGCAATAGTAGCAGTCCAGTTAAAGTAAGGACCAAGGAAAAAGCCCTTTTTATAATTCCTTGGCCCCAAAATGCTCCTGAAGCATCCTATGTAAGGCTTTAGCCTCATCTTTTTTCAGTTTAATGAACAGCACCCGACCTTTGTCTAAAAAAAAAGAGGTGCTTGCCAAGATCTGGAAACCAGTGTGGTGGATAGGATCAAAATAATTTTTCCTTAAAAGCTCTCAGTTGTAGAAAAATAATAAGAAATGGGAAAGTAAGATAATTCTTCCTTAAAATCTCTCAGTTTTAGAAAAAAATTGAAAAATGGGAAAGTAAAGCATTGCAAGAGAGAAAAGAAGGCTTGGAAGAAAAATAAATAAAAGTAAAAAAATTATAGAAGCATGGGTTGGTAGACCCATGGAAGGTAGGACACTCCTAAGAAAAATATGCTGAGAAATAATGTTTAAAATACATAATTCAGAATCATAAGAGGTGGTTGATTCCAGGAAAGTGAAACTTAGCTTAGGGGGAACCTAAGGATTTAGTTCAAGGTTGGGAGTAAAAGTGTTTTCCCAAGTCAATATTCACCCAATAGTCGGTCATAAATTCTCTTTAGTCTTAAATTGTGGATTTTGTATATTTGAAACCCAAAGTTAAACTTAATGGGTATTGTTTAAGAAATTTATTAATACATATCTTGAGGTATGCTAGAGTTATTATAATGGATGAAATGGATAAATTAGTAATATTTTATGTGAGCATGGGCTTTTTGTGTATATAGTCTACAAAGTTTAAATGTGAGATAAAAATTGTAGCAGGAAATGTGAATTCCAGATGTCTGTTGGGGTTATTGTGATTCTATTATATATTATTAATGAATACATTCTTACACTTAAATATGAATGATGTGTAAATCCACGAAAAATATGGTCCTCGATAAAATAAGTAGTAATTAATATTCTCATGTGAATGTATAAGTATGTTATGTCCTACTAAGTTATCGATTGATTGCTTAAGCTACACAAATCCATTTTAATGGCTCACATGCCTGACTGTATTTGAGAACTGTGGATACTATAGATAACAGGTATTCTGAGTCAATAAAAAAATAATGGTTATTGAAAATTGATTTTTTTTTTAGAAGGGTGTTAGCAGTAACCCTCATAATCTAGGTACTAGTTCAAATTGGTTAGGCCATTATGAATCCCACATGGTTGAATAGTTTGAAGAGAAAGAAAATAATCGTAATAAAGGGAGTATTTTGTAATTTCATACCATTCATCTGGTGAGACTCTTTCTCACAAAACAAGGTGGGATTTAGTCTTAAGACCAAATCCATGCTACAAACCACCCATGAAATTATCTAAAATAGGAACAATTAGCTCCAGTAGTTTTATTAATGAGAAGTAAGGCACCACTGCAAAAGTAAACTCAGTTGAGGAAACTGAGTTGCACTTATATAGTATCCCACATCTAAGATGAAAATAAAGTAGATAATTAATAAAGAGGGTTATGTAGTTTATACTAGTTATTATACAAAATATGTAAAACCGAGGAAAACTGGAAGGTTGACTTAGGGGTTAGTATATAATTCATAATTTCCAAAATGATTTCTTGACCATGAATCATAAAATCAAAAGATATGATGTAGAGTTGTCAACAACTGTGTTATTAAATGTCGATTCCAAATTAACTCAGAAACCTGGGTAAATCACAACACATTGACAAAGGTATAAAGCTATGTAATTTGATGAAACCTCATTCTAAATAAATTGATGTACTCTTTGCAATTGTAAAAAAATAAAAATTGAAGAAAAGCTATATGCAGCGAAACATGTAGCCAACTATACCCAAATAAATCCAACTAAAGTACTAATATTTCATTGTTACATTATTTATATACTTCAAGATTCTTGAGTAGTAAAATAAATATGTCGGGTTGGATCTTATAAATTATAATAGTCAAGGAGGATATTTAAGGCCACATCACAATTTATAAGAGTCAAGGAGGATATATAAAATAAAAATGAATATTGTCGAGAGAAAATGCAACCCATATGCACAAGAACTAGAACTGTAATCTTCATTTGAACCACTTAATGACATCATCATATATAAATAAAAGTTATCAATTTAAGGAATATAAAACCATTCTAAAATTCAAAATAAACCATAATGTAGACAGTGGGTAATGATAATTTACAGACTAATGCCCAAATTGGTGATAGTGAGTACATCACTTCATGTGTTCTTTCTGAAACTGAAAGGAACTTCCTTCCAAAATAATCAAAACAAGATTGTGAGCTATTAAACAAATCCTCCATTGTATATGGTGATTAACACACAGGAGAATCATCATAATATTAGAATAGAAAATATTTTTCTCATGCGACAATGTGTGGGTTGAAATCCACTTTAATTAACGACCCCAAGCTCATCACTAAAGGGTTCAATATTTAAGGACAGGGATAGAGCACCAACCTCGAGTGGGAATAAAAATATATCAGCCATCAACGAACAAAAGATAAAAACTTGAGTGCGATTAGCTAGGAACTTCCAAGGTTTCCATTATGGTACCTAGATAGGGAGAGATATCTCAATATTAAACCTTTGATGGAGTGAGAAAGTAGGGAAAGAATATAGGAATTAGGAAGGAAAATAAAAAATAAAACAAAAGAAGAAACCATCAGGATAGAAGGTGGCAGATTATACTTGGTGAATGGATACTTGATCTATGTCTTCTCTTGTAGGCAAGGAAGAATATCTTAGTGCCCCAAGAAAAAGAAAAAGGAAAAAAAACTTAATGGTTAACATTCAACTTGAGACAAAAGTACACAAAATAAAAAAAATCATCTGAGAGGGAAAAAGGGAAAACTCGGAACAAATCGACCTAAACCAAATGAGTCATAGGACCTGCTTCATCTGGTTAAGTGGCGTCAACCCATCCACTTTTTCATTTTGACCTTTCCTGATGATAGTACACTACACACATGGGCCACTTTGGATAAGTTATTAGAAACATTGCCTCTATTTCCAACACCATCATAACCTGTGACAGAGGGGCAACAACCAGCCAGAACTTAACAATAGGAAATAATCGATAATAATAAAAAAACAAAGCTCATGGTAGGCATACGCAATTCCCTCGTCTTAAAACAAGACTCGTCTCAATGCCAAACCGTTTTCTAGATGTTAGTTGACATAAGGGAGAGAATTTCAAAGGAAGAGACACCTTTAGCAGTTGTAGGAAAGATGACGAGGAGGAAGACACCTTCCATCATTCTACAACCCAAAGATGTTGGAAAAGACACATAGGAGGTATTAGGGTTTCAAACCTCAAATGCATATCGTTGGATCTAAGTGAAACGATCTTGGCAACCCATTATGCTGCAGTACACCAATCCTAAGGCAGGGTAAATAAGCCCTTAGAATTCACATCAGGGGAGGTGGTAAACCACATGGGTAGGGTTTCATGGACCCAATTAATTGGGCGAACAAGTCAAAGGATTCCACTTGGCATATGATTAGAAGGTTTTGGAATGTCACATTGAAATTAAATGACATACCTCTCACAGAGTGCAAGACATATATCAGTATCCTGGAGATAGAACTTTGGTTATTGAAATCAATAAATTAACATGGTTATAGTAGGTTCCATCTATGTGATGATTACGTAAGAAAAAAACACTCCGTCATTAATAAACCATTAGAATTCACATCAAGGGAGGTGGTAAACCACATGGGTAGGATTTCATGGACCCAATTAATTGGGCGAACAAGTCAAAGGATTCCACTTGGCATATGATTAGAAGGTTTTGGAATGGAGCATTGAAATTAAATGACATACCTCTCACAGAGCACATGATGTATATCAGTATCTTGGAGATAGAACTTTGGTTATTGAAATCAATAAATTAACATGGTTACAATAAATTCTATCCATGTGATGGTTACATAAGAAAAATCACTCCATCATTAACAAATTTTCTTGTCTCTTCTACCATGGTAAAACTATAGGCCTTTTAATATTTAACCTTTGGCTGAAATGCCAATGAGGGATGAATACACAAACATAGTAATTCATAGTAGCTCCTTAAAAGGAGTCCACACTTAGGAACAAATAATATCATAGGAAATAGATTTCACATATAGTGTGTTTAAGGACAGAACAACTCTTGGAGTTTTAGATAGAAACCAAGGAAGGAATACAATGATAACAGTATTATCTGTTCATATGTATATAAAAGAATAATTTTTTTTTGTAGAGGTGTTTATGTGAACACATGACAGTCAAGCCACATTTCTTAACCCTTCAACTTTTAGACAACTTGTAGCCCTCCCTCACCACAATATTTTTTTATAAGATTTGCCACAATTATAAGTACAATTTATCCCTCATGACTTAATAGCTTAAATTCTCAATATTTGTTTTTTTCCATTTAACACTTCTCGCAACATATTTCATTATGTGATCTGAAATTAAAGAAGAATGCAACAAATCACACATATAACCATAAATACAGAGATGCAATAGAAATAACACTTCATTTCATTAATATCAAATACTAAAATATGCTTACATACAGAATGGAAATAAACTAGCTCAACCAATGGTAGATTATCTCTTAGAAGAGATGTGACAGCTACATGTCTCTGAACTATGTTAAAATGAGGCTCTAATGCCTATTTATTATTGATAAATAATGGAAAACCACAAACATAAAAAAACCTAACCCTAGGAGATGAAGTGCCAAAAGTGTGTGCTCTGTTTGGGTAAATTGGGACATCATCTTCCTGGGTTCATAACTGGGCATACGATCTCTATTTGGCTTTCATAATACCTCATTTCAAATATCTCGAAGAGTAGGCCGAGTGCTTATCTGTAATCTAGCGAGGGACTTTTTTAGTCTCTTTTCATTTTCCATAAAAACGTCATTTAAGGCCTCAAAATGACTCTCGAAGTTCACGACCCAAAAAACTTCCAAAAATAGTAAATTGTGCTATAATTAAGGAAACTAAAAAATGAAAGAGACAATGTTGGGGATCCAAGTGGAATAGGTGTGTGGTCACCAATATTCACTTGGATCAGTCCTCCCCCATTAGGAAGAAATGGTCCCCATTGTGTTGAGTGCCTCCATGAGATGGGGAAACTAAATCTATCGAATTTGGTCCCTCGCGAGCCACTTGCATTGGTCTAGGAGTTGGCCAGCTTTAACAACCCGATAAATTTGGATCTTCTATTGGCAATTTTTCTTGATCTGTGTGTCTATGATCTAATCAGTTGTGGCATGTTCCATGAAGTATGGCT
The DNA here is from genome assembly GCA_031772625.1 of Pinus tabuliformis. Taxonomy (NCBI): domain Eukaryota; kingdom Viridiplantae; phylum Streptophyta; class Pinopsida; order Pinales; family Pinaceae; genus Pinus; species Pinus tabuliformis. Next base: position 1,146,957,284 of record CM062817.1, read on the forward strand.
TTATCTCTATTGGTGTGAGTTGTTATTCAATATCGGATGTGTCGAAGAATGGTAGAAAGTATAGCCAAAGGAAGTATACATTCAACACTAGGTGAAGACCAAGGAATGGTGGAATGATGAACTCGAAGGCATTATCCCCTACAACCTTGGTGATGGTGTATGGACCATATTAGAGTGGGCAAAGCTTATGGTGGGGTCCAATGAGACATTCCTACTACAAATCATGGAAAATTTTAGGGGCGAATGTTCGCCCTTAGGCGAAATTAAGGGGTTTTAAATTTTTAGTGGGCGAATATTTTGTATCATGGTACATTTTTACAAATCGCCTCAAATAGACCACCTTATTTTACGGGATAGGGTAAAAAAGGTAAATTTAGCCCTTGAAATTAGGAGTTACAACCTTCTATTAGCCCTAATTTTCAAGAATATGTTTTATTTAAGTGAATCCTATGGGCCAAATACCATATTTATAAAAGAGGTATGGTAAATTAATAAAGATATAAATAAATGAGAGGTATGGTAATTAAATAAAACATTTTTTATATTTACTCCATAAGTCACCTTATATACATGCAAGGGTGTAAACAAATAAAAATATAAATAAAGTGGAGGTATGCTAAATAAATAAAACCTCTTTTTATACTTACTCAGAAGGCATGGTAAATAAATAAAAATATAAATAAACTAGACGTATGGTAAATAAATAAAACCTCTTTTTATATTTAGTCCATAACCCTCTTCCTATTTATGAAGGCTCAAAAAAGAGGTTTTATTTAAGTGAACCCTATGGGCCAAATAACATATTTTTAAAAGAGGTATGGTAAATTAATAAAAATATAAATAAACGAGAGGTATGGTAAACAAATAAACATTTTTTATATTTACTCCATAAGTCACCTTATATTTACGAACACTCAAAAAATACATTATATTTAGGTGAAACCTATGGGTAAAATACTATGGGCCAAATACCATGCGCTAGATTATTATTAATACCATGCAAAAAAACATTATTAACCCTAATATTAGTATTAATAAAAATAAAAATGGCACATGGTATTGACCCATGGTATTCACGTGGAATGTAGCCTATTTAAATTGGGGAATTAAACCAACGTAAATCCATATTTACTTTGGATCTACTAAGCCCCGAGAGGGATCAAATATTGTGATATGAAAACTAGCATAGAGTGAAAAAATATTTGATCCCTCTCAGGGCTTGGTGGATCAAGAGTAAAAATGGATGTTGTAATTTAATGTATGTTAAACATTTTAACTTGGTTAAAATAAAAAATAAAATTAAAATCAATTATTAATTTTATTAATTTTTATAAATTACTAATAGTAATTTTTAAGCTCCAGCTTTATGATAACCCATGGTATTGACCCATGGTAATACCATGGTATTCATGTGAGCATAAACTATTTAAAGGGGAAATTCTATCATCTTAGATCCATCTTAATTCTGGGTCTACCAAGTGCTCAAAGGGATAAATAGATTTCATCCCCCTAAGAGTGGTAGATGTGGAGTTAAGATGGATATAGGTTGGTTTTTATGATAATGAAGATATTAAATAGACTTAGGAAATTATATTGTAAAAGCATCTTAAGGTGAATGGTTAAAGCTACATTTAGTCACTTCACAAAATTTAGTAAAAAATACCAATATCTCCATTAATATTGGTTTTTAACTTTTTCTGATTTAACAAAAAAAATTCAAAACAATGAAACCTTATCACTCTTTCTGCATCACCCTCACAAAAGATTTCTCACCATTTTTCAAACATTCTCAATATGATATCTTCATGAAAAAGTTTAGGTACTGATGTTGGATTAGTTGTTTGAAGAATAAGTTGTTTTGTACAACCTTTCATCTTTTGTGCTATTCTTAGTTTGTCCTAATGATTTGTACGGGTTGGAGCCACTGCACCATATTTTCCTAAAAGGTGGAGATTGTTCACTAAAAAGGAAATTAATTTGCATGTTACAAGGCTATTAAAAAATGCGAGACCTATGAGGGTAGTGAATTATGCTAATAAGAAATTTAGATTGGGAGAGACGTATTTAAATTTTATTATTTGATTGAAGATTTCCAATTAAAATAATAAAAAAACTACATTTATATATTCATATATTGATTGGAAAGATTCTCACAATGGTCACTTCTTTCAATTAGATCCCCTTCAAGCCTTTGGGATACCTAATACTTTCTTATATAATATAGTTGGGGCTTGCTACTTGTTGGCATGTTGGGGTAAACAAACTTGATGTGTTTTTTTTTATCTCGTAGTTGGAGTATATGGAATAAGAAAGAAATTTGATAACTTGAAAAAAGTGGTAGCTTGACAAAGGCTGTAGAGAAAAGATTAATCTCTCCTACCTTGATAGAACTCATTGTCAATATCAACACCTACAAGAACTTTGTTGTGGAATATTATCAAAACTAATAGAAGGATATGAAAGAGTGTATTGTAAGAACCTTGACAAACATGGCCACTGAAACTTGGAACATTGTTTGTAGGAAGAGAAACTTATGTTTCTTTTTTCCAAACATGTATGTTAGTATATTACAGTTTAATGAATATGTTTCTTATTATCATATATGGTTTCATACTTTAACAAAACATTCGCCAAGACTTCACAATGTTTTATTATTCAGTAAAAGATTTGCCAAGATATTACAAGATTTTATAATTTATTGAAAGATTCTCCATCATCGTACAAGATAATATAATCTGGTGAGAGATTCAGCAAAAAAATTATATACACATATTATATTATTGATAAAATCGCCTCTGATTTTTCCTATGTATCATGGGGATTAGCCCATTTATTATACATATAACTTTACGGTGGTTCTTAAAATTTTCCCTGCTACAAATGTAGCCAAACTTTGTCGCAAGCCTCGAACTTGTGTGATACCCGATGTTTATCATGGCGATGCTTGTACTTAGCATTGTTTCTATCCAATATATCATGGAACTACTGGCAGATGTGTTGAATACACTCAAAGAAGTTGTTAGCCCCGTCGACTTCACAATCGGCATTAGTGGAATTTGGTTGAGTAGCTTCAAATGGTATGGCCACATTAATGGGACATAATGGCTGAAATCACATCCCTACTTGAAAGGGGTTGTGGCTTGTTGAGATGTGGGGAGCTTTGTTGTAGATGTGTTGGACATAGGGGAGGCTTTCATTCCATATACATGGATGATTTGAGTTGCACATGTGTAGAATGTGTACGATCATCCTGTTGACGACTTCTGTTTGGCCATTAGTTTGGGGATGGAAAGTTGTGGACTTAGTGAGTTTGGTATCCACCATCAACTAGAGACTTGAAAAAAATGCACTTAGGAATCTATTTTCCCAATCTAAGACAATGGAATGTGGGATCACAAAGTGTACCCACACTTGGTCAAAGAAGAGCTTAGAAAAGGCCTCTTATGTAATACTCTTCTTGCAGGTCACCATAATGGCCACCTTAGAGAATTTGTAGATGACTACGAAAATGCAGTCGTTTCCATTTTTAGTAGAAGGAAAGCCTAACATATAATGCATGGAGATGGATTCCCAAGGTCAACTAGGAGTAGGTAGAGGAGAATGTAGGTCTTGCTTCCTGGTTGTTTTTTTGGCAACGATGCAGGAAGTGTAGGATTTATTGTACCTCCCAACATCTTGATGAAGGTTCGACCAATAAAAATAATTATGTACTATTGCCACTATTTTTTGTACTCTAAAATGACCAGTGACCGAATTGTAGTGCACCTCCCAAATCACCTTAGCATGATCACTTGAAGGAACACATATGTATCCCAGGTGGGATAAGAGTGCATCCTGGAGGTGAAAATTTGGAACTTTCTTACCTTCGAGGAGTGTTTGGTGTGTGCTACTAAACTCTGGATCACTCTAATAGAGATGCAACCACCTCGAATTCTTGTGCTCACATGAGTCAAGTAAAGTGATCAACACCATGACTTGTGGTTGACTGAGGCAGTCTACAACATTCTTGGTGCTGTACTTATTGTACTTAATGTTAAAATGGAATTCTTGCAAGTATGTGGTCCATTTTTGATGGCAATCATTCCGCAACTTCCCTTGTGTTTGTATGAATTGTAGGGGTTGGTGGTCTGTGTGGATGACCATTTCCTTCTCAAGTATATAATTCTTCCATTTGACGATAAGCCTCCACAATGGAATACATTTATTTTTCATACGTAGGATACTTATGGACTGTGTTTAAAAGTGTCTCATTATGGTAAGCCACTTAATGCCCAAGTTGAGTAAGAACTACACTAATAGCGTAGTCAGAGGCATCTCTCTTGATCTGGACTTTATCCAGGACAAAGAATTAAAGGTATTACAGACTCATGTGCATGGATGTGCCTATGTTGCTTTATGCAATGGATCGATAAGATTGCGAAATACATAGACACTGAGGCAGTTAGAGAAAACATAATAGGAAAACATGTAAACAAAACAAGTTTAATAAGGAGTTCACCCAATGCTCCTGGGCTATGTATCCAGGTCCAACCTTTAGTGGTGGCCTATCTATTATGTTTTCAAAGCAGATTTTTTACAACAGTGAGCTCAATTCGAGTCTCACTAAATAGATATAAATCACTAGGACTGGACTTGAATCCCCAAAGTCTCTACAGTAAACAGACTCTCCTTACTGAAATTCGACCTCTATTGGTCACAGTACTATGAGCCCAATCTGATACTCATACATGACAGGCCTATGCTGAGGATTTCGCTTGAACCTCTCAAGCCTTCTCTGGAGTACACAGACTCTCTGACTCTCTCTGGCCTTGTCTAGCTCGATGCTTCCTTCAGGTCAGCTCGGCTTCTTCTTTATGTTATTTGCTCTTAGCTTTCTGCATCTAACTAACTCCTCCTCTGCTTCTGTCAGTTCATGGATTTAAAGCTAGTCCGTTTTCTTGACTATTCATTTCCGCTTCCCGGCTTTCTAGTTTCCCTGCCTCGGTCCATTTGAATTCCTCTATTCTGCATCATCATCACTATGTAATGCCTCACAGGGAGGTGGCCACCTGTTTCGTAACAAACTAAGTGTTAGTTCTCTTGGACGTCTGTGAAACGACCATTTTTACCGTTAGCTCCAAGAATACCCACGAACATGATCCCTCTGCCAACTCATCGTTCATGTTGAACTTCAAACTTTATACAACTCAACCTGTTTACCCCGTTGAATCTAGTCATTCAACGGATCGCATTTCCACTGTCGATTTGGAGCTTCTAGGCCCTATGGTCTCCATCCATATAGGGAGGGTAAATAGCATGACATTTACCTGTCCGATGTGAGTGGTTTTCTCTCTCTTCCATCAGACACATGTCACCCAGTGTGCGGCATCAGGCAGGACTCGGTTGAAATCGCTTACCACTCGAAGCCCTTCTAATATCCTGCTAGTTTTGGTGTGGGTCACGCCTCTAACGGAATTGGTGAATTCTGTACGGTTTTTGACTTTTTGGGTCCAGGTTTCTCAGGGATTTTTCTTCTCGAAGGGGTTTGCCCAGTGATATGCAATTAGTGACTTGTGACATATCGAAAACCTCCCCCGTTTCTCAAAAAGACCTCCCATTTCACTGTTTTGTGACAGCGCGCATTACCATGGGCCAACGATTTGTGTGCTTGACTGAGGATCCTCGTTTCTCTGCGATGTTCACAATTTACAACTGTTCTAAGGGTATTCCTGATAAGCTCGACCTTTGTAAGGCCTTGAAACTTTGGCATGAATTTTACAGAGTTATGAAAACTTAGAGGGTGTTTTAGGATCTAATTCAGATCACGGCCTTCCCACTGAAAAATCTTTTGGACAACCAAAAGTTGGCTTTTAAGCATCAATCAAGTGAGGGTATAGATTCCCTGCTTTCCCAATTTCTATCTAGTTCGCAATGCTTGGTTTTGAACCTTTGAGTCCAATCTTGAGGTACTCAACATCCCCTCTGCGCGTGGTTCTCACCTTCCTGTCCATAACTGTATCTTCCTGCAACTCATTGAGATATTCAGGCAATAGATCATCAATAGAAGACAATTGACTCTGCTCTTCGGGATCTTCAAATAATGAAGGTTCAAATCGTCTCAAGTTGTCTGCATTAACAACTGAGTAGATGTGGATGTACGCTGGTAAATCAAGGTGAAAAGCATTCTCACCAATTTTCTCAAGTATCTTGAAAGGTCCATACCTTATTGGCTTCAACTTCTTACCTTCACCTTGCATTCTATCTTTGCTAATATACAACCAGAATTGATCACCAACTTGGAAACTATCTTCCATCTGATGCTTATCATTCCTTGCCTTGTACTTGGCTTGGCTCTTTTCCAGCTATTCCTGTACTGCCTGGTGAATCTCTTGGATTTGTTCAATGAACTTGGTTTCCTTGTCCACATCACTCTGTCCATCAACTACTATGTCTTTACCAAAGACAAAATCAAAGGGAGACCTTGGTGTGAAACCAAAACAGGTCTCAAAAGGAGATCTTTGTGTAGAAGAATGTTTAGCTCAGTTGTAAGCATGCTGCACAACACATAAATGTTCATCCCAAAGCTTGGGATGCTTGCTGCAATAGCCTCTAAGCAACTGGATCACTATCATGTTGACCACTTCTATTTGGCCATCTATTTGTGGATGAAAATTTGTGCTCTTTTTTTAGTCTGGTGTCCATCAATTCCCACAAAATCAACCAAAATTTCCCAATAAATTGGGTATCTCGATCAGATATAATGGAAGTGGGTAATCCAAAATGAACCCATACATGCTGAAAGAAAAACTTTGCAGTTTGTTCAGCTGTAATTTGTTTGTTACAAGGTATTAAAATACACATTTTGACAAACCTATCAACTAAAACATATAAATAGTCATGACCTTTTCTAGATCTAGGCAGTCCTCCAACAAAGTCCATGGAAACACTTTCCCAAGGATGAGAAGGAACTGGTAGTGGAGTGTACAAGCCTAGTTTTCTATTGTTGGGCTTGCTTTTAGCACACATAGTACACCCTCTTACATATCTAGAAACTGTCTCATTCATTTTTGGCCAATAACAAAATATTTGCAGTTGTGCAACTGTTTTACTTTCACCAAAGTGACCCGATATTAGAGAAGTGTGTGCTTCTCGAATTATCTTTACTCTTTCAGTTTGTGGAATGCATAACTTCCCAAAATGATACAAGAGTTGGTCCTTAACATGATAATCTAATTCTTCTACTTGTTTGCCTTAACTTGAAGTTGCATATACATCTTTAAAATCTATATCTTGGGCATACTGTTCAATGTAGATTTAATGCAACACTGAATTATGCTTTTGTATAGTAGATGCATTTATGATTGGTCTGGACAACATGTCTACAACTTTATTGTGTATGCCCTTTTATATCTGATGACAAGATGAAACTGTTGAAGAAAACCCATCCACATATAGTGTCTTGATTGCTACAACTTAGTTTGGGAGTGTAAATATTGAAGTGGTTGATGATCAGTATGTATAACTGTCTCTTTTCCCATTAGGTAATGTTTCCACTTTTTCACACTCTGTACTAATGCATACAATTCTTTGTCATATGTGGTATAGTTAACTACTGCAGAACTAAATGTCTCAGAATGATAACATATGGGTTTACCGTATCGCATCAACATTGCTCCCATGTCATAGTCACTAGCATCTGTTTCAATCTCAAATGGTCTTTGAAGATCAGGTAGTGCTAGCACTGGTGCTGTACTAATCTTTTCTTTCAAGGTGTCGAAGGCTTTCTGCTATTTTCCTCCCCACTTATTGAGGAGTAAAAAGGGTCTTTTTCACCTTTATTTACCCTACATTAATTATCAATCCAGGAACGATTTGTTATCTCAAAGAGTGTACTCAGTTTGAGGCAGTCATTTGTCAGAGTAATGCTAGTAGTATAGTGCTTTAAATACAAGAGTAAACAGATGCTTGGAATAAAATCTACTTACAAAAGAGAAACTTAAGACTCAAATCATGCATTCAGAAAGCTACAACAATCTATCAGTCAAGGGTACACTAATGGTAACTCTTCCATTTGTAAACTGAAGTAATTAAAAAGCAATCAAGGAAAGAATCATCAATCTGGGAACTGGACAACATATGTTAATGTTCACTATAGTTTCAAATCATTATGCACACCAAAGCAATGATAATTCAAATGACAGGAAATGGAACAATGACTAATCTTATTAACAAGATTGAACAGCAAAACCTTAACCTACAGAAATGAATGAAGCAACAATTGTATCCTACAGGAATTGAGTAACCATCTTTACTTTAGAAATGATTTTAACAACAAACAGAAATAGGACAACAAACTAACAGAAATGAAATATGGAACAACAACTTAAATCAAATGTAAATGTACAACAAACTAGATCAAATATTACACACGGCACTTTGATATTGAAAGGAACAGTAATTTGAGCTTTGATACAACAAGTATGAATCACAGTTATAAAGAAACAGTAGTTGTGATCACGATGGAACAACAATCACATTTAAGAGTAAACCATAGATAAATACAATAATACCAATTTATGAATAAACAACACTGTTACTCTGTAATCAAACGTCAAAGGCAATCTGTAAGGAACAACAATGTTATATGATAATACCATTTGTTTAAAGGAACAATGATGCGATATAAAGTTAGAATGAATAGCATAACATTCTTGTTGCAGAGAATAACATTACTTGTTCAAGTAGAAATGAAATATAGTAGAACTGATATGTAAAACAGTAAGGAACATTAGATTACTGAACATAGCGAAAATAAGAAATCAAACCACACATGAATCAGAAATAATGATACAGGAGCAAGTGTTCCACCAGGGCTGGGCCCTTAGACTCTAGGGACACAATGCTTAAGATTACTCCAGAACCAAATATGGAACAACAACCAAAGTTTATATATTACGCATCAAAACAGAGTTACAGTAATCGCTCTTAGAGAGAGTCGATGATCAAAGTTCCAATTACAACAGTGAATTTCATAAAACAACAATACTTTGTCCTTCATGCTAGCAATGCTGCCCCCTTCTTATAGTAGCCGAGTGGAGATATCAACAATACAGAGAATCGTTAAGGTAGTGATCCCTCAGGATCAAAGGATCCTGAGGGATTCGCCAAACTGTTAGCTCTTAGTTATCTTCTTGTCCTCTTGCGCTGATTTGGTATCTCCTTTTCCTTTTCCTGGCTGATACGCTCCAATTTGGATTGCCTCGTTTGAATGCGGTTCCTTGTCAAAGGGACAACAATTAACCTTGTCTTGTCTTTTCCTTTAGAATGGCGATCTTCCATTTTCTCCTTTTTCTGCATAGGAAAAGGGTAATTATTAGTCATTTTACATTGCATACAAATATTCTAGACTTTATCATAATCTTTTGCCATATACTTATTTCATAATGTAAATAAGTGATGAATGTAAGGAAAAGATGACAAAATAAGTGGTAATTACATACCTTCTCTAGTGCTCAACACACCCCCCTGCGTACCCTTTTCCATGCCCTCATGAAAACATTATAATTGACATGCAAGGAAGTGAGGGAATAGGTTGAAGAATGGATCTCATGAGGTGGTCTACAACCATGATTGCTAGCTAGGAATTTAAAGAAATGTCCTATCTGTCCTTCAAGCATTTCATATAAGGCTTGATATCCTGGTGCAGGGTGCCAAATAATTGGACTTCTGAATCTACAGCATAACCAGGATGGTCCTTCTCTCAAAGTGAGGTCACCATAGAGACTCAGGCGGTCAGCAGCTAGCTTAGAATTCTCATAATTGAATGGTTCTCAGTTTTGGATGTTCTGATTAGAAGTCTGGTATCGAAACTTGGCTACTGCTATGGCAAGGTATTTGATGGTAAAGAAGTATTCTATCCCTTTCTGTATGAGTACTGTGTGGATAGGTCCCAATGCTTCAATCACTCCCTGAGTTCTCATTAGGCTCCTATGTTTATTCCATAATTGCCGTGGGTCTCTAGGTTCTCCTCTCACCCATAAGTCTAATCCATTTTCCTGTCTTTGAAAGACGTTATAGGCTTTAAGCCACTTTATTTGATTAACACCAAAAGAAATAAATGCCTGCAGTTGGACATCTCCCACAAAAGGGCTAGGGTTCTGATCTGTTTCTCCATCTAATACAAGATTGTGCAAATAGAATTCACATAACAGTCACTGAACTTTCTCCCCATAGTGCTTACAACAGTTTATGAAGTCATCAATAGTGTTTATTTCTATAGGGACTCCTACTTTGATAGCTTTAATTTTCAATTGTAAATATCTTTCCATTAAAAGCAAAGCATAGTTCCTAGCAGGTGCCCTACACGCTAGAACATTAGTGTACAAAGAGCATAGGGTATCCATTTGTTTGATGACTATATATAGTCTATGAGTTACCTTTTTGACTCTTTCTTCTTCCTTTCGCCATCCTTCGAAGGCCTGGATTTTGGATAAGTTAATGTCCCTCAGCTGCTGTTGTAATTTCTCATACTTTTCTCGAGAGATAGTCTACTCTGTAATTTTCTCTAATACTTTCTGGGCTTGCACCAAATCCTTTTGCAGAGTTACTGTCCTCCGGTCACTATCCCACATAGTAGTTGTAAGTAGGAGATTTACTTGAATCTTCTTATTACATTGTCTCGTATTTATGGTTCGAATTTCCTTAGAGGACTGTGCCTCTGTCTGAATTTCTTTGTCACAGGCCGATATGTTATCTGTTTGTACTTCGACATGGGCAACAACCAAGTGCTGTTCCTTTCGGTTTTGAATGGCAGGCTAGACTTGAGTCTTCTTAATATTTTTCTTAAGGGGTTTTGTCTGAGCGGTTGTATGCTTTACCATAGAGTTCCCTTTTGTCTTCTTCCCCATTTTCAAAACCCTTATCTACTGCCGAAGTTGCTTAATCACGCTAAGCAATCTCTACTGTTCCTTTCACAATCTTCTAATTTCTTCTGTTTTCCTGGAAGGAACAACTGTTTGTTTACTCGGGCCTGGACTTTGTACCTCAAGTGTTGTGGTTTCATCTTGGCCAATTTCCTTATTTTCTCCTTGGGGTGCTTCTTCAGTGCTATGCTGATCCAATTGTTCAGGGGTAGAAACCCTAGCTTGCTCTGCTGTTTCCTGAGCAGCTTCTTCCTCTACCTCCTCTTCATCATGAAATTCTTCTGGTGTATTCTAACTAGGAACAGATTGTTCCTCTTCTCCTGCATCGTTCTCTTTCCCGGATACACTCTCATCATGAGCAGAGTGATCCTCTTCTCCTTTATCTTCATCACACAGTTCTTCGGACGCACTTTTTTCATGAACAGAGTGCTCCTGCGATCTTTCTTCTTCATCACACAGTTCTTTAGATGCACTTTTGTCATGAACAGAGTGCTCCTGCGGTCCTTCTTTGATGTGGGGGTTAAGTGGGCTATGAGCTTGGGCATATTCGCCCATATTGGCTAGAATCTGCACCAACTCATCTTCTTGCAGCGGGTTTTGCAGTGGAATTCCACTGCGTTTCTCTGCTTCCTCTTCCTCCTGACTGGATTGTTCAGTCTCTTCCTCTGGTTCCTTGTCATTCTCCTCCAATTCTTTTTCGTTCTCCCCACCTTCCAATTGTGGGGGTTCTTCGTCTCCAGAATCGTGTATTTCTACAGGTTGACCACTATCTTCCTGGTGATTCCTCAGCATTCCCCTGATTCTTTCCAGTCTAATAGATTTCCTTCATTTCAGAGGTCTGCTTGATGCACCAGTATCATGTTTCCATTTTGGGGCTGGCAAGGTCAGTCCTTCGTCTATTGCGAAAGTCAATTCTTCCCAACTGCTCTATTGTTGGGCAAGGTTGTGGCTGACTATCAGTCGTATTAAGCCATGGTGACTTACTACCGACTCTAAGTGGAAAGATTTCTTCATGCTTCGGGCGAAATCATGCAATAAATAATTTAAAAACACAGGAAAATTCACAATGCACTTTTGTTTTAACACAGCTAAAAGTTTAAGATGTCATGGTCTTACCACGTCCTTCCTGCCGTCACAAGTAATGTAGCTCTAGATAAATTTTTCCAATTCCACCCATGGCTCTCCCAAGGTTGGTGGTAAAACTCCCTTCCCTTTTACAGTTAGGTTCTGCCCTTCATCCTGGAAGATTTTCATGGCGTCCTGCAATCTCACTTTTTTCAGAGTCCACACAGATCCCATGGCCGACAGTCCTGAAAATTCTGCAATTATGTCGTCAGTGACTACTATCTATCTCCCTCTCACCATGGAATAATGTTCATCCAGGTTCTGTAAAAACTCAATTGCCACAGTCTCATTGGATTGTTGTATGCAGTTAAGATAAACTAGCCATCCTACCCTTGTTAGGATCTCTTGTGCAGCATCAGAGACCATCAACACCTGTGGCTCACTGCGAATTGATCTTCCTCCCATGCTTGGCACACTGTAAAAAAAGAACACATAGATGGCAATGGAACAACAGGTTGTTCAAAATTTTTAGCTCACTATTAGCAAACACATAGAAGATGATGGAACAACGAGTTGTCCAAATTTCAAATTTACTGCTAATTTTTGCAGAGCAAAGCACGGAAATAACTTCGGAATAGCAGGCCATGCATATTGGGAAACAAAATACCGTTAAGCTTTGCTATTCCTGAGTCATTAATTCTTCGAATGATAAGGTGACAAGTATGCTAGCAAATTATGGGGATCACCTGGTCACCTTCGCCCCCCCTGCAATGTGGTAGGCCGACCTCGGCCATCAAATGAAGAAGCAGCGTGCTAAACTGCCATAGTATAGAGTCATTAAGGAACAACCTATAAAGAAATGCCATGTTTAGAGCGACGAGTAGATTGCCGAATCGAGGCATATAATAGAATCGCTTAATAAATAAGGAAATGTCGTGATATGATTCGAGAATTGGAGGATAGGATAGCTAACATGCACAAAAGGTCCGATGCGGTCATTATCAACTTTTTCCGTCATAATTGATTTGTAATTGATTTTCATGTTTCAAAGGTTCCGAAGGGTTATATACATAATCTCATTCGAAAAATTTATAAAGATATAAGAAGGGTTGTATAATTATTATTGGTGTATAAGAAATATGACTTCAATACCATCAACAGAGCTCTGTTGCCCACATGTGTCCATAACCTTGACAGAGTTGTTTATTTCACCCTTGGAGCCATAATCCTTTGTGTATGCCTAGGAAAGTGTTGTGCAATGTTAGAATGGAGGCCATTATGCTGGCTTGGTAACTAGATGAATCATAATTCCATTCACCAGGAAGGAGTGAAAGGTGGGCAGGCCGGCTCGTGATGAGACCTCCTATTCCAAGGACTCTTTATTTTTTCTGATGTGCCTCTTGGATCATATCCCTGGTGTGGTGGCCATAGTGGGAATGCCACTTCACTTTCTTCCTTATGATCATGGTAGGCTGGCTCTTGATGAGACCCCTTATCCTTCATCTGACAAATCATGTTAACAATCACATAAACATTTTTCTTTTTCTTCCTTTTTCTTTTACATAACACCTTTCCTATTTATATACAAAGGGTGGTTCAACACTCAAGAGTAGGGATGGTGGAAGAAATCTTAACATCTCAATAGAAAAAAATATGCCCTTATTCTTATTCAATAATAATGATCAAAGAGAATTATGGGGATTTAGAGAGAACCATCATGATAAAAATAATCAATCATATTGGTATTAGTTGAATAATGATAGCAAGGTGATCAATAGTTGAGTCCTTTCCTCTTTTCCTCTTACCAATTCACAACACTTACTTCTAAAGATAGTGATTTTTATGTAATTTGTTGATTTCAGTATCCTCTAGTTTTTGTATTCATTGCATAAATGTATAGCTGTGCTTTAGATGACCATGACTCTAAAAAATGATCTAAATGGTAAAACACACAAATGTACTTTGGAAAGATAGAACAGGTACTGCATACAAAATCGCAAGCAAAAGGAAAAATATACTCGAAACTGTTGTGCATTAAGAGAAACAACAGTTGTCCCTTAATTGGAATAGCAAAGAAAACAAGCGCAAAAAAATGAGAAAATGTTGTCCCTTCAGAAAGGAACAATAGAAAAATGAAGGTGCTGTTCCTTTGGAAAGGAATAGTAGAAAATGCAAGCACTGTTCCTTTGGAAAGAAACGGTAGAAAACGAAAGTGATGTTCCTTCGGAAAGGAACAACAGAAAATGCAAGTGCTATTCCTTCAAAAAGGAACAATAGAAAATGAAAGTGTTGTTCGTTTGGAAAGGAACAACATAAATGCAGAAGTGTTGTTCCTCCGGAAAGGAACACCAAAACGTGAAAGTGTTGTTCCTTTGGAAAGGAAAGGAACAACAAAACGGCAGAAATGATGTTCCTTCGAAAAGGAACAACAGAATGCAAAAGTGCTATTCCTTTGAAAAGGAATAGAAAAATGGTGGAACTGCTATTCCTTCGGAAAGGAACAACAAAATGCAGAAGCGATGTTCCTTGAAAAAGGAACAACAGAATAGTGAAAATGTTGTTACTTCTGAAAGGAACAACAAAATGTAGAAGCGATGTTCCTTCAAAAAGGAACAACAGAACAATGAAACTCCTGCTCCAGAAAGATACAACAAAGTGGTGAAAACGTTGTTTCTTCCAAAAGGAACAACAAAGTGCAAAAGTTTCAGAAATGCAGAAATATGTACAGAAAGTAATTTACAGAAACAAAATAAAAGAATTATGTACAAAATGTAAAATCGATCAAGCCACTTAATGAACCAAAGGTGAGGAAGATTTCTCTTCCTCAACCAAAATCTACATGTCAGAGTCTTCGCGGAGTTTCTGGAAGAAGGATTCTCGAGTGAGTGGTTTGTGGTATAATCGAACTTCGTGGCCGTTTGCCTTAAAGGTATGTCCTGATCCACCAATGGTGGTTAAAGTAATGGCACCATTATCATGTACCTTTTGGATCTCATATGGTCCAAGCCAGCGAGTCTGGAGTTTCCCCGGAAAATCCTGAAACCTAGAATCGTATAGGAGCGCCCAATCTCCTTCATGGAAGACTTTCTTTTTGATGAGGGCGTCGTGCCATTTGGTTCTCTATTGTTGGATCAATGCGGTATGTTGGAGAGCAGAGAGCCTGATTTCATCCAGCTCATTGATCTACTGTAATCTTTTAATTTGGGTCTCTTTTAAATCTAGACCGACTTCTTATGCTGTTCTCAAGGTCTGTATTTCAAATTCGATTGGAAAGATGGGTTCCTTTCCAAATACTAGTTGATATGGTGAATAACCAGTAGTGCTTCTCCATGTTGTTCTGTATGCCCACAAGGCTTCCAACAATCTTGTAGCCCAATCACATATGTGTGACGCAATGGTTTTTGTCAGTATTGCTTATATTGCTTTATTCGTTCTCTCTACTTGGCCATTTGCCTGCGGGTGATATGGAGAGGTAATTTTGTGCTGAATATGATAGTTTTTCAATGTTGCAACAATTTTATTACCAGCAAACTATGGTCCTCCATCCATAATTATATCTCTTGGGATGCCATTTCACACAAATATGTGGAACAAGAACTGTATGATGGAATCCTCTGTAGCTCTCGGCAATGCCTCTGCTTCAACCCATTTGGTGACATATTCTGTTGCTACCAAAATATATGTTTTCTGGTTTGATGATGGATTGATTGGACCAACAAAATCGAGTGCCCATCGTTCGAATGGTTCAATGACTAGCTATGGGTTCAGGGGCATTTCATCGGACTATCCAGGGCGTCCTGCTCTTTGACAACTGTCACAAGCTTGAACAAATTTCTTTGCATATTTGAAGATTGTGGGCCAATAATACCCTATTTGCAGGACTTTGTGACCAGTTCGTTGATCTGTGAAATGTCCACCACATGGTCTGTCGTGACAGGCTTTCAAAATGTCAAAAATTTCATCTTCACGAATGCATCTCCTGATGTGCATATTTTCCCTTGTATGAAATAAGTAGCCCCCAATCCAAGAAAATCGGGTACTACGCTGGACAATCTACTTTCGTTCATTGGGGGTCACATGTTTTGGTAATTTGCATACTGCTAAATAATTTGCAACATCAGCATACCAGGGTGTTTTAATAGTGACAACGAACAAATGTTCATCTGGAAATTGATCTTCGACTGCTGCTGCATCCACTGACTTGTTGGCATTATGATTCTAGTTTGGCTCTCTGGTACAGGTGTTGTACTTGATGGCAACTCACTCAAGTGGCAAAAATCTGTTTTAGGCTCTCAAAATGATGGAAAATAAGAGGTTCGCAGGTGCATCGTTCAAAAGGTGCGGACCCGCAGGTTCGCCGTCCAGGAAGTGTGGACATACCCGCAGGTTATCCGTTCATAAGGTGCGGTCCCCCAGTTCACTCACTCCAATGCAGAGAAGCGCGCTCACGTGGGGTTTCTTATGTTTGGCCCTTGGTATTTAGCCCGTCGTTCATGATCCTATGGTTTTGGCCCGTGGTATAGGATATAAATTATTTGAACCCCTGTTTGGATCCCTTGTATTGGTTTTTGTTGGTTTTGTCCCATGGTTTGAATAAGGTCTTGCCTATAAAAAGGAAAAGAGATCACTTGGCTATACACTTGTGAAATTTGAATATCTTAAAATCTGAAATTTTGGGTGATTGGTTTTAAAATCTAGATCTAAATCAAGGAAAAAACTTAAGGCAAATCTATTGATAAGTCGTGATCTCTCGGGCGCATGATTAGATCTATGGATCTGACTGTCTGTGGCACATTGGAAGACTGTTAATTTGGCCTTAATCAGAGGTTCGCAGGCGATCCACAGCATGAGTGTGGGGGTACGCAGCACAGGAGAAGGCGCAGTGGGGGGGTACGCAGCGTAGCAGAAGGCACAATGCGAGGTACACAGTGCAGAAGAAGGCACAGTGCGAAGGTACACAGGGAAACAGAAGAACAAGTTGCAAAGGTATGCTGTCAGACGGATAGTGTAGGTGCGGATCTGAGCAGAGGTACGCAGGGTAGCAGAACGAGTGGTGCAGAGATACGTAGAGAAATAGACCGACCAGGTGCGGATCTGCGCAGTTTAGACACAGAAGAGTTGTGGGTATTCGCAGGCCACTATTGGTGAAGTTGCAGACCTATCTTGAAACATTTGTTGGCTTTCTTTTATCTATTTCTGCAGAGTTTTGGGTTTAGATTTCTGGTATTACTTTTCTGTTTACAACATTCTGAGAAGTTGGGTGATTCATTGGTTGATTGTATAAGGAGATTGGGTGATTTTCATGTACTTGATGATTATTTGATATTCTTGGATCCAGTTTGAAAATTAATGAAATGTGGTCCTTAAAGAAGTAAAAGAGAAAAGGGGGTTGTAGCTCCCTTCCAGGAGAGACTGGAAAATGAGAGAGAGTTGTAGCTCTCTACAGGTTGCAGCCTGCGTACTGGTAAAGGACTGCACCGGTACAAAATCCTTGTAAAAGAAGTTTCTATTTGAAAGAAGATAGAGACATATTGCAGCAGGTGGTTTTCACCCACATTGGGTTTCCACCTTATATCTGGTGTTCTTTGGTGTGCCTATCTATTTTTCTTGTTCTTGTTCATTATTATATGGCACTGACATACAAATTAATGATCAATATATGAAGAATAAATTAAAATATAAATCTGAAAGGTATATTGAAAAGAATTTGATAATACTGATTCACCCCCCCTCTCAGTATTATTTCCAACAATTGCTATCAGAGCAGGTTCTTCAGAAGAAGCTTGATCGTTTGAAGAAAGATCTTTCATCATGAGCAACTACGAGAGGGAAGCATCAATCAGGCCACCGATTTTTGATGGGAAAAACTTCATTTATTGGAAGGTAAGAGTTACTGCCTATCTTCAATCTCTTGGTACAGAAGTCTAGGATATCATAGATACAGGGTATACTTTTCCATCAGCAACTCCTACAGATCCGGCTAAGAAGAAGAAATATGAAACAAATGCAAAGGCGGTCAATACTCTATTAGGATGCCTATCTTAATCAGAATTTGTCAAGGTAATGCAGTTTAAATCCGCAAAAGAGATATGGGACAAGATTGTTCTAAGCTATGAAGGAGATGATCAGGTAAAACGAGCAAAACTTCAAACCCTCAGGATTCAGTATGAAAATCTCAGAATGTATAATGATGAAAGTGTGGCTAACTATTTTCTTTGTGTAGATGAGATTGTTAATTGTATGAAAAATTTGGGTGAAGAAATAAAAGAGGTTGTTGTGGTTGAAAAAGTTCTAAGATCTTTGTCCCCTAGGTTTGAATCTAAAGTTTCTGTAATAGAAGAAAAAGAGAATCTACAAAGCCTTAAAATGTCACAGTTGCACAGAATTCTAACTGCTTATGAAATGAGGAAAGGAGGTCCATCAGACAGGAGAGAAGCTGCCTTCAAGGCTTCAGGCAAAGGAGAGTACTATGAGTCAGGACACGTGTCAGAAGAAGAAGAAGAATAAAATTTTGTCAGAAATCTTCAATGGGGTACTGGTCGTTTCCGAGGTAAGTTACCTTTCAAATGCTTTGCTTGTGGAAGAGTCGCTCACTATGCTGCCAAATGTCCTCACAAGGGTAATATTGACAAAGGGAAGGAACTTGTTAGATGGAACAAGAAACATAATGCAACTAAGAAAAGTTACTACACTCATGAAGATAGTGATGGCCTATCAAATAGTGACGAAGAAGAACGAGGTAATGATTATAAACTTTTAATGGCCTTTGAAGATGATGATTACATGGACGCTATAGATGTAGATGGTTTTTATGAAGAGATTTCTCGACTCAAAATCTGTTTAGAAGAAAAATATATGATCATTGATACTCTGCAATTCCAACTTGATGAAAAAGAAAAATCTCTTGAGAAGTTAGAATGTGAAATTGTTGGCCTTAGAAAAGAAATTGAGAAAACAAAGGCTCTTAATCTTAAATTTTTTAAAGGATCTGAAACTCTGGATGAGATTATCAATGTACAGTGTTCTCCACTAATCAAGACAGGTCTGGGTTATAATGGAGAAACATCTCAAGCATCCACCTCAAAGAGTTATCTTGATGCAGCAAGGAGGAATGAGCAAAAGCCCAATTGAGATCACCGGGTAAGGCAGGGACGAATTACATCAAGAACAAACAAAGAATACCAGGTAAACTAGGGGCAATCCATCTTAAGGGTGAATAAAAGCTACAACCAGCCACAGGTAAAAACTTCTCAATTTTCTTCAAGAATGGATGACAATAGAAATTACAATCATTTAGCTGGTAGATTTGATAATCGCAGAAGTTTCTTCAATGGCCAATGTTTCTCTTGCCATAACTTTGGTCACAAAGCAGCTCAATGTGTTGCTTATAAGACAATCATGACTAGAGAAGCTCAAAAACAAAGAAGTATGACTGGGATTACGAAAAGGACCTATAACAACTTTTCTGCCCTTGAAAATGAAATTGAATGTTCTATTTGTAATAACTTCGCTCATGAAGATTCTCAATGCAGGAGTAGGTTTTGGCAGACAAAGTAACAAGCCTCAAGCACCAGAACATGGAGAATAAAGGAACCACAAATAGAAAGATGTGGGATAGCATTTTATGCAGAAGGACAAGAAAATCTATGGTACATTGACAACAGATGTTCGAAGCATATGACAGGTGATAAAGAAAAACTTGAATCATATACTGCTTTAGAAAAGGGAAAGAAAGTTTCTTTTGGAAATGATACCCCTGCAGCCATAAAAGGAAAAGGCACTGCTCAGTTGAAAGAAAAGGTCAAAGCTGGAAATGTTTTGTATGTTGATGGCTTGAAGCATAATCTACCAAGTGTCAGTCAGATGTGCGATCAAGGAACAAAGGTAATATTTCGATCAAATGGATATTTGAAGAAGGACAACAACAATGCTATTTGAGAAAAGATGATGAACATTGGTTATGGCACCGGAGGTTGGGGCATCTAAGCTTTTCACAAATAAGGAAAGCATGCAAATACCAGGCAGTTCGTGGTCTTCCAGATATCAAAATTCCAGACAAAACCATATGCAAATCATGTCAGTTTGGTAAGCAAACTAGAACTAACTTCCCTGAGAAGGAAGGATCAGCCAGCAGGCCTCTTGAACTAGTCCATACAGATGTATGTGGTCCATTTAGGACAAGGTCACCTCAAGGAGAAGAATACTTTATATTATTCATTGAAGACTTCTCCAGGATGGTTTGGTTGGGACTTATGAAACACAAGGACGAAGCATTCGAAAAATTCAAATCTTTCAAAGCCTTGGCTGAAAACGAATCAGATCACAAAATTAAGTGCCTCATGTCTAATAGAGGTGGGGAGTTTACCTCAAATGAATTTTTTGGTTTTTGTGAAGAACATGGAATAAGAAGGGAATTCTCTACAGCTAGGACTCCTCAGCAAAATGGAGTGGTGGAAAGGATGAACAGAACAGTCCAACAAATGGCTTGTGTTATGCTTGATGAGTCTGGGACTCCCGCAACCTTCTGGGGTGAAGCTGCTTTTGTTGCGGTTGTTATTCTCAACAAAACAAATGTCCGAGTGAACAACACTCAAAATCCTCATGAGCTCTGGTATGGTGAGACTCCTTTGGTAAAGCATTTCAAAATTTTTGGAAGCAAATGTTATATTAAGAATAATGATGAACAGCTTGGCAAACTTGAACCTTGAGTAGATGAAGGTATTCTCCTTGGTTATTCTCCCCACAACAAAGCATGTAAGTGTTACAATAAAAGACTTGGAAGAATTGTTGACAACATTGATGTAGTGGTTGATGAAAAAGGATACATTCCTAGGCAAGTAAAATATGAAAATATCGAAAAGGATGAAGACTACTCTCCATATCAGATTGATGATGAAGAAGAACCTCAAGAGGCACCAGAGGAACAAAATAAGGATAGAAGAGAAGACTCCATCCAGGTACGTTCAGAAGAATCATCCAGAATCTCAGATTTTGGGGCAGAAAGAGGCAGGTGTACAAACAAGAAGAACAATTGCAGAAGCCTCAAGCTATTTGGCATTACTCTCCTCCACTGAACAACAAAATGTAAGAGAGGCATTGAAAGATGAATGCTAGGTCAAGGTGATGGATGAAGAACTTGAGCAGATCGAAAAGAACAACACTTGGGAGTTGGTTCCTAGACCAAAAGATAAGAATGTCATAGGGACAAAATGGATCTTCAAAAATAAGTTGAATGAAAATGGGGAAATAATTAGAAACAAGGCCAGACTTGTTTGTAAAGGGTATGCTCAACAAGAAGGAATAGACTTTGAAGAAACTTTTGCTCCCGTTGCTAGACTTGAGGCCATCCGAATGTTCCTTGCTCTCTCAAGCTTTCAGAAGTTCAAAGTATTTTAAATGGACTTAAAATCAGCCTTTCTGAATGGAGACTTAGAATAAGAAGTGTACATTGAGCAACCAGATGGGTTCATCCTTGGGAATGATCCAAATCTTGTATGAAAACTAAAAAAGTCTCTCTATGGTCTTAAACAGGCTCCAAGGGCTTGGTACTACCGTTTGGACAAATATCTTCATCAATAAGGTTTTTCAAAGGGATCAGCAGATAGCAATCTTTATGTAGAAATTGAAAGTGACAAATTGATAATACTTGTTGTGTATGTAGATGATATTATCTTTGGCAGCAATGAAGAAGCTATGAGTCAAAGATTTTCCTTGGTGATGCAGAAAGAATTCAAAATGTCTTTGCTTGGAGAACTGACATATTTTGTTGGACTGCAAATCTAAAAAAATGAAGGCGGGATCTTCTTGTCTCAAACCAAGTATCTCAAGAAGATTTTGAAGAAATATGGCATGGAAGATGCAAAACCAGTATGTACCCCCATGGTCACAGGATGTAGCCTCAGTGCAAATGATGAATCAGTAGTAGTGCATCAACCAACCTATAGATCTATGATTGGAAGTCTACTTTATTTGACAGGTACCCTACTAGACATCATGCATGCAGTGGGAATAGTTGGAAGATTTCAGGCAAATCCAAAGGAAACTCATCTTCAGGCAGTGAAGAGAATTTTCAAGTACCTTCAAGGAACTCAAAACTATGGCTTATGGTATCCTAGAGATACAGATCTCGCACTTCACGCTTATACAGATGCAGATTGGGCCGGAAGCGTGGATGACAGGAAGAGCACAAGTGGTGGTGCATTCTTTATGGGTTCCATATTAGTATCTTGGTTCAGCAAGAAACAGAGTTCGATTGCCTTATCTATAGCTGAAGCGGAATATGTGGCTGCTGCATCTTGCTGCACTCAACTCCTTTGGATGATGCAGACCTTGCAGGATTTTTAGATCACTTGTACTCCACCTATCTCCATCTTATGTGCTAATACAAGTGCAATCAGCATTTCAAAGAACCCAGTCATGCATTCAAATACTAAGCACATACCGATCAAGTATCACTTTCTCAGAGAACAAGTGCTTGAACAAAAGGTCAAGTTGGAGTATGTTCCTTCTAAGGAACAAGTTGCTGATATACTCACCAAACCATTGCCCATGGAGACCTTTGAATACCTCAGGCAAAAGCTGGGGGCTATTGATGCATCATCTTGTTGTTGAATCTCATCTGTTTCAGAGATTGTTGGTTGTATGCAAGTTTCATATGGGGTATACACGTACATTTGCTGGGTTGCGGATTGGTCGAAGATTGAATGGCACAGGTTCAGGGGGAGCATATATTCTTCTAATAATGCATTGTTGGCATTATGGTAGAAGATCTTGGAGGAAGTATAGAAGGAGAACATGGATGCTGATCTGAATATTGTTGCAATATGTCTCTATCTCTTTAATGGTCATTTATGGTGTATGGTGGATTATGGTTCTTCTTGAAGAAATTTTTCTTTTGTAGATATGATCTTTAGTCAGGGGGAGCATGATCAGCAAAGCAAAGGCCTAAGCATGTTCTCAGGGGGAGCATAACCCTTTGCCCTTGATGTCAAAGGGGGAGAATGTCGTTGAGGATCTTGAGGTTGCCATCAAGTCCAAAGGGGGAGATTGTTGGCATTATGATTCTGGTTTGGCTCTCTGGTACAAGTGTTGTACTTGATGGCAACTCACTCAAGTGGCAAAACTCTGTTTCAGGCTCTCAAAATGATGGAAAATAAGAGGTTCGAAGTTGCATCGTTCAAAAGGTGTGGACCCGTAGGTTCGCCGTCCAGGAAGTGCGGACATACCTGCAGGTTATCCATTCATAAGGTGCGGTCCCCCAATTCACTCACTCCAATGCACAGAAGCGCGCTCACGTGGGGTTTCTTATGTTTGGCCCTTGGTATTTAGCCCGTCGTTCATGATCCTATGGTTTTGGTCCGTGGTATAGGATCTAAATTATTTGAACTCCTGTTTGGATGCCTTGTATTGGTTTTCGATGGTTTTGTCCCATGGTTTGAATAAGGGCTTGCCTATAAAAAGGAAAAGAGATCACTTGGCTATACACTTGTGAAATTTGAATATCTTAAGATTTGAAATTTTGGGTGATTCATTTTAAAAGCTAGATCTAAATCAAGGATAAAACATAAGGCGAATCTATTGATAAGTCGTGATCTCACAGGCGCATGATCAGATCTGTGGATCTGACTATTTGTGGCACATTGGAAGACTATTAATTTGGCCCTAATCAGAGGTTCACAGGTGATCCACAACGTGAGTGCGGGGGTACACAGCGCAGGAGAAGGCATAGTGGGGGGGTACACAGCGTAGTAGAAGTCGCAGTACGAGGTATGCAGTGCAGAAGAAGGCACAATGCGGAGGTACACAGGGAAACAGAAGAACAACTTGCGAAGGTACGCTATCAGACGAATAGTGCAGGTGCGGATCTGAGTAGAGGTACTCAGGGCAGCAAAACGAGTGGTGCAGAGATATGCAGAGTAGTAGACCGACCAGGTGCGGATCTGCGCAGTTTAGACACAGAAGAGATGTGGGTATTCGCGGGCCACTATTGGTGAAGTTGCGGACCTATCTTGAAACATTTGTTGGCTATCTTTTATCTATTGCTGTAGAGTTCTGGGTTTAGATTTCTGGTATTACTTTTTTGTTTACAACATTCTGAGAAGTTGGGTGATTCATTGGTTGATTGTATAAGGAGATTGGGTGATTTGCATGTACTTGATGATTATTTGATCTTCTTGGATCCAGTTTGAAAATTAATGAAACGTGGTCCTTAAAGAAGTAAAAGAGAAAAGGGGGTTGTAGCTCCCTTCCAGGAGAGACTGGAAAATGAGAGAGAGTTGTAGCTCTCTGCAGGTTGCAGCCTGTGTACTTGTAAAAGACTGCACCAGTACAAAATCCTTGTAAAAGAAGTTTCTATTTGAAAGGAGATAGAGACATATTGCAGCAGGTGGTTTTCACCCACATTGGGTTTCCACCTTATATCTGGTGCTCTTTGGTGTGCCTATCTATTTTTCTTGTTCTTGTTCATTATTATATGGAACTGACATACAAATTAATGATCAATATCTGAAGAATAAATTAAAATATAAATCTGGAAGGTATATTGAAAAGAATTTGATAAGACTGATTCACCCCCCCTATCAGTATTATTTCCAACATGGCTTTGGCATTCATGAAAGAAAGTCAGCTACAAGATTTTCTTTTCCAGGTCGGTCTTTTATGGTGATGTCGAATTCCTGCAATAAAAGCAGCCATCTTGTTACTCTACCATTTGTGATTGTTTTATTTACTAAATACTTTATGGCAAATTGATCTGTATATAAAACAACAGGATTCCAGTGATATAATGCCTAAATTTATTTATAGCATGTATTACAGCTAAGAATTCTTTTTTAGTAACAGTATAGTTAAACTTAGCAGGAGACAAGTTCTTGCTAATATAATAAATCGCATATGGTTTTTTGTCTTCTTCCTACCCAAGGACTGCTCCAATCGCTGTGTCTAAAGCATCTAATGAAATTTGAAATGGCAGGTCCCAATTTGGACCTCTGAGTACTGGTTCTGATGACACAAGCGTTTTCAAATCCTCAAAAGCATGGTCACATTTATCTGTCCAAACAAAGTCAACATTCCTTGTCAGTGCATATAGAGGTGCAGTAATGTGAGAAAAATGTTCTATAAATCTTCCATAATAACCATAAAATCCAAGAAAACTACATACCTATGTCTGAGTGGGAGGAGTAGGTATTAACAAAATTATTTGAATTTTGGCTAGAGCTACTTGTATTCCAGTTGCTGAGATATAATGACCTAGGATGAGACCTTCACTCATCATCATATAGCATTTTTCATGGATTAGGCAAAGCCTGGTAGCAATACATCGTTGCAACACCGTTTCCAATGTGTTTAGTGCTAGGTCAAAATCATCTCTGTATGGTGTGAAATCATCCATGTATACTTCGAGCCCTTCATTTATTAAATCTGAAAAGATGCTGAGGATAGCCCTTTGAAATGTGGCAGGGGCATTGCATAGGCCAAAAGGTAAAACTCTCTAAGAAAACGTTCCCCAATGATAGGTAAAAGTAGTTTTGTCTTGGTCTTCAGGGGCAATTTGAATATGATTGTATCCACTGAAGCCATCCAAGAAAGAAAAGAATTTATTTCTTTCTAATGTATCTAATACCTGGTCAATGAATGGAAGGGGAAAGTGGTCTTTCTGTGTTGCTTTATTTGGTTCTCTGTAGTCTACACAAATCCTCCACTTCCTATTCTTCTTTGGCACCACTACAAGTGGAGAGACCCATTTTCTATCAGAAATAGGATAAATAAAGTTTACATCTAACAGTTTTTGTAGTTCGACTTTCACAATGTCTTTTAGATGAGGGTTAAGTCTTCTTTACAGTTGGCAAACAGGTCTTGAAATCATTTTCTGTATAAATGTGGTGTGTACATAACTAGGGATCGATTCCCTTCATGTCTGGGTAATCCCATGCAAATGCGTCCTTGTATTTTCTCAGTAGTTGGTGTTGAGATTGCAACAAGATGATGGAGCTTAGTGAAAAGAGTCGCCTTCACTAAGTGGGCCCGCAGGCTATTTTTGGCGCAAGTCTATTTTTAGACTATGTCTATTTTTAGACATATGGATCATGTCTATGTTTATGGATGATTGATCAAGTTGGGAAAATAGATGGACTTCTATTTTTGATGAAAGTGTGAGTGATCACAGTGTGAGTGATCAAGTCTATTTTTAGACTGGCTGTCAAAAATAGAAAAGTCAAATATTATTATCTCACAATAATATTTGGACTATAAACTTAATCTTATTCTCTTGGAGCACTTCAGTTTGAGCTATGGAAGTGGCACATGCAGCTGTCAGAAGGAAATTCATTTTTCTTATGAGTCAGTTGAGTTGTTGCATGCATGACTTCAGTTAGAACTCAAGTGAGTTGAGTTTAGTGGACTGAAGGTACAGTTGATGGAGTTGTGTTCAGTTTAACTTAGTTAAACTGGTTGTAGTTAGTCTAACTGCAGATAGACTAATGATGAGTTGTTAAACTAATTATTAACTCATAATACAACTAAAGAATACATCAGTTAACTCAGTTGCATGTCAGTGCATGTTCAGTTCAACAGGGACAGGTGGTAGAGAATCAGATTGCTATCAGTTGTGACTATAGTTGTGCACCAGATCTTGCACAATCAAAGGATTGAGTATGCCAATGAGTTTGCTCACGTATTTGGCCCGCATTTTAGCCTTTTCTCACGTCCACAAAGAGTGAGTGACTATTTTGCAGGTGAAAATCGAGTTTGGGAAGCAATTCTCATCAGTTCTTGAGCAGGTATTGAGCAGTGGAGGCAGGCAAGCAGTGGAAGAGATTTGGAGATCAGATCTGAGCTGTATTGTGTGTAACAGAGGTGGAGATACTTGTGAGAAGTATTATGCTGTGTAATGTTACATGACTCAATCATTAATATATAGATAGTGTGGGGTTTTTAGCGAGATGCTTTCCCCGTGGTACAAACTGTGTTAATGTGTGAATGCTCTTGATGTTTTATTGTTATTGATGCTGCTATATTCTTGATCAACGTAGAGGAGCTTATGTATTGTGTATGTTTTCCGCATTAGTACATGATCAGGATAATCTCCATTGAATATGTGTTAAATTATTCAAAATTTCTACATGGTATCAGAGCTAGATGATTTGTAGAAAAAATTTCTACATGGTATCGGAGCAGCTTGATTTGTAGAAGAGATTTTTACAAGATATCAAGCGAGGGTTGATCGGAAGCAGTTGAGTTGGTTGCTGGTGGAATTCGAATTTGTAGCAGTGTTTTCTTGGTGACAACGCAGCAATGTCTTTCAACGGATTGCGATTGGAGTATGCTCTTGAGGGCAGCTCAAACTATATTGCATGGAAGGACAGGATGGAGGCAGTATTGGATGATAACGGGCTGAAGGAATTCATAGATACGGATATCCCAAAGCCTACTGATGCTACTCAAGCTGATGCTTGGCAAAAGAAGATCGCAAAATGTCGAAGAATTCTGTTGGAGGGCGTGAAGGATCACATTATGTCCAGCCTCCATGGAAAGGCTACTCCATATTTGATGTGGAAATCATTAACAGAATTATTCCAAAGCAAGAGCGATTAGAGGAAGCTGGCGCTCAAAGATAAACTCAGAAACATCAAATGCGAGAAGGGAGACAGTATTCCCAAGTATCTCACGAAGTTCACTCAGTGTCGAGATGAGCTGGGAAGTGTGGGGGTTACTGTCGATGATGAGGACTTGGTGAGCTTGGCTCTCCTTGGTCTTCCGAAGAGTTGGCATTCCTATCAGGACTCTGTCAATGGTCGGGAGAAGTTGCCAGGATGGGAAAGACTATGGTCAGATCTTGTGCAGGAGGAGATCAGGCGGAGTACCAGGGACGAATCTTCGTCAAAGGGAGCTGATGAAGAGAATTGTGCTTTGGCTACCAAAGCAAAGAAAGGGAAGAGCAAGAAAGCTTCTCAGTCTGGTGCGAAAGGCAAGAAGCAGGATATGTCCAAGGTGAAGTGTTTTCACTGTCACCAGCATGGACACTATGCCACAAATTGTCCGCAGAAGAAGAAGAACAAGCAAGCTGCTGGATCTGCAGGGGGAGAGGCTTTAGCTTCTCAGTTTGAGCTTGATTTTTCATTGATCGCATGCTTGGTTTCAAGTGTGATGGGATCAGTGTGGTTTCTGGACAGTGGTGCGTCTTTTCACATGACGGGAGATAGAGATTTGTTCTCTGATCTGGAGGACAAAGATCTTGGAGTGCACATCGAGATGGACGATGATGGTAGATACAGTGCGACCGGTATCGGTACCATTTCCTTTGAGAGGGAGTCTGGTAAACCCTTTGTATTGAAGGAAGTCATGCATGTTCCAGGATTGAAGAAGAATCTCATCTCAGTGGCGATGTTAGAAGACAAGGGGTATGATGTTGTTTTCAGCGAGGGAAAGGCCTTCCTGCGCAGCAAGACAACTGGTGAGACCCGGAAGATAGGGGTTTGAGTGAGGAACCTTTATCAGTTGCATGTAGATGGATGCGTAGCAATGGCAGGCAAGGCAGAAGGATTGGTGAGCCGGGATGATGGCGAGTTGTGGCACAGGAGATTGGGTCACCTTCACCATGGAGCCTTGAAGATACTGCAGCAGATCACTACAGGGCTTCCTAAAGGCACACTTGCGCAGTCAGATCAATGCAAGGGGTGTACTTTGGGGAAGTTTGTGAAAGCCACCTTTCACAAGAAGGATAGTCGCGCCACGACGATCCTTGAGAGAATTCACACAGACGTGTGTGGACCTTTCTCAGTTGCTTCGACAGAAAAACACAGGTATTATGTGATTTTTGTTGATGATTTCTCTCGTAAGTGTTGGATCTTCTTCATGCAGAAGAAGAGCGAGACATATTCAAAGTTCTGTGAATTCAAAGCACTGGTCGAGAAGGAGTCGGGGAAGAAGGTGAAGGCTCTTAGGAGCGATAATGGTGGTGAATACATCTCGGACGAGTTCAAGGATTTCTGCAAGGCAGAAGGGATTCGTAGAGAGCTCATAGCTCCCCATAACCCACAGCAGAACGGGGTAGCTGAGCGGAAGAACAGAACGATTTTGGGTGTTGCACAGGCAATGTTGCATGATCAGGGCCTACCCCTTCACTTGTGGGCGGAAGCATGCAATACAACAGTTTATGTGCAGAACCGTTGTCCTCATAGGATACTTGGCATGAGTACACCCGAGGAGGCTTATTCTGGTAAGAAGCCTGATCTTTCTCATTTGAGGATTTTTGGTGCTAATGTTTACATGCATGTGACGAAGGATGCCAGAAAGAAGTTGGAACCGACTGCAGAGGTTGGGATATTTGTGGGGTACACTGATACGCCCCACAACTATCGTGTGTATTTGCCAGACAGTGGTAAAACTGTTGTGCGACGGGATATAAAATTTCAGGAGGAGAAAGCCATGAAGTGTTCGCTTGAGAGGGAGCTACACTTGCATGCAGATGAGGAGCTATTAGTTCCTAAGGATGAGCTTCAGGACGTGGATCAGCCACAGGACGAGGTTCATGGAGTGGAAGAGACCACTCATGCAGCGCCAACCATCAGAGGGCGAAAGCGCTTGACAGAAGCTGAGCGACTGGCTCAAGATGCAGAGAAAGTTGTAGGACCACCTACAGCCCAACGCAGGCAGAGACAGTCACCTGATCGGTACACTGGATACATGGCTCTTATGAGCAAGTGTGTTGTGACTGAGCCATCCTCTTTCGAGGAAGCTGTGGAGGATCCCGCATGGGTAGACGCCATGGTGGAAGAGTATGATTCTATTGTCAGAAACAGTGCATGGGAGATTGTTCCTAGACCGGAAGGGAAATCAGTGGTAGGTTCGAGATGGATCTACAAAGTTAAGCAGGCAGCTGACGGGAGTGTGGAGAAGTACAAGGCAAGATTTGTTGCCCGAGTCTTTTCACAGATTGAGGGGATCGATTATGACGAGACCTTTGCACCTGTCGCAAGGTATTCTTCCATACGGACGATTCTTGCTCTCTCAGCGCAGATGGGATGGCACATTCATCAGATGGATGTGAAGACTGCGTTCCTCAACGGAGTCATTGAGGAGGAGGTGTACATTGAGCAACCCGAAGGCTTTGAAGTCTTTAGTAGCGAGTCGCATGTGTGCAGGCTCAAGAGAGCGCTGTATGAGTTGAAGCAAGCACCACATGCTTGGTACACACGGATAGACAGCTATTTCACAGGACTTGGATTCTCCAAGAGTGAGGCGGATCCGAACCTATACCAGATTGTGGTGGAGGGTAAGTTGCTTATCATTGTACTGTATGTTGATGATTTGATTCTAACGGGTGATGAGCTGTTGATACTGTCATGCAAGAAGGATCTTGCTACAGAGTTTGAGATGAAGGATTTGGGCCTCCTTCACTATTTCCTAGGATTGGAAATATGGCAGCGCAGTGGTGGACTGTTTGTTTCTCAGGGCAAGTATGCTCGGGAGATACTGGAGAAGTTCAACATGCATGGCTGCAAGCGTGTTGATACTCCTCTTCCTGGAGGTTGGAGGAAGGAGGATGCCACTTCGGGAGAAGAAGTGGATGCCACTGTTTATCGACAGTTGGTGGGGTCGCTGATGTATTTGGTCAATACACGACCTGATATATGCTATGCAGTTAACTAGCTTTCACAAGCTATGGTTAAGCCTACCAAGCTCTTCTGGAAGGCGGGCAAGCATGTATTGCGCTACTTGAGAGGCACATCGGGATATGGTTTGTGGTACAGACAAGAGGATGAGGTGAAGCTATGTGGCTTCACGGATGCAGATTGGGCAGGGAGCCCAACAGACAGAAAGAGCACATCAGGAGGGGTCTTCAGTATCGGATCGACAACAGTTTCTTGGTACAGCAGGAAGCAGAGATCTGTGGCACTCAGTTCAGCGGAGGCCGAGTATATGGCAGCAAGTTTGGCTGCATGCGAGGCTATATGGATGAGGAAGATCCTGGTTGGTTTGTTCGGTTCTCATTTGGATCCTAGTGTGATTTACTGTGATAACCAGAGTTGCATTAAACTCTCGGCTAATCCTGTATTTCATGATAGATCTAAACATATTGACATCAGGTACCATCATATCAGAGATTGTGTGCAGCGGAGGATCATGTTACTTTCGTACATTCCAACGGAGGATCAGGATGCTGATATTCTGACGAAGGCTCTCACCAGGAGGAAATTCGAGTACCACCGAGGCAGGATAGGGGTTGCTGATAATCCATATCTTGTCGAAAGGGAGTGTTGAGATTGCAACAAGATGATGGAGCTTAGTGAAAAGAGTCGCCTTCACTAAGTGGGCCCGCAGGCTATTTTTGGCGCAAGTCTATTTTTAGACTATGTCTATTTTTAGACATATGGATCATGTCTATGTTTATGGATGATTGATCAAGTTGGGAAAATAGATGGACTTCTATTTTTGATGAAAGTGTGAGTGATCACAGTGTGAGTGATCAAGTCTATTTTTAGACTGGCTGTCAAAAATAGAAAAGTCAAATATTATTATCTCACAATAATATTTGGACTATAAACTTAATCTTATTCTCTTGGAGCACTTCAGTTTGAGCTACGGAAGTGGCACATGCAGCTGTCAGAAGGAAATTCGTTTTTCTTATGAGTCAGTTGAGTTGTTGCATGCATGACTTCAGTTAGAACTCAAGTGAGTTGAGTTTAGTGGACTGAAGGTACAGTTGATGGAGTTGTGTTCAGTTTAACTTAGTTAAACTGGTTGTAGTTAGTCTAACTGCAAATAGACTAATGATGAGTTGTTAAACTAATTATTAACTCATAATACAACTAAAGAATACATCAGTTAACTCAGTTGCATGTCAGTGCATGTTCAGTTCAACATGGACAGGTGGTAGAGAATCAGATTGCTATCAGTTGTGACTATAGTTGTGCACCAGATCTTGCACAATCAAAGGATTGAGTATGCCAATGAGTTTGCTCACGTATTTGGCCCGCATTTTAGCCTTTTCTCACGTCCACAAAGAGTGAGTGACTATTTTGCAGGTGAAAGTCGAGTTTGGGAAGCAATTCTCATCAGTTCTTGAGCAGGTATTGAGCAGTGGAGGCAGGCAAGCAGTGGAAGAGATTTGGAGATCAGATCTGAGCTGTATTGTGTGTAACAGAGGTGGAGATACTTGTGAGAAGTATTATGCTGTGTAATGTTACATGACTCAATCATTAATATACAGATAGTGTGGGGTTTTTAGCGAGATGCTTTCCCCGTGATACAAACTGTGTTAATGCTCTTGATGTTTTATTGTTATTGATGCTGCTATATTCTTGATCAACGTAGAGGAGCTTATGTATTGTGTATGTTTTCCGCATTAGTACATGATCAGGATAATCTCCATTGAATATGTGTTAAATTATTCAAAATTTCTACAGTTGGATCACTTTCTCTTCTTGTTCAGGGGTCAGGTTACTATTAATGTTTAAAGTTTTTCCTGGTTCAATCTCTACAGTTTTGCTATTTGAAATAGAGGTAGTAGGTTTTGTTTGGTCATGAGTGTCTTTGAGAGGATCTTCTTCCAATTCATTATCGAATTCTACCTTTATCATGTGACATTGTATGCGGGATCTAGATTCAACTTGGTTAATAAAGTTGTTAATAACATCATCCTCTGTTTTATCTTTGAAATTGAGGGCATCTTCTATAGTTAATGGGGATCTAATGTTTTTGATAAGGTATGATACATGATATTTGTTAGCTTTTATTATTGTGACACTTGGCTGGGCTGGAGGGTATAAGGCTAGATTCTTGATATTAGCCCCTCTAGTTATGGTCATACTGCCTTGTCGACAGCCAATGTAAACATCCGCGGTTGCAAGCCAAGTTCTACCTAAAATTAATGGGTGTCCATCAAGTTATTTTTTGGGGTTTATTATCAGAAATTTGGTAGGATATTCCTAGGAATCAACAGATACCATGACATCATGTAATGTGTTTTCTGGCCTAACCATTGATCAGTCAACCAGTTCTAATAAAGTGGAAGTTGGTTCTACTGATGTAATGCCCAGTTTTTGAAAAGTGGTGGTTGTTAAGATATTAATTGCAGCCCCTAAATCAACTAAGGAATTTGAAAAGGTTTGTCCATTGATTTGTACTATTACTATTGGATTTCCTGGGTCTTCATATTTGACGGGTGTTTCTTTTCTTGATAATAGATCAAATAAGGTGCCAACTACTTGGACTGTTGGGTTATTTGTTATTCTCCTCCTTGGTTTTTTTATACATAGCTCTTTCCATATATTGGGATGTCTTGGATGGCTTGGAGGAGTAGGATTTTTATGTACAGGTTTTTAAGTTCTCCCAGAATGTCAAAATCAGGATGTTCTATAGGTCGTGGTATAATTAACCATTCTGGGAATGGGGGAGAAGATGTGTTTGCTTGGTCATGAGTCTGTTTTCTAGCCACATCTTGTAATGGTTGTTCTACAGGTAACTGATTTTCAACTTGAACATTTTTATCTCCCTCTGTCTCTATAATGCACCCAGATCTTAATTGAAGATCATTACACTCCCTTAGATCGGTTTCTAGCTCTGGTGTTTCAATTATTTGAACAGATTGGACCGGTCTATTATTTGGGTTTGTCTTGGGTTGGGATAGGAGTTGCGGTCTTAAGTTGGACTGGGGGCTTTGTTGCAATGCTGGCAGTGTACGTTGAAGGAGCGAAATGGTTCCTACTGGCTGATTCATCGGTCTTTGCCAGTTTGTCTGCCAGGCTTGACTCTGTGAAGTAGGAGGGGACCATTGTGCTGGATACACATTTTTTTGATAATATGGTGGGGTGTAGGGAAAATTTGGCCAATTAGATTGACTTGCTTGATTCAACCATGGTGATGATGAAGGAAATGGTTGTTGTGACCAATTTGAGAAGGGAGGTTGATTTTGTGACATTGTATTATATTGCTGAGCATGATATTGTGGAGGCTGAAAAGAAGAAGTTGGATCAGGGAACATACCTAATTGTCGCGGCCTCTATTGACAGCGCTGATTAAGTAGGTACACCGGTTCTGGTTCTTCTTCCGCTTCTTTGTATACTGCTTTCAAACCAGGAAGTGAGGGACAACTCTCTGTAGAGTGGTCTTTTGTACAAATGGCGCAAACTTGAACCACATCTAATGGGCACTCTTTGTGGCTGTGTTTCTTTTTGCATCTAGGACAGAAGATTGCCAAATTCTATTCTACCTCTGCTTGTTTCTGCTTGTTTCTGCTTCGCTTGCATAATATTGAGCTGCATTGTCAGAGTCCCTAATATGTCATTTTTGAAATTTTCTAATAAATTTCCAAGTTCCATGTGAGTTACTCCTTCTACAAATGAAAACAACACACTAAGGATTGCATGGTAAAGCAAACTAGTGTTTTTGTTTGGGACAGCATGGTTATTCCAACTCCAGCCCCTGATCCAATAAGGAAGAGGTGAAACCAAAAGTGTTTGCTGACCCTTTTTTGGAGCCTTTTTCTTGTTATTATCCTACCAATCTATTCTAAACATGAGAAGCTACTTTAACCATCAAAAGAAATCTAAATAACAAAGCAAGATTTAAATATAAATAGCATATTTTATTCTAAGAATGCAACAAAAACACATAAAGATAATCAAAGGAGGTATTGGGCACTTGAGATGGGCCCAACCCCAAGAGCTATAGCCTCCTAAGAGAGATTTAGAGCTGGTGCAAAGCTGGATTTATCTTTATTGAGCAAGAAAAGAAGAATTACATCAAAACTGTCCACAAGGAGAACTTGAAAATGAGCTGAAAGAAAAGCTAATCTATTGCCTAAAAATCGAAATACAAACTAGCTAACTTCTACCTACAAAATGACTAACCATTGGCTACAAAATTACTAACCACTAGCTAACCCAAATGAGGCCCTAAGCCTTCTTATTTATACAAATTGAGGACCCCAACAGTCCTCCTAAACTTTAGGGACTCGGCTGCCCAAAACTTGTAGATAACAGCAGTCCTACTTGACTTTCTTGGCTTCCCTTGTGCTAATTGATTTGGTGGCCCTTGAACTCTGAGCTGATGGTGGAGAATTCGAGCTAAGGGCCCATAAATGAAGGGGACACCTTCCTACAAATCCTCTCCCTTGTTCTCCCACGAATTTGGCTGCCAAGTGCTCATTAAAACCTTCAATTTTTTCTCCAAATTGACCAAAAAGGCTACACAAAGCACACATTAGACTTGTTGGCATAATGACTAACCCAATTCACTCTATTAACATAAATATAATAAAAAACATGCAATAAACTAATGAGAATGGTGGATTAAGTCGAATTATGAGGTTGAATGAGCCCAAATAATTATCCATTTTTGGGGCTCATCATCACCCCTCTACTGAAAGTGTTGCTCATCCTCTGAGCAACCAATTTATCTCCTCATCTTTGATGGCCCTGGTGGCCTCCCTGTCATGCCAAGCTTCTGAAGTGATGCCCTCTTCTCTGTCATGAAACCATGCTTTTCTCTTTGCTTCTTCCCACTACCTGTGCTTATTTTCCTAGAGTATCTGCATGCCCTTTCTTGCCTTAAAATATAGTGGAAGCTCCCTCTTTCACTTCTCCTTCAGCTTGGGAGAGGTACTTAGGGCGGCCAACACAGCTGTTACCTCCATAGCTAGGATTTCGGCTAATTTCTCCTTCTGCTTCCCTTTTTCAGGACTTCCTGTAGAAATTCCTGTAGCTGATTTCTGGCTTCCTGTAGAAATTGTTTCAACTGTTTTGGTCTGCTTGGCTGGGGGTTCCTTCTCCTTGACCTGTTCTGTGGTTGCCTTGGGTGTGTCCCTACTGGTTTGGACTTTCTCAGTCCTTTCTACCCTTCTCTGTAGTCTTTTCTCCCTGGGTGTTGGTGTAATTTTACCACCCCCTGTTTTGGCAGCTTGGCCCTTTTCTTGTGTTCCTTTCTGTTCTTTATTTGGTGTTTTTCCCGAGGTTACAGAAGGAGGACTTCAGGATTCTCTACACAGAGTGCAGAGCTACGTCTCTGTTATGCACATAGTCATATAAAATTCACAATTTTTCACCGGTGATCCTTGACAGTGTCTCAATTTTTCTACATGAGGGATTTTAATTCAAGACCCTCGAGAAAATCTCACATGCAGACCACGAAGACAATTCCAGGTAGCGATAAGAAAACAACATTTGAATTCGTAGACAGACTTGCATTCACATTTTCCTTACCCCCTCAACACATCGAATTCACCACCTTTTGAATTATTTGCATGGGAAAGTTATGTTCAGGCCTACCTCACTGAGAATTTCCACCCTCAACGTGAACAGTCCAAGCTTCTTCGTATGCTGGGTTTCCTGTAGCGCAGCTTCCTGTAGAAACGCCTGTAGAGTGCAATATGTGGGAGATTTTTTAAAAACGGCATAAATCTAAGAAATCAGGTAGAAATCTTGTAGAGGACCACTGGTTAACTGATCTGGAAGTGGTGGACATGTGCTTCAGTTGACCGTAGTTGAGCAAAGAGTGGTGAGAGTTTCAGCCGAGCGTCATTTAACTGCAGCGTGATTCACGTGAGAGAGTGAAGTGGCCAAGTGTACGTGGCCACATGCAACTAGAAGTGTTTTTCCTGAACTGTGTGTTTCCCCCCTGTAATCACTGCCGTGAATTGAACTGAAGTTTAAACGGCCAACACTCCTCGTTGCTTTAATTTTTACGTAAGTCAGCTGTCCACGTGTACTGTGTGACTTTTGACTGAGTGCTAGAGAAGGAAATCGGCTTAACCTTGCTATATTCGTGGCTTAATCCCACCATTCCATTCATTCATGCAGTTTTTAAATTATATTTATGCAATAGAAGAACGAGTTTCAGTCACATACCTTGAAGTCAAATGGCTGCTGTGAGGTGCTGTGGCCTGTCATTGCTGCATGCATTTGATTCTATGGTTGCATGATAGTTTGGTTGATGATTCATGGCTATTTTCCTTATGCAGGTGTCCTCTGACCAAATCTAAGCTACAGGCATTTGTTTCCACGTTCAAATCTGCACCTTCAAGCTACTGCTGCTGGATTTTCACAGGACCAGAACTTTTTTTCACCATTCCTCCCAAACGGTAAACCGGATCGATCTGAAACTTGCTAAGCACGTTCCTATCATCATTATGCACCTCCCATGGCAAAATTGTGATCAATGGATGCATAGATTTCGAGAAAATAGAAAATGGTTGAATATTTTAGAGATCAATTTCTCGACAACCGTGCATCGAAATTGGCTAAAACTGCTTGGGTAGGTTACTATCACCCATATGCATATCCCCATGAAACAGGTTTTGAAACGGATGCACGGATATGGAGAAAATGAAAAAATGGCTGATGGTGATGGAGGCTGATTTCTTGGAAACCGTGCACCGGAATAGCCTGAAACTGCTCGAGCATGTTGCCATCATCCCTATACAATTCCTTGTAAAATGGTTTTTCAAATGGATGCATGGTTTTCAAGTTAGGGCAAAAACAAATTCTGTTCTAGGTAATTTTTCTTCAAGGCATCTTGCAGTTTTGTTGCATGGTATGAAAAATGAACTTGGCCTGTGATGCAGGTATGGAGATGATGGAGGAGGAGTTTGAAGATTGCAGGAGGACTTCTGAACCCTTGAGGAAGCTATCGTGTTTGCCAAACCACATTTTTGCAATCCATTTTTAGCTTCTTGTAATTTCTACAGGAAGTTCCTGTAGAAAACACAGTTTTCATAAAAGAAGCAAAATGAGGTGGAAAAAATGATGGAGAAAGGCGAGGGATGGACACAAAGGTGCTTGCAGGCCTAACCAATAGATTCCCACCATCAGATTCCCTTTTAAAATTGAATCTGGCTCACTTGAAGGTTCTACAGGATGTTTCCTGTAGAAATATAGAACTTCCTCTAGAAGGCACAAAATTTTCTTTGTCTCTGTTTTGAATGATCATTCTGACCTGAAACGTCCTTGCTGCAACCTGCAATTATTCAATGAAAATTAGGTTTATTTTTCTTTTTTCTTTTTCTCTTTTTTTTGAAAAACAACTAGGGCGCCTCATGGAGGTTTTCACCCTAATTGCCTGCCCTGGGTGCCTCCAAGGAAGGTTTTCACCCAGGGATCTTATTCCCTTTTATTTTCTCTTCTTTCCAACCCATTGACCGCCGCATGGAGGTTTTCAATCAATGAGCCAATCTAAGGCGCCTCTGAGGAGGTTTTCACCTTATATTTTTCCTCTTATTTCCATTTTTTCATTTCTTTTCTTTTTTCCCTTTTTTTCTTTTTTTTTTCTACCCTACCCTACTTGAAAAAAAAATCATTTTCAAGTGTAAGAATACTTCCAATGGAGCCATGTGCACATCGAGATTAGAGACAAAATGATGTGGAGGCTTGAAATGCATGCTTTGACAACTATCAGGATTTCAGAGACCAAATGATCTAGCTTTGGAGGGATCAAACATAGCTGAGGAAGAGAGTACTGTTGCAACTTAGTGATCTTCTGAAACCATATCTCAATATAGCTCTGATATCCTTGGTTCTTTTGCTGATCTGGATCATGTTTCATGTCACCTTCTAACATGACTTCCTCATCTTCCTCTTTTTTCTGATCTTTCTCTTGAATACATGGAAGATTTGATGGTAACCATGAAGGATCTTTCTTTATCTCTGCTTCTGATGTCTTCTCTTCATCAAGTAAAGCCCATGGTTCTTTGATTTCCTCTTCTGAATCTTCTTTTGCTTGATGTGGTCCTTCAATGCTTTCAATATAGTCTCTTTTTTGTAATACTCTTCCTGAGCTATGGTGAAGATCATTGAGCTCAAGAGCAGTTGTTTGGACATGTTGTGCCTCAGCTTTGCAATTGAGTTGAGCTGCTCCATGGTATGGTTTTGGAAATGGTGGTACGGGTAGTTGAGTGGAGGTGTGTATTTGAGATGGATGCGGATGGGGTTGTGGTTGGGTAGGAATTTGGGGTTGCCTTGGTGGAGGAGGAGGTGATGGTTGCGGTTGAGCAAGTGGTGGAGGAAAAGAAGTGGGAGGAGTGTTGTACTGGGGCCTCCACCCCTGATGAGGTGCATTCCACTGAAGCTGTGGCTGAGCATAAGAGTGAAACGAATGAGCAGCTGGTTGGACATAATATGGATCTATGAAGGAACAAGGAGGAGGTGTGAACCAGGAAGGATGAGCAGGGGAACCCCAAGAAGGCATGAAAGTGGCTTCATAGGGGTCATAATAGGTCTCGTATGTCCCTTTCAGTTCCTGCTGATAAGATCTAGGTTCATGTGGTCTCCTTTGGTTCATATAATAGAGTGATTCAGTGGCTCCTTTAGCTCTCTGATATGCAGCTTTGATTCTGGGTAAGGAAGAGCACTGATCTGTAGGATGGTATTCTTCACATACAAAACACACTTCTATGGAGTACAATGGACATTCGTTCCTAGGATGCTTTCTAGTGCACCTAGGAAAAAAAATGGCCAAAGCCCTCTTGGCTTCTTCTTGCTTCTTTTGGATCCGCAAGGTATCCAGTTGCATGGCAAGAAACTGCCTCATATCACTCTTGAAATCTTCGATCTGATTTGCAAATTCATTTTTGGATAAGGTACTGCTCCCAACATTTCTTCTTGTAGCCATTTGCTCCAGAGGAATGGTTTCTTCTTCTTCTTCCCTTGAGGTTCTTCAAATATGTCTTGTTGTCCACCTAAGGGTTCTTTAATCACAGCCATTGAAGAAGAGAAAATGTTGGCTGTGTGAAGCAGTGGGGGCATTGTGCAATCATTTTTCTAACTTATCTCTACTCCTACAAGGCATGAAATGAAATCTTTTTGGTTGATTTTTTCTTTTTTTCTGCTTGTACCTACAAAAACTAAAATAGATTGAACGACAACTAACTATCTTGCTGAAATGAAAATGCAGAACTAAAATGAAAGCAGGAAATGACTAATCCATTTTGCTCAAATGAAATTGCAGGAATGAAATGCTAGGCTACGCTTGCAGAATTGAAATGCTAATCTACGCTTGCAGAAATGAAATTGCGGAATTGAAATGCTAATCTATGAAAGCGAGAAATGCTAATCTATGAAAGCGGGAAATACTAATCTACTTTTGCAGAAACGAAATTGCATAATGGAAATGAAATAAACTACTTAGCAGAAGGTTGTAATAGAAAATAGAAGAAAAGCAGCAATCACCAATACTCTGACGCTTCCCCGGCAACGACGCCAAAAAGATGGTGGGCCCCAGTATTATAGCAATAATGCTACAACTCCTGGAACTCCCTTCTTTAATTTTATCAACCCGGTAGTTCGTAACAAACTTGGAAGCGACGGTGCTGTATGCACAAGTACTAGCTCTTGCCGCAGCTGTCACTTGGTCAGCTGGCACAAGTCTGCTAGGGGCTTAAGCCAACCTCTATGAGCTCTTAGAAGAAGCTTTTTAATTGATGGATGCAAGCTAACTCAAAGGAAGCTAATCTACTTGCGGAAAGAAACTGAAAGCCAAAAAGAAACGCAAACCCTAGCAAACCCTAATTCTACCAGCTAGTCCTAATGACACAAAGGAGAGCATGCAAACTACTGAAAGAGATGCCATTACTTCTACGAAGGTAAAATACATGTGTCTAGACTACCTCTATCTGAAGAAAACATCTTTTTGTATTTTTGTTCAAGTTGTTGGAATTATCATGCATGTGCTTCTAACTGGATTTTTACTGTGCAGGGGTAGATCAAAGGGAGAAATGCTTAGGAAAGGTTGGAAAGGTTCAGAGAGGGTCTAAGGGGTACCTAACACCCTTCCGGAGAGTTTCACAAAGTTTGGCTGCCAAGAAACCGCGTTTATGAGCTTCTACAGGAAGTCTGCAGGGGTTCTACAGGATGTTCTGTAATTTTTCTACAGGATGTTTAGTAATGGAATTTTGGAGCATGGATGGAGGGAAAAAGGTGGAGGAATGAGTATGGAGGAGAAATAGGGGTGTAGGGGAGTTCAAGACTTGGAGGATGGAGTTGAGGAGAAGGTGTAGATGGCTGGACATGTTCCAAGAAGACTGAAGTAATGCTACACAAAAGGTAGGGTTATGAGGGAAATGTGGCAACGTGAGGCAAGAAACCAAGTTAGGAGATGGAGAATATGGGTTTGAGGGAGTCTGGGCAGATAGAGAAGTGGTATAGGTGCTCTGAAATTTGTGTTTCCAACTGAACCAACAAAGACATGCAAGAAAACAAAGATCTAGCTATGCTACCCTAATATGATCTCGCTAATAGTAACGAGAATGGAAAACAACTTTATTTGCAAGGAAACCATGTATATTAACTATGAAATGAAGCATTCAAAGATCTGAACATGTAACCAACCTCTGCAAATGAAAACAACACACTAAGGATTGCATGGTAAAGCAAACTAGTGTTTTTGTTTGGGACAGCATGGTTATTCCAACTCCAGCCCCTGATCCAATAAGGAAGAGGTGAAACCAAAAGTGTTTGCTGACCCTTTTTTGGAGCCTTTTTCTTGTTATTATCCTACCAATCTATTCTAAACATGAGAAGCTACTTTAACCATCAAAATAAATCTAAATAACAAAGGAAGATTTAAATATAAATAGCAGATTTTATTCTAAGAATGCAACAAAAACACATAAAGATAATCAAAGGAGGTATTGGGCGCTTGATATGGGCCCAACCCCAAGAGCTATAGCCTCCTAAGAGAGATTTAGAGCTGGTGCAATGCTGGATTCATCTTTATTAAGCAAGAAAAGAAGAGTTACATCAAAACTGTCCACAAGGAGAACTTGAAAATGAGCTGAAAGCAAAGCTAATCTATTGCCTAAAAATCGAAATACAAACTAGCTAACTTCTGCCTACAAAATGACTAACCATTGGCTACAAAATTACTAACCACTAGCTAACCCAAATGAGGCCCTAAGCCTTCTTATTTATACAAATTGAGGACCCCAACAGTCCTCCTAAACTTTAGGGACTCGGCTGCCCAAAACTTGTAGTTAACAGCAGTCCTACTTGACTTGCTTGGCTGCCCTTGTGCTAATTGATTTGGTGGCCCTTGAACTCTGAGCTGATGGTGGAGAATTTGAGGTAAGGGCCCATAAATGAAGGGGACACCTTCCTACAAATCCTCTCCCTTGTTCTCCCATGAATTTCGCTGCCAAGTGCTCATTAAAACCTTCAATTTTGTCTCCAAATTGACCAAAAAGGCTACACAAAGCACACATTAGACTTGTTGGCATAATGACTAACCCAATTCACTCTATTAACATAAATATAATAAAAAACATGCAATAAACTAATGAGAATGGTGGATTAAGTCGAATTATGAGGTTGAATGAGCCCAAATAATTATCCATTTTTGGGGCTCATCAATAATATCAATTGTTTAAAGGAACAACGATGCGATATAAAGTTAGAAGGAATAGCATAACATTCCTGTTGCAGAGAATAACATTACTTATTCAAGTAGAAATGAAATATAACAGAATCGATATGTAAAATAGTAAGGAACATTAGATTACTGAACAGAGCGAATAGAAGAAATCAAACCACACACGAATCAGAAATAATGGTACAGGAGCAAGTGTTCCACTAGGGTCGGGCCCTTAGCCTCCAGGGACACACTACTTAAGATTACTTTAGAATCAAAGATGGAACAACAACCAAAGTTTATATATTATGCATCAAAACAGAGTTACAGTAATCGCTCTTAGAGAGAGTCGATGATCAAAGTTCCAATTACAACAGTGAATTTCATAAAACAACAATAGTCTGTCTTTTGTGCTAGCAATGCTGCCCCCTTCTTATAGTAGCCGAGCGGAGATATCAATGATACAGAGAATCATTAAGGTAGCGATCCCTCAGGATCAAAGGATCTTGAGGGATTCACCAAATTGTTATCTCTTAGTTATCTTCTTCTCCTCTTGCGCCGATTTGGTATCTCCTTTTCCTTTTCCTAGCTAATACGCTCCAATTTGAATTGCCTCGTTTGAATGCAGTTCCTTGTCAAAGTGACAATAGTTAACCTTGTATTATCTTTTCCTTTAGAACGACGATCTTCCGTTTTCTCCTTTTTCTACATAGGAAAAGGGTAATTATTAGTCATTTTACGTTGCATACCAATCTTCTAGACTTTATCATAATCTTTTGCCATATACTTATTTCATAATGTAAAGAAGTGATGAATGTAAGGAAAATATGACAAAGTAGGTGGTAATTACATACCTTCTCTAGTGCTCAACGCCATTGAAATGCCTTGTTCAATCCTGTTAAAGCATGTAAGTGAGCTGCAATTAAGGAAAAGTTAGAAATAAACTTTCTCCAATATTGTGTTGCTCCTAGGAAGCTTCTAACTTCTGTAGCAAATTTGGGTTTAGGCCATCTTACAATGACTGAAACCTTGGAGGGATCTATCTTCAATTCACCACCCCCTACAATATGACCCAAATAATTCAAAGATGTTTTTCCAAATTCACATTTTGAGAGTTTAACATAAATATTTTCTCTTTTCAAAACATCTGGTGTCTGCTTTACATGCTTTAAATGTTCTTCCCATGTTTTACTGAATATAAGAATGTCATCTAAATATACAAAGACAAAATCATCAATAAAAGGTCTGAGTACATCATTCATTACTCTCATGAAAGTAGTAGGAGCCAAAAAGCATAACCAACCACTCATACAATCACTTCTTTGTTTTGAAAGTAGTTTTCCATGCATCTTGCTCTGCAACTCTAACCTAATGATAGCCATTATGCATGTCCAACTTGTAAAAAATAAACAGCTTCCTTCAACTGATCTAATAGATCATCTATGCGAGGAAGGGGATAACAATTTTTTATCGTTATCTTATTCAGTGCTCCATAATCAATGCACATTCTCCATGAGCCATCTTTATTTCTCACCAAGACAATTGGAGACCCACATGGAGATGTGCTAGGTCTTATGAACCCTTTCTCAAGGAGCTCCTGTACCTGCTTCTTGATTTCTGCATTCTCTAAAGTGGACAACTTTTACATTCCGATGTTAGGCGATGGAGTATCTTGTGCAAATTAATATCATGTACTATTTCCTTTTTGGGTGGCATAACTTTAGGTTCTTGAAATAATATATCATATTCTGAAACAACTTTTTCTAAATCAGCTTGCTGTTTAGCATCATAGCCCTAAAATGCATTTGTTTTATCAGGTTTCTTTTCCTTTGCAACCATCAGTAAAAATTGTTTGCATGAATTTACAATTCTTTTCATCTGCCCTGAGTTTATAAGAGTATAATTATTCTTGAGTTTATGAGCTCTTACAATATATTTGATTCCATCTTTAACGAATTGGTACTTGTTCTCAACTCTATAGAAAATAGCTTTTCTATCATACAAGTAAG
Organism: Pinus tabuliformis; assembly: GCA_031772625.1. NCBI lineage: Eukaryota > Viridiplantae > Streptophyta > Pinopsida > Pinales > Pinaceae > Pinus > Pinus tabuliformis. The sequence continues at coordinate 1,147,001,595 of CM062817.1, forward strand.
GACTTCCTAAAACAATTCCACATATATACAAAGGAACTATATCTAACTCAACCTCATCTACAAATGCTGACCCAAAAGAAAACTTAATTTTACATTGTCTAGTCACTTGTAGTTTTGTTTTATCACATAACCAATCTAATGGATATGGTTTCTTGTGAGGTGTGGTTAGTAATCCCAACTTCTTTACAATTGCTTCAGAAATTAAATTTACTTGTGAGGCACTATCAAACAAAGTATCAACCTTTTGATGTTTGGAAATAACTCGAATATGAAAAGGTTCATGTCTTTTCCTCTCATTTTCTTCATTATCAGTAGATTGTGTAGAATTACTAGTAGATGCTTCAGAATTTTTAGCTTTTATACCTGTGGCTGTGATTGTTGTTTCATCCCCTGAGTCTGACCCCAAATCTTTTTTAATAGCTTCAGCAGTCTTCTTCTTTTTGCCCTCGTATTTCTTGGGTTTCAGCTCCAGATGAAGAATCCAGCAGTGTTCATCATCATTCCCATCCTTCTTACAGTGAGTGCATGAAGCTTTGGTCCTTTGTACAGTATTTGTCTTCCTCCTTATTCTTGCTTACCTTTGGTTTTGATGATCCCCCAACTTCTGGGTTCAAATTCTTACCTCTAGCCTCTAGATGTGTAGCTTGAACAGATACCTCATCTATGCTAGTGGGATTAAACATGAGAATAGTGTGCCTTAAGTAGCTGTGTAGACCACCTATATACTTCAGCAGAGTTTCTGGTGAGTCTAAAGGAATTCCTAGAATCAAAGCTCTTTTCCTAAATTCTTGGGTGTAACCTTGTACACTTTTCCCTTTTAAGTGGTGAGGATTTTGCCAACTCATCATGGATTACTGCATATAGGCTAGTGGATAGAATTGCTTTTTAATTGTAGAAACAAATTCACTCCAGACAGAAAGAATTTTACCATGTTTCTTTATGTTATCTTGTGTCCTACCTTCCCACCATGCCAAGGCAGTGCCTCCAAGGCGAAGGCTGGCCAACTGAATCTTACTCTTGCCTGAATCGATGCTTTGCACTCTACAATAAACATCAATTTGTCTAATCCAATTATCCAGCTTCTTTGCATTCAACTCTCCATCATATATCATAAAATCAAATTTAACATCTAATTTAATCAAACATGTTTTCTTTTTACTTTCAGGGCTACTAGGAGGTGTGGGAAGTTTTTCTTCTTTTCCTTTGCCTTTAGAGTGGTCATGGAGGAGAGATTCTTCTACTCCTCTGTCTTGTTTGGAGTTTGATGAATCTTCATCTCTACCATTCTTAAATTCCCTATACATTTCCTCCACCATGGCTTTCATGGTTAGGAAACCATCCATCAACTGGGAGTCTGATTCCAAGGGGTTCTCTTTTGACATTTTCCTCTTAGGGTAGACTCTTCCAATTTCTGGGTTAGGTCCAACCAACTCTCCTTCTCCTAATTTAAGCCTTGATCTAGTTAGCATTCAACAACAAAATCTAGCACAAGCTTGTCTAACCTTAGTAACCTAGAGCTCTGATACCACTTGATCTGGAATTTATCCAGGGCAAAGAATTAAAGGTATTATAGACTCATGTGCATGGATGTGCCTATGTTACTTTATGCAATGGATCGATAAGATTGAAAAATACATAGACACTGAGGCAATTAGAGAAAACATAACTGGAAAACATGTAAATACAACAAGTTTAATAAGGAGTTCACCCAATGCTCCAGTGAGCTCAATTCGAGTCTCACTAAACAGATATAAATTAGTAGGACTAGACTTGGATACCCCATGTCTGTGGAGTACACAGACTCTCCTTACTGAAACTCAACCTCTATTTGTCACAATAGTATGAGCCCAATTTGATAATCATACATGATACGCCTATGCCGAGGAGTTCGCTTGAACCTCTCAAGCCTTCTTTGGAGTACATAGACTCTCTGACTCTCTCTGGATCTGTCTGGCTCGATGCTTCCTTCAGGTCAACTCGGCTTCTTCTCTCTGTTATCTACTCTTAGCTTTTTGCGTATAACTAACTCCTCCTTTACTTCTGTCAGCTCATGGCTTTCAAGCCAGTTTGCTTTTTTGACTGTTCATTTCTGCTTCTCGGTTTTTTGGTTTCCCTACCTCGGTCTATTCGGATTCCTCTTTTCTGCATCATCATCACTGTGTAATGCCTCACAGGGAGGTGGCCACCTATTTCATAACAAAATAAGTGTTAGCTCTCTTGGACATTTGTGAAATGACCGTTTTTATTGTTAGCTCCAAGAATGCCCGCGAACATGATCCCTCTGCCAACTCATCGTTCATGCCAAACTTCAAACTTTATACAACTCGGCATGTTTACCCCGTTGAGTCTAGTCATCCATGGGATCATATTTCCACTATCAATCTCGAGCTTCCAGATCCTACAGTCTCCGTTCATATCGGGCATGTAAGTAGCATGATATTTGCCCATCCAATGTGAGAGGTTTTCTCTCTCCCGTCGGATGCATGTCATCTAGTGTGTGGCATGAGGCGGGACTTAGTTGAAACTGTTTACCACTCGAAGCCCTTCCGATATCCTATTGATTTTGGTGTGGGACCTGCCTCTGACAGAATCGGTGAATTCCGTATGGTTCTTGACTTTTTGGGTCTGGGTCACTCAGGGATTTTTCTTCTCGAAAGGGTTTGCTCAGCGATATGTGATTTGTCGCGAATCGCATATCAGAAGCCTCCCCCGTTTCTCAAAAATACCTCCTGTTTAGTTTTTTTGTGACAGTGCGTGTTACCATGGGCCAATGGTCTGCACGCTTGAAAAAGGGTCCTCATTGCTTCGCGCTGCTCACAATTTACAACTGTTCTGAGGGTATTCCTGATAAGCTCGAACTTTGTAAGTCCTTGAAACTTTGGCATGAATTTTACAGAGTTATGAAAACTTAGAGAGTGTTTTAGGATCCAATTCAGATCATCTCTCAATCTCAAGTGGTTACTACAGGTTTGGTAATGTGAGAACTGGTGCAGCGTAGAGGTGTCGCTTCAACTCAAAAAATGCCTTATGTTGGTTTTTACACAAAAATAACTTCGCTTTCGCTCCACCCTTGGTGACTTAACTTAAAGTCCAAGTGATGTTAGAGAAACCCACCACAAACTTGTAGTAAAAACTGACAAAGGCTGAGAAAGATTCAGAGCTCTGTTAGAGTGGTTGGGGCTGGCCAATCCCAAATTCCTTATATCTTGGCTAGGTTCACACGCACACCCTTCTCATCAATGATGTACCTAATATATTAAAAGTGGGTCATGCCAAAAGTGCATTTATCCATATTTTCACACAAATTGTGTTGTCGCAGGGTTTGGAGGACATATCGAATATGATGGAGATGCTCTTCCCAACTCTGGATGAAAATAAAGATGTTATCTAAATAAACCACAAAAAATGCATTGGTGAAGGCTCGCAAGATGTCTTCCATAAATCTCATTAAGGTTTCGCGCACATTCGTTAACCTGAAAGTCATCACCAACCATTCAAAAAGGCCCTCCTTGGATTTTAACGTAGTCTTCCACACATCAGACGGTTTGCTGGGAACATTGTGATAACGAGACTTCAAGTCAATCTTGCTGAAATATTTCGCCCTGTTGAGTTGGTCCATCATGTCATAAATCTTTGGGATTGAGTACTTATTCCCAACAGTGATCTTTTTGAGCACCTGATAATCAATACAGAGTCTCCAAACCCCGTCCTTCTTCTATACCAATACAATTGGCTCCCACAAGGTGATGAGCTTGGCCTTATGTGCCCCTTTTGCAACAACTCTTGAATCTGATTCTTGATCTCATCCTTCTCTAGAACAGAGTGTTGATAGATCGGTCCATTGGGTAGTGGTGCGCTCGTGGTCAGATCGATGGAGTGCTTGACCTCATAGTACAAAGGTACCCCCGTAAGTGAGGCAAAAATGTCCCTATAATCCTCGATGATGATATTTATTTGTTGTTGTTGTGCGAAGGAGCCTTGTTTGGAAGCCATGGCCACAATATTATTCTTCCCTTGATAGAAAGTCATAAGGAAAACAAATTTCCTAGTTTATTAAATGATCTTACTGCATTAATTTGTAAATATCAATGAGAAGGCGGTAGGCAGGGCTACCGCCCGTATCCTGTACAACTTATTTCCAAAAGTAGTGATCACAAAGCAAGGTATAGAATCGTACAGAACATGTTGCTTCCACAAGTATGGTTGTCCTAATAATACATCACAAACTTCAAGAGGAGAAACATCACACAGCACCTCATCTGTGAAGGGCATGATGTTGCAGGGAAGGTGACAGTGCTGGCTAATGTGGAGATCTCATCCTTCACGAAGCCACTGGATGGTGTATGGTAGTCGATATGTTGTGGTCAATAGACCCAGACACTTCATGACCTCTATTGAAATGAGGTTTTTTGGCTCTTGTTGTCAATAATGAATTGCAGCGGATAACCCTTCACCCACATCTATGAGTGGAAGAGGTGTTCCCCTCCTCTAGATCTTCACGTTCATTCTTCTTTATCTTGCTCGTGGCCATGTTGGAACTAGCCTCCATGTTAATGATCTACTTCCCTTTGTCATTCCCTTTGTTTGGTTCTCACTCAGAGTCAGAACATGCATTTTATTAGGAAGCCTTCAGCTCGGCCACCAGTGACTGCTTGGCCCTACACTCACTTTTTTTGTGAGTGAAACTCTTATGGAACTCACACAATTTTCCTGTGTCCTTCTTTGTCTTCGAGGTGTTTTTCTTTTCTTGCGAATTTGGAGGGTTGTCCTGGGTTGCCCCACCTTGGATTTTTCCTTTGTTCTACAGTATCGCGGTTTCCTTCCCTTTCTTTAGATTTGTAGATCCAAAGTCTCACTTCTTCTGTTTAAACTTCTGCTTAATCTTGACAGCATATTGGTATGGTGTGCTGAGTGAGATGTCTAGGAACTCCATCTTATGTTGGATGTATCCATGTAGATGGCTATAGTACTTGAGTTTCAACTATCACTCAAATTCCTTGATACCCAAGTTCGTGTGAAGAGTATGAAAAATTTTGGTAAACATCGACATATCTTGGTCCCTTCCATGCGACAAGGTTGTCAAGTTTATGTATTTATCCTAATATCTCCCAACAGGGTAGTACTACTCCTTGACGGCATCCTATAATGAATTCCATGTGGTTGTGGCTGAAAACAGTGAGGGTTTACTTTCATCCTTCTTCTCATAGTAGGTTTCCCACCAGTCTTTCATGTGGGCGGCGGCTTTAAGAAGTGAAAAATTAATCTTTTCCCAACTGGAAAAATCATGAATAGAAAAACATCCTTCTAGTAGATTTAACCATTTATAGACGGCATTTGTGTCTATCTGACCTTCAAATACAAGGATGTCAAATTTAACTTCTACCAGAGTGGTTGTTGGAAGAAGATGTGTGGCCTTTGGGAAGATGTTGAAGGATCTCAACAAAGTTGTCCATCATCACATTCCTCTATCATTCGTGGGCTTCTTCGAGAAAGATTTTGGAAGGATCTCCTACCCCTTGTCATTCTTATCTTCTTTAGTGGGAGGCTATTGGGATTTTCGAGGCTCGTCTTAAAAGAGCTCGACGAGTTTGAACCCCAACTCCTTATAACCTGACATTGTTGTGGACATGCAAAAAAAAAGAACAAAGAAAAACCGTTCTGATACCATCGATCTAAACTTAAACAAGGATGCAACAAATCACACATATGACCATAAATACAAAGATGCAATAGAAATAAAATTTCATTTCATTAATATCAAATACTGAAATATGCTTATAAATATCATGGAAAGAAACTAGCTCGAGTGATGGTAGCTCATCTCTAAGAAGAGATGTGGCGGCTACATGCCTCTGAAATTTATTACAATGAGGCTCAAAGGCATATTTATTATTGAGAAACAATGGAAAACATCCAAAAAACTAACCCTATGAGATGAAGCACCAAACTGTGGGCCGTGCTTGGGTAAATTCGTATATCAACTTCCTGGGGTCATAACTTTCGCATACGATCTCCGTTTGGCTATCATAATACCTCGTTTTGAAGACCTGAAAGAGCTCAAGGAGGAGGATAAATATTTCCAATAAATTAGGATGAGACTTTTTCAATATTTCTGTTTTCCCTAACAATGACATTTAGGGCCTCAAAACGACTCCAGAAGTTCACGACCCGAAAAACTCCCAAAAAAGTAGGAATTTATAGGATAAGTTCCTTCGATAGAACACAAAAGTACACTGCTCACAAACAGATCACAGATCAATACAATAGTATTATTGACATGGTTAAAACCCCCAAAGAGGGAAACAGTCCACGACATGATCCAACGCGGCCACTTCAGGCAATTTATTAATAAAAGAAAGAAAATTTACATAAGCTTCTCTCATGAACGGTCACCCTACAAATGACCCTCCATGCTCTTTAAATAGAGATCATGAACCAATCGGATGTTAAGCCATGGATCAAGTGTCATTAATACCAAGGAGAGAATGGAACGTCAGATCACTTCATGTCTATAACATATCATAACTGCCGGATTGTAAGTTACAAATGTACATAGTAAAGAAACACACTTTACCTAACTCTACACTAGACCAAGTTATACTTAATTATTTCCTATGTGTCAGAATATCTTAACAACTCTAGATAGGATTGAAGGATGTACAAATATGACATAATAGGAGAAGGAAGGAGGCATTAGAGCCTATCCCCCCTTAGTGCCAACTTCCTGAACTCCAACCATAAATCAAAGTTTAGTAAACTTTGCCTTTGTGAGAGCCTTTGTAAAGATGTCTGAAACTTGATCATTGGTTGAACAATATTTCACTTCAAGAACATGGTCATGAATGAGCTTTCTAATGAAGTGTATGTGTAGTTTAATGTGTTTGTTGCACTAATGTTGGACTGGATCTTTGCATAGTTGAATGGAACTTTGATTATTACACCAAAGTGTAGTTGGATGTTGTTGTTGAAAGCCAAACTCTGACAGGATTTGACAAAGCCACAGGGCTTCCTTACTATCTTCTATGACACCACGATACTTTGCTCCTGCTGAAGAAAGAGAAATGGCACTTTTTGTCTTGCAAGCCCATGTAATAGGTCCAGAACCAAGAGTGAAGACATAACCTGCAGTAGACTTCCGATCATTAGGGTCACTAGCCCAATCAGAATCAGTGAAACCAACCAATAGAGGCAATTCTTTTGCACTATAATGAATCCCAAACTAAACTGTACCTTGAACATAATGAAGTATTCTTTTAGATGCTTTCCAATAACTTTCATGTGGGTTTTGCATAAATTGAGCAATAAGGCCAACATAAAAGGAAAGGTCAGGACGGGTATGGGTCAGATACAATATTTTTCCTACAAGCTTACAATATAAGGTAGCATCAAATTTAGGGGAAGTACAAGTTACTAAATGTTTGGCTCCATACTTAAAGGGAGAAGGGGCTGGCTTACAGTCTTCCATGTGAAAGTTGTGTAGAAGATCACAGACATACATGGACTGGGAAAGGGAAATACCTTCCTTGGATTGCAAGAATTGAAGGCCAAGAAAATAATGCAAGTGTCCTAATTCTGTCATTTCAAACTTCTTTTTAAGGCTAGAATTCACATGGTTTATAAGGTCGGGATCACTACTAGTAAGGATAATATCATCAACATAAAGAACAAGAATGATAAGAGACTTACCCACTTTCTTGGCATAGATAGTATTGTCAGAATGACACCTAGAAAAGCTAGTATCTAAAAGAAAGATATCCATTTTGGCATACCAAGCCCGAGGGGCTTTCTTGAGACCATAAATGTATTTCTTAAGCCGACATACATGACTGGAGTCTGTCTGTATAAAGACAGTAGGTAGTTCCATATAGTTTTCTTCATGCAAGTCCTCATGCAAGAAGGCATATTCAACATCCATCTGATGGAATTCCCATTTGCAAGAGGTAGCAAGGGACATAACAAGGTGGATAGAGTTCATTTTGGCAACAAGGGAGAAGGTTTCAGTATAGCCAATTCATTAAACTTGTGAAAAACCTTTAGCAACAAGACAGGCTTTATGTTTATCAACTTTTCCATCTGGTCCATACTTGGTTCTGTAAACCCATTTGTTCCTAACAAGTTTTCATCCCTTTGGAAGAGGAAGAAGATCCCATGTATCATTTCCCAATAATGAATGATATTCTTCATTCATAGCTGCATCCCAATATGGATGGCTTGAAGCTTCTCCAAAGGTTTCCGGATCATAATTCACTGAAGCTTGATCCAGTAAAGAAGAGGCTCTATCAAACTGAGAACGTGTACATCACTGATCTGTAGGATCACCTACTGCATCTCGAGTAGCACGCACCCATTTTGGAAGCAGAGGATTTGAAGGAGGATTCTGAGAATGTGGGGGAGGATTGTCATCCTTGCTATCATCATCTGAAGAAGAAATATTTTCAAAAGTAGAAAGGATAGAGAGAGGTGGCACATCCGCCGAACTAGGCTCGTAGGCCGATATATTTTTAGCAAAATTTACATCTCTTCTAATGATAACATTTTTGGACTTATCTGGAATAAGTATATATCCTTTGACATCTTTAGAATATCCAACAAAAATACATTTTTCACTCTTAGGTTCTAAATCTGTATGTTTCTCATCTGGAATATGGGCCCATGCTTCACCTTGAAAAACCCGAAAGTGAATTACATCTGGTTTTTTTGAGCTACATGCTTCTTGTGGAGTGATATTATTTAAACCTTTAGCAGGAGTGTGATTTACTATGTAATTTGCAGAGTTAATTGCTTCTACCCAAAAATTAAGACTAATTCCTTTAGATTGAAGCATACAATTAGCCATTTCCTTTAAGGTGTGATTCTTCCTTTCAGCTACACCATTTTGTTGTGGACTATATGGAACAATATGTTGCATTTGAATTACATTCTCAGTGAAAAAGTTGATGAATTTGTTGTTAACATATTCTCTACCATTATCAGATCATAGCTTAAGAATTTTATGTCGAGATTTTTTTTCAACAAAGGCATTAAAGGCCAAGAACATGTTAAATACTTCACTCTTGAGTTTTAAGAATTATACCCAAGTGCGTGTGGAGAAATCATCAATGAAAGCTAAGAAATACTTGTAGCGAGAGAATGAAACAACTGGAAGTGGACCAAATAAATCACTATGCACAAGTTGTAAAGGGGTTGAGGCATGCCAAGAGGCACATTTTTCAAAACTATCCTGATGATGTTTTCCGAGTGCACATCTGGAACAAACACCATCTCTACAAGATACCATAGGAAGACCTGTCACCATATTTTCTTTACATAGATTTTGAAGGGAGCGATAGTTTAAGTGACCAAATTGCTCATGTCAAAGTTTGCTCACTTCATCATTATGAGAAACAAATACTGAGGGAAGAGTTGATGACCCAAAGTTGTTAAACTTATACAACCTTGTAGAATCATCAGCAATGGCAGTAGCTAAAATCTGTGTAGGATCTCTTAAGTCCTTAATTACAACATCATGAGGTGAGAATTCAACGATTTTACCTTCACCTGAATGAGGTATTTGATATATAGATAGAAGGTTGTATAAGGTTGGAACACATAATACATCATTAAATTGACCAGGTCTACATGAATATTTCTAGTCCCTACAACACTAAGAGATCTATCATCACCAACATATACATTTTTGGTTTTACAATCATTTAAAGAAGAAAACATGGCTTTGTTTTTGGCCATGTGATAAGAAGCTCTAGAATCAATGAGCCACTCATGAGAATGAGAAGAAGAAGATGCATTTAGTGCATAACCAGACCAAGATGCTTGACAACCACATGCAAAAAGTGCAATTCCTGAAGATGAAGTTGAAGTTGAAGAGTGCTCCAAATGGATGTTATGCTTCTTCATTGCTGCTTCCAAGGCTTCCATCTTGTTAAAGCATTTGGATTCTAATTGGCCATCTCGATTACAAAAGTTGCAATGTCTATCACTCTTCTTCCCTTTTTTCTTATTTTCTTGATCATTTTGTTGAATTGATTTTTCATTTTGAGATTGAAATGGCTTAGGACCTTTGTTTGGTTTAGGACCATTCTTTTTAAGATATTGCTTCTTATGATTCTTTGAATTTGGTTGTTGCTGGATGGCTAAGGCTTTCTTAGAAGAGTTTCCAAGATTAAGAAGAGTAAGATGTAGTAGTTTTTCTTGTTCTCTTATTAAAGAATCACAAAAGGCATCAAAAGAGGGAGACTTGTAGTCTTGTCCTTGAGAAATAAATGCTTCTTTAGTAGAATGGAAGGTGGAAACAAACATAGAGTAGGCTGGTCCCAATTTAATGAGAATGGAATAGATAAGGCTACCATCTTCTTTCTTAACCTTAACACCTTCCAAGAGAAGTTTAAGGGTCTTGAACTTGGAAAAATAATCTTCAATGGAAGAAAAAATATTGGAGTCCAATGGAGGCAACTCATTTTCGAGTTGATGGGCTCTAATTTCATTTTTAATTCCAAAAAATTTGGTGAGTTGTTTCATTGCTTCATTAGGGGTACCAAGTTCTTTGATATGGAATTTAAGTTCTGGAGAAATAGACATCCCTATCAACCCACGTGCTTGATCTTGCATATTTTCCTATTTTGTTGCCTTATCTTCATCTTTAGGTTTAGTTTCTTGGCGTGAGGCTATTCCGTAAAGACCTTTACTTCTAAGTAAATCAAGAATGTAGGACTGTCATTAGAAGTAGTTGGTGCTCTCAAGAATAACTTGCCATGGAATTTTCATTTTAGTAGAAACTGAAGCCGTAGATGATGAAACTAAGTTTTCCAATGGAAAGGTCTCGAAAAATTAGGCTGATTTAAAAAAATGGCTCTGTAAACTACTTTCATATGAAGAAGTTATCGCTTTTTGAAGAAAAATTGTTGAAGATGCTGACGAATTGTGTGAATTTGCAGAAGTGAATGATAATGTCATATTTAAAAAAAAAAATCCCTCCTTTCCAAACTTAATTTAATTAGCCCACTTTAAAAAAAGATTTTATGTCACCCACTTTTATAAATAAGTGAAAGTAACTTTTACAATGGTATTTTATGAGCTACTCACTAAATTGTAACTTAGATAAAAGATAAAGAGACTTTAGAATTATAAGTGACTCACTTTCTATAATGGGTGAGAACACTTTTATATAAAGTAACTTTAAAACATAAGTTACATGTGCTTTTTGAAAAAGTAACTGAACAAAAAGAAAGACTTGAACCCAAGACTTCTATTCTCATAAAGTAACTTTGGACAAGGTGAGATAGTTTAAAAGGTTAGTAATTTTCAGAAAAGACAAAGTTTTTTTGTTTTGTTTTTTTTTTTTTTAGTCACTCAAGCTTTGGGCCGCGTGCTTACCTGAAAAAACTATTTTTGCCTACAAAACAAAAAAACACAAAAACCCAACACAGACATGCACAAAAACCAAACCTTATGGCTTGAAGTTAGCTTTCGCTGAAACTAAATATTTTCCTCAATGTTTCTGATTTTTCGAGATCACACTAAGGTGCGGTGGAAAAGAGAATACACATGAGAAAAATACTTCCTTTCTATTTTTGATTTTCCTAGATCGTACAACGTCACAGGGCAAAGAGCATATGCAGAAATGAAAGGTATAGATCTGATAATAAAAAATAGAGAGCTAAATAAACCGAAATAAAGAGAGATATGAATAACTAAAAATGTAAATAAAGATTTTATACCTCGATATCTTAGAAATGACGTAGTTAGGGCTGCCAGAAACCTTTATGCGTGAAAGAAAAGGGGTTCCTCACTGGAAGAGATGCTCCTAACATAATAGAGCAGTCCTCTTGGCCTGAAAGCAATCAGAAACAATAGATCTAGGAAACAACAGTCGGATGCAGTTCTATCGGCTTCAGATTTGGATCACCAATGGATGCGGCCCCCAAATACCTCTGATACAATGTAGGAGTTTATAGGGTAAGCTCCTTAGATAGAACACCAAAGGACACTGCTCACAAACAGATCATGAATCAATACACAAGTATTCTTGACATGGTTAAAACCCTCAAAGATGGAAACAATCCAGGGCCTGAGCCAAAGTGGCCACTTCAAGCAATTTATTAATAAAATAAGGAAAATTTACATAAGCTTCTCCCATGAACAGTCACCCTATAAATGACCCTCCATGCTCTTTAAATAGAGATCATGGAACAATCGGGTGTTAAGCCACATATTCAGTGTTGATAATACCGAGGAGAGAATGAACCGTCAGATCACTTCATGTCTAGAACATATCGTGACTATCAAATTGTAAGTTACTAATGTACATAGTAAAGAAACACACTTTACCTAACTCTACGCTAGACCAAGTTATACTTAACTATTTCCTATATGTCGGGATATCCTAATAAAAAATAGTAAATTGTGCTATAATTAAGGAAACTAAAAAATTGAAAGAGATAGTCTTGGGGGTCTAAGAGGAATAGGTAGGTTGCCACCAATATCCACCTATATAATTATGTTTATACAGAGATATGAGGCAAAACCCCCCTTATTATCTAGTTATATTTCATTGTACATATTATAAAGTAATCTTCCCATTTCAGGTTAATGTATTTAATCCCTAATGAGTCATAATGGAAAGGTAATAATTTAGCCTACATACTATTTAATTTGGTTTATGTTAAATTTATGCTTTTCCACCCCTATGATTTGTATTGTGAGTGTTCTTTTAAGTTATTCCTTGGATGACCCCAAGGCTATGGTGAGTTAACTCCTGAAAGTGTACATTCTTACACAAAAATCCTTGAATAATTTCACTGGTGAATAATATTATATAGTCTTGATGTTACAAGATTAGTTCTTGAATCATCATGAAGGGGTTGGATTACATGCCACTTAGCGATTTGACACCCTTGGGAATGATGAATTTAATCTACATTTCATAGAGTTTGGAGATTCATTAGATTGTTTGTTATAGACATCTTTTGGCACTACAACCCCAATCATACATGTCCATAAACCAAGGGCTCTTAAGTCCCTAAAAGTGTTGCTTCACACCCTAAAGGAATAAGGTTAGCTGATTATATCATCTCCCAGAAGTTCTCCGTAGAAAACTGCTCAGAACTGGTCAAAGCTGGACCATACGGACTGCTAAGGCCAGAGGGTGCGATGCATCTCACTTGCTCAGTGAAAAGGGTGCGATGCATATTGGAAAGCCCTTCTGTAGGGTGCGATGGGTGAGAGTAGACAAATGGCAGAGACAGTTTGCAAGGTGGATCGTCATGGAATCTTCTATAAACTTCTCCTGTGACACTTGCCTCTCTGAATTCACCCAGGCATGAGTAAGAGATCGTCAATCTCCAAGTGGAATCAAGAACTATCAGAGAGAGGACACTAATCAAAATCCCAGAAGCTAACTCACCCCCCTGTAATCATCTATATATGGATCCCTCATCCCAGAGATCCAGGAGGCCCGAATTTTGTATCTTGTAAGGAAGTGTTGTTGGTTTCTTGGTGGAATATCATAGTGTTGGGTGATCTAAGCTTTTCATGAGGTGAAGAAGGGCTTTCATGCTGGGAGGATGACACTGGGTCAGAACAATTGGTTGTAATCCTCTTTTCTATTCTTAATATTAATAAAGCTATTCAAGTTTTCATCCACATTATTATATGTTTGATGATATATGCATTTGTGTGGTCAATATATATCTGGTCCTATATTGTTTATGATTATAGATCTTTGTTCTTCAATAGTATTATTCTGATTCCACAGGTGCTCTTTGAAGCTGGGTAGACGAAGGTAAAGAGGTAAGGATCTGTGAGAAGGGAGAGGAAACAAGCAAGGAACTAAGCACAAGACTGAGGTTGGTGTCCTTTGTTCCCCTCTTATCTACTTCTCATAAAGGAAAGCAAAAGTAGTTTTAGTTTGCTTGTTTCTAAGATAGCTGCCAATCTTAGTGGGACTAGCAGCTCTGAGTGGACACTAGATTTCCCGATAACACTGTTGAATAAGGATTAGGTGGCTAAAAAGTAGCCACCCTCCTCCCCAACATCCCATGAAGCTCAGATGCCCCCTTGTTGTGTGTGGATCATTTCTATTCAATTACTATGGATAAAGGAAAGTAAAATCCACACAATTAACTCCTTGTCGACCCCTCTTCTGGTGGAGATTACAACAATTAGCTTGATTCCCTAGTTTTCTATCAACATTCAAAGAATTTTCCTTGTTCCAAATTGTTTTTTTCTTCTTTATTTCCATAGGTCACTAGGTAGCACTCATTTTTTTTTTTTAAACAGGAGAGCTAGTTGCGGGAAATTTCTAGAACTGCCAAGGTCATGATTGTTCTCTGAATATTTTTGCGAGGTTGCAGTACGAGGAAGTTTCTTGTACTTATAAACCCTCTAATCCCTTGTGTTAAAAATAAAAATTTGTGTTCAGTTCAGAGTAACCCTAGATGTTTTTTTTGCAAGTTTAACATTGGAGGATTAGCAAAGGAAAATACTGATGCACAAGCAACCCATTACCCAAGACATAATTTAGTTGTTTCAGTATATTATAAAACATATATAGTGCAATTTAATGTTCTTTCTATTTCATTATTTTGGCAGGTAAACCTTCGATGGCAAATATTTGTGTTGCAATTTGGGAAAAATATGACTCTTCCAGGTTACTCTTGACACTGTGCTTTAATATATATATTGCACTTGTTTGGAGCAGACTCATGTTAGGGATTTTTTTTCTTCAAGAGTGCTTTGTTTAAATCCTTCCCTGATTTTAGAGTTCTAATTTTTTTACTATATGGGAATTGAGGAAAAATTGTATATATTAGTTATAAGTATGGAGTCTCAAGCCTCAATGGTCAGCAAGAAAAATACATTTGGGAATCTGCCTCTTACCCTATTATTTGTTTTGGACACACCTCTTTTTGATCTTATGGTGTTTATGCCATTGCTATATGCCATTTGCACAAATTCTATGTAATTATTACTTATACATTTTACTTAATCAATTTGAAATGTTACAAGCAATATTGAATGTACATCCGACCAAATTCTACTTCTAGCTAAATAAATTTCTTTTCCCTTAAGTAAATCATTGCACTATGAATATATGTGTGTTCCACAAAAGTCTTTCTTCTCAAATTTCTGCTATGATTCCATCTAAATACTAAGATATCGAAATGTGAGACTGAAAATCAAGTGATCCTCAATAAACCCTCATGAAACCTAACACATCATATCTAGCACAAAATTTGCATTTAACATTGTTATTACTAGCTCTAGCTGAAATAATGTATTTTTTATTCTTCTTCGTGTGGAAGTGAGGCCTTCATATAGATAGGTCTTAACAGTTTCAACATTCTAGATTCTAATAGACGTGGGGTGTTTGCTGAGTTTTTTATTATTAATTGGGTTATTGTGGGGGAGTAAAATAGGGTCACAAATACCCACTGTATCTCTCACATCTTCCTTAGAA
Organism: Pinus tabuliformis; assembly: GCA_031772625.1. Lineage (NCBI taxonomy): Eukaryota > Viridiplantae > Streptophyta > Pinopsida > Pinales > Pinaceae > Pinus > Pinus tabuliformis. The sequence goes on from CM062817.1 coordinate 1,147,017,049, forward strand.
CATTTTATGTACCACTCCAATTGGGTTCTTAAATTTGAAATAGGCTCCCTACTAGTATTTATCTTGAACAATCCTATTATTAATTGAAAATACTTATTACTGCATCATTTTCATACTAAGGAATATGTTATTATAATATGTAATTCTCTCTACAATATCTATAATTCACTTTTAACAAAGTCTTGTCAATTGTGGGTGGAACTAATCCTTGAAACTGCCCAAATGTTTCAGTTTGTCTCTTAGTGGACTTGGGACTATTTCGTGAGCTATCGGATAATCAACATGGCTTTCTAGCTAAGTGGGTGTCGAGTCTAAATTATCTAAACTATTACCATATCTAGTATATATGAAACAGAGCTCGTGATTTGTCAATCACATTATTCTACCATTAGGAACCATTCAAAATATCAACAAACAAATGAGGGAACTTATCCACCATAGAATCACTCATAAAAAGGAGTGCTCCGCCTATTGAACTAGTATTGTGCTTACACCACATGACCCCCCCAAGCAAGTTTCTTCCGAGACAATGACCTTTTAAGGTTTTTTTTAAGGAATCAAGTTTGGACAAGTCTAGCGAGAGAACTTAGAGACTCACAAGCTTGTCCTAGGGTTTCCACTTGTCCCTAACCAACTCAAGGACACCCCAATTTGTATCGTCCTCCCTTACCCTCAACAACATCATGTTTTAGGTTGCAACACTTACAACTTCAACTACTCTCTTGGACATCCTTTTGCTAGTTAGGAAATCTCGAAGGTTGCCTCAGGGTTTTTTCCTCTTGCTCGTGAGACTTCTTTGTCCTAACTTATATTATTTATCTCTAAGGATATGAATAACTAATTGTCTCGTAAAATGAATTTTTTTTAGCACTTTTTCCACGTAATTTTATGGTTATCCACAACTTATATTTTTTATAAAATAAATTCAAATAAACAAAATAACATTTATGTTTTACCATCCACCTAGGTAGAGCTTGTATTGTTTATACAATAAATTCAAATAAATAAAATAGCATTTATATTTTACCATCTACGTAGGCTTTTACCTGACCCACTATTTTTACCAAGTCTTGTCTCGTAAAACAAAACATTTAAAACTTACAATTTATTTTCTTAATATGATAAGATAATTTATAATATTATATTATAAGTCATATTTCATATTATCTTTTAAAATATGAAAATATCACTCTCATTTATATAATATGTTTTATGGCACAATATAATATTTTAATACTATAATATCTTAAAAATTATATTCCAAAACAAATATCTATATATAATATCAAGTATAACTCTAGATAATTTGAATGAGTTTTGAAACTTTATATAAAGTTATGTTATTATATAGATATTAAAATATTGTATTTATAACTAAAAATAAAATATTTTTTGTTATTAATATTTATATGTCAACTAAATATAAAATGAGTCACATATCATGTAAAATTAATTATATTTTTTTACATGCTAATTGCTTCTTATTAAATACCAATAAATTAAAACAACAAATTTTCCTTTATTTTAAGTTTTTTTTTTTTTTCTCGTTTGTTTTTTTTTTTTTTTTTCTTTTGTTTTTTTTTTTAAATTTATTTATTTATTTATTTCTATATAAAATAAATGTAAAAGTAAGGTGAAAATTAAATTATTTTATGAATTACCAACATTAATTTTTTTATTACTATTTTAAAATATGTATTAATATAAGTATTATTCTATTATTTTTAAATGTAAATTAACTAACACCATTGAAATCACCACCTCTAGGGGCCACAAAAATTCAACATTTTTTTTTTAATTTAACGATTACTTGCTTTGAAAGGCGGCAAAACAGCGGCCGCGTACTTGTTACATTGAGTTCATTTCTTCCCCAATATTACTTATCACTCAGACTTTCTTATTACACAGGGAGAGTTTGCTCTTTGTTACAACAGGTCCATAGAAAAAACTGGACCGCCCTTTGGGGAAGATATTTCGCAGAATCCCTGCTTGAAGGTTCTATGAACTGGCCTTTTGTCTGGACCGCCTTTTAATGATAAAGATACCATCAATTTGCCAGGGAAGAGATTGCTCTGTCCATTTTGCTGTTCTGTCAAGCGATTAGGTCCAATGCTTGCTCCTCGTCCTTCCATTAATCCACCGTCAAGCGAAAAACCAACCGCCCTCTGGATGATCTAAAGCAGGAGTGTGCTTAAAAAATCTGCGCCTCTGTTTGGAGTTACGATATTGGGTTACTGCTACTGCAAATCCTTGGAGCTCAACCCCACAGCATTGATCTCAGCTACCGAATACCTCCTACAGATTCTGAACGATACCTCCTATAGATTTGTTGCTTGTATTTACACCAGAACAGAGCACAGCCGCTCGTCATCAGGATAGAACCGAGAATTAGTTCATCAAACTCCACTGCTGTAACTGGGAAATGCTGATACATCCTTTCCTTCAAACTCACAATATCCAAGTCATTGTAGGAGAGAACATATTTCTGTTTGGAGGTTCATGGTGAACCCTTCCTGTAAATAGACCAGCTTGGTTTGTTGTCTACTTATCTTCAGTAATTCATCCTCTGGCGTATGGTTCTGTTGAGGACAGAGCTTACATTGCTAATGCTGTGGACTAAGATTCCGGAGCATTAATCTTTTCTGAGTTGATTGCCTACCCATGGAGCCTGGTGCTAGTTAGGGCAAATGAGTTAGTAACAGTCGATTAGGGAACCAGTTCAGGAATAGCCTGTTGCAGAGCCAATGTTACTAGTTCATGAGCAGATCCCCATTGCATCAGAGTGAGCAGATTTCCTGATAGAGAAGTTGTTAAGAAGATTAAGGGATGATGCAGAGAGATTCTTCAGAGTTGACTGAAAGGGTTCTTTGGCTGCGGGCTGAGCCAAGATTGGCTTCCAAATCGGCTTGTGAATTCAGTTGCCTCAGTATATGATAGAAGGAAATTTTCCGGAACTTGGCCAGCATGGATCTAATTTTCTTGAGAATGAGGACTAAATGGATCTGCAAAGGATTTGAGTGAGAGTTCATCGCTTGAATGATAAGCCTAGAGTCTCCGAAGACCGCCAGAGACTGAATGTTCCGTTTAAGAGCTAGAGACAGCCCCTGCCACAAAGCCAGAGCCTCAGCTCTATTGTTTGATTCGAATCCCAGACCCCAATGATACCTGAACAATGTAGTGCCATCAGGATTTATCAGAATTCCACCCCCTCCCGCAGCTCCAGGGTTGCCTTTAGAGGCCCCATCGAAGAATAGACAATGGTCATCCAGAGCAGAATGCCACTTTAGAAACTCCTGTTCTTCCAGGCATATTTCCCACATAACATGGCAAGAGGCCAGAGAAATTGGATTGGTTTGATTTTTTGGAACAATATCTTTCAGCCAAAGCTCCTCCTCACTGTCCAGATTCGATTCATTCCTTAAGGCCGACATAGCATCCAAAGTCTCTCCCAGAATAGCTTTAATTTTGGATATAACGTTGTTTGTAGCATAGGTTTCTCCTCTGAATAATCTGTTATTCCTTTCCAACCATAACTTCCAGCAGATGAATTTAGGAATCCACATCCATGCGGTCTTAAGCAGTTTTTTTTTATTGAGACAGAATGATGATAGCTTGGCCCACTCGTGAAATAGGTTTGGTATATTTCTTGGCAGCTCTACCTTGTCAGCCCTTGATCTCAGAACCCCCTTCCAAACTGCTTTGGCAAAAGGGCACAGCAACAACAGGTGATCAGTTGTTTCTTCCTCTGACATACATAAAGGGCATCTGGATGGCCCTTCCATTCCTCGTTTTCTCAGGTTATCTCCTGTGAGAATACTGTTGTGAGCTAGCGTCCAGCAGAAGAAGTCTATTTTTGGGAGCGAAGGGAAGCCCCAAATGAATTTCCATTGCGTTGGGTCAGGAGGAACATTAGGAACTGCAGTCAAATTTTTGTAACCTTCAGCAACCGAGAAAGAACCAGTATGGGAGCCCCACCCTCTTTTGTCCTTGGCTGTTGCTGACATGGGAGATTTTCCTTGGAGCTTGTCTAATAGTAATGAAGCTTCAGCTTGCAGACGATGTGGAACCTCTCCCAGATTCCAGCTGTCCCACCGTCTACCAGCGTCCTCCGTCCAGGTGGAAATGTCCCAAAGGGTTTCCATATTGTTGGATTGTAGCCATAATTTAATATTTGCAAGGCCTTCTATATGGTGCAGAGGCTGGTCTCCTAGAATCTGATCTTCCCAAATTCTGATTTTTTTCCCATTACCTGGGATCCAGTAGAGATTGGGACTGAAATGCTCCAGAGCAGCGGTACAAAGCTTGAAAATTGGGGAACCTTTGGTGGTTTTTGGCGGGTGGTCCAAACATCTCAAACGCTGGCCTTGAAAATATTTCTTCCACAGGACTTTCTTGCTCCAGCTTATTTTCCCAGCCACAATATTCCACAGGATTTTAGATCCTAGAGCAAGATTTTGTGCAGCCAAATCTCTCATTTGCAGACCTCCTTCCAGAATTGGCCTCTTAATGGTATCCCAATTGACTAAATGAAGTCTTCTTTCATTATTTTTCCCCCCTTCCCAAAGAAATCTTCTCAACATACCATCCATTTTACTGAGAAAGGTTTTGGGGGCAAGGAGAATGGAATGCTGAAAAAGTGGCATGCTTATTAGGACAGATTTTATAAGAATTATTTTCCCAGCAGTGTTCAGCCAGGAGGTTCCCCAAGCTTGAATTCTTAGCTTAAGCTTGTCTAAGGGGGGAATCCAGTGGGTAACTTTAGGAGTGGATTTGAAGATTGGGATCCCAAAGTATTTGAATGACTCCCAAGTCTGACAGACTTTCATCTCAAGGAGCCTAGCTATGTCAGCCAGATCTTTGACCGAGCAGTTCCAGCCATAGATTGTGCTTTTTGAATAGTTTATCTTACTGCCGGAGGCCTCCTTATAAATGTCCAGTTCCTTTTTAAAAGATCTGGCTGAATTAATGCTCGCTCCACTTAGGAGCAGAGTATCGTCGGCAAATTGGGCATGGTTTATGTCTTTGACATTGTGCACCATTCTGAACCCTGGCAGAGTTTGGACTTGCTGACAAAATTCCAGATAGAAACTGAGCACTGAGGCTTGTATAGCATAGAGAAGAGGGGACAGTGGACAACCTTTTCTTAATCCCCTGGATGCTTTAAAAAATTCAGTAGAACGGCCATTTACCAACGGTGCAATCCAAGGAGAGGCAATGCAGGCTTTCACCCAATTTATGAAGGTTATTGAGAAGCCCATTTTCGTCATAACAGCAAATAGGAAGTCATGCCTCACCCTGTCAAAGGCATTTGCCAAATCGAGTTTTATTACCATTCCTTTCTCTTTTCTCTGGCCACTTGAATGAACTGCCTGTTGAACCAACACAATATTATCCAATATCTTTCTCCCTTTGATGAAGCCTCCTTGATTCTCCAGTATGATGTCCGGTAGAATATTCTTGAGATATATGGATATTATTTTGGTAATCAGCTTATATCTAGTATTACACAGTGAAATGGGACGAAATATACTGAAATCTGAAGCTCCTTTCTCTTTCGGTAGCAATGCAAGGAAGGCTGAATTGGTACTGCCTCCTAGCTTTGCACAATATTGGGACTTCCTAACCATTCTCAGGAGGTCTTTATTGATAGTTGACCAGCAAGTCTGAAGGAACCTAACAGTGAACCCATCAGGCCCTGGTGCCTTATCCGGTTCCATGCAATCCAAGGCTTTCTTGAGCTCATCCATGCTGATCCGAGCAGTCAGCATATTATTGACAGAGTCTTGCACATAGGAGGGGATTAGATTATACGGATAGGCTTGATGATCTATAGGTGGGTCATCAGGCGTTGAATAAAGATCTTTGAAAAAAAAGAAGGCTGCTCTCTTGATGCCTTCAAAATCTTTAACCACTGCATCTTGGGAGCGGATTTCTGAAACATTTTTGAATTGCTTGCGAGCTTCGGCATGCTTGTCGAAAAAACTAGTATTTTTGTCGCCGACCTGTAACCATAGGTTTCTGGATTTTTGTCTCCAATACTCCTCTTCGTCCCTACTAGCTTTATGGAGGGCTTTTTGCAACTCAACTTCTTTTTGGAGCAGACTTTGGGTAATAGCAGAAACCTCCATTGATGATTGGAGGGCAACAAGGTTTTCTAAAGACTCTTTTCTCTTGGCAGCTGGCGTTTTTAGGGCTTTAGCCCACTCCTTGAGCCTTCTCTTAAGAGCCCGCAACTTTTCTTCCCACACAAAGAAAGGGGATCCCAAGATTTTCTGGTTCTAGACTTCAGAAACCACCTCATTGAAACCCTCTTGCTGAATCCACAAAGGGCTAAATCTAAAGGGAATGGGGCGAAGAAAACCATCGATGGAGAGCTCGAGACTGATGGGTTTGTGATCGGAGGTGCAGTTAGGAAGGATTTTAGATGAGGCCATTAGACCACTAGTAAGAAAGGAGGTTTGGACGAGGAATCTATCCAAACGAGCAGCTATATGGCTGGGACCTAATCTTTTGTTAGCCCAAGTGTATTTCCCAGCTGATGGTTTGATGTCCTCCAGATCTCAGCCAACCATTATATCTTCTACCCATTCTCTAGTTGGATCTCTTATAGGACAACCACCTTTTTTCTCTTCAGCTGCCAGAGTAACGTTCAGATCCCCTCCAATAATGATGTTTTCTGGATTGTGCAATATAAGAAAATACTGGAGCGAGTCCCAACAAATTTTTTTCTCCGCTAGAGAGACCGGAGCATAAAGGTTGAATGTACTTACTTGTTGACCAGCGTCTTTGTGGAGGAGCTGAGTGAAAATCCAATGATGGCAACTTTCTTCTTGAATCAAGTCATATTTGGAGCTATCCCAGAAGGAGGCAATCCCACCAGAGGCGCCTCTAGCACTGATAGCTCTACCAGGGCCTTTGCGCCAGAATGTTTTGTTGGAATGGAGGAGAAGAGTGTCCTCCAGCTTTGTCTCCTGGATGAGAAGGATTTCAGGCACATGCAACCTCACAATGTCTTTCAGGGCATCTTCTTTCAGCGTGCTACCTAATCCTCTGCAATTCCAGGAGACGTATTTCATTATTTACTGGGTTGGGAGGGAGTGGCTCCTTTTGAAGCCTTGTTGTGCTTGCACCCCGATCTGGTGTTCATCATTCCTTTGAGAGTTTTCTGGGAGCCTTGGAGAACATATAAATAAGTTTTCTCCTCTCTCTGTTTCTTCTTGGATTTCCGGCCCCTGGTCGATTTGATTGGAGAAATTTGTGAGCTGTCTGATTCAGAGTCTCTTTCTTCTGATTCTTCCCCTGAGTCAGATGCAAGACTAATGTGCTCGTCGTTGCCTGTGTTTCCCCCTTGATCTACCTCTGTTAGGGGGACATTTGTTTCTTCTTCGGTTTATTTCCCTTTCTTCGACTGATCTTCAATTTCTTCATGGTTCTCTGAGGCATCCACCTTTTCCCCTGAGGAGGGGCCTTCATTTGAGACTGGTTTGGTCTTGTCATTGGTCTGGGGATTCCCCTTTGGTCCTGTTTTCTTCTGCTCGTTTGGCTTTGAGACTACCTTACCCTTTTTTATTTCCTTCCATCCTTCTTCTTCGACTTTGTCCCCTGATGGTGCTTTGGGGCAGTTTCGTTGAAAGTGACCGTGCTCATGGCAGATTCTGCACTTAAAAGGCAGTTGCTCGTAGTCCAGCTTCTGGAAGTGGTGCCAATCTCCAACTGTAAGTTTGATGGCTTCCGGCAGCCCAGCCTCCAAGGCTACTTCCACGCAGATTCTGGCTCAGGTGTACTGGCCCTTGTTATCAGCTTTTTCGATGAATCTGCCGAGTCCGTTTCCTATCTTTTGCAGGGATTTATAGCTCCAGCAGTGTATTGGCAAGTTGGGTAGCCGAACCCAAACAGGGACCTCCTTTGGGACATCGACTGAAGGGTCGAAGTCGGGGGTCCATTTATTCAGAAAGAGACCTTGATTTCCCATGAAATATGGGCCGTTTCTGAACACCAGATCTCGATCTTCCTTGGTAGTGAATTCGAAGATGAAAAACCCTCTTCCGACCGCGTAGCAGATCACATTGTTGGGCAGCAGCGGCCTCTAGTTTCGTTGGACCCATTCATCAATTGATTTTGTTGTTGGCCAACGACCCATAAATTGCCCCACTAAACCTCTGCCAGCCAAGGCAAGAGCGATTTTGATCGGTTGATCTTCCAGCAAAGCGATTTCTGGGATTTCATCAAGCTTTTTGATAAACTTCGGAATGAGGTCATTTTTTCCCCTTCTGCGATAGCAGGCTTCGGAATGCTTCTGCTGATGATGATGGAGGGGTGGGAGAGGGCTCCGCACCCCCTGGTGCAGCCATGGCGGCGGGCAGTCTTGGTAGCGGACGCTGACCTAGCCGGACGCAGATCAGAGCGCACGCGCAGCGGTTTTATGTAAAGTAATCGCCACAAAAATTCAACATTTAAATTCTATGTTATTTTAAGATTTAATATCTTTGTGTAGTGTGCCATCTTAATCTTACTTAATTATTTTAGCAATAATTAATACATATATTCAATTATAATTATCATTTATATTTCGATAAATAAAAATATAAGAAATTAACTCTTAATTTAAATTGTAATATAATATAATATTATATTATATTACAATATAATTAAAGAACAAATAATTATTATAATATTTTATATTTTAATATTATAATTTCTTTATATATATAAAACTCTCATTTACATTATATATCATAATTTATAATATTATATTATAAATCATATTTCAAAACAAACACTAATTAAAAATATTGTCTACCTAAATAGAATTAATTCTTTTTATCTTTTATATATTTCTATTTTATTATTATATTTTTTAAGTGATAAAACTTGTATTTATCTTTTCAACAATGAAAATATCACTATCACTAGAATTTATATAATATGACTTATATTAGTCATAATATATTATTTCCATCATTAAGCTAATTAATTGTTAACCTTGTTGAACATATCATGTATCGACGTGGATATATGACCGATTATTACGTCTGGCCTTGTGTTTTTGCATTGCAGCATGTCTTTGTATAATCGATGTCGACATAGTTCATAACTATTGGCATTATGGTGAGGTTATACACTAGCTGAGGCATACGATATCACTTGAGCCCTGAGGTTATACACTAGCTGAGGCATACGAGGCGCGTCGTGTCTGGAATGCTATCTAAATGTCAACACATCCATGGTTCATCATATTAGGGTTATAATCTGAAGAATTGGTTATGGGGTAACTATGCCCTTCTGCCCTCACTCTATGCACTCTCCAGTCTACTGGTTAGGATCTGTAGCCTGTGTTCAAACCCTCTGTCGGGTTGGCTCATTAATTTAGTTCTGTCGATGCACGTAAGTGTTTCGATTTTCCATTTGTGAATGCAATACTCTTCATTCCTAATCTGTGGCATATTTGTTTTCTGACTCCAGTCTTACTACCTGGAAGACTCAGACTAATTCTGTAATACTCGACGGAGCTGAGGAATTCACACTATTTTACATTCTACAAACGTAATGGGAGTTTTCATTTTTCCTCAGAAATTCGATTTCTATAAAAGTTCTTTCCTTTACTTCATAATGGTTGTTTATTATTGCTGTATGATACCAGACTCACTTGGTTCCTTGCATATGCCGATTCTCATCACTCATGATTACGTTCTTTGTGTTTCTATGCCCACATGTAGGTTATAATGTTACCCTTTCTGTTGTTTTTGGTAGGATTTTACCCTCATACCTAGCATTTGACAGACATGATACGTTTTCAACTTCCGGGAATTATTGCTTTCCTCTACAATCTAGGTTCTCGGTATGCTTTCCCTCATTCGTTTACAGGTTTTGTGAAATTCATAAGGGTTTGACACCGATAGTGGAACCCTAATACTTCCGTTCCCTAGTCGTTGCAGAATGTTCTAGACCTCGAACCCGAGGGAAGTATCCTAAAGGGTTTGGCCGAGGAAATTTGGGATTTTGTCGCAAAACTAATTTTCAGTTCTTAAGTGATTAATTAATACAGTCAATCCTTTGTTAATGGCCGCCCTTACAAGCTTAGGTTATTGTTGCAACTCCTTTGTTAATGGCAGCCCTTACAAGCTTAGGTTATTCTTGCAGGGGATTTGTAATATTTAGGAGAGAATGTATATTGTATTATTTTTCCAAAGTTATATTTCATATGTATATATGAGTCTCTCTGGCATTCAAATACTCAAACTAATTTTTATTGTGTAATTTTGGGAAACTATAAGTTTAAAGAACTGATATTGGTTTAATTTTTATCATTCTATTAGAGAAGTTTGTTTGGAGTTATGGATTTACCAACTTAGTCATGTTCACCTAGGTTATACTTTTAGTGATTCTTTTGATTATGAGACTATATGATTTTTTTTTGTAACTATATTAATATTTTGGTATTTAGCAAAAATAAATTTTTGAAGTTGAAAATTATTTCCCTATTCTTGTGACTTATGATGAAATTATATCATTAGTTACAAATTTTGCTATACAATTTATAGCTCTTTTTTACTATTTCCAGGCTTCTGGTCTTTTCTAGAACTAATCTAACTTGTCACATGGAAATAATTATTTCATGGACTAATATTAAGATCATAATAGGCCAACATTAATTGTTTCATTAATCCTATATACATTAGATCTTGATAGAACAACATTAATTATTCCATTAGTCCTATATACATACCTTTACCCATTATGAAAGAACCATGCCATAGAATATATACAAAAAAATATACAACTAGAAGGAAACCAAAACATTACATGTATGTGACACTTATCTCCTAATTCAATTTAGGCTTTGAGGAAAATAGTTTAGGCTTCCACGGAAATAGCATAGCACAGGAAGAAGATTAGTGCATGTAACTAATGAGAACACCACTCATTATGAGAGCTCCCTCCCAAGTGAGCTTCACTTCTAGAGCACTCTTTTGATATAGACCACACTAGGTCCACGTAGGGCTTATATGATCACACTAGGTCTTTCCTAGTGTTTGAGAGACCTTATAGCTCTAACTAGGAATTCTCAACTCAAGAACCTTAGTGTCTTGTCTAAGGTTCCAACGTCCAATTTTCCTCTAATGAGTCTAGGCAACCTCATTTTTTTCCCTCGCACCTTATTGGCTCCTTTTTCCCCAAATGAGATTATTTATCTATAGGAGGAGGAATAGCTACATTTAGTATATTTTCCCTAGCTATTTTCCATGGTTGGTCATAACTAATTTATTAATGAAATTACAAATATAAAAATTCATGTTTATTATAGTTTTTCAAGTTATTCAATAAAAGTAAATTAAAATATTTACAATCCATTGAGGGGTATTACATCTTCCCCCCTCTATCAAAGAATTGTCCTTCGTGTTTATTTTAGGGCCTTTAGAATAGGTTGGGATATGCTTCATGCATTCAATTTTCATCCTCCCAAGTTGTCTGTTCTTGACTAAAGTGCTTTCACTGCACTTTTGGGATATGCTTCATGCATTCAATTTTCATCTTCCCAAGTTGTTTGTTCTTGACTAAAGTGATTTCAGTGCACAACAGTGACAACTACCTTCCATAACATGATTTCTCACATGATTTCTCTCTGTAGAAGCTTGAAAAAGAACTCTCCATCCAGATTGAAATACAATCACATTGGTTAGATTTCTCATTAGTTTCCAATCAAAGAAGAAACATATATAAAATCATTTCAACTTGATTGTTTTACTTGTACATCTTGTCAAATAATTATGTGTCTAGGTTCATATACATACATCTTTAATAGACAGACATGAAACATGTTATGTACACATATATGACTAGGAAAATCCAACTCATAGGCTACAAGTCCAATTCGAACTAATATTTGGAAAGACCCACATAATAGGGGTGCCAATTTTACACAACTTCCCCACCACAAAGTGCTCTTCTTATTCTTGACCCTCACATACACATGATCACCTACCTAAAATTCAATGTAGGCCATTCTTTTCTCTACATGGATATTGTCAATATTTAGCTACCTTTTGTCTACAAGCCTTCTCTTTGGTTGTTATATAATGTACTTCCTTGGAATGTCTTCCAACACTTGATTAACTCCTTCAGTTTTCCCATATGTCTATGGCTCTAAGGAAATACTAAATTGTACTTAAATGCCTTATATTATAAAAAGAGCCTTCCAAAAATGAGAGTTAAACTTCACGTCTCTATCAAAAATGACTGTTTAGGTATACCATGTAAATGAAAAAAAATCTTCCATGAATATAAGCAATTTGAACATTTTTATAAGTTGACTGTATAGGAAACAAATTTTGACATCCCCTAATAACTAATCATTACTTTATGTAGGTGTGTAATAAATAGGGATAGAGTCAAACAATTGGATTTATAAGTTGATTGTATAGGAAACAAATTGTGACATACCCTAGTAACTACTCATTACTTTAAGTAGGTGTGTAATAAATGGGGATGGAGCCAAATAATTGGATTGATTATTGTAAATAATTGATTATAAAAGAAATAATTATTTGAGAAAATTATGCACTCACTCATGAGACACATGAGATAAGATTGTAAATTCTTCATGATTAGAATCTTTAAAGATTCTAAATAAGATCAGGGAGGAAGATAAAGTCCCTTAGAAACATCTCAAGGGGAGAAAATGTTGAGCCTGGTTTCCTTTAAAGCACGGTGGGTGAGAAAGGTGGGCTTTAAGAGCAACATACTAGCCAAGAAAGCAAGTAAGCTTACCAAAACGGGGATGTTGTTGAAATAGAAACATTATCATAAAGAAAAGGAATTAAATACCCTTGGAGGAGATCAAAAAGAGGTTGTTGATTCTCTCGAAATTTACACTTGAGCTTGAGGGAGAACTAGAGGCAGTTCTTGGTTGGGAGGTTCTTGATTCTCTAGGAATTTACACTTGAGCTCAAGGGAGAACTAAGGCAGTTTTTGGTTGTGAGGATAGTGTATCATTCAATCCTCTAGTTTGGCTGATGTTATTTTATGTTGGATACAATTTCAATTATGTAGACTTTTACACAGTGTAATATAATCTCATCTTAGAGGTAGTTTTAATTATAAATGACATATGTGTAATTATTAGTTGTATAGTATATATATAAATTTTGTTTATAGTGTTGTAACAGAAAATTAACATATGGGTGATTGGTTTAATCTATTACTATCAATTCCAACAGAAGCTTAGGTTCAAATAATAGTTATTGAATTACAATATTTCTGTTGATATTAGTGTAAAGTGAGGAATAAACTACTACTGATGGAGTTAAAAGAATATTGTAGTTTTATGTAAAAATGTTGTTACATAATTGTACTGTAGTGTAGTATGACTTTTATATAAAATAAAAATAGTAGGAATGATATGCCATAGATGACATATAGAGAAAAGAAACTTAGCACTAGTATGGGCATCGATTTTGGAAGGAAATGCATAGCTAATTATAAACTATAAATATAAAATTATAAGTTAAAATGCTACTACTCTATGTAGTAAACTTTAGCATGCATAGGAAATTTTTTAGTAAGTGACACATAAATATTACATGTTGAATTTCCATGATTTTGGGTCTAGGATAGAATCTTAAGATCTTTGACCCTACCAAACCAAGAATCTCAACCATAAACTACTTTGAAGGGTGGAATATAGACAACACTAAATCACACATGCATAGAATATAGACAACTTTTTACAATTTTCAACCCAACTTCATTATATTAAACAACATATAATACAATAGTCTAGGGTATGAGGGATAATGGCCCTCATATATCCACTAGTACAAGATACAAAATTAGGGCTTGGTGTGAGTCCATCGACAACCAATATAACCTCAAGAAGATACTCTCACCATTTGGCTTATGTATTCGATGTTAGAAAATTATATATTAGAAAGCAATGGAACACATAAAATATATTGCAAAAATATATAAACACACAAAACACATAAAACAAGAAAGAGAGAGATATAAGTGGTTTACCCAATTTGGGCTACGTCCATAGAGAAAAAGTGAGTCCTTCATTTTATATTAGTGAGAAAAATGAAGAGATACAACCTACACCAGATCCGTTGTAATTCCCTATTCTCTCTCACACAATCTCCTCTCTCTTTCACGCTGAGAATATAGATCTACATATACACAATATAATTCCTTCATATATAGTGAGGGGTTCCTTCTAGGGCAAAAGACCCTAAATTAAACATACTTCTAGAGTGATATCTTCGCCTAATGAACGAGACCTAGACTGACTATGAAATTACAACATTTTATAATGCAATTTTACATCTATTTTTAGCTCCACGGGTGTTGCCCCCAAGGCTACAAATAATCACCATCACCCCCCATCACCTCGCACATTTACGAGAGGCGTTGCCACCACATTACAAACTGGGATCGAATGCGGCGATACCTTTGAATAAAGAAGATAATCAGGCTCCACACTCAACAATCGAATATCTCAGCTCCCCTCAGTCATACCCTGTACATTCCCAATCCTTTAGCTCGATATCTACAACTCCTACCTCTTTCAATGATCTAATTCCATATCACCAATGAATCTCAACTATCGAATCTTCTCATTGGTTGTGCCTTAGTCCATGAAGGCATCAACACATCCAGACTCTTGTAGAGTTGTTCACAGCTCCACTTGTGAAAAAATCTCGATCTACCCACTACTACTCCTCAGCTACTTAGGGACTTTAGCCCACTGTGGTCTTCTCCTGTTGCACTGATGAAGACCAACATAAGGTATGAAGGGTTGCTACCTATCACTACAAGATGTCCATCTCCTACAGTGAACATAGTCTAGGAGGAGTACCCATCATCTACTATATATTTCCTTCACGCACACGTTTCAGGCTCCATAAACTACTCCTCGTTGATCAGACCCTTGAGCTCAACGACTACCTCTCTCGCAACTAGCTTTTTCCATCAAGGCGTTGCTCACCGGGCTCCAACTTGGACATTATCTCACTGTCCTCTAGTAGACCATAAGTTCCCAATCACATCCACACTTGGTCCACTCTCATGCTGCCTTGCAATAGTCCATGAGTGAACAATCCTCGTTGTAGCATATGCTCCTAGTTAGGGCATCCAAAACCTAGGAAACCCTTCCACATGACTGCTAAAAGACTTCCAAATTGTCCTTCCCTAGGACATCATCCAATAACATCAATTCAACCTTAACACGTCAATAAAATAAATACCTAGATTATTCCTGCACTCTTATTCCCGCACTCGCGTTCCTACACTCATGTGTTCGAGCTCTTGCATGTTTCTGCACTCGTGCATTCATGAAATTAGTGCTTTCTTGCACTTGTGTCTTCCTATACTTGTGTTCGTTCACTCATGCATTCCTGCACTCGCGTGTTCCTGCACTTGCGTTCCTATACTCGTAATGCCCACACTCGAGATGGATTTCTTGATGTGTAGACTATGAAATATGCTTCTTAGATGAGTGATATGACACTCCAATCACCTCTTATTTATATGCACAATAAGAGCTTCCAAAATTTCCTATTTCAATTAACATGTCCATTTGGTTCTTCAAGTCGGCCTACTTGGCACACAATAGTAATTAGGTTAACTTCAAAAATTCATATCTCTCTAATGACAACTAAGATGCAGACGATTTTCAATGCGTTGGAATCTTCTTTCTGAGAACTATCATTTTCATCCATCACATGTCGTAAATTCATCAATGTTTTCTCCCAAATCTTGATGGCTACCAAAACCCCACACTTTTGTTCCAAGCGCACAAGTTTCCCTTATGGTGATTTTCCCTCCAAACGCTGAACCTTGGGGCTTGGAGTACCACCCAAGCTTAAAAAAAATTAACACTCCCTCTTAACGAGGGAGGTACTTCCAAGACTAGGAAGTAACCATCATCCGGTGATGACACTAGCCCTTGTGGCATCCATCACTGCAGCATACCCTATAGAATAAATCCGTCAATGACGGTAGTGCCTTTACCTCATCATATCTAAACCTAAATATCCCAAACCTCCATAAGGTTTTTCCCTCTAAGCCTAATCGATCTCCACTAGCTCAGTCTTGCAAGCACTCATCCTCCTGGATCAAATACCACTCATGAAAATCCCACTGGTCTTAGTTATGCAACATCACGATCTGATGAATACTCTAGCCTATCAATCTGAAGTCCATCACATGAATCCATCTCGACCAACCTAATCTCTTCCATGCCAAAGAAACCCTCAAGTTGTTACAACCATCCATGAAAAGACATAGGAAGTCCACGATCTACAAACTGCCACACAACATACTGAACTGCACGAGGTTCACCATCAATCCATGAGAACTCCTAGCCCAACAAATCATGTAGTCTATCAATACCACATCACCATGTCTCCTGCTGAACCCTCTGCTCCATGATCTAGACACCCACAACTCCCTTTGAGTTGCTTCATTGTGCACTCTCTGATTCACTGTCCCTCAAAGTAGCTCAGATACCGTGTGATACCATGTTGAATTTCCATGATCTTGGGTCTAGGATAGAATCTTAAAATATTTGATGCTGCCAAACCAATAATCTCAGCCATAAACTACTTTGAATAGAGGAATATAAAAAACATTAAATCACACATGCACAAAATATAGACAACTTTTTAGAATTTTCAACCCAACTTCGTTATATTAAAAACATATATAAAAAATTGTCTAGGGCTCCCGTACGAGGGATAATCACCCTCATAAATCCACTAGTACAAGATACAAAACTAGGGCTTGGTGATAGTCCATCAACAACCAATCTACCCTCAACAAGATACTCTGACCATCTACCTGATATTGTCGACATTCTCAGCCCCCCTCATTCATACCGTGTACCTGCCTCGTCCTTCAGCTTTTGATCTACAGCTTCTACCACTATCGATCAAAGTCCATCTAGTCAATGAATCTTGGCTATGCAATCTGCTCACTAGTTGTGCCTTTGTCCATCAATGCATCAACACATCGAGACTCTTGTCAAGTTTTTTACAGCTCCACATATGAAAAACTCTCGATCTACCCACTGCTGCTCCTGAGCTACTTAGGGACTTCAGCCCACTATGGTATTAATGTGTTTCACCGGTGAATACCAGCATAGGGAATGAAGGACTTCCACCTATCACTACAACATGTCGATCTCCTTCAATGAACACAGACTAGGAGGAATACCCATCATCTAATGTATATTTCCCTCTCCACAAACATGTCTCAGGCTCCACAAACTGCTCCTCAATGATCAGACCCTTGAGCTAAATAACTTCCTCTCTCACAACTACCTTTGTCCATCAAGGTGTTTCTCACCAAGCTCCAACTTGGAAATTATCTCGTTGTCCTCCAGTAGACCATAAGTGCCCAATCATGTCCACACTTGGTCCACTCTAAGATAGCCCTCCAACAGTCCACAAGTGACCAATCCTTGCTATAGCATATGCTCCTAGTTATGGCATCTAACACCTCGGAAACCCTTCAACATTACTTCTAACACACTTCCAAATTTTCCTCTCCTAGGACATCATCCACTAGCATCAATTCAACCTTAACACATCAATACAATACATACCTAGCTCGTTTCTACAATTGCACATTCATGTACTCACATTCTTGCACTCATGCATTCCTGCACTTACATTCCTACACTAATGTTCTTGTACTCGCATTCCTTCACTCGCATTTCTACAGTTGCGCGTTCTTGCACTCACGCGTTCCTACACTTCACACTTTCTTGCACTCACGTGTTCCTACACTCATGCATTCCTGCACTCGTGCGTTCCTGCACTCACATATTCCTGCACTCTCATGTTCCTCGATTCTCATTCCTATACTCGCACTACCCACACTCAAGATGGATTTCTTGATGTGTAGACTATGAAAGATTCTTCTTGGATGAGTGAAGTGACACTCCAATCACCTCTTATTTATATGCATAATAATGGCTTCCAAAAAGTCATGCTTGACACAACATGTCCATTGGTTTCTTCAAGTCGGCCTACTTGAAACCCAATAATAATTATGTTAACGTCAAAAATTCATATCTCTCTAATGAAAAATTGGATTTGGACGATTTTTGATGTGTTGGAATTTTCTTTCCGAGCACTATCATCCTCATCAATCACATGTCGTAAATTCATCAATGTTCTATGCCACATCTCGATTGGTGAAAAAACCCCACACTTGGGTTTCATGCACACAACTTGCCCTTATGGTGCTTTTCCCTCTAAACCCTGAACCCTAGGGCTTGGTGTACGTTCCAAGTGACACAAAAATCAACATTACGAAGTGGTATGGTCAAAACGCAACCTCAGTTCTTAAATGAAACGTATTTACAATTAAAAGCCTTACTCATGAGTACATTGTAAGTGAAATGAGTAATGTATAATAATATCTGTCTTATTTAGTGAGAGTACCGTTGTTGCTGTCACAAAATATTAATTTCAGAAAAATAAACTAATAAAAGGGGGAAAGAAAATTGACTTCCAAGTGAAATGACACCACTCTAAGCAATTATATTCCTTGGAAATGAGTGAATACAGAGTGCCATTCAAGACGAATGATTAAAACATGAAAATAAGTCCTCATACAAGAATTTGGCTAAACAACAGTTACATAAGTATACAGTCAAAAAATATAAGCCTAATGAACAGTACCCAAATTGGGAAATTCCAAGAAGATATAATTTAGATAATTTAATTAACTCTTATGCCTACAAATTATAAAAGTGTGAATCATATATCTAATAGTGCCATCAGTTAATTAGGCTAGAATATATCAGGAAAGAAAGACCCATGGTTCTTAATAATTAAAGAAGCAGAGCCATGCATTAACCACTAAAATGAAAGGTACTAAAAGATAGATATAGTATGTTGTTCTATATTAAATTGAAGAACCATTATAGAGGCATCGCAGTTAGTACTAATATTGTCAGGCTACTGTGGCGATCCATCTCACTACTAGTATTGTACTTCAACTGGAAAAATTATATAGCTTAGAAAAGTGTATTCGGATGAGATAGAAACAAAAATAATTCACGTGCAGACTTGAGGGACAACATCTTTCTGTGCAGACCAATGAGTAAAACCAGTCGACAATGGAAGTGTAGGGTTACACAGGTAGTATAACACCACCATAGAACATACAGGAGATAGGTCTGGCCTAGAGCAACTCGATGTTGAAAATAAATTAGGGACAAGCCATCGAGGTTAACCTGAAAGACCAGGAAAGTAGATGATTAAATGATACGCGAGTGGGTCACAAAAAAATAACATATATAGGAAGTGTTAAACTAATAAAATGATGTAAACTATAACCGGGAAATCCCAAAATGGGTTCAATGAGTATCCTAGGATAAACACAGAGAAACTTGTGTGTCCATAAAATTTCTGATCCTCTAAGACAGTCACCCTATCTATTATGGTCTTAGAGTAACAAGGTAAAGAAGAGGTTTTTACTCATCAATCAAGGCTTTTATGAACCATACCTGGAGATGGATGGCACTTTTGAAAAGGGGTTCATGCTCTATCCATCAAAGAAGTTGGGGGAATCCTCTTCTCACTGTGAGTATGCTTGCAATGACCCATAAAGCGTGGAAAGACACCATTTTAGTAAATACCCAGTAACATCAAATCAAAAATAGCTTAACAAGGAATCATGGTAAGAATACCTCCATTACCTCAAGGATTCACTGGAACATTAAGGTTTTTCCTAGTGTGCCATGCATATGCATACTTATAGCAACGCCAAAATAGCTAGAGCCTCCTCAAAAAAGAAAACATAGGAAACTTCCATATGTTAGGGCCGAAACAGTTTAACCATAGCAGGAATATAAAATGCAGTAATTTCAAAGACCAAGTCCTCATGCATGTCCGATAATACCATAGATTCCATGGAAAGACCTCCGACAAAATTGAAGCCTTGGACAAACTCACAGGGGAGAAGTAGCATCAAAGGAATGGCAAGCCAAAAGAAGAAATGAGAGGCGAAATTAGGGTTACAGTGACAAAAGTGAAGGAGATCAAATTTGAATTTTTGATGGAATCCATACAATATTAGCCATCCACCCATCCCAACGAGGAGATGCCATGTGCGCCCATGTGGGTTAGACCAGTTGGCAGTGAGATGTTCATCCACCTGGACTTTGGAAGGAACACTAACATGTGGAAGAAAGGATATATTAAGGAACCATTAAGAAGCAGCGATATATATGATAGGGTACATTAATCAATCATTCAAGAGGGGGAATTATATATAGGTTACCATAGTTGCAATTAACTTTTTAACTAAATGAAGAGGTAAATACCTTTATGACATTTGTCGATAGTGTTATTTAGAGAGGAGTTAGGGATACTTTACGGAGCATTAATAATGTAATACCACAAAATATGATCATAAGACTTGTGACATTCTAGCACACAAAACTTTATTTTGATACAATATAATTCCGATTAGATATCGACATTGAATTGATTATTGTACCATGTGTGATACATGATGTTGATATACACGCAGAATCGAATTACGGGTACCCTTAATATAAAAAAATAATAAACGAATCCACATGGACCTTAAATTAATTAGATATTAAGAATGTTCACAATAGTAAAGAAAAAAAATCTGAAGATAGGTATATTACATATGGTATCAGAACCCAGTAACACCACTTGACCTCGTAATTGGGAAAGATTGATTACTATTTATTACAAAAATTTTGCTACTGAGGTAACGATTTTGTTTCAATTCTTTTCAAAATAATAGTAAATTAGTTTTGTGTAAATGTATTAAGTATAAAAGTTAAATGGAGGAGGAAATCCAAGCCAACCCTATGTTAGAAAATTATATATTACATGGCAATGGAACACATAAAATATTGTAGAAACACAAACACAAAAAATGCATAAAATAGGAGAGACACAGATATATGTGGTTCACCCAATTTGGGCTACATCCATGAAGAGATAACCAATTATTCCTTTTATATTATCCAACAAAATGAGGAGATACAACCTACAACAAATTCACTGTAATTTCCTCTCTCTCTCACACAACCTCCTCTCTCTTTCTCACTTAGAATACACATATTCACGACCTCAATACAATTCCCTCATTTATAGTGAGGGTTTTCCTTCTAGGGAAAAAAACCGTAAATTAAGCCTAACTTCTACCGCTAGATTATCTACCTAATGAACATATCATATTGGCTACGAAATTACAACATTTTACAAGGAAATTTTACATCTATTTTTTAGCTTTGAGGGCAACGCCCCCAAACCCTCGCTAGCCCCCGGACTCCCGCTGGGGGGGCGGGGGGGGGGGGGAGTGCCACCTATGTGGAGTGGTGTACAATATTCTTGGGGTATACATTGAGTTGAAATAAATAACTTAGAATAAAGAAGATAATTAGGCTAACACCAACCAGCCTCCCACTTGGAGACTGATTATAGAAACTCCACCACTGCTTCATTTGTTGGAAAAGGACTCCACTTTAGACCTTGTTGTTTCTCATATTTATCATCATATTTGAAGACCAATTGAATACGAGCAGAATCTCAGTTTCTCCCTGGTTACAACTTTTGTTAACATATTTGCACGATGAGGCTAGTGTGTATGTTTTCCAACTTCAACTGTCCATGTTCCAACATTGGCCTTATGAAGTGGTACTTGAGTTGTATATGTTTAGTATTGGAATGAAATGATGAGTTTTTTGCAAGATGAATGGCACTCTGGATGGAATTGTACAACCTGCCCAACTCCTTTTCTTACCCAATTCATCCAAAAACCTCTATAACCAAATCATTTTTTACTATCCTTTGTATTATAAACATACTTTTCTTCTGTCGTTGAGAGTGCAACAAGACTATGCAATTATGAAAACCAACTCACAGTTGTTCTACCTACAGTAAACACATACCCTGTGGTGCTCCTCCTATTATCTCTATAACCTGCCATATTTGCAACAACATATCCCTGTAGAGCAATGTTTGAACCACCAAATCATATTTCTTGATATGTGGTACTGTTCAAATACCTGAGAATCCACTTCACTACCATCTAATGTCCTTTTCTTGGATTATTCAGGTACATGCTTACAAATCCCACTACATGTGCAATATCGGGTGTTGTGAAGACCATTGGATACATTAAGCTTCCAACTGCTCATGCATATGGACCTTTAGACATATAATTCATCTCTTCATGAGTCTTGCTACACAACTCCTTACTTAGTTTGAAATGGCTAGCTAAAGGTATAATAGCTGGTTTTGCATTGTGCATATTAAATATTTTCAATGCCTTTTATTATACTCAGTTTGAGACAACGTTAATTTGTGATTTTTCATGTCTCTACTTATTCTCATACCAAGTATTTGTTTTGTAGCATGCAAATCCTTCATTGCAAATGAATTTGCCATTTTTCATTTGAGCACATTTATTTCCTACATGTTACAACCTGCAACAAGCATGTCATCTACATACAATAATAATATAATATAACTGCCATCATTTTTCCTTTTCAGATAAAAAAACGATCAAAGTGACATCTCGTATAATCTTGTTCAAACATAAACCTATCAAATTTTAAATACCAATTCCTTGGATCCTGTTTTAAGCCATACAACCTATTCTTCAACCTGCACACTAGTTTCTCCTTCCCTTTGACCTAATATCCTTGTGGTTGTTGCATATTTATCTTTCCTTCAAATCCCCATGGAGAAAGTTCATCTTTACATCTAACTGCTCAAGATGCAAATCTTCTGCTGCTACTAGACTTAAAATAGTTCTAATTGAAGTCATTTTAACAACAGGAGAAAATATCTCATCAAAGTCTATACCTTTTTTCTATACAAACCCCTTCACCACAAGTCTAGCATTATACCTTTTTCTACCTCAATCTTCTTTCTTCAATATGTAAACCCATTTATTATGCAATGCTTTTTTACCTGTAGGCAACCTGACTAAGTTCCAAGTCTAGTTATGTACCAAGGAGTCCATCTCTTCTTTCATGGCCATCTTCCACTTCTTCCTTGTTTATGCCTTCATTGCTTCTTCATAGCATTTTGGTTCACTAGAATCAATAAATAATACATAATATAATGAAGGATAATATCATTTAGGGGGTTTAATTTTCCTCATAGATCTTCTAACACCACTTTCAGGTGTTTTAGGTGCCTGTTGCTATTTTGGTTTCTATTGTTTTTTTGGTTTTGATCATTATTATTTTCAGGCACCTTTACTTTTTCTATGATCAAGCACTATGTATTCTCTATTTCCTTTTTCCTATTTCTTTTCCCACATCTGATCCTTATACAAAACATTTTCATTGAATATGACATCTCTTCTCCTAATGATTTTTCGATTTTCATAATCATTCAAGCATTAACCAAAATCATTAACATCATATCCAATAAAGGTACATTTCTTTGATTTTTCCTCAATATTTGTTCTATTTTCTTTATTAATGTGGCCAAACGCTTCACAACCAAAAGTCTTTAAAAGTGAGTAGTGCACATTTTTTCTTGTCCATGCCTCCTCTGGAATACCTCCATCCAAGGAACTTGATGGCCCTCTATTTATTAGATAAATAACACCATGTGCCGAAAATTGTAAAGGTAATATTGCATGCAATCTCATGCACCTTTCACGCTCCATGATTGTCATGTTCATCCTTTCTAACACACCATTTCTTGTGGTGTTCCTGGAATTGTATTCTCTCTGCGAATTCCATGCTATTAATAGTACTTATCAAACTACCTTTTGTAATATTCACCTCCATTTCCTCATATGAGACACTTCAACCTTTTCCCTTTCTCATTCTCAACCAAATATTTCAATTTCTTGAACATATCAAATACATCATATTTATTTCGAATACAATAAATCCAGGTTTTTCTAGTTGCATCATCAATAAAATTAACATAATATTGAGATCCATCAAGAGATGATACATGAGAAGGTCCCCATATATTTGTATGGGCAAGCTCTAATTTTGCGTTCTTCTTTTCTTTCCCAACTCTAAAAAGTCTCACACAATTTTCACAGAATTCCAAATCAACATGCTTCAAACCTTACCACAAATTTCTTGACTGAAGAATATTCATCCCCCCCTCGCTCATGTGGCTGAGCCTATGATGCCATAATGTTGTATCTGCTCCTGTATATGTTAAAGAGTTAACAGTATTAGAAATTCCATTGCATAAATACAATGCACCAACCTTTTCTCCTTTTGCTATTACTAGGGCTCCTTTAATGACCTTCGAAGTTTTATCTGTAAAAGTAGTTACACAATCTTCAATTCCCAACTTCCCTATTGAACTTAGATTTTTCTTCAGATATGGAACATGCCTTACCTCCTTGAATAACCATTGGTTTCTCATAGAATTCCAAACCAACATGCTTCAAACCCAACAACAAATTTCTTGACTGAAGAATATTCATCCACTTCTCACTCATGTCGCTGAGCCTATGATGCCACAATGTTGTATATGCTCCTGTAGAGGTTAAAGAGTTAACAATATTAGAAATTTCATTGCATAAATACAATGCACCAACCTTTTCTCTTTTTGTTATTACTAGGGCTACTTTAGTGACCTTCCAAATTTTATCTGTAAATGTAGTTACACAACATTCACTTCCCAACTTCCCTGTTGAAATTAGATTTTTCTTCAGATCTAGAACATGACTTACCTCCTTGAATAGCCTTTGGTTTCCATTATGTTGTTTTATGAAAACTTTACCTATTCCAATGATTTTACAGGGTTTATCATCACCCAAACAAACGTGTCCAAAATCTCCTTAAACATAATCATGAAAATGTTTCCTATCATGTGTGGCATGGAATGAGGCCCCTGAATCTACCACCTAGGCATCAATAATATTTTCTAATGAAAGAATCAAATCATCTCGAAACACATCACCTATCACATTCATTTCATCATTGTTTTCTTGTTGCACATCTCCTTCTTTTCCCTTCCAAGACTTACAAACATTCTTCAGGTGTCCTTTCCTCCCGCAATTCCAAAACACTCTCCCCGATCTAGATTGGGATATACCTTTCCTTGATTTACTATGATATCTTGTGCTCTTTCCTCTTCCCATTTTCTTCCCCTAGTCTTTGTATTCAAAGCATTACCTCATTTCTCACTCAAGCTTTTCCGTCGCATTTCCTTGCTAAGAATTGCACCGACAACATCATCAAATTTTAAAGTACTAGATTTAGACAAAGAGTTACTAATGTCCAAAGCTAATCCATTCCAACTTTCCAGAAATGAGCATAGAAATAACAGAGCTCTAACTTCATCATCAAAATTTACCCCTACAAAACTTAACTAACATGAAATCGTATTAAATTAATTTAAATGATCAAAAACATATCCACCTTATGACATCTTCATATTAAATAAACGATTCATAAGAAATACCTTATTTGAGGAAGAGTGTTTTTAATGTCGTTTGGCCAATTATGACATGAAGCCCTCTCTTGTCATTTCTTTTAAAATATTAAAGGCTACCAATTCTGCTAGGCACAGCCATATTGTTCCGATTGACTTTCTATCGGGAATATCCAATTCTTTGTCTGTCATACTCATCATATTATTTTCCTTTCCGCTCAATGGTAGGTACAGGTATTTCCAATATAGATAATATTCCATCTCCATTTTCCATGGCTAGTAGTTTTGGCCATTAAAATTTTCAACCCTAAACCTACCATCTTCTGGCGAGCAACTCAAACGAGGAACCATTCTCTCCTATGAGTTTATTAGCCAAATAGACCTTTAGCTCTCATACGAGTTGTTAGAAAATTATATATTACAGAGCAATGGAAAACATAAAATATTGTAGAAACACACACACAAAAATGCATAAAATAAGAAATACACAGATATACGTGGTTCAAACAATTTGGGCTACGTCCATGGAGAAATAGTTAGTCCTTCCTTTTATATTATTGACAAAAATGAAGAGATACAACTTGCATCAGATCCACTGTAATTTCCTCTCTCACACACACAATCCCCTCTCTCTTTCTCACTTTGAATACACATATTCACATCTGCAATACAATTCCATCATATATATCGAGGGTTTTCCTTCTAAGGAAATAAAACCTAAATTAAACATAACTTATACCGTGAGATCATCCACCTAATGAAAAAATCAGATTGACTAGGAAATTAAAACACTTTACAAGGCAATTTTACATCTATTTTTTAGCTTCGGGGGTAGCACCCCCAAAACCCTGCTGACCCTTGGTCCCCCACACTAGAGGGGATGGGCAAGTCCCCCCCCCCCCCCCCCCCCACATGGACGGGTGTACACTCTTCTTGGGGTATACATCTGGATGAAACAAAGAGCTCAAAATAAAGAAGATAATCAAGTTGCACACCCAATACCCTGGAGGTGTGGGATTATACATTGAGCTAGGCCAGGGGGCCACCCCAACAAATACTTAATTTCTGGAACTTATAAAAAATTTACAGCAATAATTGGTACAACTTAGGGACAAGAGAAGATAATCAGGGTATTGACAGAAAAGTCTAGTCACAGAAAAATATAACTAGAAGTAGAGAAAATAGGGAAAGAAGGGAATGAGCCAAAACCTCCTGAAAGTGGTGGGGATTCTGATAGAAGTCATAAAAAAAATCAAAGGAAAAATAATCAAGTTGAGCTACAGGGAGAATTTTGAAAGATAAAACCCCCTACCTTTGATGGAGAAAAGGAAGAAGATGCAGAATCATGGCTGTTAAATATGACCAAATACTTTCAGGTATACGAATATGAGAGTAATTTGAAGGCATGGTTTGCTATTTACCAATTAAAGGGTAAGGCATATCTCTAATTGGAGGAAGCTAAAGGAGTACATTTGATCTAAGAGAGGACTATTTCATGGGAAGAATTCTAGAAATGGTTTAAAAATCAGCACTTAAGCGAACAGTATTGTGATGATCGAGATAAGGAATTCCATGAACTCAGGTTGGGACAACTCTCAATGGATGAATTTGTTGCAAAATCCACCAACCTGTTGTGATATGTACCCAACATTAAAGAAGAAAAATTTAAGGTAAAATGCTTCCTAAACTATCTTCCCACCATGTATAAGGAGTGGATCAAGTTTTATAACCCGAAGGCCATGGAAGAGGCGGTTAGAAAAGCCCGACATTTCTATCAATAGTTTCAGAAAAAAGGGAAAACTTGAAAGCTTGGTAAAAAATGGATTGGAGTAAAAGTTCTATTGGCATAAAATGATAGAAACCCACATATCTGAATTTTTTTGGAAAATATCATATGCGAAAAAAACTTAATAAGGGAAATACCAATCCCCTGGAATAATCTCAAGTGGGGTTAAGGACGATGAACTTGGATGGAAGGAAAAATGGAGGAGGGAAAGAAAGAGAACCTATAAAATGCTGGGGATGTGGTGAGCCTCATTCACTAAGAGATTTTCCCCACAATCCTCGATCTGTACACAATCAACATATTGTGCAAGAAACCACCACTGTAAATGATATTTCCCAGGGTATTCCCAAGATAAGTGCTTCCTTAGAAGACATACAAACAAAACATCGATCAACCATGATTGAAATTGAAGGTATTATTCTAAACCAACCATTTTCTATTTTTATTGACCATGGGGCTAGTTTGAGCTATATTGGACCCCATATAGTAGAAAAATCCTCTCTTAAAACTAAAAAATATAAAACTGCATGGTTAGTACAACTAGCCATGGGTACTAAGAGAAGAGTAACTACTCAAGTTAGACAATGTTCTCTAGATTTACATGTATATATGACCACGGTAAATCTGAATGTTCTTCCCTTAGGATCACACGACATTTTGATAGGCATTTACTGGCTTAAAAAGTAGGGAGCAGTTATAAACTACTTAACAAAGATAGTAAGTTGTTTAGGGTAGTATGGGTAGAACCAGATTATAGAGGGTGTGCTCAAGACAATATCGATGCGGTAAATTTTCGCAATGAAAATGAAGAAGTGTGTGCAGAGAGGCTGTGAGTTGTATTTAGTGCAAGTGGAGGAATGGAAATAGCAAGGGAAAGAATTTACTTTGGATACTTTACCTGTCATTAAGGAATTTCGAGATGTGTTCCTAGAAGAAATTCACAACTTACCGCCACACACGGATATAGATTTCACAATAGAATTGGTACTTGGTGCATCCTGAGTTTCAAGAGCTCCTTATCGAATGAGCCCACCTGAACTGCTGTAATTAAGAATGCAGTTGCAGGAATTGTTAGACAAGGGGTATATGAGAGCGAGTGTGTCACCATGGAGGGCACGAGTGTTGTTTGTTAAAAAGGATGGTACCTTCAAGATGTGTATAGTCTACCACCAAATGAACAAGTTAACAATAAAAAAAAAAGTACCCATTCCCCACATCGATGATTTATTTGACCAAGTAAGGGGGGCAATGGTGTTTTCAAAGATTGATTTCAGGATCATTTCCATAAAACAACATTCAAAACTAGATATAGGTACTATGAGTTTGTTGTATTTCCTTTCGGCCTTATCAATGCTCCGACAAATTTTATGTGCCTAGTGAACAACGTACTCAACAAATTCCTAGAAAATTTTTCATTTTTATTTATTGATGATATCTAGATCTACCCCTGGACTGAGGCGGAACACAAGGAGCACTTAAAACTAGTTTTGTATACATTAAGGGAAAATCATTTGTACGCTAAGTACAACAAACGTGAGCTTTAAAAAACCAAAATATGGTACCTGGGGCATATTATTTCTAAAGAAGCATTAGTCATGGATCTGAAGAAGGTGAAGGCGATGGTAAACTAGACCATACCAAAAGATGTATCGGTTGTTCGGTATTTTATGGGGCTAGCAGGTTATTACAGCCAGTTCATTGAAGGTTTTTCAAAAATAGCTCATCCCATCACCTCATTACAATGGAAGGGATTCAGGTATCAATGCACTGCAAAATGCTAGAAAATCTTTGATAAGCTTAAATAGTTACTTATGACAGCTCTCATTTTAAAACTGGCAGACCAAAATGAAGACTTCACAGTGTGTACAGATGCTAGTATAGAAGGATTAGGATGAGTGCTTCTACAAGGGAACTCCGTAATTTCTTACGAATCAAAAAAGTTAAAAGGACGTGAAAGAAATTACGCGGTATATGCTTTAGAGCTAATTGATGTTATACATGAATTAAACATGTGGAGGAATTACCTGTTAGACAAGAAATTCATCCTAACCACATACCACATCAACCTTAAATACCTCTTTAGTCAACCATATTTAAATGTGTGGCAATCCAGGTGGATGGCCTTTCTTAGCGAGTTGGACTTCAACATAAGGCATATAAAAGGTAAGGAGAACAAAATAGATGATACTCTGAGTCGACATGCTCATAACCTAATGAACATCAATAGTAGCAGAATTACTACTGATTTTATTGAGAAAGTTAGAGAATCTACACTTGTTGACCCAAAGTATCAGGAATTACAGATAAAAATACAACAATGTAATGTTCTGGGGTATAGTGACAATGGAGAAAAATTGTTGATATATAGAAACATATTGTATATTTCTGCAGTGGAAGAACTTAAACAACTGATATTTGATAAATATCATAAAATATCTTATGCAGGAAACCTTGGATATCAGAAGATGATCATAGCCTTAAGACATAAATTATTTTTTCCCAGGATTGAAGAAAGACATAGTAGAATTTCGAAGAAAATGTTTAGAGTGCCAACAGGTGAAGGTGGAACACCGATTCCTGACTGGGCTATTAAACCCCTTTCCTATTCCAGAATGCAAATGGGAAATAATGTTGTTTTATTTCATAAGAAGACCACCTAGAGCAAAAGGTTATCACGATTCTATAATGGTAGTGGTGGATTTACTAAGTAAAGCAACCCATTTTCTGTTAGTATAATCTACCTTTGGAACTGCACAAACCTCGTAGATTTTTATGAAGGTTTTTTTTTACTCTAGGGGGTTCATAAAATGATAGTGTTTGAGAGAGATGCTAATTTAACCTCCAACTTTTGGAAAGAATTGTTGGGTGATATGGGCACTAAATGAAACTTTAGTATTGCATATCATCCTGAAATTGATGGTCAGACAAAAAGAACCAACCAAATTTGAAGGATATGCTCACATTTTTTTGATGGATCGACCAACTAGATGGTAAGATTTTCTATATTTAGGAGAATTTTCCTATAACAATAAATATCACGCAACAATTAAAATGAGTCCATTTGAAGCCCTGTATGGCATAAAATGCCATACCCCTCTTAGTTGGAGTCAACCAGAGGATAGGTTGATCCTTGGACTAGATACATTACAGGAAATGGAACAGATAGTGCACAAAATTTAGCAGAATAGTAAGGTTGACCAAGATCGGAAAAACAGTTACACCGAAAAAAGAGACTACATAAGGAATTTAAAATTGGGGAGCATGTGTATATTTGGGTAAACCCCAGGAAAATCACCCAAAGAACTAGTTCTTGCCCAAAAGTGGCACCCTGCTAGTGTGGGACATTTGAAATCCTAGACATAATAGGACCTATAGCCTATCAACTAGCTCTCCCCAGTCATATTAAGGTTCATAATGTTTTTCATGTTTCTTTACTAAAGAAATATGTACATGATTTTGCTCATATTATTGATTGGGAAATGTTACAAGTGGAGCCCGAAGGACTATTCATAGTAGAACTGCTTTGCATTCTTCATCAGAAAAAGATCTGGCTTCATAATTGATCTGTTTCTTATGTTAAAGTGTAGTGGAAGCACTATATTCCTCAGGAGGCCACGTGGGAGCAAGAAGATGAGATGCAGAAACATTTTCCAACATTTTTCAATGAGCATGATTAGTTGGAGTAAACATCGAGGACATTGTTAAAAGAAGGGGGGAAGTATGTTGTCACATACCTCCTTGACCCAATATTAATAACCACCTATTATGCTCACATCACTAAATTTACACTTTGATTTAATATATATTCAATAGCGGTCACATGCATAAGTATTCAATCATTCTCATAAACAAGATAACACATACAACTATACACATATGCTGATAGATTCGAAAACATAAAGAGTGGGGAGAAAAAATACAATACATCCCATGAAATTGAATCATACGAAAGTAACTGAAAGAATGTCACTTGGAAAATTGAGCACCGCCACCGAACCTAGAACTTCCTTCCTCCAGTTCATCCCCGAGCTGAGAGTTCTTTCCATCGATTAACTTCCTGTTTTTGATCTCTTCAATGGATATTTAATAATCTCTTTCATGATATGGTTTCCTTTAGCTGCATCTCTCTTTTATGGACTTTTCAGTCCATTTTCCTAGGCTTTTCCCAGAAAATCTCACCTTCCTCTCCCATGAGGCTTTTCTTCATCAAACCTTTCCTTTCTCTCCCACAAGGCTTTTATTTTTTTCTTAAAATTAGCATGTTTATCCACCTAAGTAACTTAATGGATATTTATCTCCCAATACATTAATCTTAAATAGGATTGGATTCTAGAAGTCTCATCATGAAAGAATTATCCATTCCCATTCGCTAATCGGATTCTATTTAGCAAGAATATCATCTTTTGGTGTATCAATTTCCAGGTGATTAAATCATCTTTAATTATTTAGTAACAAAGTATTTACTTTCATTGTACACCTCATACCTAGATTTTCTATTACAGCTTAGTCTTAGATTAGGTCTCCGTTGACGATGTTGGACCTGCCAACATCTAGGGTATTTCCCCAGTATGAAGTCCCAACTAGACCTCACACCATTTGGTGTAGCAGTCCCATTTGTTATGATGGCCTGGTTACCATTATCTTAAATATATTCCTTATCTCTTGCTTTTTTTCATGTGAGAGTGGTCTGATTCGTCTTTGAACAAAGGGGTTCGCGTGCCTGGTGAGTGCCAGTCTTACTTGTGTCAAGGTTCTTTAAGTGCAGAGGGAGAGGGTGGAGGTGAGTCTTGAGTCGAAAGGGAAGAGTCTGAATTCTGTCAGAGACACACAACACATAGGACATGCATAGTGTCTGGAGGATCAACACAGATGCGGTAGCCACAAACACAGAATGAAGGGATAGCATGTACAACACCCAATAAATGTGACAGTCGTTATAGCAAGTCTATGGGAAATGTTTCATGTGATTTCTCGTGAGGCATCCCGCGCAGGAAAGACACCATTAACAACTTATACAACAAATTTTCATAAAAATATGTATTAGAGCAACAAAAATAGTTCAATTATTTTAACACAGGTTAAAGCAACATGCATCACTGTTATGAAACCAGCTGACAAAAAGATAGAAAAGATATATCAATGACTTAAAAATTAGCCTATTCGAGGGGGAAACCTCCATTATATTACACAAATGAAAAATTCTTGTATGATCCAAATGACAAGACATCCTTTCTATATATCGGAGTCTAAGGGGTCGTAATATAATCAGAGCCAACATTAAAATAATAATGTAAGGGCACAAAAATAACAATAGTGGGCTTATATGGGGAGAAATAATAAAAGTATGTGGATTACATGGGCACAAAAATATAATAAGGGGGTTGCACTAATAACAATAAGGGGTTACACTAGTAGTATAGGGACCTAACATGCCCCTTTCATTCAAAAAGTGTTTTTGCTCAATGATTGAGTAGTTTTGGATGCTTCTGTATAAAATTCTCTTCCTCCCATATGGAATCTTTAGCGGATAAGTTCTTCCACTCGATGAGATACTCTAAAAGCAAACGATTTCTTAGCTGTTAGTTTCTTGTTTCCGTGATTGCTTCGAATTCCAATGTGAATTTTCCTTCCTTGTCAAGTTTCGGAAATATTTTTTGAACTGGGAGCTTGTCAGCTATAACATTTTTTAAGCATGAAACATGGCAAACTAGGCGCACTTGGGAAGATGCAGGAAGCTCCAATTTGTATGCCATAGTACTAATCTTTTGTAGCACCTTGTAAGGACCATAGTACTTTGGTGATAATTTATTATCCTTCTTAGCTTTCTTGAGGGACATTTGTTTGTATGGTTGTATTCATAAAAATACTGATTCACCTATATCAAAACTTCTTTAACTACGATGTTTATATTCATGTTGTTTCATTTGATTCTGCGCAAAAGTGAGGTTATCCTTTTTCTTCTTGATACATCCTTCTATCTTGAGAGTTTTAGGAGTGTTAATTTCTGCCAAAGGATTACAAGATATGGTCGGGTTCATTTCCTCTTTCTCTGGGGTTGGTTCCTGGTGTATATCATCTTCTTTTGACGTTTCTTGATCCTTTTATTCCTCCTCTTCACAATCAATGTAAAATAATTTCTTCTCAGCAAAATTATGTCATTTAGTGTATTTTCTATCACAATTGTAACAAAGGAAAATTTCTCCTTTTTATTCCAATTGTTGTGGTGTCAACCTTGTAGGTTGTGGAAGGCTAGGAGCAACAACACTTCCATCTTTATAATTGTGAGTGGTAGGATTTCTTGTTGCCATAATTTTTCTTTCAATTTTTCTTTCAAGCCTGAATGCCTTCCCAATGAATCAGGTTCCCAAAGTCGAACCTCATGTTGAATGTTATCCTTTAAGGTCCCTATGAAGACATGAATACTTTAATTATCTGGAATATCATTTACCCCTCATATTCAATTTTTGGAAGTCCTCAATTTGCTCTGCCATTGGACCCTTTTGTTTGAGATTTATCAATTGGCTAAAGAAGGAGTTCCTCTTTGTATCCTCATAACGTGCTATCATTTCATCCATGAAAATTGACCAAGTGACAAGTGGTTTACGAGAACAAATTCCTTTATACCATAAAAAAAGATTCCGTTGTAAATATAAAGATGCAATACGTACCTTTTGTAATAGTTTCACATCATGTAGATCAAAATATTTCTCCATCTATAGTATCCATATTATGGGATCCTTGCCATCAAAATTCCTCATATCTATCTTTGGAATATGGTGGGTCTTCAATCCAATGTTAGATTCTATGAAATCATGAATAAACTTTATTTTTCCTCATCACGAGTTTCCTCTACTACCTTTTATTCATTAGGAGGCCTTTCTTGTAGCACCTTTGTCCCACGTTCCTTCAAACCTTCCATGTATTTCTTCAAATGTTCCATGTCTTTCCTCAAATCTACTTCCATACCATATATATTAGGTTCCATGGCACATATAAAACTATTCATCTTAGCTTCGATATCATTCTTCAAATAATCCATCCAATTTTGCTTACTAGGTGTTTCTATTTTCTTGATTCGAGTCACTATTTTCCTTTCTTTTAGGAGCTCAATATTTAAACGACTATAACTCTGCAATTTTAGATCTTGAAGTTCTGAAGTTTTGACTTGTGGTAGCCCTCTGAGTACTTTTCCTAACCCCAATAGTTTGATCAAATTTGGATTCTTCAATAAAGAATTATGCCAAATGTCCTACAATGACCTGATTAACCGAGGGGTTAGAAGGGGGGTAGAGCACCCCCCTTCTTTGCACCGCGTACTAGGGGGGTTTACAAGGCGTTTGAGGGGTGCAGGTAACCCCACTCTATGGGTTCCAGGGCAATGCCCTAGAAAATTTTGTTTTTGGACTCTATATTAGGTTTCGAGGACCTACCTATGGTTTTATCCATGATTTTTTGCACATGGTTTTGGACACGATGGTTTTTGGTCCATGGTATTGGATGCTTCAACATGTATAAATATGTAATGGAACATTGAAAGGAAGATAATGAAAAATCAAGATGGTAGTCCCGATTTTGGGATCCAGGGGAAAATCTCTGTGTATATGTGTTCTATGTGTTACACTCTTTCAATGTTTATTTTCCGTGTTTTATAATTCGTATGCAGGTAATTTTTGTACGTGGTTAAAACATACATTTGGTATCATAGCTATTTTGGCTTCAAGGGGATGCATTTGTTGTTGAAGGGTTTCGCTCGCGCCTGTGGTAGACCCTGTTCAGTGGGCGATCTGCGAGATCGATTCTGGTGGTGAAAGAGGATGGCGAGCAGTGGAAATATAAAGATCGATAAATTTAATGGTAAGAGTTTTGAGTTATAAAAAATCAAGATGGAGGATCTGTTGGTGGATAAATATCAGTGGGTCACAGTAGATCTAGGTACTAAACCAACGGGAGTGTCTGATGAAGAATTTAAGAAGTTGGATCGGAAGGCTAAGAGCATAATACGATTGTGTGTCTCAGATTCAATATTGCTGAATGTATCAGGGGAAGCTACTGCGAAGGCTTTGTGGGACAAGTTAGGGACTTTGTACCAATCTAAGTCTCTGGTGAATAAATTGTTCCTACGGAAAAATTTGTATAACCTGAGGATGAAAGATGGAGACTCAGTGACAGAACATCTGAACGCATTTAATACTGTGGTAAGTCAGTTATTATCCGTTGATATTAAAATTTCATATGAATATATGTTCATCAGTTTGTTGTGTTCTCTACTAGATTTGTGGGATAGTCTGGTTATTGCAATAGTTAGCAATACAACTGCCTTACAGTTTGATGAAATAGTCTCATCCTTGCTGATGGAGGAGATGAGATAGAAAAATATGGAGATCTAGAATGGTGATGCCTTGTCTATACGAGGATGGTCCCAGAACAGAAACAAAAATAAGTCATCGAGTGGAGATCTAAATCTAGAGGGAGATTGAAATATCTAGGAAAACCTATAAAGGTGGTGTGCTGGAAATGCGGAAAGGAAGGGCACTACAAAAGGGACTGTAAATCTAAAGCCCTTGACAAAGTAAAGGGATCTGATGATGATCCTTCTGCAGAGGTGAAAACCACCTCAAATGAAGGTGGGGATGTGTACTTGGCTTCTTCAAGTACACATGTAGATCATGAGGCATGGTTGATTGACTCAGGTTTCCTTCCCTTTCTTTAGATTTGTAGATCCAAAGTCTCACTTCTTCTGTTTAAACTTCTGCTTAATCTTGACAGCATATTGGTATGGTGTGCTGA
The DNA here is from genome assembly GCA_031772625.1 of Pinus tabuliformis. NCBI lineage: Eukaryota > Viridiplantae > Streptophyta > Pinopsida > Pinales > Pinaceae > Pinus > Pinus tabuliformis. Next base: position 1,147,053,040 of record CM062817.1, read on the forward strand.
GTGAGATGTCTAGGAACTCCATCTTATGTTGGATGTATCCATGTAGATGGCTATAGTACTTGAGTTTCAACTATCACTCAAATTCCTTGATACCCAAGCTCGTGTGAAGAGTATGAAAAATTTTGGTAAACATCGACATATCTTGGTCCCTTCCGTGCGACAAGGTTGTCGAGTTTATGTATTTATCCTAATATCTCCCAACAGGGTAGTACTACTCCTTGATGACATCCTAGAATGAATTCCATGTGGTTGTGGCTGAAAACAGTGAGGGTGTACTTTCATCCTTCTTCTCATAGTAGGTTTCCCACCAGTCTTTCATGTGGGCGGCAACTTTAAGAAGTGAAAAATTAATCTTTTCCCAACTGGAAAAATCATGAATAGAAAAATATCCTTCTAGTAGATTTAACCATTTATATACGGCATTTGTGTCTATCTGACCTTCAAATACAAGGATGTCAAATTTAACTTGTACCAGAGTGGCTGTTGGAAGAAGATGTGTTGCCTTTGGGAAGATGCTGAAGGATCTCAACAAAGTTGTCCATCATCACATTCCTCTATCATTCGTGGGCTTCTTCGAGAAAGATTTTGGAAGGATCTCCTACCCCTTGTCATTCTTATCTTCTTTAGTGGGAGGCTATTGGGATTTTCGAGGCTCGTCTTAAAAGGGCTCGACGAGTTTGAACCCCAACTCCTTATAACCTGACATTGTTGTGGACATGAAAAAAAAAAAACAAAGAAAAACCATTCTGATACCATTGATCTAAACTTAAACAAGGATGCAACAAATCACACATATGACCATAAATACAAAGATGCAATAGAAATAAAATTTCATTTCATTAATATCAAATACTGAAATATGCTTATAAATATCATGGAAAGAAACTAGCTCGAGTGATGGTAGCTTATCTCTAAGTAGAGATGTGGCGGCTACATGCCTTTGAAATTTATTACAATGAGGCTCAAAGGCATATTTATTATTGAGAAACAATGGAAAACATCCAAAAACCTAACCCTATGAGATGAAGCACCAAACTGTGGGCCGTGCTTGGGTAAATTCGTATATCAACTTCCTAGGGTCATAACTTTCGCATACGATCTCCATTTGGCTATCATAATACCTCGTTTTGAAGACCTAAAAGAGCTCAAGGAGGAGGGTAAATATTTCCAATAAATTAGGATGAGACTTTTTCAATTTTTCTATTTTCCCTAACAATGTCATTTAGGGCCTCAAAACGACTCCAGAAGTTCTCGACCCGAAAAACTCCCAAAAAAGTAGGAATTTATAGGATAAGTTCCTTAGATAGAACACAAAAGTACACTGCTCACAAACAGATCACAGATCAATACAATAGTATTCTTGACATGGTTAAAACCCCCAAAGAGGGAAACAATCCACGACATGATCCAACGCGGCCACTTCAGGCAATTTATTAATAAAAGAAAGAAAATTTACATAAGCTTCTCTCATGAACAGTCACCCTACAAATGACCCTCCATGCTCTTTAAATAGAGATCATGAACCAATCGGATGTTAAGCCATGGATCAAGTGTTAGTAATACCAAGGAGAGAATGGAACGTCAGATCACTTCATGTCTATAACATATCATGACTGTCGGATTGTAAGTTACAAATGTACATAGTAAAGAAACACACTTTACCTAACTCTACACTAGACCAAGTTATACTTAATTATTTCCTATGTGTCAGAATATATTAACAACTCTAGATAGGATTGAAGGATGTACAAATATGACATAATAGGAGAAGGAAGGAGGCATTAGAGCCTATCCCCCCTTAGTGCCAACTTCCTGAACTCCAACCATAAATCAAAGTTTAGTAAACTTCGCCTTTGTGAGAGCCTTTGTAAAGATGTCTGAAACTTGATCATTGGTTGAACAATATTTCACTTCAAGAACATGGTCATGAATGAGCTTTCTAATGAAGTGTATGTGTAGTTTAATGTGTTTTTTGCACTGATGTTGGACTGGATCTTTGCATAGTTGAATGGAACTTTGATTATTACACCAAAGTGTAGTTGGATGTTGTTGTTGAAAGCCAAACTCTGACAAGATTTGATAAAGCCACAGGGCTTCCTTACTATCTTCTACGACACCACGATACTTTGCTCCTGCTGAAGAAAGAGAAATGGCACTTTTTGTCTTGCAAGCCCATGTAATAGGTCCAGAACCAAGAGTGAAGACATAACCTGCAGTAGACTTCCGATCATTAGGGTCACTAGCCCAATCAGAATCAGTGAAACCAACCAATAGAGGCAATTCTTTTGCACTATAATGAATCCCAAACTAAAATGTACCTTGAACATAATGAAGTATTCTTTTAGATGCTTTCCAATTACTTTCATGTGGGTTTTGCATAAATTGAGCAATAAGGCCAACATAAAAGGAAAGGTCAGGACGGGTATGGGTCAGATACAATATTTTTCCTACAAGCTTATGATATAAGGTAGCATCAAATTTAGGGGAAGTACAAGTTACTAAATGTTTGGCTCCATACTTAAAGGGAGAAGGGGCTGGCTTACAGTATTCCATGTGAAAGTTGTGTAGAAGATCACAGACATACATGGACTGGGAAAGGGAAATACCTTCCTTGGATTGCAAGAATTGAAGGCCAAGAAAATAATGCAAGTGTCCTAATTCTGTCATTTCAAACTTCTTTTTAAGGCTAGAATTCACATGGTTTATAAGGTCGGGATCACTACCAGTAACGATAAGATCATCAACATAAAGAACAAGAATGATAAGAGACTTACCCACTTTCTTGGCATAGATAGTATTGTCAGAATGACACCTAGACAAGCTAGTATCTAAAAGAAAGATATCCATTTAGGCATACCAAGCCCGAGGGGCTTTCTTGAGACTATAAATGTATTTCTTAAGCCGACATACATGACTGGAGTCTGTCTGTATAAAGACAGTAGGTAGTTCCATATAGGTTTCTTCATGCAAGTCCTCATGCAAGAAGGCATATTCAACATTCGTCTGATGGACTTCCCATTTGCAAGAGGTAGCAAGGGACATAACAAGGTGGATAGAGTTCATTTTGGCAACAAGGGAGAAGGTTTCAGTATAGCCAATTCCTTCAACTTGTGAAAAACCTTTAGCAACAAGACAGGCTTTATGTTTATCAACTTTTCCATCTGGTCCATACTTGGTTTTGTAAACCCATTTGCATCTAACAAGTTTTCATCCCTTTGGAAGAGGAAGAAGATCCCATGTATCGTTTCCCAATAATGAATGATATTCTTCATTCATAGCTGCATCCCAATATGGATGGCTTGAAGCTTCTCCAAAGGTTTCAGGATCATAATTCGCTGAAGCTTGATCCAGTAAAGAAGAGGCTCTATCAAACTGAGAACGTGTACATCACTGATCTGTAGGATCACCTACTGCATCTCGAGTAGCACGCACCCATTTTGGAAGCAGAGGATTTGAAGGAGGATCCTGAGAATATGGGGGAGGATTGTCATCCTTGCTATCATCATCTGAAGAAGAAATATTTTCAAAAGTAGAAAGGATAGAGAGCGGTGGCACATCCGCCGAACTAGGCTCGTAGGCCGATATATTTTTAGCAAAATTTACATCTCTTCTAATGATAACATTTTTGGACTTATCTGGAATAAGTATATATCCTTTGACATCTTTAGAATATCCAACAAAAATACATTTTTCACTCTTAGGTTCTAAATCTGTATGTTTCTCATCTGGAATATGGGCCCATGCTTCACCTTGAAAAACCCGAAAGTGAATTACATCTGGTTTGTTTCAGCTACATGCTTCTTGTGGAGTGACATTATTTAAACCTTTAGCAGGAGTGTGATTTACTATGTAATTTGCAGAGTTAATTGCTTCTGCCCAAAAATTAAGACTAATTCCTTTAGATTGAAGCATACAATTAGCCATTTCCTTTAAGGTGTGATTCTTCCTTTCAGCTACACCATTTCTCCCCCGTTTCTCAAAAATACCTCCTGTTCCGTTTTTTTGTGACAGTGCGTGTTACCATGGGCCAACGGTCTGCACACTTGACAGAGGGTCCTCATTGCTTCGCGTTGTTCACAATTTACAACTGTTCTGACGGTATTCCTGATAAGCTCGAACTTTGTAAGTCCTTGAAACTTTGGCACGAATTTTACAGAGTTATGAAAACTTAGAGAGTGTTTTAGGATCCAATTCAGATCATCTCTCAATCTCAAGTGGTTACTACAGGTTTGGTAATGTGAGAAGTGGTGCAGCGTAGAGGTGTCGCTTCAACTCAAAAAATGCCTTATGTTGGTTTTTACACAAAAATAACTTCGCTTTCACTCCACCCTTGGTGACTTGACTAAAGGCCAAGTGATGTTAGAGAACCCCACCACAAACTTGTAGTAAAAACTGACAAAGGCTGAGAAAGATTCAGAGCTCTGTTAGAGTGGTTGGGGCTGGCCAATCCCAAATTCCTTATATCTTGACTAGGTTCACACGCACACCCTTCTCATCAATGATGTACCTAATATATTAAAAGTGGGTCATGCCAAAAGTGCATTTATCCATATTTTCACACAACTTGTGTTGTTGCAGGGTTTGGAGGACGTGTCGAATATGATGGAGATGCTCTTCCTAACTCTGGATGAAAATAAAGATGTTATCTAAATAAACCACAAAAAATGCATTGGTGAAGGCTCGCAAGATGTCTTCCATAAATCTCATTAAGGTTTCGCGCACATTCGTTAACCTGAAAGTCATCACCAACCATTCAAAAAGGCCCTCGGATTTTAACGTAGTCTTCCACACATCAGAGGGTTTGCCAGGAACATTGTGATAACGAGACTTCAAGTCAATCTTGCTGAAATATTTCGCCCTGTTGAGTTGGTCCATCATGTCATAAATCTGTGGGATTGAGTACTTATTCCCAACAGTGATCTTTTTGAGCACCTGATAATCAATACAGAGTCTCCAAGCCCCGTCCTTCTTCTATACCAATACAATTGGCTCCCACAAGGTGATGAGCTTGGCCTTATGTGCCCCTTTTGCAACAACTCTTGAATCTGATTCTTGATCTCATCCTTCTCTAGAACAGAGTGTTGATAGATCAGTCCATTGGGTAGTGGTGTCCTCGTGGTCAGATCGATGGAGTGCTTGACCTCATAGTACAAAGGTACCCCCGTAAGTGAGGCAAAAATGTCCCTATAATCCTCGATGATGATATTTATTTGTTGTTGTTGTGCGAAGGAGCCTTGTTTGGAAGCCATGGCCACAATATTCTTCTTCCCTTGATAGAAAGTCATAAGGAAAACAAATTTCCTAGTTTATTAAATGATCTTACTGCATTAATTTGTAAATATCAATGAGAAGGCGGTAGGCAGGGCTACCGCCCGTATCCTGTACAACTTATTTCCAAAAGTAGTAATCACAAAGCAAGGTCTAGAATCGTACACAACATGTTTCTTCCACAAGTATGGTTGTCCTAATAATACATCACAAACTTCAAGAGGAGAAACATCACACAGCACCTCATCTGTGAAGGGCATGATGTTGTAGGAAAGGTGACAGTGCTGGCTAATGTGGAGATCTCATCCTTCACGAAGCCACTGGATGGTGTATGGTAGTCGATATGTTGTGGTCGATAGACCCAGACACTTCATGAACTCTATTGAAATGAGGTTTTTTGGCTCTTGTTGTCAATAATGAATTGCAGCGGATAACCCTTCACCCACATCTATGAGTGGAAGAGGTGTTCCCCTCCTCTAGATCTTCACGTTCATTCTTCTTTATCTTGCTCGTGGCCATGTTGGAGCTAGCCTCCATGTTAATGATCTACTTCCCTTTGTCATTCCCTTTCTTTGGTTCTCACTCAGAGTCAGAACATGCATTTTATTAGGAAGCCTTCAGCTCGGCCACCAGTGACTGCTTGGCCCTACACTCACTTTTTTTGTGAGTGAAACTCTTATGGAACTCACACAATTTTCCTGTGTCCTTCTTTGTCTTCGAGGTGTTTTTCTTTTCTTGCGAATTTGGAGGGTTGTCTTGGGTTGCCCCACCTTGGATTTTTCCTTTGTTCTATAGTCTCGTGGTTTCCTTCCCTTTCTTTAGATTTGTAGATCCAAAGTCTCACTTCTTCTGTTTAAACTTCTGCTTAATCTTGACAGCATATTGGTATGGTGTGCTGAGTGAGATGTCTAGGAACTCCATCTTATGTTGGATGTATCCATGTAGATGGCTATAGTACTTGAGTTTCAACTATCACTCAAATTCCTTGATACCCAAGCTCGTGTGAAGAGTATGAAAAATTTTGGTAAACATCGACATATCTTGGTCCCTTCCGTGCGACAAGGTTGTCGAGTTTATGTATTTATCCTAATATCTCCCAACAGGGTAGTACTACTCCTTGATGACATCCTAGAATGAATTCCATGTGGTTGTGGCTGAAAACAGTGAGGGTGTACTTTCATCCTTCTTCTCATAGTAGGTTTCCCACCAGTCTTTCATGTGGGCGGCAACTTTAAGAAGTGAAAAAATAATCTTTTCCCAACTGTAAAAATCATGAATAGAAAAATATCCTTCTAGTAGATTTAACCATTTATATACGGCATTTGTGTCTATCTGACCTTCAAATACAAGGATGTCAAATTTAACTTGTACCAGAGTGGCTGTTGGAAGAAGATGTGTTGCCTTTGGGAAGATGCTGAAGGATCTCAACAAAGTTGTCCATCATCACATTCCTCTATCATTCGTGGGCTTCTTCGAGAAAGATTTTGGAAGGATCTCCTACCCCTTGTCATTCTTATCTTCTTTAGTGGGAGGCTATTGGGATTTTCGAGGCTCGTCTTAAAAGGGCTCGACGAGTTTGAACCCCAACTCCTTATAACCTGACATTGTTGTGGACATGAAAAAAAAAAAAACAAAGAAAAACCATTCTGATACCATTGATCTAAACTTAAACAAGGATGCAACAAATCACACATATGACCATAAATACAAAGATGCAATAGAAATAAAATTTCATTTCATTAATATCAAATACTGAAATATGCTTATAAATATCATGGAAAGAAACTAGCTCAAGTGATGGTAGCTTATCTCTAAGAAGAGATGTGGCGGCTACATGCCTTTGAAATTTATTACAATGAGGCTCAAAGGCATATTTATTATTGAGAAACAATGGAAAACATCCAAAAACCTAACCCTATGAGATGAAGCACCAAACTGTGGGCCGTGCTTGGGTAAATTCGTATATCAACTTCCTAGGGTCATAACTTTCGCATACGATCTCCATTTGGCTATCATAATACCTCGTTTTGAAGACCTAAAAGAGCTCAAGGAGGAGGGTAAATATTTCCAATAAATTAGGATGAGACTTTTTCAATTTTTCTATTTTCCCTAACAATGTCATTTAGGGCCTCAAAATGACTCCAGAAGTTCTCGACCCGAAAAACTCCCAAAAAAGTAGGAATTTATAGGATAAGTTCCTTAGATAGAACACAAAAGTACACTGCTCACAAACAGATCACAGATCAATACAATAGTATTCTTGACATGGTTAAAACCCCCAAAGAGGGAAACAGTCCACGACATGATCCAATGCGGCCACTTCAGGCAATTTATTAATAAAAGAAAGAAAATTTACATAAGCTTCTCTCATGAACAGTCACCCTACAAATGACCCTCCATGCTCTTTAAATAGAGATCATGAACCAATCGGATGTTAAGCCATGGATCAAGTGTTAGTAATACCAAGGAGAGAATGGAACGTCAGATCACTTCATGTCTATAACATATCATGACTGTTGGATTGTAAGTTACAAATGTACATAGTAAAGAAACACACTTTACCTAACTCTACACTAGACCAAGTTATACTTAATTATTTCCTATGTGTCAGAATATATTAACAACTCTAGATAGGATTGAAGGATGTACAAATATGACATAATAGGAGAAGGAAGGAGGCATTAGAGCCTATCCCCCCTTAGTGCCAACTTCCTGAACTCCAACCATAAATCAAAGTTTAGTAAACTTCGCCTTTGTGAGAGCCTTTGTAAAGATGTCTGAAACTTGATCATTGGTTGAACAATATTTCACTTCAAGAACATGGTCATGAATGAGCTTTCTAATGAAGTGTATGTGTAGTTTAATGTGTTTTTTGCACTGATGTTGGACTGGATCTTTGCATAGTTGAATGGAACTTTGATTATTACACCAAAGTGTAGTTGGATGTTGTTGTTGAAAGCCAAACTCTGACAAGATTTGATAAAGCCACAGGGCTTCCTTACTATCTTCTACAACACCACGATACTTTGCTCCTGCTGAAGAAAGAGAAATGGCACTTTTTGTCTTGCAAGCCCATGTAATAGGTCCAGAACCAAGAGTGAAGACATAACCTGCAGTAGACTTCCGATCATTAGGGTCACTAGCCCAATCAGAATCAGTGAAACCAACCAATAGAGGCAATTCTTTTGCACTATAATGAATCCCAAACTAAAATGTACCTTGAACATAATGAAGTATTCTTTTAGATGCTTTCCAATTACTTTCATGTGGGTTTTGCATAAATTGAGCAATAAGGCCAACATAAAAGGAAAGGTCAGGACGGGTATGGGTCAGATACAATATTTTTCCTACAAGCTTATGATATAAGGTAGCATCAAATTTAGGGGAAGTACAAGTTACTAAATGTTTGGCTCCATACTTAAAGGGAGAAGGGGTTGGCTTACAGTATTCCATGTGAAAGTTGTGTAGAAGATCACAGACATACATGGACTGGGAAAGGGAAATACCTTCCTTGGATTGCAAGAATTGAAGGCCAAGAAAATAATGCAAGTGTCCTAATTCTGTCATTTCAAACTTCTTTTTAAGGCTAGAATTCACATGGTTTATAAGGTCGGGATCACTACCAGTAACGATAAGATCATCAACATAAAGAACAAGAATGATAAGAGACTTACCCACTTTCTTGGCATAGATAGTATTGTCAGAATGACACCTAGACAAGCTAGTATCTAAAAGAAAGATATCCATTTAGGCATACCAAGCCCGAGGGGCTTTCTTGAGACCATAAATGTATTTCTTAAGCCGACATACATGACTGGAGTCTGTCTGTATAAAGACAGTAGGTAGTTCCATATAGGTTTCTTCATGCAAGTCCTCATGCAAGAAGGCATATTCAACATCCGTCTGATGGACTTCCCATTTGCAAGAGGTAGCAAGGGACATAACAAGGTGGATAGAGTTCATTTTGGCAACAATGGAGAAGGTTTCAGTATAGCCAATTCCTTCAACTTGTGAAAAACCTTTAGCAACAAGACAGGCTTTATGTTTATCAACTTTTCCATCTGGTCCATACTTGGTTTTGTAAACCCATTTGCATCTAACAAGTTTTCATCCCTTTGGAAGAGGAAGAAGATCCCATGTATCGTTTCCCAATAATGAATGATATTCTTCATTCATAGCTGCATCCCAATATGGATGGCTTGAAGCTTCTCCAAAGGTTTCAGGATCATAATTCGCTGAATCTTGATCCAGTAAAGAAGAGGCTCTATCAAACTGAGAACGTGTACATCACTGATCTGTAGGATCACCTACTGCATCTCGAGTAGCACGCACCCATTTTGGAAGCAGAGGATTTGAAGGAGGATCCTGAGAATATGGGGGAGGATTGTCATCCTTGCTATCATCATCTGAAGAAGAAATATTTTCAAAAGTAGAAAGGATAGAGAGAGGTGGCACATCCGCCGAACTAGGCTCGTAGGCCGATATATTTTTAGCAAAATTTACATCTTTTCTAATGATAACATTTTTGGACTTATCTGGAATAAGTATATATCCTTTGACATCTTTAGAATATCCAACAAAAATACATTTTTCACTCTTAGGTTCTAAATCTGTATGTTTCTCATCTGGAATATGGGCCCATGCTTCACCTTGAAAAACCCGAAAGTGAATTACATCTGGTTTGTTTCAGCTACATGCTTCTTGTGGAGTGACATTATTTAAACCTTTAGCAGGAGTGTGATTTACTATGTAATTTGCAGAGTTAATTGCTTCTGCCCAAAAATTAAGACTAATTCCTTTAGATTGAAGCATACAATTAGCCATTTCCTTTAAGGTGTGATTCTTCCTTTCAGCTACACCATTTTGTTGTGGACTATATGGAACAATATGTTGCATTTGAATTACATTCTCAGTGAAAAAGTTGATGAATTTGTTGTTAACATATTCTCTACCATTATCAGATCATAGCTTAAGAATTTTATGTCGAGATTTTTTTTCAACAAAGGCATTAAAGGCCAAGAACATGTTAAATACTTCACTCTTGAGTTTTAAGAATTATACCCAAGTGCGTGTGGAGAAATCATCAATGAAAGCTAAGAAATACTTGTAGCGAGAGAATGAAACAACTGGAAGTGGACCACATAAATCACTATGCACAAGTTGTAAAGGGGTTGAGGCATGCCAAGAGCCACATTTTTCAAAACTATCCTGATGATGTTTTCCGAGTGCACATCTGGAACAAACACCATCTCTACAAGATACCATAGGAAGACCTGTCACCATATTTTCTTTACATAGATTTTGAAGGGAGCGATAGTTTAAGTGACCAAATTGCTCATGTCAAAGTTTGCTCACTTCATCATTATGAGAAACAAATACTGAGGGAAGAGTTGATGACCCAAAGTTGTTAAACTTATACAACCTTGTAGAATCATCAGCAATGGCAGTAGCTAAAATCTGTGTAGGATCTCTTAAGTCCTTAATTACAACATCATGAGGTGAGAATTCAACGATTTTACCTTCACCTGAATGAGGTATCTGATATATAGATAGAAGGTTGTATAAGGTTGGAACACATAATACATCATTAAATTGACCAGGTCTACATGAATATTTCTAGTCCCTACAACACTAAGAGATCTATCATCACCAACATATACATTTTTGGTTTTACAATCATTTAAAGAAGAAAACATGGCTTTGCTTTTGGCCATGTGATAAGAAGCTCCAGAATCAATGAGCCACTCATGAGAATGAGAAGAAGAAGATACATTTAGTGCATAACCAGACCAAGATGCTTGACAACCACATGCAAAAAGTGCAATTCCTGAAGATGAAGTTGAAGTTGAAGAGTGCTCCAAATGGATGTTATGCTTCTTCATTGCTGCTTCCAAGGCTTCCATCTTGTTAAAGCATTTGGATTCTAATTGGCCATCTTGATTACAAAAGTTGCAATGTCTATCACTCTTCTTCCCTTTGTTCTTATTTGCTTGATCATTTTGTTGAATTGATTTTTCATTTTGAGATTGAAATGGCTTAGGACCTTTGTTTTGTTTAGGACCATTCTTTTTAAGATATTGCTTCTTATGATTCTTTGAATTTGGTTGTTGCTGGGTGGCTAAGGCTTTCTTAGAAGAGTTTCCAAGATTAAGAAGAGTAATATGTAATAGTTTTTCTTGTTCTCTTATTAAAGAATCACAAAAGGCATCAAAAGAGGGAGACTTGTAGTCTTGTCCTTGAGAAATAAATGCTTCTCTAGTAGAATGGAAGGTAGAAACAAACATAGAGTAGGCTGGTCCCAATTTAATGAGAATGGAATAGATAAGGCTACCATCTTCTTTCTTAACCTTAACACCTACCAAGAGAAGTTTAAGGGTCTTGAACTTGGAAAAATAATCTTCAATGGAATAAAAAATATTGGAGTCCAATGGAGGCAACTCATTTTCGAGTTGATGGGCTCTAATTTCATTTTTAATTCCAAAAACTTTGGTGAGTTGTTTCATTGCTTCATTAGGGGTACCAAGTTCTTTGATATGGAATTTAAGGTCTGGAGAAATAGACATCCCTATCAACCCACGTGCTTGATCTTGCATATTTTCCTATATTGTTGCCTTATCTTCATCTTTAGGTTTAGTTTCTTGGCGTGAGGCTATTCCGTAAAGACCTTTACTTCTAAGTAAATCAAGAATGTAGGACTGTCATTAGAAATAGTTGGTGCTCTCAAGAATAACTTGCCATGGAATTTTCATTTTAGTAGAAACTGAAGCTGTAGATGATGAAACTAAGTTTTCCAATGGAAAGGTCTCGAAAAATTAGGCTGATTTAAAAAAATGGCTCTGTAAACTACTTTCATATGAAGAATTTATCGCTTTTTGAAGAAAAATTGTTGAAGATGCTGACGAATTGTGTGAATGTGCAGAAGTGAATGATAATGTCCTATTTTAAAAAAAAAATCCCTCCTTTCCAAACTTAATTTAATTAGCCCACTTTAAAAAAAGATTTTATGTCACCCACTTTTATAAATAAGTGAAAGTAACTTTTACAATGGTATTTTATGAGCTACTCACTAAATTGTAACTTAAATAAAAGATAAAGAGACTTTAGAATTATAAGTGACTCACTTTCTATAATGGGTGAGAACACTTTTATATAAAGTAACTTTAAAACATAAGTTACATGTGCTTTTTGAAAAAGTAACTGAACAAAAAGAAAGACTTGAACCCAAGACCTCTATTCTCATAAAGTAACTTTGGACAAGGTGAGATAGTTTAAAAGGTTAGTAATTTTCAGAAAAGACGAAGTTTTTTTGTTTTGTTTTTTTTTTTTTAGTCACTCAAGCTTTGGGCAGTGTGCTTACCTGAAAAAACTCTTTTTGCCTACAAAACAAAAAAACACAAAAACCCAACACAGACATGCACAAAAACCAAACCTTATGGCTTGAAGTTAGCTTTCGCTGAAACTAAATATTTTCCTCAATGTTTCTGATTTTTCGAGATCACACTAAGGTGCGGTGGAAAAGAGAATACACATGAGAAAAATACTTCCTTTCTATTTTTTATTTTCCTAGATTGTACAACGTCGCAGGGCAAAGAGCATATGCAGAAATGAAAGGTATAGATCTGGTAATAAAAAATAGAGAGCTAAATAAACCGAAATAAAGAGAGAGATGAATAACTAAAAATGTAAATAAAGATTGTATACCTCGAGATCTTAGAAATGACGTAGTTAGGGCTGCTAGAAACCTTTATGCGTGAAAGAAAAGGGGTTCCTCACTGGAAGAGATGCTCCTAACATAATAGAGTAGTCCTCTCGGCCTGAAAGCAATCATAAACAATAGATCTAGGAAACGACAGTCGGATGCAGTTCTATCGGCTTCAGATTTGGATCACCAATGGATGCGGCCCCCAAATACCTCTGATACAATGTAGGAGTTTATAGGGTAAGCTCCTTAGATAGAACACCAAAGGACACTGCTCACAAACAGATCATGAATCAATACACGAGTATTCTTGACATGGTTAAAACCCTCAAAGAGGGAAACAATCCAGGGCCTGAGCCAACGTGGCCACTTCAAGCAATTTATTAATAAAATAAGGAAAATTTCCATAAGCTTCTCCCATGAACGGTCACCCTATAAATGACCCTCCATGCTCTTTAAATAGAGATCATGGAACAATCGGGTGTTAAGCCACAGATTCAGTGTTGATAATACCGAGGAGAGAATGAACCGTCAGATCACTTCATGTCTAGAACATATCGTGACTATCAAATTGTAAGTTACTAATGTACATAGTAAAGAAACACACTTTACCTAACTCTACGCTAGACCAAGTTATACTTAGCTATTTCCTATATGTTGGGATGTCCTAATAAAAAATAGTAAATTGTGCTATAATTAAGGAAACTAAAAAACTGAAAGAGATAGTCTTGGGGGTCTAAGAGGAATAGGTAGGTTGCCACCAATATCCACCTATATGATTATGTTTATACAGAGATATGAGGCAAAACCCCCCTTATTATCTAGTTATATTTCATTATACATATTATAAAGTAATCTTCCCATTTCAGGTTAATGTATTTAATCCATAATGAGTCATAATGGAAAGGTAATAATTTAGCCTACATACTATTTAATTTGGTTTATGTTAAATTTTTGCTTTTCCACCCCTATGATTTGTATTGTGAGTGTTATTTTAAGTTATTCCTTGGATGACCCCAAGGCTATGGTGAGTTAACTCCTGAAAGTGTACATTCTTACACAAAAATCCTTGAATAGTTTCACTGGTGAATAATATTATATAGTCTTGATGTCACAAGAATGGTTCTTGAATCATCATGAAGGGGTTGGATTACATGCCACTTAGCGATTTGACACCCTTGGGAATGGTGAATTTAATCTATATTTCATAGAGTTTGGAGATTCATTACACTGTTTGTTATAGACATTTTTTGGCACTACAACCCCAATCATACATGTCCATAAACCAAGGGCTCTTAAGTCCCTAAAAGTGTTGCTTCACACCCTAAAGGAACAAGGTCAGCTGATTATATCATCTCCCAGAAGTTCTCCGCAGAAAACTGCTCAGAACTGGTCAAAGCTGGACCATACGGACTGCTAAGGCCAGAGGGTGCGATGCATCTCACTTGCTGAGTGAAAAGGGTGCGATGCATACTGGAAAGCCCTTCTGTAGGGTGCGATGGGTGAGAGTAGAAAAATGGCAAAGACAGTTTGCAAGGTGGATCGTCATGGAATCTTCTATAAACTTCTCCTGTGACACTTGCCTCTTTGAATTCACCCAGGGATGAGTAAGAGATCGTCAATCTCCAAGTGGAATCAAGAACTATCAGAGAGAGGACACTAATCAAAATCCCAGAAGCTGACCCACCCCCCTATAATCATCTATATATGGATCCCTCATCCCAGAGATCCAGGAGGCTCGAATTTTGTATCTTGTAAGGAAGTGCTGTTGGTTTCTTGGTGGAATATCATAGTGTTGGGTGATCTAAGCTTTTCATGAGGTGAAGAAGGGCTTTCATGCTGGGAGGATGACGCTGGGTCAGAACAATTGGTTGTAATCCTCTTTTCTATTCTTAATATTAATAAAGCTATTCAAGTTTTCATCCACATTATTATATGTTTGATGATATATGCATTTGTGTGGTCAATATATATCTGGTCCTATATTGTTTATGATTGTAGATCTCTGTTCTTCGATAGTATTATTCTGATTCCACAGGTGCTCTTTGAAGCTGGGTAGACAAAGGTAAAGAGGCAAGGATCTGTGAGAAGGGAGAGGAAACAAGAAAGGAACTAAGCACAAGACTGAGGTTGGTGTCCTTTGTTCCCCTCTTATCTACTTCTCATAAAGGAAAGCGAAAGTAGTTTTAGTTTGCTTGTTTCTAAGATAGCTGCCAATCTTAGTGGGACTAGCAACTCCGAGTGGACACTAGATTTCCTGATAACACTGTTGAATAAGGATTAGGTGGCTAAAAAGTAGCCACCCTCCTCCCCAACATCCCATGAAGCTCAGATGCCCCCTTGTTGTGTGTGGATCATTTCTATTCAATTACTATGGATAAAGGAAAGTAAAATCCACACAATTAACTCCTCGTCGACCCCTCTTCTGGTGTAGATTACAACAGTTAGCTTGATTCCCTAGTTTTCTATCAACATTCAAAGAATTTTCCTTGTTCCAAATGGTTTTTTCCTTCTTTATTTCCATAAGTCACTAGGTAGCACTCATTTTTTTTTTAAACATGAGAGCTAGTTGCAGGAAATTTCTAGAACTGCCAAGGCCATGATTGTTCTCTGCATATTTTTGTGAGGTTGCAGTATGAGGAAGTTTCTTGTACTTATAAACCCTCTAATCCCTTGTGTTAAAAATAAAAATTTGTGTTCAGTTCGGAGTAACCCTAGATGTTTTTTTTGCAAGTTTAACGTTGGAGGATTAGCAAAGGAAAATACTAATGCACAAGCAACCCATTACCCAAGACATAATTTAGTTGTTTCAGTATATTATAAAACATATATAGTGCAATTTAATGTTCTTTCTATTTCATTATTTTGGCAGGTAAACCTTCGATGGCAAATATTTTTGTTGCAATTTGGGAAAAATATGACTCTTCCAGGTTACTCTTGACACTGTGCTTTAATATATATATTGCACTTGTTTGGAGCAGACTCATGTTAGGGATTTTTTTTCTTCAAAAGTGCTTTGTTTAAATCCTTCCCAGATTTTAGAGTTCTAATTTTTTTACTATATGGGAATTGAGGAAAAATTGTATATATTAGTTATAAGTATGGAGTCTCGAGCCTCAATGGTCAGCAAGAAAAATACATTTGGGAGTCTGCCTCTTACCCTATTATTTGTTTTGGACACACCTCTTGTTGATCTTATGGTGTTTATGCCATTGCTATATGCCATTTGCACAAATTCTATGTAATTATTACTTATACATTTTACTTAATCAATTTGAAATGTTACAAGCAATATTGAATGTACATCCAACCAAATTCTACTTCTAGCTAAATAAATTTCTTTTCCCTTAAGTAAATCATTGCACTATGAATATATGTGTGTTCCACAAAAGTCTTTCTTCTCAAATTTCTGCTATGATTCCATCTAAATACTAAGATATCGAAATGTGAGACTGAAAATCAAGTGATCCTCAATAAACCCTCATGAAACCTAACACATCATATCTAGCACAAAATTTTCATTTAACATTGTTATTACTAGCTCTAGCTGAAATAATGTATTTTTTATTCTTCTTCGTGTGGAAGTGAGGCCTTCATATAGATAGGTCTTAACAGTTTCAACATTCTAGATTCTAATAGACGTGGGGTGTTTGCTAAGTTTTTTATTATTAATTGGGTTATTGTGGGGGAGTAAAATAGGGTCACAAATACCCACTTTATCTCTCACATCTTCCTTAGAACATTTTATGTACCACTCCAATTGGGTTCTTAAATTTGAAATAGGCTCCCTACTAGTATTTATCTTGAACAATCCTATTATTAATTGAAAATGCTTATTACTGCATCATTTTCATACTAAGGAATAGGTTATTATAATATGTAATTCTCTCTACAATATCTATAATTCACTTTTAACAAAGTCTTGTCAATTTTGGGTGGAACTAATCCTTGAAACTGCCCAAATGTTTCAGTTTGTCTCTTAGTGGAGTTGGGACTATTCCGTGAGCTATCGGATAATCAACATGGCTTGCTAGCTAAGTGGGTCTCGAGTCTAAATTATCTAAACTATTACCATATCTAGTATATATGAAACAGAGCTCGTGATTTGTCAATCACATTATTCTACCATTAGGAACCATTCAAAATATCAACAAACAAATGAGGGAACTTATCCACCATAGAATCACTCATAAAAAGGAGTGCTCCGCCTATTGAACTAGTATTGTGCTTACACCACACGACCCCCCCAAGCAAGTTTCTTCCGAGACAATGACCTTTTAAGGTTTTTTTTAAGGAATCAAGTTTGGACAAGTCTAGCGAGAGAAATCAGAGACTCACAAGCTTGTCCTAGGGTTTCCACTTGTCCCTAACCAACTCAAGGACACCCCAATTTGTATCGTCCTCCCTTACCCTCAACAACATCATGTTTTAGGTTGCAACACTTACAACTTCAACTACTCTCTTGGACATCCTTTTGCTAGTTAGGAAATCTCAAAGGTTGCCTCAGGGTTTTTTCCTCTTGCTCGTGAGACTTCTTTGTCCTAACTTATATTATTTATCTCTAAGGATATGAATAACTAATTGTCTCGTAAAATGAATTTTTTTTAGCACTTTTTCCACGTAATTTTATGGTTATCCCCAACTTATATTTTTTATAAAATAAATTCAAATAAACAAAATAACATTTATGTTTTACCATCCACCTAGGTAGAGCTTGTATTGTTTATACAATAAATTCAAATAAATAAAATAGCATTTATATTTTACCATCTACGTAGGCTTTTACCTAGCCCACTATTTTTACCAAGTCTTGTCTCGTAAAACAAAACATTTAAAACTTACAATTTATTTTCTTAATATGATAAGATAATTTATAATATTATATTATAAGTCATATTTCATATTATCTTTGAAAATATGAAAATATCACTCTCATTTATATAATATGTTTTATGGCATAATATAATATTTTAATACTATAATATCTTAAAAATTATATTCCAAAACAAATATCTATATATAATATCAAGTATAACTCTAGATAATTTGAATGAGTTTTGAAACTTTATATAAAGTTATGTTATTATATAGATATTAAAATATTGTATTTATAACTAAAAATAAAATATTTTTTGTTATTCATATTTATATGTCAACTAAATATAAAATGAGTCACATATCATGTAAAATTAATTATATTTTTTTACATGCTAATTGCTTCTTATTAAATACCAATAAATTAAAACAACAATTTTTCCTTTATTTTAAGTTTTTTTTTTTTTTTTTCTTCTCGTTTGTTTTTTTTTTTTTTGTTTTGTTTTGTTTTTTTTATTTTATTTATTTATTTATTTATTTATTTATTTCTATATAAAATAAATGTAAAAATAAGGTGAAAATTAAATTATTTTATGAATTACCAACATTAATTTTTTTATTACTATTTTAAAATATGTATTATTATAAGTATTATTCTATTATTTTAAAATGTAAATTAACTAACACCATTGAAATCACCACCTCTAGAGGCCACAAAAATTCAACATTGTTTTTTTACTTTAACGGTTACTTGTTTTGAAAGGCGGAAAAACAGCTGCCGCGTACTTGTTACACTGAGTTCATTTGTTCCCCAATATTACTTATCACTCAGACTTTCTTATTACACAGGGAGAGTTTGCTCTTTGTTACAGCAGGTCCATAGAAAAAACTGGACCGCCCTTTGGGGAAGATATTTCGCAGAATCGCTGCTTGAAGGTTCTATGAACTGCCCTTTTGTCTGGACCGCCTTTTAATGATAAAGATACCATCAATTTGCTAGGGAAGAGATTGCTCTGTCCATTTTGTTGTTCTGTCAAGCGATTAGGTCCAATGCTTCCTCCTCGTCCTTCCATTAATCCACCATCAAGCGAAAAACCAACCGCCCTCTGGATGATCTAAAGCAGGTGTGTGCTTAAAAAATCTGCGCCTCTGTTTGGAGTTACGATATTGGGTTACTGCTACTGCAAATCCTTGGAGCTCAACCCCACAGCATTGATCTCAGCTACCGAATACCTCCTACAGATTCTGAACGATACCTCCTATAGATTTGTTGCTTGTATTTACACCAGAACAGATCACAGCCGCTCGTCATTAGGATAGAACCGAGAATTAGTTCATCAAACTCCACTGCTGTAACTGGGAAATGCTGATACATCCTTTCCTTCAAACTCACAATATCCAAGTCGTTGCAGGAGAGAACATCTTTCTGTTTGGAGGTTCATGGTGAACCCTTCCTGTAAATAGACCAGCTTGGTTTGTTGTCTACTTATCTTCAGTAATTCATCCTCTGGCGTATGATTCTGTTGAGGACAGAGCTTACAGTGCTAATGCTGTGGACTGAGATTCCGGAGCATTAATCTTTTCTGAGCTGATTGCCTACCCATGGAGCCTGGTGCTAGTTAGGGCAAATGAGTCAGTAACAGTCGATCAGGGAACCAGTTCAGGAATAGCCTGTTGCAGAGCCAATGTTACTAGTTCATGAGCAGATCCCCATTGCATCAGAGTGAGCAGATTTCCTGATAGAGAAGTTGTTAAGAAGTTTAAGGGATGATGCTGAGAGATTCTTTAGAGTTGACTGAAAGGATTCTTTGGCTGCGAGCTGAGCCAAGATTGGCTTCCAAATCGGCTTGTGAATTCAGTTGCCTCAGTATATGATAGAAGGAAATTTTCCGGAACTTAGCCAACATGGATCTAATTTTCTTGAGAATGAGGACTAAATGGATCTGCAAAGGATTCGAGTGAGAGTTCATCGCTTGAATGATAAGCCTAGAGTCTCCGAAGACCGCCAGAGACTGAATGTTCCTTTTAAGAGCTAGAGACAGCCCCTGCCACAAAGCCAGAGCCTCAGCTCTATTGTTTGATTCGAATCCCAGACCCCAATGATACCTAAACAATGTAGTGCCATCAGGATTTATCAGAATTCCACCCCCTCCCGCAGCTCCAGGGTTGCCTTTAGAGGCCCCGTCGAAGAATAGACAGTGGTCATCCAGAGCAGAACGCCACTTTAGAAACTCCTGTTCTTCCAGGCGTATTTCCCACATAGCATGGCAAGAGGCCGGAGAAATTGGATTGGTTTGATTTTTTGGAACAATATCTTTCAGCCAAAGCTCCTCCTCACTGTCCAGATTCGCTTCATTCCTTAAGGCCGGCATAGCATCCAAAGTCTCTCCCAGAATAGCTTTAATTTTGGATATAACGTTGTTTGTAGTGCAGGTTTCTCCTCTGAATAATCTGTTATTCCTTTCCAACCATAACTTCCAGCAGATGAATTTAGGAATCCACATCCATGCGGTCTTAAGCAGGTTTTTTTTATTGAGGCAGAACGATGATAGCTTGGCCCACTCGTGAAACAGGTTTGGTATATTTCTTGGCAGCTCTACCTTGTCAGCCCTTGATCTCAGAACCCCCTTCCAAACTGCTTTGGCAAAAGGGCACAGCAACAACAGGTGATCAGCTGTTTCTTCCTCTGACATACATAAAGGGCATCTGGATGGCCCTTCCATTCCTCGTTTTCTCAGGTTATCTCCTGTGAGAATACTGTTGTGAGCTAGCGTCCAGCAGAAGAAGTCTATTTTTGGGAGCGAAGGGAAGCCCCAAATGAATTTCCATTGTGTTGGGTCAGGAGGAACATTAGGAACTGCAGTCAAATTTTTGTAACCCTCAGCAACCGAGAAAGAATCAGTATGGGAGCCCCACCCTCTTTTGTCCTTGGTTGTTGCTGACATGGGAGATTTTCCTTGGAGCTTGTCTAATAGTAATGAAGCTTCAGCTTGCAGACGATGTGGAACCTCTCCCAGATTCCAGCTGTCCCACCGTCTACCAGCGTCCTCCGTCTAGGTGGAAATGTCCCAAAGGGTTTCCATATTGTTGGATTGTAGCCATAATTTAATATTTGTGACGCCTTTTATATGGTGCAGAGGCTGGTCTCCTAGAATCTGATCTTCCCAAATTCTGAATTTTTTACCATTACTTGGGATCCAGTAGAGGTTGGGACTGAAATGCTCCAGAGCAGCGTTACAAAGCTTGAAAATTGGGGAACCTTTGGTGGTTTTTGGTGGGTGGTCCAAACATCTCAGACGCTGGCCTTGAAAATATTTCTTCCACAGGACTTTCTTGCTCCAGCTTATTTTCCCAGCCACAATATTCCACAGGATTTTAGATCCTAGAGCAAGATTTTGGGCAGCCAAATCTCTCATTTGCAGACCTCCTTCCAGAATTGGCCTCTTAATGGTATCCCAATTGACTAAATGAAATCTTCTTTCATTATTCCCCCCCCCCCCCCCCCCTTCCCAAAGAAATCTTCTCAACATACCATCCATTTTACTGAGAAAGGTTTTGGGGGCAAGAAGAATGGAATGCTGAAAAAGTGGCATGCTTATTAGGACAAATTTTATAAGAATTATTTTCCCAGCAGTGTTCAGCCAGGAGGTTCCCCAGGCTTGAATTCTTAGCTTAAGCTTGTCTAAGAGGGGCATCCAGTGGGTAACTTTAGGAGTGGATTTGAAGATTGGGATCCCAAGGTATTTGAATGACTCCCAGGTCTGACAGACTTTCATCTCAAGGAGCCTAGCTATGTCAGCCAGATCTTTGACCGAGCAGTTCCAGCCATAGATTGTGCTTTTTGAATAGTTTATCTTGCTGCCGGAGGCCTCCTTATAAATGTCCAGTTCCTTTTTAAAAGATCTGGCCGAATTAATGCTCGCTCCACCTAGGAGCAGAGTATCGTCGGCAAATTGGGCATGGTTTATGTCTTTGACATTGTGCACCATTCTGAGGCCTGGCAGAGTTTGGACTTGCTGACAAAAGTCCAGCTGGAAACTGAGCACTGAGGCTTGTATAGCATAGAGAAGAGGGGACAGCGGACAACCTTGTCTTAATCCCCTGGATGCTTTAAAAAATTCAGTAGAACGACCATTTACCAACGGTGCAATCCAAGGAGAGGCAATGCAGGCTTTCACCCAATTTATGAAGGTTATTGAGAAGCCCATTTTCGTCATAACAGCAAACAGGAAGTCATGCCTCACCCTGTCAAAGGCATTTGCCAAATCGAGTTTTATTACCATTCCTTTCTCTTTTCTCTGGCCACTTGAATGAACTGCCTCTTGAACCAGCACAATATTATCCAGTATCTTTCTCCCTTTGATGAAGCCTCCTTGATTCTCCGGTATGATGTCCGGCAGAATATTCTTGAGACATATGGATATTATTTTGGTAATCAGCTTATATCTAGTATTACACAGCGAAATGGGATGAAATATACTGAAATCTGAAGCTCCTTTCTCTTTCGGTAGCAATGCAAGGAAGGATGAATTGGTACTGCCTCCTAGCTTTGCGCAATATTGGGACTTCCTAACCATTCTCAGGAGGTCTTTATTGATAGTTGACCAACAAGTCTGAAGGAACCTAACAGTGAACCCATCAGGCCCTGGCGCCTTATCCGGTTCCATGCAATCCAAGGCTTTCTTGAGCTCATCCATGTTGATCCGAGCAGTCAGCATATTATTGACAGAGTCTTGCACACAGGAGGGGATTAGGTTATACGGATAGGCTTGATGATCTATAGGTGGGTCATCAGGCGTTGAATAAAGATCTTTGAAAAAAAAGAAGGCTGCTCTCTTGATTCCTTCAAAATCTTTAACCAATGCATCTTGGGAGCGGATTTCTGAAACATTTTTGAATTGCTTGCAAGCTTCGGCATGCTTTTCGAAAAAACTAGTATTTTTGTCGCCGGCCTGTAACCATAGGTTTCTAGATTTTTGTCTCCAATACTCCTCTTCATCCCTACTAGCTTTATGGAGGGCTTTTTGCAACTCAACTTCTTTTTGGAGCAGACTTTGGGTAATAGCAGAAACCTCCATTGATGATTGGAGGGCAGCAAGGTTTTCTAAAGACTCTTTTCTCTTGGCAGCTGGCGTTTTCAGGGCTTTAGCCCACTCCTTGAGCCTTCTCTTAAGAGCCCGCAACTTTTCTTCCCACACAAAGGAAGGGGATCCCAAGATTTTCCGGTTCAAGACTTCAGAAACCACCTCATTGAAACCCTCTTGCTGAATCCACAAAGGGCTAAATCTAAAGGGAATGGGGCCAAGAAAACCATCCATGGAGAGCTCGAGACTAATGGGTTTGTGATCGGAGGTGCAGTTAGGAAGGATTTTGGATGAGGCCATTAGACCACTAGTAAGAAAGGAGGCTTGGACGAGGAATCTGTCCAAACGAGCAGCTATATGGCTGGGACCTAATCTTTTGTTAGACCAAGTGTATTTCCCAGCTGATGGTTTGATGTCCTCCAGATCCCAGCCAACCATTATATCTTCTACCCATTCTCTAGCTGGATCTCTTACAGGAGAACCACCTTTTTTCTCTTCAGCTGCCAGAGTAACGTTCAGATCCCCTGCAATAATGATGTTTTCTGGATTGTGCAATATAAGAAAAGACTGGAGCGAGTCCCAACAAATTTTTTTCTCCGCTGGAGAGACCGGAGCATAAAGGTTGAATGTACTTACTTGTTGACCAGAGTCTTCATGGAGGAGCTGAGTGAAAATCCAGTGCTGGCAACTTTCTTCTTGAATCAAGTCATATTTGGAGCTGTCCCAGAAGGAGGCAATCCCACCAAAGGCGCCTCTAGCACTGATAGCTCTACCAGGGCCTTTGCGCCAGAATGTTTTGCTGGAATGGAGGAGGAGAGTGTCCTCCAGCTTTGTCTCCTGGATGAGAAGGATTTCAGGCACATGCAACCTCACAATGTCTTTCAGGGCATCTTCTTTCAGTCTGCTACCTAATCCTCTGCAATTCCAGGAGACGTATTTCATTATTTACTGGGTTGGGAGGGAGTGGCTCCTTTTGAAGCCTTGTTGTGCTTGCGCCCGGATCTGGTGTTCATCATTCCTTTGAGAGTTTTCTGGGAGCCTTGGAGAACATCTAAATAAGTTTTCTCCTCTCTCTGTTTCTTCTTGGATTTTCGGCCCCTTGTCGATTTGATTGGAGAAATTTGTGAGCTGTCTGATTCAGAGTCTCTTTCTTCTGATTCTTCCCCTGAGTCAGATGCAAGACTAATGTGCTCGTCGTTGCCTGCGTTTCCCCCTTGATCTACCTCTGTTAGGGGGACATTTGTTTCTTCTTCGGTTTCTTTCCCTTTCTTCGACTGATCTTCAGTTTCTTCATGGTTCTCTGAGGCATCCACCTTTTCCCCTGAGGAGGGGCCTTCATTTGAGACTGGTTTGGTCTTGTCATTGATCTGGGGATTCCCCTTTGGTCCTGTTTTCTTCTGCTCGTTTGGCTTTGAGACTACCTTACCCTTTTTTATTTCCTTCCATCCTTCTTCTTCGACTTTGTCCCCTGATGGTGCTTTGGGGCAGTTTCGTTGAAAGTGACCGTCCTCATGACAGATTCTGCACTTAAAAGGCAGTTGCTCGTAGTCCAGCTTCTGGAAGTAGTGCCAATCTCCAACTGTAAGTTTGATGGCTTTCGGCAGCCCAGCCTCCAAGTCTACTTCCACGCAGATTCTGGCGCAGGTGTATTGGCCCTTGTTATCAGCTTTTTCGATGAATCTGCCGAGTCCGTTTCTTATCTTTTGCAGGGATTGATAGCTCCAGCAGTGTATTGGCAAGTTGGGTAGTCGAACCCAAACAGGGACCTCCTTTGGGACATCAACTGAAGGGTCGAAGTCGGGGGTCCATTTATTCAGAAAGAGAGCTTGATTTCCCATGAAATATGGGCCGTTTCTGAACACCAGATCTCGATCTTCCTTGGTAGTGAATTCGAAGATGAAAAACCCTCTTCCGACCGCGTAGCAGATCACATTGTTGGGCAGCAGCGGCGTCTAGTTTCGTTGGACCCATTCATCAGTTGATTTTTTTGTTGGCCAACGACCCATAAATTGCCCCACTAAACCTCTGTCAGCCAAGGCAAGGGCGATTTTGATCAGTTGATCTTCCGGCAAAGCGATTTCTGGGATTTCATCAAGCTTTTTGATAAACTTCGGTACTTCGGGATGAGGTCGTTTTTTCCCCTTCTGCGATAGCAGGCTTCGGAAGGCTTCTGCTGATGATGATGGAGGGGTGGGAGAGGGCTCCGCACCCCCTGGTGCAGCCATGGCGGCGGGCAGTCTTGGTAGCGGACGTTGACCTAGCCGGACGCAGATCAGAGCGCACGCGCAGTGGTTTTATGTAAAGCAATCGCCACAAAAATTCAACATTTAAATTCTATGTTATTTTAAGATTTAATATCTCTGTGTAGTGTGCCATCTTAATCTTACTTAATTATTTTAGCAATAATTAATACATATATTCAATTATAATTATCATTTATATTTTGATAAATAAAAATATAAGAAATTAACTCTTAATTTAAATTGTAATATAATATTATATTATATTATATTACAATATAATTAAACAACAAATAATTATTATAATATTTTATATTTTAATATTATAATTTCTTTATATATATAAAACTCTCATTTACATTATATATCATAATTTATAATATTTTATTATAAATCATATTTCAAAACAAACACTAATTAAAAATATTTTCTACCTAAATAGAATTAATTCTTTTTATCTTTTATATATTTCTATTTTATTATTATTATATTTTTTTAAAGTGATAAAACTTGTATTTATCTTTTCAACAATGAAAATATCACTAGAATTTATATAATATGACTTATATTATAATATAATATAAGTCATAATATATTATTTCCATCCTAATTAATTGTTAACCTTGTTGAACATATCATGTATCGACGTGGATATATGACCGATTATTTCGTCTGGCCTTGTGTTTTTGCATTGCAGCATGTCTTTGTATAATCGATGTCCACATAGTTCATAACTATTGGCATTATGGTGAGGTTATACACTAGCTGAGGCATACGATATCACTTGAGCCCTAAAGGGTTTGGCTTGGAAAATCGAGGAAATTTGGGATTTTGTCGCAAAACTAATTTTTAGTTCTTAAGTGATTAATTAATACAGTCAATCCTTTGTTAATGGCAGCCCTTACAAGCTTAGGTTATTGTTGCAAATCCTTTGTTAATGGCAGCCCTTACAAGCTTAGGTTATTGTTGCAGGGGATTTGTAATATTTAGGGGAGAATGTATATTGTATTATTTTTCCAAAGTTATATTTCATATGTATATATGAGTCTTTCTGGCATTCAAATACTCAAACTAATTTTTATTGTGTAATTTTGGGAAACTATAAGTTTAAAGAACTGATATTGGTTTAATTTTTATCATTCTATTAGAGAAGTTTGTTTTGAGTTATGGATTTACCAACTTAGTCATGTTCACCTAGGTTATACTTTTAGTGATTCTTTTGATTATGAGACTATATGATTTTTTTTTGTAACTATATTAATATTTTGGTATTTAGTAAAAATAAATTTTCGAAGTTGAAAATTATTTCCCTATTCTTGTGACTTATGATGAAATTATATTATTAGTTACAAATTTTGCTATACAATTTATAGCTCTTTTTTACTATTTCCAGGCTTCTAGTCTTTTCTAGAACTAATCTAACTTGTCACATGGAAATAATTATTTCATGGACTAATATTAAGATCATAATAGGCCAACATTAATTGTTTCATTAATCCTATATACATTAGATCTTGATAGAACAACATTAATTATTCCATTAGTCCTATATACATACCTTTACCCATTATGAAAGAACCATGCCATAGAATATATACAAAAAAATATACAACTAGAAGGAAACCAAAACATTACATGTATGTGACACTTATCTCCTAATTCAATTTAGGCTTTGAGGAAAATAGTTTAGGCTTCCACGGAAATAGCATAGCACAGGAAGAAGATTAGTGCCTATAACTAATGAGAACAACACTCATTATGAGAGCTCCCTCCCAAGTGAGTTTCACTTCTAGAGCACTCTTTTGATATAGACCACACTAGGTCCACCTAGGGCTTATATGATCACACTAGGTCTTTCCTAGTGTTTGAGAGACCTTATAGCTCTAACTAGGAATTCTCAACTCAAGAACCTTAGTGTCTTGTCTAAGGTTCCAACGTCCAATTTTCCTCTAATGAGTCTAGGCAACCTCATTTTTTTCCCTCGCACCTTATTGGCTCCTTTTTCCCCAAATGAGATTATTTATCTATAGGAGGAGGAATAGCTACATTTAGTATATTTTCCCTAGCTATTTTCCATGGTTGGTCATAACTAATTTATTAATGAAATTACAAATATAAACATTCATGTTTATTATAGTTTTTCAAGTTATTCAATAAAAGTAAATTAAAATATTTACAATCCATTGAGGGGTATTACATCTTCCCCCCTCTATCAAAGAATTGTCCTTCGTGTTTATTTTAGGGCCTTTAGAATAGGTTGGGATATGCTTCATGCATTCAATTTTCATCCTCCCAAGTTGTCTGTTCTTGACTAAAATGCTTTCACTACACTTTTGGGATATGCTTCATGCATTCAATTTTCATCTTCCCAAGTTGTTTGTTCTTGACTAAAGTGCTTTCAGTGCACAACAGTGACAACTACCTTCCATAACATGATTTCTCACATGATTTCTCTCTGTAGAAGCTTGAAAAAGAACTCTCCATCCAGATTGAAATACAATCACATTGGTTAGATTTCTCATTAGTTTCCAATCAAAGAAGAAACATATATAAAATCATTTCAACTTGATTGTTTTACTTGTACATCTTGTCAAATAATTATGTGTCTAGGTTCATATACATACATCTTTAATAGACAGACATGAAACATGTTATGTACACATATATGACTAGGAAAATCCAACTCATAGGCTACAAGTCCAATTCGAACTAATATTTGGAAAGACCCACATAATAGGGGTGCCAATTTTACACAACTTCCCCACCACAAAGTGCTCTTTTTATTCTTGACCCTCACATACACATGATCACCTACCTAAAATTCAATAGGCCATTCTTTTCTCTACATGGATATTGTCAATATTTAGGTACCTTTTGTCTACAAACCTTCTCTTTGGTTGTTATATAATGTACTTCCTTGGAATGTCTTCCAACACTTGATTAACTCCTTCAGTTTTCCCATATGTCTATGGCTCTAAGGAAATACTAAATTGTACTTAAATGCCTTATATTATAAAAAGAGCCTTCCAAAAATGAGAGTTAAACTTCACGTCTCTATCAAAAATGACTGTTTAGGTATACCATGTAAATGAAAAAAAATCTCCCATGAATATGAGCAATTTGAACATTTTTATAAGTTGACTGTATAGGAAACAAATTTTGACGTCCCCTAGTAACTAATCATTACTTTATGTAGGTGTGTAATAAATAGGGATAGAGTCAAACAATTGGATTTATAAGTTGACTGTATAGGAAACAAATTGTGACATACCCTAGTAACTACTCATTACTTTAAGTAGGTGTGTAATAAATGGGGATAGAGCCAAACAATTGGATTGATTATTGTAAATAATTGATTATAAAAGAAATAATTATTTGTGCACTCACCCATGAGACACATGAGATAAGATTGTAAATTCTTCATGATTAGAATCTTTAAAGATTCTAAATAAGATCAGGGAGGAAGATAAAGTCCCTTAGAAACATCTCAAGGGGAGAAAATGTTGAGCCTGGTTTCCTTTAAAGCACGGTGGGTGAGAAAGGTGGGCTTTAAGAGCAACATCCTAGCCAAGAAAGCAAGTAAGCTTACCAAAACGGGGATGTTGTTGAAATAGAAACATTATCATAAAGAAAAGGAATTAAATACCCTTGGAGGAGATCAAAAAGAGGTTGTTGATTCTCTCGAAATTTACACTTGAGCTTGAGGGAGAACTAGAGGCAGTTCTTGGTTGGGAGGTTGTTGATTCTCTAGGAATTTACACTTGAGCTCAAGGGAGAACTAAGGCAGTTTGTGGTTGTGAGGATAGTGTATCATTCAATCCTCTAGTTTGGCTGATGTTATTTTATGTTGGATACAATTTCAATTATGTAGACTTTTACACAGTGTAATATAATCTCATCTTAGAGGTAGTTTTAATTATAAATGACATATGTGTAATTATTAGTTGTATAGTATATATATAAATTTTGTTTATAGTGTTGTAACATAAAATTAACATATGGGTGATTGGTTTAATCTATTACTATCAATTCCAACAGAAACTTAGGTTCAAATAATAGTTATTGAATTACAATATTTCTGTTGATTTTAGTGCAAAATGAGGAATAAACTACTAATGATGGAGTTAAAATAATATTGTAGTTTTATGTAAAAATGTTGTTACATAATTGTAGTGTAGTGTAGTATGACTTTTATATAAAATAAAAACAGTAGGAATGATATGCCATAGATGACATATAGAGAAAAGAAACTTAGCACTAGTATGGGCATCGATTTTGGAAGGAAATGCATAGCTAATTATAAACTATAAATATAAAATTATAAGTTAAAATGCTACTACTCTATGTAGTAAACTTTAGCATGCATAGGAAATTTTTTAGTAAGTGACACATAAATATTACATGTTGAATTTCCATGATTTTGGGTCTAGGATAGAATCTTAAAATCTTTGACCCTACCAAACCAAGAATCTCAACCATAAACTACTTTGAAGGGTGGAATATAGACAACACTAAATCACACATGCATAGAATATAGACAACCTTTTACACTTTTCAACCCAACTTCATTATATTAAACAACATATAATACAACAGTCTAGGGTATGAGGGATAATGGCCCTCATATATCCACTAGTACAAGATACAAAATTAGGGCTTGGTGTGAGTCCATCGACAACCAATATAACCTCAACAAGATACTCTCACCATTTGGCTTATGTATTCGATGTTAGAAAATTATATATTACAAAGCAATGGAACACATAAAATATATTGCAAAAATATATAAACACACAAAACACATAAAACAAGAAAGAGAGAGATATAAGTGGTTTACCCAATTTGGGCTACGTCCACAGAGAAAAAGTGAGTCCTTCATTTTATATTAGTGAGAAAAATGAAGAGATACAACCTACACCAGATCCGTTGTAATTCCCTATTCTCTCTCACACAATCTCCTCTCTCTTTCACACTGAGAATATAGATCTACATATACACAATATAATTCCTTCATATATAGTGTGGGGTTCCTTCTAGGGCAAAAGACCCTAAATTAAACATACTTCTAGAGTGAGATCTTCGCCTAATGAACGATACCTAGATTGACTATGAAATTACAACATTTTATAATGCAATTTTACATCTATTTTTAGCTCCAGGGGCGTTGCCCCCAAGGCTACAAATAATCACCATCACCCCCCATCACCTCGTACATTTACGAGAAGCGTTGCCACCACATTACAAACTGGGATCGAATGCGGCGATACCTTTGAATAAAGAAGATAATCAGGCTCCACACTCAACAATCGAATATCTAAGCTCCCCTCAGTCATACCCTGTACATTCCCAATCCTTTATCTCGAGATCTACAGCTCCTACCTCTATCAATGATCTATGTCCATCTCACCAATGAATCTCAACTATCGAATCTTCTCATTGGTTGTGCCTTAGTCCATGAAGGCATCAACACATCCAGACTCTTGTAGAGTTGTTCACAGCTCCACTTGTGAAAAAATCTCGATCTATCCACTACTGCTCCTCAGCTACTTAGGGACTTTAGCCCACTGTGGTCTTCTCCTGTTGCACTGATGAAGACCAACATAAGGTATGAAGGGTTGCTACCTATCACTACAAGATGTCCTTCTCCTACAGTGAACATAGTCTAGGAGGAGTACCCATCATCTACTATATATTTCCTTCACGCACACGTTTCAGGCTCCATAAACTACTCCTCGTTGATCAGAACCTTGAGCTCAACGACTGCCTCTCTCGCAACTAGCTTTTTCCATCAAGGTGTTGCTCACCGGGCTCCAACTTGGACATTATCTCACTGTCCTCTAGTAGACCATAAGTTCCCAATCACATCCACACTTGGTCCACTCTCATGCTGCCTTGCAATAGTCCATGAGTGACCAATCCTCGTTGTAGCATATGCTCCTAGTTAGGGCATCCAAAACCTAGGAAACCCTTCCACATGACTGCTAAAAGACTTCCAAATTGTCCTTCCCTAGGACATCATCCAATAACATCAATTCAACCTTAACATGTCAATAAAATAAATACCTAGATTATTCCTGCACTCATATTCCCGCACTCGCGTTCCTACACTCATGTGTTCGAGCTCTTGCATGTTTCTGCACTCGTGCATTCATGAAATTAGTGCTTTCTTTCACTTGTGTGTTCCTATACTTGTGTTCATTCACTCATGCATTCCTGCACTCGCGTGTTCCTGCACGTGCGTTCCTATACTCGTACTTCCCACACTCGAGATGGATTTCTTGATGTGTAGACTATGAAATATGCTTCTTAGATGAGTGATATGACACTCCAATCACCTCTTATTTATATGCACAATAAGAGCTTCCAAAATTTCCTATTTCAATTAACATGTCCATTGGGTTCTTCAAGTCGGCCTACTTGGCACACAATAATAATTAGGTTAACTTCAAAAATTCATGTCTCTCTAATGACAACTCAGATGCAGACGATTTTCAATGCGTTGGAATCTTCTTTCTGAGAACTATCATTTTCATCCATCACATGTTGTAAATTCATCAATGTTTTCTCCCAAATCTTGATGGGTACCAAAACCCCACACTTTTGTTCCAAGTACACAAGTCTTCGTTATGGTGATTTTCCCTCCAAACGCTGAACCTTGGGGCTTGGAGTACCACCCAAGCTTAAAAAAAATTAACACTCCCTCTTAACGAGGGAGGTACTTCCAAGACTAGGAAGTAACCATCATCCGGTGATGACACTAGCCCTTGTGGCATCCATCACTGCAGCATACCCTATAGAATAAATCCGTCAATGACGGTAGTGCCTTTACGTCATCATATCTAAACCTAAATATCCCAAACCTCCATAAGGTTTTTCCCTCTAAGGCTAGACTCCCTCTAAGCCTAATCGATCTCCACTAGCTCAGTCCTGCAAGCACTCATCCTCTTGGATCAAATACCACTCATGAAAATCCCACTGGTCTTAGTTATGCAACATCACGATCTGATGAATACTCTAGCCTATCAATCTGAAGTCCATCACATGAATCCATCTTGACCAACCTAATCTCGTCCATGCCAAAGAAACCCTCAAGTTGTCACAACCATCCATTAAAAGACATAGGAAGTCCACGATCTACAAACTGCCACACAACATACTGAACTGCACGAGGTTCACCATCAATCCATGAGAACTCCTAGCCCAACAGATCATGTAGTCTATCAATACCACATCACCATGTCTCCTACTGAACCCTCTGCTCCATGATCTAGACACCCACAACTCCCTTTGAGTTGCTTCATTGTGCACTCTCTGATTCACTGTCCCTCAAAGTAGCTCAGATACCGTGTGATACCATGTTGAATTTCCATGATCTTGGGTCTAGGATAGAATCTTAAAATATTTGATGCTGCCAAACCAATAATCTCAGCCATATACTACTTTGAATAGAGGAATATAAACAACATTAAATCACACATGCACAAAATATAGACAACTTTTTAGAATTTTCAACCCAACTTCGTTATATTAAAAACATATATAAAAAATTGTCTAGGGTTCCCGTACGAGGGATAATCACCCTCATAAATCCACTAGTACAAGATACAAAACTAGGGCTTGGTGATAGTCCATCAACAACCAATCTACCCTCAACAAGATACTATGACCATCTACCTGATATTGTCGACATTCTCAGCCCCCCTCATTCGTACCATGTACCTGCCTCGTCCTTCAGCTTTTGATCTGCAGCTTCTACCACTATCAATCAAAGTCCATCTAGTCAATGAATCTTGGCTATGCAATCTGCTCACTAGTTGTGCCTTTGTCCATCAATGCATCAACACATCGAGACTCTTGTCAAGTTTTTTACAGCTCCACATATGAAAAAATCTCGATCTACCCACTGCTGCTCCTAAGCTACTTAGGGACTTCAGCCCACTATTGTATTAATGTGTTTCACCGATGAATACCAGCATAAGGAATGAAGGACTTCCACCTATCACTACAACATGTCGATCTCCTTCAATGAACACAGACTAGGAGGAATACCCATCATCTAATGTATATTTCCCTCTCCACAAACATGTCTCGGGCTCCACAAACTGCTCCTCAATGATCAGGCCCTTGAGCTAAATAACTTCCTCTCTCACAACTACCTTTGTCCATCAAGGTGTTTCTCACCAAGCTCCAACTTGGAAATTATCTCGATGTCCTCTAGTAGACCATAAGTGCCCAATCATGTCCACACTTGGTCCACTCTAAGATAGCCCTCCAACAGTCCACAAGTGACCAATCCTTGCTATAGCATATGCTCCTAGTTATGGCATCTAACACCTCGGAAACCCTTCAACATTAATTCTAACACACTTCCAAATTTTCCTCTCCTAGGACATCATCCACTAGCATCAATTCAACCTTAACACATCAATACAATACATACCTAGCTCGTTTCTACAATTGCACATTCATGTACTCACATTCTTGCACTCATGCATTCCTGCACTTACATTCCTACACTGATGTTCTTGTACTCGCATTCCTTCACTTGCATTTCTACAGTTGCGCGTTCTTGAACTCACGCGTTCCTACACTTCACACTTTCTTGCACTCACGTGTTCCTACACTCATGCATTCCTGCACCCGTGCGTTCCTGCACTCACATATTCCTGCACTCGCATGTTCCTCGATTCTCATTCCTATACTCGCACTACCCACACTCAAGATGGATTTCTTGATGTGTAGACTATGAAAGATGCTTCTTGGATGAGTGAAGTGACACTCCAATCACCTCTTATTTATATGCATAATAATGGCTTCCAAAACGTCATGCTTGACACAACATGTCCATTGGTTTCTTCAAGTCGGCCTACTTGAAACCCAATAATAATTATGTTAACGTAAAAAATTCATATCTCTCTAATGAAAAATTGGATTTGGACGATTTTTGATGTGTTGGAATTGTCTTTCCGAGCACTATCATCCTCATCAATCACATGTCGTAAATTCATCAATGTTCTATGCCACATATCGATTGGTGACAAAACCCCACACTTGGGTTTCATGCACACAACTTTCCCTTATGGTGCTTTTCCCTCTAAACCCTGAACCCTAGGGCTTGGTGTACGTTCCAAGTGACACAAAAATCAACATTACGAAGTGGTATGGTCAAAACGCAACCTCAGTTCTTAAATGAAACGTATTTACAATTAAAAGCCTTACTCATGAGTACATTGTAAGTGAAATGAGTAATGTATAATAATATCCGTCTTATTTAGTGAGAGTACCATTGTTCCTGTCACAAAATATTAATTTCAGAAAAATAAACTAATAAAAGGGGGAAAGAAAATTGACTTCCAAGTGAAATGACACCACTCTAAGCAATTATATTCCTCGGAAATGAGTGAATACAGAGTGCCATTCAAGACGAATGATTAAAACATGAAAATAAGTCCTCATACAAGAATTTGGCTAAACAACAGTTACATAAGTATACAGTCAAAAAATATAAGCCTAATGAACAGTACCCAAATTGGGAAATTCCAAGAAGATATAATTTACATAATTTAATTAACTCTTATGCCTACAAATTATAAAAGTGTGAATCATATATCTAATAGTGCCATCAGTTAATTAGGCTAGAATATATCAGGAAAGAAAGACCCATGGTTCTTAATAATTAAAGAAGCAGAGCCATGCATTAACCACTAAAATGAAAGGTACTAAAAGATAGATATAGTATGTTGTTCTATATTAAATTGAAGAACCATTATAGAGGCATCGCAGTTAGTACTAATATTGTCAGGCTACTGTGGCGATCCATCTCACTACTAGTATTGTACTTCAACTGGAAAAATTATATAGCTTAGAAAAGTGTATTCGGATGAGATAGAAACAAAAATAATTCACGTGCAGACTTGAGGGACAACATCTTTCTGTGCATACCAATGAGTAAAACCAGTCGACAATGGAAGTGTAGGGTTACACAGGTAGTATAACACCACCATAGAACATACAGGAGATAGGTTTGGCCTAGAGCAACTGGATGTTGAAAATAAATTAGGGACAAGCCATCGAGGTTAACCTGAAAGACTAGGAAAGTAGATGAGAAAATGATACGCGAGTGGGTCACAAAAACATATATAGGAAGTGTTAAACTAATAAAATGATGTAAAATATAACCGGGAAATTCAAAAATGGGTTCAATGAGTATCCTAGGATAAACACAGAGAAACTTGTGTGTCCATAAAATTTCTGATCCTCTAAGACAGTCACCCTATCTATTATGGTCTTAGAGTAACAAGGTAAAGAAGAGGTTTTTACTCATCAATCAAGGCTTTTATGAACCATACCTGGAGATGGATGCCACTTTTGAAAAGGGGTTCATGCTCTATCCATCAAAGAAGTTGGGGGAATCCTCTTCTCACTGTGAGTATGCTTGCAATGACCCATAAAGCATGGAAAGGCACCATTTTAGTAAATACCCAGTAACATCAAATCAAAAATAGCTTAACAAGGAATCATGGTAAGAATACCTCCATTACCTCAAGGATTCGCTGGAACATTAAGGTTTTTCCTAGTGTGCCATGCATATGCATACTTATAGCAACGCCAAAATAGCTAGAGCCTCCTCAAAAAAGAAAACATAGGAAACTTCCATATGTTAGGGCCGAAACAGTTTAACCATAGCAGGAATATAAAATGCAGTAATTTCAAAGACCAAGTCCTCATGCATGTCCAATAATACCATAGATTCCATGGAAAGACCTTCGACAAAATTGAAGCCTTGGACAAACTCACAGGGGAGAAGTAGCATCAAAGGAACATGGCAAGCCAAAAGAAGAAATGAGAGCCGAAGTTAGGGTTACAGTGACAAAAGTGAAGGAGATCAAATTTGAATTGTCGATGGAATCCATACAATATTAGCCATCCACCCATCCCAACGAGGAGATGCCATGTGCGCCCATGTGGGTTAGACCAGTTGGCAGTGAGATGTTCATCCACCTGGACTTTGGAAGGAACACTAACATGTGGAAGAAAGGATATATTAAGGAACCATTAAGGAGCAGCGATATATATGATAGGGTACATTAATCAATCATTCAAGAGGGGGAATTATATATAGGTTACCATAGTTGCAATTAACTTTTTAACTAAATGAAGAGGTAAATACCTTTATGACATTTGCTGATAGTGTTATTTATAGAGGAGATAGGGATACTTTACAGAGCATTAATAATGTAATACCACAAAATATGATCATAAGACTTGTGACATTCTAGCACACAAAACTTTATTTTGATACAATATAATTCCGATTAGATATCGACATTGAATTGATTATTGTACCATGTGTGATACATGATGTTGATATACCCGCAGAATCGAATTACGGGTACCCTTAATATAAGAAAATAATAAACGAATCCACGTGGACCTTAAATTAAGTAGATATTAAGAATGTTCACAATAGTAAAGAAAAAAAATCTGAAGATAGGTATATTACATATGGTATCAGAACCCAGTAACACCACTTGACCTCGTAATTGGGAAAGATTGATTTACTATTTAT
Organism: Pinus tabuliformis; assembly: GCA_031772625.1. Taxonomy (NCBI): domain Eukaryota; kingdom Viridiplantae; phylum Streptophyta; class Pinopsida; order Pinales; family Pinaceae; genus Pinus; species Pinus tabuliformis. The sequence continues at coordinate 1,147,089,715 of CM062817.1, forward strand.
TACACAAATTTTGCTACTGATTTAATGATTTTCTTTCAATTATTTTCAAATAATACTAAATTAGTTTTGTGTAAATGTATTAAGTAGAAAAGTTAATTGGAGGAGGAAATCCCAACCAACCCTGTGTTAGAAAATTATATATTACATGGCAATGGAACACATAAAATATTGTAGAAACACAAACACAAAAAATGCATAAAATAGGAGAGACACAGATATATGTGGTTCACCCAATTTGGGCTACATCCATGAAGAGATAACCAATTATTCCTTTTATATTATCCAACAAAATGAGGAGATACAACCTACAACAAATTCACTGTAATTTCCTCTCTCTCTCTCACACAACCTCCTCTCTCTTTCTCACTTAGAATGCACATATTCACGGCCGTAATACAATTCCCTCATTTATAGTGAGGGGTTTCCTTCTAGGGAAAAAATATCCTAAATTAAACCTAACTTCTACCGTGAGATTATCTACCTAATGAACATATCACATTGGCTACGAAATTACAACATTTTACAAGGAAATTTTACATCTATTTTTTAGCTTTGAGGGCAACGCCCCCAAACCATCGCTAGTCCCCGGACTCCCGCGGGGGGGGAGTGCCCCCTATGTGGAGTGGTGTACAATATTCTTGGGGTATACATTGAGTTGAAATAAATAACTTAGAATAAAGAAGATAGTTAGGCTAACACCAACCAACCTCCCACTTGGAGACTGATTATAGAAACTCCACCACTGCTTCATTTGTTGGAAAACGACTCCACTTTAGACCTTGTTGTTTCACATATTCATCATCATATTTGAAGACCAATTGAATCCGAGCAGAATCTCAGTTTCTCCCTGGTTACAACTTTTGTTAACATATTTGCACGATGATGGTTAATGTGTATCTTTTCCAACTTCAATTGTCCATGTTCCAACATTGGCCTTATGAAGTGGTACTTGAGTTGTATGTGTTTATTATTGGAATGAAATGATGAGGTTTTTGCTAGATGAATGGCACTCTGGATGGCACTGTATAACCTGCCCAACTCCTTTTCTTACCCAATTCATCCAAAAACCTCTGTAACCAAATCATTCTTTTACTATCCTTTGTATTAGAAACATAATTTTCTTCTGTCATTGAGAGTGCAACAAGACTATGCAATTATGAAAACCAACTCACAGTCGTTCTACCTACAGTAAACACATACCCTGTGGTGCCCCTCCTATTATCTCTATAACCTACCATATTTGCAACAACATATCCCTGTAGAGCAATGTTTGAACCACCAAATCATATTTCTTGATATGTGGTACTGTTCAAATACCTGAGAATCCACTTCACTACCATCTAATGTCCTTTTCTTGGATTGTTCAGGTACATGCTTACAAATCCCACTGCATGTGCAATATTGGGTGTTGTGAAGACCATTGGATACATTAAGCTTCCAACTGCTCATGCATATGGACCTTTAGACATCTCTTCGTGAGTCTTGTGACACAACTCCTTACTTAGTTTGAAATGGCTAGCCAAAGGTATAATAACTGGTTTTGCATTGTGCATATTAAATATTTTCAATGCCTTTTATTTGTACTCAGTTTGAGACAACGTTAATTTGTGATTTTTTGTGTCTCTACTTATTCTCATACCAAGTATTTGTTTTGTAGCACGCAAATCCTTCATTGCAAATGAATTTGCCATTTTTCATTTGAGCACATTTATTTCCTACATGTTACAACCTGCAACAAGCATGTCATCTACATACAATAATAATATAATATAACTGCCATCATTTTTCCTTTTCAGATAAAAAAATGATCAAAATGACATCTCGTATAATCTTGTTCAAACATAAACCTATCAAATTTTAAATACCAATTCCTTGGATCCTGTTTTAAGCCATACAACCTATTCTTCAACCTGCACACTAGTTTCTCCTTCCCTTTGACCTAATATCCTTGTGGTTGTTGCATATTTATCTTTCCTTCAAATCCCTATGGAGAAAGTTCATCTTTACATCTAACTGCTCAAGATGCAAATCTTCTGCTACTACTAGACTTAAAATAGTTCTAATTGAAGTCATTTTAACAACAGGAGAAAATATCTCATCAAAGTCTATACCTTTTTTCTATACAAACCCCTTCACCACAAGTCTAGCATTATACCTTTTTCTACCTCAATCTTCTTTCTTCAATATGTAAACCCATTTATTATGCAATGCTTTTTTACCTGTAGGCAACCTGACTAAGTTCCAAGTCTAGTTATGTACCAAGGAGTCCATCTCTTCTTTCATGGCCATCTTCCACTTCTTCCTTGTTTATGCTTTCATTGCTTCTTCATAGCATTTTGGTTCACTAGAATCAATAAATAATACATAATATAATGAAGGATAATATCATTTAGGGGGTTTAATTTTCCTCATAGATCTTCTATCACCACTTTCAGGTGTTTTAGGTGCCTGTTGCTATTTTGGTTTCTATTGTTTTTTGATCATTATTATTTTCAGGCACCTTTACTTTTTCTATGATCAAGCACTATGTATTCTCTATTTCCTTTTTCCTATTTCTTTTCCCACATCTGATCCTTATACAAAACATTTTCATTGAATATGACATCTCTTCTCCTAATGATTTTTCGATTTTCATAATCATACAAGCATTAACCAAAATCATTGACATCATATCCAATAAAGGTACATTTCTTTGATTTTTCCTCAATATTTGTTCTATTTTCTTTATTAATGTGGCCAAACGCTTCACAACCAAAAGTCTTTAAAAGTGAGTAGTGTACATTTTTTCTTGTCCATGCCTCCTCTGGAATACCTCCATCTAAGGAACTTGACGGCCCTCTGTTTATTAGATAAATAACACCATGTGACGAAAATTGTAAAGGTAATATTGCATGCAATCTCATGCACCTTTCACGCTCCATGATTGTCATGTTCATCCTTTCTAACACACCATTTCTTGTGGTGTTCTTGGAATTGTATTCTCTCTGCAAATTCCATGCTATTAATAGTACTTATCAAACTACCTTTTGTAATATTGACCTCCATTTCCTCATCTGAGACACTTCAACCTTTTCCCTTTCTCATTCTCAACCAAATATTTCAATTTCTTGAACATATCAAATACATCATATTTATTTCGAATACAATAAATCCAGGTTTTTCTAGTTGCATCATCAATAAAATTAACATAATATTGAGATCCATCAAGAGATGATACATGAGAAGGTCCCCATATATTTGTATGGGCAAGCTCTAATTTTGCGTTCTTCTTTTCTTTCCCAACTCTAAAAATTCTGACACAATTTTCACAGAATTCCAAATCAACATGCTTCAAACCTTACCACAAATTTCTTGACTGAAGAATATTCATCCCCCCCTCGCTCATGTGGCTGAGCCTATGATGCCACAATGTTGTATCTGCTCTTGTATATGTTAAAGAGTTAACAGTATTAGAAATTCCATTGCATAAATACAATGCACCAACCTTTTCTCCTTTTGCTATTACTAGGGCTCCTTTAATGACCTTCCAAGTTTTATCTGTAAAAGTAGTTACACAATCTTCAATTCCCAACTTCCCTATTGAAATTAGAATTTTCTCCAGATATGGAACATGCCTTACCTCCTTGAATAACCATTGGTTTCTCATAGAATTCCAAACCAACATGCTTCAAACCCAACAACAAATTTCTTGACTGAAGAATCTTCATCCACTTCTCACTCATGTCGCTGAGCCTATGATGCCACAATGTTGTATATGCTCCTGTAGAGGTTAAAGAGTTAACAATATTAGAAATTTCATTACATAAATACAATGCACCAACCTTTTCTCTTTTTGCTATTACTAGGGCTACTTTAGTGACCTTCCAAATTTTATCTGTAAATGTAGTTACACAACCTTCACTTCCCAACTTCCCTGTTGAAATTAGATTTTTCTTTAGAATAGCCATTGGTTTCCATTATGTTTTTTAATGAAAACTTTACCTATTCCAATGATTTTACAGGGTTTATCATCACCCAAACAAACGTGTCAAAAATCTCCTTAAACATAATCATGAAAATGTTTCCTATCATGTGTGGCATGGAATGAGGCCCCTGAATCTACCACCTAGGCATCAATAATATTTTCTAATGAAAGAATCAAATCATCTCGAAACACATCACCTATCACATTCATTTCATCATTGTTTTCTTGTTGCACATCTCCTTCTTTTCCCTTCCGAGACTTACAAACATTCTTCAGGTGTCCTTTCCTCCTGCAATTCCAAAACACTCTCCCCGATCTGGATTGGGATATACCTTTCCTTGATTTACTATGATATCTTGTGCTCTTTCCTCTTCCCATTTTCTTCCCCTATTCTTTGTAGTCAAAGCATTACCTCATTTCTCACTCGAGCTTTTCCGTCGCATTTCCTTGCTAAGAATTGCACCGACAACATCATCAAATTTTAAAGTACTAGATCTAGACAAAGAGTTACTAATGTCCAAAGCTAATCCATTCCAACTTTCCAGAAATGAGCATAGAAATAACAGAGCTCTAACTTCATCATCAAAATTTACCCCTACAAAACTTAACTAACATGAAATCGTATTAAATTAATTTAAATGATCAAAAACATATCCACCTTCTGACATCTTCATATTAAATAAACGATTCATAAGAAATACCTTATTTGAGGAAGAGTGTTTTTAATATCATTTGGCCAATGTTGACATGAAGCCCTCTCTTGTCATTTATTTTAAAATATTAAAGGCTACGAATTCTGCTAGGCACAGCCATATTGTTCCAATTGCCTTTCTATCGGGAATATCCAATTCTTTGTCTGTCATACTCATCATATTATTTTCCTTTCCGCTCAATGGTAGGTACAGGTATTTCCGATATAGATAATATTCCATCTCCATTTTCCATGGCTAGTAGTTTTGGCCATTAAAATTTTCAACCCTAAACCTACCATCTTCTGGCGAGCAACTCAAACGAGGAACCATTCTCTCCTATGAGTTTATTAGCCAAATAGGCCTTTAGCTCTCATACGAGTTGTTAGAAAATTATATATTACAGAGCAATGGAAAACATAAAATATTGTAGAAACACACACACAAAAATGCATAAAATAAGAAATACACAGATATACGTGGTTCAAACAATTTGGGCTACGTCCATGGAGAAATAGTTAGTCCTTCCTTTTATATTATTGACAAAAATGAAGAGATACAACTTGCATCAGATCCACTGTAATTTCCTCTCTCACACACACAATCCCCTCTCTCTTTCTCACTTAGAATACACATATTCACATCTGCAATACAATTCCATCATATTGATCGAGGGGTTTCCTTCTAAGGAAATAAAACCTAAATTAAACATAACTTATACCGTGAGTTCATCCACCTAATGAAAAAATCAGATTGACTAGGAAATTAAAACACTTTACAAGGCAATTTTACATCTATTTTTCAACTTCGGGGGTAGCACCCCCAAAACCCTACTGACCCCTGGTCCCCCACACTAGGGGGGATGGGCAAGTCCCCCCCCCCCACATGTAGTGGGCTCCAGTATTGTAGCAATAATGCTACAACTCCTGGAGCTTCCTATCTCTAATTTTATCAACCCGGTAGTTCGTAACAAACTTGGAAGCGACGGTGCTGTATGCACAAGTACTAGCTCTTGTCGCAGCTGTCACTTGGTCAGCTGGCACAAGTCCGCTAGGGCTCAAGCCAACTTCTATATATTCTCAGAAGAAGCTTTCTAAATGATGAACGAAGACTATCTGAAAGGAAATTAACCTACTTTGCAAGAATGAACTGAAAGCCAACAAAACATGGAAACCCTAGTAAACCCTAATCTGACTAGTCTAATCTCTATGATGCAATGGTGGGAGTGCAAACTTCTAGAAATGATGCCATTACTTCTAGTGATATGAGATGCATGAATTTAAACTACTTCTACTGAAAAGAACATTTTTTTTGTATTTTTGCTTAAGTGGTTGGAGTTATTATGATTTTGTTTATTATTAGGGTTTGACTGTGCAGGGGTAGTTCGAAGGGAAAGAAAGCTTGGGAAAGGTCAGGAGGGCTAGGAAAGGTTCCAGGGGATCCAAAACATCATTCCACAATGTTCAGGTGCTCGGCAACCGAGTTTGCAGGCTTCTACAGGATGTCTGCAGGGGATCCTACAGGATGTTCAGAGATTTCTACAGGATATTCTGAAATGGGATTTTGGAGCATGGGTGAGTGAGGGAAGATGCATGAGTGGATATGGAGGTAGGATAGGGGTCTGAAGTGGCCTAGGAACTGATGGATGGAGCTAAGGAATGGCGAGGATGGCTCAATTTGTTCAAGGGAGAGTGAAGTAATGTTGCACAAAAATTAGGGTTTTGGGAGCGAATGGCAAACGTGAAGCAAGGGTTCTAAGTAGAGGGTGGAGTGGATGGTGCTGATGGAGAATAAGTAGATGAAGGAGTGGTACAGGTGCTCTGCAAGTCGTTTTTCCAATCTGAACCAACAAAGACTTATGAATTCAAAGACCTAATTACGTTGACCTAATTTGCTAGCTGTTAGTAAAGAGAATGAACAGAAGTGTGACCTGCAATGAAACCATGTATTTTAACTCATGCAAATAAGCAAATGAAAGTTTGAACTTGTAACCAACTTCTACACATGAAAATCAAACACTAGTGATTGCATGGCAAAGCAAAATCAGTGTTTTTGTGGGCAGCAAAGTCATCCTGGTCACAGCTCCTGATCCCACTAAGGGAGAGGTGAAACCACAGATGTTTGTTGGCCCTTTTCTTGAAGCTTTTTCTGTTAACAACCTATCAACTAAATCTGAGCATGAAAAGCTATTTTACACATAAAAAACAAACTAAATAACAACACAAGAGTTAGATCTAAATAGCAGATTTTATTCTAAGAATGCAGCAAACACATAAAGATAAACGAAGGAGGTACTGGGCGCTTGAGATGGGCCCAACCCCAAGAGCTACAGCCTCCTAAGAGAGATTTAGAGCTGGTGCAAAGCTGGATTCATCTTTATTGATCAAGAAATGAAGAGTTACATCAAAACTGTCCACAAGGATAGCTTGAGAATGAGCTGAAAGCAAAGCTAGTCTATTGCCTACAAATCGAATTACAAAATGACTACAACAAGGCTATGAAATGACTAACTACTAGCTACTATCTATTGGCTAACTAGCTAACATCCACTGGCTAACAAAATGACTAACTGGCTAACCAAAATGAGGCCCTAAGCCTTCTTATTTATACAATTTGAGGACCCAACAGTCCTCCTAAAATTTAGGGACTTGGCTGCCCAAGACTTGTAGTTAACAGCAGTCCTACTTGACTTGCTTGGCTGCCCTTGTGCTCATTGATTTGGTGGCCTTTGAACTCCGAGCTGATGGTGGAGAATTCGAGGTAAGGGCCCATAAATGAGGGGGACACCTTCCTACAAATCCTCTAGCTTGTTCTCCCACGAATTTGGCTGCCAAGTGCTCATTAAGACCTTCAATTTTGTCTCCAAGTGGACCAAAAAGGCTCCACAAAGCACCCATTAGACTTGTTGGCATAATGACTAACCAAATTCACTCTATTAACATAAAAATAATCAAAAACATGCAATAAACCAATGAGAATGGTGGATTAAGTCGAATTAGGAGGTTGAATGAGCCCAAATAATTACCCATTTTTGGGGCTCATCATCACCCCCCTACTGAAAGTGTTGCTCATCCTCTGAGCAACCAATCTCTCTCCTCATCTTTGATGGCCCTGGTGGCCTCCTTGTCATGCCCAGCTTCTGAAGTGATGTCCTCTTTTCTGTCATGAAACCATGTTTCTTTGCTTCTTCCCACTGCCTATTCCTTTTCCTAGTGAATTCTCAGCCTTGGTATGAGTGTGCAAGTATATTCAATCTGATGGCAGCAATGGTGGCGAAAGGATATGAAACCAGTGGAGGATGGAAGAAAAGAGTGGTTGCATGCCTCCTCAACAGACTTCAAGCTTCCAATCCCTCTCCATAATTGATTCTGGCCTGCCCAAAGGCTTCTACAGGATGTTTCTGTTAAAAATACAGAAATTCCTGTAGAAAGTCCTGTAGCTTCCTGTAGAACTTTCTCAGCTTCCTGTAGAACTGTCTTTGAGTCCATCATCTTGATTTTCTCTCTCTAGGTGAAGGTTTTTAGCTTCCTCATTCACAGATGATGGATCTCTTTGAAGGAGACTCTTCCTTTTGTTTAGCTGTGGTGTCCTCAATTGTAATTGGCTCCTCTGACTGTGGCTAGGGTCTGCCAGCTTTTATCCACATGCTCCTTCTTGCCTTAAAGTACATGGAAAGCTCCCTTTTTTGCTTCCCTTTTTTCTTTGGAGATGTGCTTAGGGCATCTAGCACTGCTACCACCTCCCTGGCCAAAATCTCAGGAAATTTCTCCCTTTGCTGCTCCGTTTCCAGACTTCCTGTAGAAAGTCCTGTGTCAACTGTTTTCTGGCTTCCTGTAGAAAGTGTCTTCACTGTTTTGGTCTGCGTGGCTGGGGGTGTCTTCCCTTTTAATTTTGGTGTGGTTGCCTTGGTTTTGTCTTCACTTGTTTGGACTTTTTCAGTCCTCTCTGCCCTGCTTTGCAATTGTTTCTTCCGGGGTGTTTGTGTCTTTATCTCACCTGTAGCTTTGGTCTCAACAACTGGTCCTTTTTCTTGCTTTTTCTGTGGCTTCTCTTGTGATTTTTCATGTGATGGTCTGCCCTGGGTTTCCTTACCCTTATCTTTCTTCCCCTATATTTTCCTCTCTGCCTCGATGTGCTCCTTGTCCTCGCTGCTGGATGAGGTGAATTCTTTGGCCAGAGACTGGATTTCATCACCCTTGGACATATTGTGGAAAACCTCCCAAGAAATAGGGATAGTAGAAGTATGGAGGGCATCTTCTACAAGGATCTTGATAAGCCCATGATGGGCCAGCTGGTCTGGTGCTCCCTCCTTCAATTTCGTGCTACACTCAACTAATGACTATAGGAGGAAGTATGGAATGCTCAATTTTTTTTTGTTTTGAGGGCAAATACATCGTGTGCCTGAGCTCTGTTAACAAGCGGAGTGGTAACCATACACAATGCTAAATCGCCCATCACAGGTAATATACTTCATAATTTGAAGGCTGACCTTGCTACAAAAAGGATGTAAGCTGGTTGGTCTGGTTTGGTGAGAGTGCCCTGTTTCAATGCTCTGAGCAGAAAGGGACTGCTTTTTTATGCTTTCCTCTTTTGATCCTCAGGACAAGATTTCTCGGGTGTTTGTATTTCAACTTTGCACCAATTCCCTGGTTATAATGCTTTTGCTGCCCAAACCCGACTGTCAAAAGGGAATCAGGCTCCCACAGACAAAGTGTAGAGCTTCATCCTCAGCATGCATACAATCACATAAAATTCATATTCTTCATGCATAGGTTAACCCTCATAGTGGTTTATCGTTTCTAGCAGAGGAATTTCTGAACATGAACTGTGGAAGAGAATTTGACGCAGAACCAACTAAAACATTCCATGTAACACACAGGAAAACTACTATTCTGGATTCACAAGCAGACTTGTTTCATACATTCTTATTCAAAACAGTTTAATTCACCACCTTCCGAAATATCATGCATGGGAATGGTGTTTTCCAGCCTACCTTTCTTCAATCTCCAAACTGGATGAAGAAAAACTCGGGCTTTTCTGCTCTGGACGACTTTGTTATACTTTCCTGTAGGACGTCTTCCTATAGAAACGCCTGTAGAGTGCCCCTGCGCCTCTGAGTGAGCCCGATACGCTGGAGAATTGTGAACCAGACCACAAATCTCAATGGAGGACGATGGGTTAATCATTTTGTGGAAGCAGAGGATGCATACTTCAGTTGAAAATGTTGCAAGTGCAAGTTAACAGCAGTCTGTGAGTTTCAGCTGAGAGTTCGTTAATTGTTGCGTGATTCACGTGAGAGAGTGAAGTGGCCAAGTGTACGTGGCCACATGCAACTGGAAGTGTTGTTCCCGAACTGCATGTTTTACCCCTGTAATCATTGCCGTGAATTGAACTGAAGTTTAAATGGCCAACACTCCTGGTTGCTTTAATTTTCACGTAAGTCAGCTGTCCATGTGTACTGCGTGACTTCCAGCTGAGTGCTAGAGAAGGAAATTGACTTAACCTTGATAATTCGTGGCTTAATCCCACCATCTCATTAATTCGTGCAGTTTTTAAATTAAATTTATGCAATAGAGGAATGAGTTTCAGTCACATACCTCGAAGTTGAATGGTTGCCGTGAGCTGCTGTGGCCTGTCATTGCTGCATGCATTGGTTTTTCTGATTGCATGTGGCTTGGCTGCTAATCTTTGATTGCTCTTCCTTGTGCAGGTGTCCTCTGGCCAGATGCATGCAACAAGAGTTCATTTCCACGTTCAGATCTACACCCTCAAGCTGCTGTTGCTGCATGGTCACAAAACCAGGACTTGTTTCCGCCATTTCTCCCAAACGGAAAAGCGGATCGATATGAAACTTGCTGAGCATGTTTCTATCATCATTATGCATCTCCCATAGCAAAATCGTGATCAATGGATGCACGGATTTCGAGAAAAATGGAAAATGGTTGAAGATTTCAGAGATCGATTTCTCGGAAACCGTGCATCAGAATCGGCTGAAACTGCTTGGGTAGGTTACTATCACTCACATTCATATCCCCATGAAACAGGTTTTGAAACGGATGCACAGATATGGAGAAAATGCAAAAATGGCTGATGGTGATGGAGGCTGATTTCTTGGAAACTGTGCACCGAAATTGGCTGAAACTGCTCAAGCATGTTTCCATCACCCTTGTACAATTCCCCATAAAACGGTTTGTCAAATGGATGCATGGTTTTCAAGTTATGGCAAAAACAAATTTTGTTCTATGGATTTTTGCCTCAAGGCTTTTTGCATGTGTTTGCATGGAAGGAAAAACTGAGCTTGGGCTGTGATGCAGGTATGGAGATGATGGAGGAGGAGTTGGAAGATTGCATGAGGAATTCTGAACCCTTGAGGAAGCTACCATGTTCACCAAACCACTTTTTGAAATCCATGTCTAGTTTCCCACAATTTCTACAGGAAGTTCCTGTAGAAGCACAATGAGAAGCACAATGAGGTGGAAAAAATGATGGAGAAAGGCAAGGGATGGACACACAAGTGCTTGTAGGCCTCATCAACAGATTCCCACCATCAGATTCCATTTTAAACTTGAATTTGGTTCGTCCAAAGGTTCTACAGGATGTTTCCTGTAGAAATACAGAGCTTCCTGTAGAAGGCACAAGAAAAATTCCTTTAACCTTGATTTGAGTGCTCCTCCTGTCATGAAACATCCTTTTTGCAACCTGCAATGTCATTGCTGCAACATGAAATTATTCAATGGAGATTAGCTTTATTTTTCTTTTTCTTTTTCTCTTTTTTTTTTTTTTTTTTTTTTTTTTTTGAAAAACAACTAGGGCGCCTCATGGAGGTTTTCACCTAATTGCTTGCCTTGGGCGCCTCCAAGGGAGGTTTTCACCCAAAGATCTTATTCTCTTTTCTCTTTTTTTTTCAACCCATTGACCACCTCATGGAGGTTTTCAATCAATGAGCCAATCTAAGGCGCCTCCGAGGAGGTTTTCACCTTAGATTTCTATTTTCCTCTTTTTTCATTTTTTTTTTCTTTTTCTTTTTTCTCTTTTTTTTTATTTTTTCTACCCTACCCTACTTGAAAAACAAAATCGTTCTCAAGTATAAGAATACTTCCAATGGAGCCATGTGCACATCAAGATTAGAGACAAAATGATGTGAAGGCTCGAAATGCATGCTTTGACAGGTATCCATATTTTAGAGACAAAACGATTTGACTTTGAAGGGATCAAACATAGTTGAGGAAGAGAGTACCGCTGCAACTTAGTGACGATCTGGAACCATGTCTCAATATAGCTTTGATATCCTTGGTCCTTTTGCTGATCTGGATCATTCTTCATGTCACCTTCTATCATGACTTTCTCATCTTCCTCCTTTTGCTGATCTTTCTCTTGAATACATGGAATATTTGATGGTAACCATGAGGAGGCTTTCTCGATCTCTGATTCTGATCTCTTCTCTTCATCAAGTGCAGCCCATGGTTCTTTGATCTCCTCTTTTGAATCTTCTTTTGCTGGATGTGATCCTTCAATGCTTTCAAGATGATCTCTTTTTTGCAATGCTTTTCCTGAGCTATGGTGAAGATCATTGAGCTCAAGAGGAGTCATTTGCACATGTTGTGCCTCAGCTTTGCAATTGGGTTGAGCTACTCCACTGTATGGCTTTTGAAATGGTACGGGTAGTTGAGTGGAGGTGTGAAATTGAGATGGAGATGGATGGCATTGTGGTTGGGTAGGCATTTGGGGTTGCCTAGGTGGAGGAGGAGGCGATGGTTGTGGATGAGCAGGTGGTGGAGGAAAATGAGCGGGATGAAAGTTGTACTGGGGCCTCCACTCATGATAAGGTGCATTCCACTGAGGCTATGGCTGAGCATAAGAGTGAAACGAATGAGCAGCTGGTTGGGCATAATATGGATCTGTGAAGGAACAAGGAGGAGGTGTGAACCAAGAAGGATGAGAAGGGGGACCCCAAGAAGGCATGAAAGTGGCTTGATAGGGGTCATAATAGGTCTTGGGTGTCCCTTGCAGTTCCTGCTGGTAAGATCTAGGTCCATGCGGCCAACTTTGGTTCATGTAATAGAGTGATTCAGTGGCTCCTTTGGCTCTCTGATATGCAGCTTTGAATCTGGGTAAGGAAGGGCACTGATCTGTAGGATGGTATTCTTCACAGACAAAACACACTTCTATGGAGTACAATGGACATTCGTTCCTAGGATGCTTTCTAGTGCACCTAGGACAAAAAATGACCAAAGCCCTCTTGGCTTCCTCTTGCTTCTGTTGGATCCGCAAGGTATCCAGTTGCATGGCAAGAAACTGCCTCATATCACTCTTGAAATCTTTGATCTGATTTTCAAATTCATCTTTGGACAAGATGTTGCTCCCAACATTTCTGCTTGTAGCCATTCGCTTAGAGGAATGTTTTCTTCTTCTTCTCCCCTTGAGGTTCTTTAAATATGCCTTGATGTCCACCCAGGGGTTCTTTAATCACAGCCATCGAAGAAGAGAGAACGTTGGCTGTGTGAAGCAGTGGGGGTGTTGTGCAATCATTTTTCTAACTTATCTCTACTCCTACAAGGCATGAAATGAAATCTTTTTGGTTGATTTTTGCTTTTTTCTACTTCTACTTGAAAAACTGAAATAGATTGAACTGCAACTAACTATCTTGCTAAAATGAAAATGCGGAATTGAAATGAAAGCAGGAAAGGACTAATCTATTTTGCTCAAATGAAATTGCAGGAATGAAATTCTAGGCTACGCTTGCGAAATTGAAATGCTAATCTACACTTGCAGAAATGGAATTGCGGAATTGAAATGCTAATCTACGCTTGCAGAAATGAAACTGCAGAATTGAAATGCTAATCTATGAAAGCGAGAAATGCTAATCTATGAAAGCGGGAAATGCTAATCTACTTTTGCATAAACGAAATTGCATAATGGAAACGAAATAAACTACTTAGAAGAAGATTGTAGTGGAAAATAGAAGAAAAGCGACAATCACCAATACTCTGACGCTTCCCCGGCAACGGCGCCAAAAAGATGGTGGGCTCCAGTATTGTAGCAATAATGCTACAACTCCTGGAGCTTCCTATCTCTAATTTTATCAACCCGATAGTTCGTAACAAACTTGGAAGCGACGGTGCTGTATGCACAAGTACTAGCTCTTGTCGCAGCTGTCACTTGGTCAGCTGGCACAAGTCCGCTAGGGCTCAAGCCAACTTCTATATGTTCTCAGAAGAAGCTTTCTAAATGATGAACGAAGACTATCTGAAAGGAAATTAACCTACTTTGCAAGAATGAACTGAAAGCCAACAAAACATGGAAACCCTAGTAAACCCTAATCTGACTAGTCTAATCTCTATGATGCAATGGTGGGAGTGAAAACTTCTAGAAATGATGCCATTACTTCTAGTGATATGAGATGCATGAATTTAAACTACTTCTACTGAAAAGAACATTGTTTTTGTATTTTTTCTTAAGTGGTTGGAGTTATTATGATTTTGTTTCTTATTAGGGTTTGACTGTGCAGGGGTAGTTCGAAGGGAAAGAAAGCTTGGGAAAGGTCAGGAGGGCTAGGAAAGGTTCCAGGGGATCCAAAACATCATTCCACAGAAGTCCACAACGTTCAGGTGCTCGGCAACCAAGTTTGCAGGCTTCTACAGGATGTCTGCAGGGGATCCTACAGGATGTTCAGAGATTTCTACAGGATGTTCTGAAATGGGATTTTGGAGCATGGGTGAGTGAGGGAAGATGCATGAGTGGATATGGAGGTAGGATAGGGGTCTGAAGTGGCCTAGGAACTGATGGATGGAGCTAAGGAATGGCAAGGATGGTTCAATTTGTTCAAGGGAGAGTGAAGCAATGTTGCACAAAAATTAGGGTTTTGGGAGCGAATGGCAAACGTGAAGCAAGGGTTCTAAGTAGAGGGTGGAGTGGATGGTGCTGATGGAGAATAAGCAGATGAAGGAGTGGTACAGGCGCTCTGCAAGTCGTTTTTCCAATCTGAACCAACAAAGACTTATGAATTCAAAGACCTAATTACGTTGACCTAATTTGCTAGCTGTTAGTAAAGAGAATGAACAGAAGTGTGACCTGCAATGAAACCATCTATTTTAACTCATGAAAATAAGCAAATGAAAGTTTGAACTTGTAACCAACTTGTACACATGAAAATCAAACACTAGTGATTGCATGGCAAAGAAAAATCAGTGTTTTTGTGGGCAGCAAAGTCATCCTGGTCACAGCTCCTGATCCCACTAAGGGAGAGGTGAAACCACAGATGTTTGTTGGCCCTTTTCTTGAAGCTTTTTCTGTTAACAACCTATCAACTAAATCTGAGCATGAAAAGCTATTTTACACATAAAAAACAAACTAAATAACAACACAAGAGTTAGATCTAAATAGCAGATTTTATTCTAAGAATGCAGCAAACACATAAAGATAAACGAAGGAGGTACTGGGCGCTTGAGATGGGCCCAACCCCAAGAGCTACAGCCTCCTAAGAGAGATTTAGAGCTGGTGCAAAGCTGGATTCATCTTTATTGATCAAGAAATGAAGAGTTACATCAAAACTATCCACAAGGATAGCTTGAGAATGAGATGAAAGCAAAGCTAGTCTATTGCCTACAAATTGAATTACAAAATGACTACAACAAGGCTATGAAATGACTAACTACTAGCTACTATCTACTGGCTAACTAGCTAACATCCACTGGCTAACAAAATGACTAACTGGCTAACCAAAATGAGGCCCTAAGCCTTCTTATTTATACAATTTGAGGACCCAACAGTCCTCCTAAAATTTAGGGACTTGGCTGCCCAAGACTTGTAGTTAACAGCAGTCCTACTTGACTTGCATGGCTGCCCTTGTGCTCATTGATTTGGTGGCCTTTGAACTCCGAGCTGATAGTGGAGAATTCGAGGTAAGGGCCCATAAATGAGGGGGACACCTTCCTACAAATCCTCTAGCTTGTTCTCCCACGAATTTGGCTGCCAAGTGCTCATTAAGACCTTCAATTTTGTCTCCAAGTGGACCAAAAAGGCTCCACAAAGCACCCATTAGACTTGTTGGCATAATGACTAACCAAATTCACTCTATTAACATAAAAATAATCAAAAACATGCAATAAACCAATGAGAATGGTGGATTAAGTCGAATTAGGAGGTTGAATGAGCCCAAATAATTACCCATTTTTGGGGCTCATCAACATGGACGGGTGTACACTCTTCTTGGGGTATACATCTGGATGAAACAAAGAGCTCAAAATAAAGAATATAATCAAGTTGCACACCTAATACCCTGGAGCTGTGGGATTATACATTGAGCTAGGCCAGGGGGCCACCCAACAAATACTTAATTTCTGGAACTTAAAAATTTTTTATGGCAAGAATTGGTACAACTTAGGAACAAGAGAAAATGATCAGGATACTAACGAAAAAGTCTAGTCACAGAACAATATAACTAGAAGTAGAGAAAATAGGGAAAGAAGGGAATGAGCCAAAACCTCCTGAAAGTGGTGGGGATTCTGATAGAAGTTATCAAAAAAATCAGAGGAAAAATAATCAAGTTGAGCTACAGGGAGAATTTTGAAAGATAAAACCCCCTACCTTTGATGGAGAAAAGGAAGAAGATGCAAAATCATGGCTGTTAAATATGACCAAATACTTTCAGGTATACGAATATGAGAGTAATTTGAAGGCATGGTTTGCTCTTTACCAATTAAAGGGTAAGGCATATCTCTAATGGGAGGAAGCTAAAGGAGTACATTTGATCTAAGAGAGGACTGTTTCATGGGAAGAATTCTAGAAATGGTTTAAAAATCAGCACTTAAGCGAATAGTATTATGATGATCGAGATAAGGAATTCCATGAACTTAGGTTGGGACAACTCTCAATGGATGAATTTGTTGCAAAATCCACCAACCTGTTGTGATATGTACCCAACATTAAAGAAGAAAAATTTAAGGTAAAATGCTTCCTGAACTATCTTCCCACCATGTATAAGGAGTGGATCAAGTTTTATAACCCGAAGGCCATGGAAGAGGCGGTTAGAAAAGCCCGACATTTCTATCAATAGTTTCAGAAAAAAGGGGAAAACTTGAAAGCTTGGTAAAAATTGGATTGGAGTGAAAGTTCTATTGGCATAAAATGATAGAAACCCACATATCTGAATTTTTTTGGAAAATATCATATGCGAAAAAAACTTAATAAGGGAAATACCAATCCCCTGGAATAGTCTCAAGTGGGGTTAAGGACGATGAACTTGGATGGAAGGAAAAATGGAGGAGGGAAAGAAAGAGAACCTATAAAATGCTGGGGATGTGGTGAGCCTCATTCACTAAGAGATTTTCCCCACAATCCTCGATCTGTACACAATCAACATATTGTGCAAGAAACCACCACTGTAAATGATATTTCCCAGGGTATTCCCAAGATAAGTGCTTCCTTAGAAGACATACAAACAAAACATCGATCAACCATGATTGAAATTGAAGGTATTATTCTAAACCAACCATTTTCTATTTTTATTGACCATGGGGCTAGTTTGAGCTATATTAGACCCCATATAGTAGAAAAATCCTCTCTTAAAAATAAAAAATATAAAACTGCATGGTTAGTACAGCTAGCCATGGGTATTAAGAGAAGAGTAACTACTCAAGTTAGACAATGTTCTCTAGATTTACATGTATATACGACCACGGTAAATCTGAATGTTCTTCCCTTAGGATCACATGACATTTTGATAGGCATTTACTGGCTTAAAAAGTAGGGAGCAATTATAAACTACTTAACAAAGATAGTAAGCTGTTTAGGGTAGTATGGGTAGAACCAGATTATAGAGGGTGTGCTCAAGACAATATCGATGCGGTAAATTTTCGCAATGAAAATGAAGAAGTGTGTGCAGAGAGGCTGTGAGTTGTATTTAGTGCAAGTGGAGGAATGGAAATAGCAAGGGAAAGAATTTACTTTGGATACTTTACCTGTCATTAAGGAATTTCGAGATGTGTTCCTAGAAGAAATTCACAACTTACCACCACACACGGATATAGATTTCACCATAGAATTGGTACTTGGTGCATCCTGAGTTTCAAGAGCTCCTTATCGAATGAGCCCACCTGAACTGCTGTAATTAAGAATGCAGTTGCAGGAATTGTTATACAAGGGGTATATGAGAGCGAGTGTGTCACCATGGAGGGCATGAGTGTTGTTTGTTAAAAAGGATGGTACCTTCAAGATGTGTATAGACTACCACCAAATGAACAAGTTAACAATAAAAAACAAGTACCCATTCCCCACATCGATGATTTATTTGACCAAGTAAGGGGGGCAATGGTGTTTTCAAAGATTGATTTCAGGATCGTTTCCATAAAACAACATTCAGAACTATTTCAGCCTTACCAATGCTCCGACAAATTTTATGTGCCTAGTGAACAACATACTCAAAAAATTCCTAGAAAATTTTGCATTTTTATTTATTGATGATATCCAGATCTACCCCTGGACTGAGGCGGAACACAAGGAGCACTTAAAACTAGTTTTGTATACATTAAGGGAAAATCATTTGTACGCTAAGTACAACAAACGTGAGCTTTAAAAAACCAAAATATGGTACCTGGGGCATATTATTTCTAAAGAAGCATTAGTCATGGATCTGAAGAAGGTGAAGGCGATGGTAAATTGGACCATACCAAAAGATGTATCGGTTGTTCGGTATTTTATGGGGCTAGCAGGTTATTACAGCCAGTTCATTGAAGGTTTTTCAAAAATAGCTCATCCCATCACCTCATTACAATGGAAGGGATTCAGGTATGAATGCACTGCAAAATGCTAGAAAATCTTTGATAAGCTTAAATAGTTACTTATGATAGCTCTCATTTTAAAACTGGCAGACCCAAATGAAGACTTCACAGTGTGTACAGATGCTAGTTTAGAAGGATTGGGAGGAGTGCTTCTACAAGGGAACTCCGTAATTTCTTACGAATCAAAAAAGTTAAAAGGACGTGAAAGAAATTACGCAGTATATGCTTTAGAGCTAATTGATGTTATACATGAATTAAACATGTGGAGGAATTACCTGTTAGACAAGAAATTCATCCTAACCACATACCACATCAACCTTAAATACCTCTTTAGTCAACCATATTTAAATGTGTGGCAAGCCAGGTGGATGGCCTTTCTTAGCGAGTTGGACTTCAACATAAGGCATATAAAAGGTAAGGAGAACAAAATAGATGATACTCTGAATCGACATGCTCATAACCTAATGAACATCAATAGTAGCAGAATTACTTCTGATTTTATTGAGAAAGTTAGATAATCTACACTTGTTGACCCAAAGTATCAGGAATTACAGATAAAATACAACAATGTAATGTTCCAGGGTATAGTGAAAATGGAGAAAAATTGTTGATATATAGAAACATATTGTATATTTCTGCAGTGGAAGAACTTAAACAACTGATATTTGATAAATATCATAAAATACCTTATGCAGGAAACCTTGGATATCAGAAGATGGTCATAGCCTTAAGACATAAATTATTTTCCCAAGATTGAAGAAAGACATAGTAGAATTTCAAAGAAAATGTTTAGAGTGCCAATAGGTGAAGGTGGAACACCAATTCCCGACTGGGCTATTAAACCCCTTTTCTATTCCAGAATGCAAATGGGAAATAATATTGTTTTATTTCATAAGAAGACCACCTAGAGCAAAAGGTTATCACGATTCTATAATGGTAGTGGTGGATTTACTAAGTAAAGCAACCCATTTTCTGTTAGTATAATCTACCTTTGGAACTGCACAAACCTCGTAGATTTTTATGAAGGTTTTTTTTTACTCTAGGGTGTTCATAAAATGATAGTGTCTGAGAGAGATGCTAATTTAACCTCCAACTTTTGGAAAGAATTGTTGGGTGATATGGGCACTAAATGAAACTTTAGTATTGCATATCATCCTGAAATTGATGGTCAGACAAAAAGAACCAACGAGATTTGAAGGATATGCTCACATTTTTTTTGATGGATCGACCAACTAGATGGTAAGATTTTCTATATTTAGGAGAATTTTCCTATAACAATAAATATCACGCAACAATTAAAATGAGTCCATTTGAAGCCCTGTATGGCATAAAATGCCATACCCCTCTTAGTTGGAGTCAACCAGAGGATAGGTTGATCCTTGGACCAGATACATTACAGGAAATGGAACAGATAGTGCACAAAATTTAGCAGAATAGTAAGGTTGACCAAGATCGGAAAAATAGTTACGCCGACAAAAAGAGACTACATAAGGAATTTAAAATTGGGGAGCATGTGTATATTCGGGTAAACCCGAAGAAAATCACCTAGAGAACTGGTTCTTGCCCAAAATTGGCACCCCGCTAGTGTGGGTCATTTGAAATCCTAGACATAATAGGACCTATAGCCTATCAACTAGCTCTCCCCAGTCATATTAAGGTTCATAATGTTTTTCATGTTTCTTTACTAAAGAAATATGTACATGATTTTGCTCATATTATTGATTGGAAAATGTTACAAGTGGAGCCCGAAGGACTATTCATAGTAGAACCGCTTTGCATTCTTCATCAGAAAAAGATCTGGCTTCAGAATCGATCTATTTCTTACGTTAAAGTGCAATGGAAGCACTATATTCCTCAGGAGGCCACGTGGGAGCAAGAAGATGAGATGCAGAAACATTTTCCAACATTTTTCAATGAGCATGATTAGTTGGAGTAAACATCGAGGACATTGTTAAAAGAAGGGGGGAAGTATGTTGTCACATACCTCCTTGACCCAATATTAATAACCACCTATTATGCTCCCATCACTAAATTTACACTTTGATTTAATATATATTCAATAGCGGTCACATGCATAAGTATTCAATCATTCTCATAAACAAGATAACACATACAACTATACACATATGCTGATAGATTCGACAACATAAAGAGTGGGGAGAAAAAATACAATACATCCCATGAAATTGAATCATACGAAAGTAATTGAAAGAATGTCACTTGGAAAATTGAGCACCGCCACCGAACCTATAACTTCCTTCCTCCAGTTCATCCCCGAGCTAAGAGTTCTTTCCATCAATTAACTTCCTGTTTTTGATCTCTTCAATGGATATTTAATAATCTCTTTCATGATATGGTTTCCTTTAGCTGCATCTCTCTTTTATGGACTTTTCAGTCCATTTTCCTAGGCTTTTCCCAGAAAATCTCACCTTCCTCTCCCATGAGGCTTTTCTTCATAAAACCTTTCCTTTCTCTCCCACAAGGTTTTTATTTTTTTCTTAAAATTAGCATCTTTATCCACCTAAGTAACTTAATGGATATTTATCTCCCAATACATTAATCTTAAATAGGATTGGATTCTAGAAGTCTTATCATGAAAGAATTATCCATTCCCATTCGCTAATCGGATTCTATTTAGCAAGAATATCATCTTTTGGTGTATCAATTTCCAGGTGATTAAATCATCTTTAATTATTTAGTAACAAAGTATTTACTTTCATTGTACACCTCATACCTAGATTTTCTATTACAGCTTAGTCTTAGATTAGGTCTCCGTTGACGATGCTGGACCTGCCAACATCTAGGGTATTTCCCCAGTATGAAGTCCCAACTAGACCTCACACCATTTGGTGTAGCAGTCCCATTTGTTACGATGGCCTGGTTACCATTATCTTAAATATATTCCTTATCTCTTGCTTTTTTTCATGTGAGAGTGGTCTGATTCGTCTTTGAACAAAGGGGTTCGCATGCCTGGTGAGTGCCAGTCTTACTTGTGTCAAGGTTCTTTAAGTGCAGAGGGAGAGGGTGGAGGTGAGTCTCGAGTCGAAAGGGAAGAGTCTGAATTCTGTCAGAGACACACAACACATAGGACATGCATAGTGTCTGGAGGATCAACACAGATGCGGTAGCCACAAACACAGAATGAAGGGATAGCATGTACAACACCCAGTAAATGTGACAGTCGTTATAGCAAGTCTATGGGAAATGTTTCATGTGATGTCTCGTGAGGCAGCCCACGCAGGAAAGACACCATTAACAACTTATACAACAAATTTTCATAAAAATATGTATTAGAGCAACAAAAATAGTTCAATTATTTTAACACAGGTTAAAGCAACATGCATCACTGTTATGAAACCAGTGGACAAAAAGATAGAAAAGATAGGTCAACGACTTAAAAATCAGCATGCTCGAGGGGACAACCTCCTTTATATTACACAAATGAAAAATTCTTGTATGATCCAAATGACAAGACATCCTTTCTATATATCGGAGTCTAAGGGGTCGTAATATAATCAGAGCCAACATTAAAATAATAATGTAAGGGCACAAAAATAACAATAATGGGCTTATATGGGGAAAAATAATAAAAGTATGTGGATTACATGGGCAAAAAAATATAATAAGGGGGTTGCACTAATAACAATAAGGGGTTACACTAGTAGTATAGGGACCTAACATGCCCCTTTCATTCAAAAAGTGTTTTTCCTCAATGATTGAGTAGTTTTGGATGCTTCTGTATAAAATTCTCTTCCTCCCATATGGAATCTTTAGCGGATAAGTTCTTCCACTCGATGAGATACTCTAAAAGCAAATGATTTCTTAGATGTTAGTTTCTTGTTTCCATGATTGCTTCAAATTCCAATGTGAATTTTCCTTCCTTGTCAAGTTTCGGAAATATTTTTTGAACTGGGAGCTTGTCAGCTATAACGTTTTTTAAGCATGAAACATGGCAAACTAGGCGCACTTGGGAAGATGCAGGAAGCTCCAATTTGTATGCCATAGTACTAATCTTTTGTAGCACCTTGTAAGGACCATAGTACTTTGGTGATAATTTATTATCCTTCTTAGCTTTCTTGAGGGACATTTGTTTGTATGGTTGTATTCATAAAAATACTGATTCACCTATATCAAAACTTCTTTCACTACGATGTTTATATTCCTGTTGTTTCATTTGATTCTGCACAAAAGTGAGGTTATCCTTTTTCTTCTTGATACATCCTTCTATCTTGAGAGTTTTAGGAGTGTTAATTTCTGCCAAAGGATTACAAGATATGGTCGGGTTCATTTCCTCTTTCTCTGGGGTTGGTTCTTGGTGTATATCATCTTCTTTTGATGTTTCTTGATCCTTTTATTCCTCCTCTTCACAATCAATGTACAATAATTTCTTCTCAGCAAAATTATGTCATTTAGTGTATTTTCTATCACAACTGTAACAAAGGAAAATTTCTCCTTTTTATTCCAATTGTTGTGGTGTCAACCTTGTAGGTTGTGGAAGGCTAGGAGCAACAACACTTCCATCTTTATAATTGTGAGTGGTAGGATTTCTTGTTGCCATAATTTTTCTTTCAAGCCTGAATGCCTTCCCCAATGAATCAGGTTCCCAAAGTCAAACCTCATGTTGAATGTTATCCTTTAAGGTCCCTATGAAGACATGAATACTCTAATTATCTGGAATATCATTTACCCCTCATATTCAATTTTTTGAAGTCCTCAATTTGCTCTGCCATTGGACCCTTTTGTTTGAGATTTATCAATTGGCTAAAGAAGGAGTTCCTCTTTGTATCCTCATAATGTGCTATCATTTCATCCATGAAAATTGACCAAGTGAAAAGTGGTTTACGAGAACAAATTCCTTTATACCATAAAAAATGATTCCGTTGTAAATATAAAGATGCAATACATACCTTTTGTAATAGTTTCACATCATGTAGATCAAAATATTTCTCCATCTATAGTATCCATATTATGGGATCCTTGCCATCAAAATTCCTCATATCTATCTTTGGAATATGGTGGGTCTTCAATCCAATGTTAGATTCTATGAAATCATGAATAAACTTTATTTTTTCTCATCATGAGTTTCCTCTACTACCTTTTATTCATTAGGAGGCCTTTCTTGTAGCACCTTTGTCCCACGTTCCTTCAAACCTTCCATGTATTTCTTCAAATGTTCCATGTCTTCCTTCAAATCTACTTCCATACCATATATATTAGGTTCCATGGCACATATAAAACTATTCATCTTAGCTTCGATATCATTCTTCAAATAATCCATCCAATTTTGCTTACTAGGTGTTTCTATTTTCTTGATTCGAGTCATTATTTTCCTTGCTTTTAGGAGCTCAATATTTAAACGACTATAACTCTGTAATTTTAGATCTTGAAGTTCTGAAGTTTTGACCTGTGGTAGCCCTCTGAGTCCTTTTCCTAACCCCAATAGTTTGATCAAATTTAGATTCTTCAATAAAGAATTATGCCAAATGTCCTACGATGACCTGATTAACCGAGGGGTTAGAAGGGGGGTAGAGCCCCCCCCTTCGTTGCACCGCGTACTAGGGGGGTTTACAAGGCGTTTGAGGGGTGCAGGTAACCCCACTCTATGGGGTCCAGGGCAATGCCCTAGAAATTTTTTTTTTTGGACTCTATATTAGGTTTCGAGGACCTACCTATGGTTTTATGCATGATTTTTTGCACATGGTTTTGGACACGATGGTTTTTGGTCCATGGTATTGGATGCTTCAACGTGTATAAATATGTAATGGAACATTGAAAGGAAGATAATGAAAAATCAAGCTGGTAGTCCCGATTTTGGGATCCAGGGGAAAATCTCTGTGTATATGTGTTTTATGTGTTACACTCTTGCAATGTTTATTTTCCGTGTTTTATAATTCGTATGCAGGTAATTTTTGTACGTGGTTAAAACCTACATTTGGTATCATAGCTATTTTGGCTTCAAGGGGATGCATTTGTTGTTGAAGGGTTTCACTCGTGCCTGTGGTAGACCCTGTTCAGTGGGCGATCTGCGAGATCGATTCTGGTGGTGAAAGAGGATGGCGAGCAGTGGAAATATAGAGATCGATAAATTTAATGGTAAGAGTTTTGAGTTATAAAAAATCAAGATGGAGGATCTATTGGTGGATAAATATCAGTGGGTCACAGTAGATCTAGGTACTAAACTAACGGGAGTGTCTGATGAAGAATTTAAGAAGTTGGATCGGAAGGCTAAGAGCATAATACGATTGTGTGTGTCAGATTCAGTATTGCTGAATGTATCAAGGGAAGCTACTGCGAAGGCTTTGTGGGACAAGTTAGGGACTTTGTACCAATCTAAGTCTCTGGTGAATAAATTGTTCCTACGGGAAAAGTTGTATAACCTGGGGATGAAAGATGGAGACTTGGTGACAGAACATCTGAACGCATTTAATACTGTGGTAAGTCAGTTATTATCCGTTGATATTAAAATTTCATATGAATATATGTTCATCAGTTTGTTGTGTTATCTACCAGATTTGTGGGATAGTCTGGTTATTGCAATAGTTAGCAATACAACTGCCTTACAGTTTGATGAAATAGTCTCATCCTTGCTGATGGAGGAGATGAGATAGAAAAATATGGAGAGCTAGAATGGTGATGCCTTGTCTATACGAGGATGGTCCCAGAACAGAAACAAAAATAAGTCATCAAGTGGAGATCTAAATCTAGAGGGAGATTGAAATCTCTAGGAAAACCTGTAAAGGTGGTGTGCTGGAAATGCGGAAAGGAAGGGCACTACAAAAGGGACTGTAAATCTAAAGCCCTTGACAAAGTAAAGGGATCTGATGATGATCCTTCTGCAGAGGTGAAAACCACCTCAAATGAAGGTGGGGATGTGTACTTGGCTTCTTCAAGTACACATGTAGATCATGAGGCATGGTTGATTGACTCAGGTGCTTCCTTTCACTTCACTCCCCATAGAGAGTGGTTCTGCGAGTATGAGAAATATGATGGTGGTGATGTATTCTTGGGGGATGATAGGAAGGCTAGAATCATTGGTCGTGGCAAAGTAAAGTTGAAGTTGCAAGGTGGAAGGGTTAGAACACTTCCGGGTGTTCTGCATATTCCTGCGTTGGCAAGAAATCTAATTTTCGTAAGCAAGCTGCATGATGTAGGTGTAAAACAGTGTTAGAGAAGGATACCTGTAAGATGGTTTGGAGAGCACTCATATTGATGCAAGGAGTTTGGATTAGAACTTTGTACAAGCTGAAAGGTAGCACTGTTGTTAATGGGTGCAACAGTTCTATGGTTCATGAACGTGGAGCATAAAATCTAGTGGTCTCTGGAGAGAAGACCATGCTGTGGCATCAAAGGCTTGGACATATTGGAGAGAAGGGCCTCCAAGTACTTCACAGTAAAGGTATGGTAGAAGGTATGAGTAATATCTCTCTGGATTTTGATTTCTGTGAAAATTGTGTATATGGGAAGCAGATTCAGGTGAGTTTCCCCTTTAGTGGTAAGAGGACGAAATAGATATTAGAGATTGTGCACAATGATGTGTTTGGACCTGTGAAGGTTCCATCACTGGGTAAGTCTATGTACTATGTATCATTTATAGATGAATTCTCAAGGAATACATAGATTTATTTCCTTAAGAAGAAATCTGAAGTCTTTGACAGGTTTAAAGAATTTAAGGCTCTGGTGAAAAACTAGACAGAGAAGATGATAAAGGTGCTGAGGACAGATAATGGTGGAGAGTTTTGCAGTAAGGAATTTGAAGAATTTTGTAAGAAGTGTGGTATAACATGGCAGACGACTACTCCATATACACCTGAGAAAAATGGAGTTGTAGAAAGAATGAACAAGACGTTGATGGAAAGGGCAAGAAGCATGCTCAGTGGTGCTGGGCCAGGAAAAGAATTCTGGGTAGAGGCAGTGGAGACAGTATGTTACCTGGTCAACAGATCACCTTCATTAGCGTTGGAGGATAAGACTCCACAAGACATATGGACTGGTAAGAAACCCTCTCTTTCACATCTAAGGGTATTTGGATGTGATGCATATGTACATGTTCCAAAGGAGAAAAGAACCAAGTTTGATAGTAAATCTGAAAAGTGCATTCTTATTGCGTATAAGGATGGTTTAAAGGGTTATAAGTTTTGGAACCCAGTAACAAGGAAGGTTGTGTACACCCAAGAAGTGGTGTTCAGAGAGGTGAAAGATGTCATTAAACATGAATTCCTATCAAAGGAACCTAAGAAGATAGAGTTTGAGCTAAAGAAGGAAGAATCAGACTCTATAGCAGAGGAGGAATCAGAAGATGAAGAGCCACAAACTCCAGGTGTGAGAAGATCAGTTCGAGAAAGAAGGTAGCCAGAAAGGTATAGTACATCTATTTTCTGTTCAAATTTTTCTTTGTCTATTACTGATGATGATCCTAGAATTGTGAAGGAAGCAGTAAATTCATAGGACGGAAAGGTTATTCCTAGGTGTCGGGAATTGATTTTGGTGATATTTTTTCTCCTATTACCAAGGTAGCTTCTATTAGATTACTTTTATCTGTTGCTACTGCTTTTGATTTGGAGATAGAATAGATGGATGTGAAGACAACATTTCTTCACGGGGATCTGGAAGAGGAGATCTACATGAAGCAACCTGAAGGTTTTGCGGTGAAGGGTAAGAAAGAACTGGTATGCAAGTTAAAGAAGTCTATGTATGGGTTAAAACAATCACCAAGGATGTGGTATCACAAATTTGATACATTTATACAGGGACTTGGCTTCACGAGAAGCAAAGTAGATCACTGTGTGTATTTTAAATTAGTTGGTGACCATGTTATTTATTTGGTCTTGTATGTGGATGATATGTTGCTAGTTGGAAATGACAAAGAAATTATCTAGGATTTGAAGACCCATTTGTCCTCCAAATTCGACATGAAATATCTAGGTTCTACAAACTATATTTTGGGAATGGAAATTAAAAGAGATCATAAAAAGAGGAAGCTCTGGTTAAACCAAAGGAAGTATGTCGTGACAATATTGCAAAGGTTTAATATGCAGGATAGTAAACCGGTGAAGGTTCCTATTCCTGTAGGTGTAAAGTTATCTGCTAAAAAGTGTCCCAAGGCACAAGAAGAGGAAGAGGACATGTCCCATGTTCCATATGCAAGTGCAGTCGATAGCATGATGTATGCGATGGTATGTACTAAACTAGACATTGCACATGCAGTGGGAGTATTGAGCAGGATTATGTCAAAACCAGGGAAGGAGCATTGGACAGCAGTGAAGCGGGTTTTCAGGTATTTGCGTGGCACTAGTGATTATGGTTTGTGCTACCAAGGAATACCAGAATTGGATAGAGCGTTGGATATTTGTGGATTTTTTGATGCATACTGGGCTGGAGATCTGCATCAAAGAAGATCTACAAGCGGGTATGTGTTTAACCTATTTCGATGTGCAATCAGTTGGATGAGTAAGAAATAATCTATAGTGGCACTATCAACTACAGAGGCAGAATACATGGCAGCCACCCATGCAAGCAAGGAAGCAGTTTGGTTGCAAAGATTGTGTTCAAGTATGGGGTTAGTACAGGGAACTATAAGGATATACTGTGACAATCAAAGTGCAATTTTCTTGGCAAAGAACCCTGCATATCATTCAAAGGCAAAGCACATTGATGTTCAATATCACTTTGTGAGGAATATGATAGAAGACAAAAAGGTGTTGCTTGTAAGGGTGGAAAATTTGAAGAATAATGTAGATGCATTGACAAAATCTGTGAGCTCTGAGAAGTTCCCTTGGTGTAGAGAAACAATGGGCATTGCAGGGATGGATAAATGACTAAGCTCTCTTATGGCCCCTTGTGGAAAGAAAAGAACAAGTGGGAGAATGTTGGGTTGTGTGATATTCTTTCCATGACTAGCCCATGTAGTTAACTGGGGGGTTAGAAGGGGGGTGGAGCCCCCCCTTCATTATGTCGATTATGTAGCGGGGGGTGTCACAGGGGGTTTGAGGGGTGCAGGGGGTTTGTGCATGATTTTTCTCACATGGTTTTGGACGCGATCGTTTTTGGTCCATGGTTTTAGATGCGATGGTTTTCAGTCCATGGTATTGGATGCTTCAGCATGTATAAATATGCATTGCAACATTGAAAGGAACATAATGAAAATTCAAGCTGGTAGTCCCAGTTTTGGGATCCAGGGAAAAATCTCTGTGTATATGTGTTTTATGTGTTATGCTCTCGCATTGTTTATTTTTTGTGTTTTAGAATTTGTATTCAGGTAATTTCTGTACGGGGTTAAAACCTACACTTTGGACTTGAAAACAATACAAAAAAAAAGAAACCTGTCCACTTTTTGTAACTTCTTATGTAATTTCAATCTAATTCTCAGAGAGAAAGTTATGACGATTTTCCCAAGGTCGCCTTTTTGGAATGTAATTCAGGAGTTTCCAAAAACCCTAAATGTCTTGAGCCGTATCTCTGAAAATATAGTGAAACAAGATATGAAATACAGGTCGATCTTCACCAAGATCTCGGCTCAAATGGGTTTTAATTTCAGAGTCTGAACCTTTGTAGGAAAAAAATTATAGCAAAATTTCCACGATGACCTATTTGAGATGGAATTATGGAGCTTGCAAACACCCTAAGTTCCTTAGATCATATGTTCAACAATGTACAGAGACAAGATATGAAATTTAGACCCGAGGTTTAGGATGAGTTCGACTCAAATGGGCTTTTTTAGCTTCTGAAAATGCATAGAGAAAACGTTATAGTGAAAATTCCATGATGACCTATTTGGAGCAGCGTAACCCTAGAATCCAAACCTCTGATATGAAATGTTATGAAACCAGCTCACAAAAAGATAGCAAATATAGATCAACGACTTAAAAATCAGCCTCTTGGAGGGGGAAACCTCCTTTACATTACATTAATGAACAATTCTTGGATGATACAAATGACAAGGCCTCCTTTCTATATATAGGCTTCTAAGGGGTCCCAATACAGTCTAAGCCTATATAACAATAATATTGTAAGGCAACAACAATAAAAATAGTGGGATTCTATGGGGCATAATAATGACAACCTGGGGACTATATGGGCACAATAATACAATAATGGCGTTGCATTAATAACAATAAGGGGTTACACTAGTAGTATATGGACGTAACAAAAAATTACAATACATGTGTGAAAATGTGCTCGCCTATTATCAAGCTTCTGAATTAAGCGAAAGTTCGAAGACACTTCAGTACACCATACATCACTAACCATGTAAGAGGTGAATTGGAGCTACTGCTCGCTCCTTAAAGAAAATATCTCCTCACATGCATCATTCGTTTGTGAAAAAGTGTGCTCACATGCATCGTCTGTTAGCGAGAAAATCTCCTCGCATGCATCGTTCGTTCACCTGTTTGGGAACAAATCTCCTCGTCTGTGCTCTCCTTGTTCATCCCATCCATCATCATGTCATGTCTTATCCATGTACCTATATCTGCAATCATTCATGACGAGACAAAATTAAATCCATAAACCTCCTAGTCTACCATGATGCATTGTCATTTTCTTATGGATGCAGGTGACTGGGAGAGTGGTCAAGGCTATGAAACTGCGTAAGGCAAATTTCAAGCTGGGATGCGGGCTCTGGGCATTTTCAGTGAAAATTAGGCAAAAGTAAGTGGGAGACTAAGATGGACAGTCTGGATGAGTAGTGACTGTCCGCGGGATTTGGCTTGGCTTGCGAGAATATCTACGTAACTTTTTTGGGGGAAGTATGGCAGGCAGCAGAAGGGCTTGGAAGTAAAAACTATGCAATTCCTCCGGGGAGCTGGCAGCAGGATGGAGGGGTGCTGCTCATGAAAACTGTGCAATTACTAGGAGGCTGGCCTACTGGACATCCCATTATAGTTTCTGATTTGAGTGGGATGCTAGGAAGATGGGTGACTGCTCATGAAAACTAAGTTGTTTTTCATGTGAGTAGCACGACAACTATTTGGGTGATTGGCTCGAAAAACTACACAATTTTTTGAGTGAGACAGAGATAGACACAGGTTGTTTGTCTGGCATGTCAGTGTAATTTCTTCAGTTACAGGAGTGAGCAAGGTCTACATTTTTTGTGCAATTTGTTGGGGAAGTGGGTCCCAAGGTCATTACCTAGTCAAACTCTCTGGTTGATGAGCTATAGGGTTGGTTAAATCACTTCTGAGCAACGCAGATTGAGATGGTTTGCTAAGGAACTTTTGCGTTATTCTGGATGAAATTTGGTCTGGTCGATTGCAAGATTGTGAAGTGTAGGCTGTCTGGGAGACAACCTCAAGCTCTACACAATTATGGGTAGTAGTACATGTTCACTGAGGGCTGAAACTGCAGAATGCAGCTTAGAGAGGGTCTGGTTGTTAGAGGGTGATCTGGTCGTCAGAATTACTGGAAAATTGACTAAGTGTGTGGGCGGGTGAACTTATGCATACAAGACCTTGTAAATACACACTCAACATGACCCGATGACAAGACATCTCAAACCATTAAGAAGATATATACTCAGTCGACCGAATGATGGTGCGGGCAGCAACTGCAGCACTTGTGATAGATCGTTGAATGACCGCAATGATGCTTGCACGATAGGGCATACAACATCATGTGTGAGTGCGATAGATGTGTACATGGTGAACAAAACTCAAATACAATCCTCAACATCACCACAACAAGATCGCAAGCATGACATAATAATCAACATGCGAAATACGACAGTTGGTCGAATAAGTGAAAAAGAAGCAAGACATGTAGAAGAAACACATAATATGACTTTTAACGTTTGCATACGTGCATGTTACTGAGGACACAATGATATGACAAAGTCAAGCAGTCCTGCAAATGCAAATAAGAGGCGTACTACAAAAGATGTTGTGTACTTTCCATAATTAGCCTCAAGATGATCATGCATCTGATAGAGTTTTCATGTGGTCCTAATAATTTCCATTACTCGGTTCCTTGGTCCTTCTCCTCAACTCCTTGGAAGCTATTTCAGCATGTCACCTTTTCCTCTAGTCACTAAGAGGTATATCTACACAATTTCAGTAAACAGTGACTACTATCGCAATGAGGTCCTCAGAGGCACATTTACACAATTTATGCATGCATGACCGACAAGAAAAATTGGACAACACTACGTAGTTTAGAGGCTCAAAGCACTGCTATGTGACAGGGGTTCTGGGAGGACACCTCTGTGCAATTTCTTAGTGAAATGCATTTGGACTGCTCTGCGCATTTTTTGAGAGCAGTGCTGGCTGGGGCCTTTGTGGGCTGTAGGCTTTCAGTAGGCAGGGTAACTTTGTCTTTCTGTGCACTACGGGGTTTCAACAGGCAAGGGAAGAAGCTTGACGGTTGCAGAAGAAAAGTGCATAGTTCAGGGAAGATGGATGAGGCTATGCTTCTCGGGAAATTGGCTAAGTGTGAGATCAATAAAACATATGTAAACATGATAGGATTGGTCTATGATTGCAAACGGACACTTAGTCACACAACGTAAACAATCTAGAATGCATAAGACATAGTTTTCTTGATGCAACAACCTTCATAACAATAGTGTGTGAGGTGAGTGTGAAGCATGTCTATGTGATGAAAACCACTCATGCACACATGCTTTCGCTTGAAGTAAAACATCATTCCCTTTGCATGCCAAACAACATCCGTTATGCCCAAAAATGACATATGCTTCATAAACATGAGAAGGTCAACAACTCTTAGGATCAAGTAGGGGAGCCTGAAATCAACAACTTACCAGCAAATGACCAAGCATGATCAATCGCAAGACCCAAAGTAGGCTCTGCAATTTGCATGCGAGCCAAAATTTTGGAGGGTGGTTGTTGCCGCTACAACACTTGGTGACACATTGGTAGAACTCTAACTCTCTGAATGGACCTTCTTTCATGAAAAGCGAGTCTAACCATTCGAGAAGTATTGTTTGATTCTTTGATGATCATGGTTTCTGCACTATCTTGTGTGAAGTATGTAGTCCCTACCATTCTCTTGATTGGTCAGCACACATTCCAATCCAAGTCAACTTAGTTATTTTGATTAGGGATGAGGGGTATATTGGTGCACAAGCAATATGACTGTCAGAGTTTATGTTTCATATCTTGTGTTTCTCCATTGCTAGCAGGCCTAGATAGTACCCCGACAGAGTCACGTAGGAACACTAGCATCACTCCGCTTCCATTGAGACTGGTTAGTACTTCGGAAGAGTTACTTGTATCTCCTCTTTGCACACGAAGCCTTTCTGTTCACTCACCTTATTAATTTATTTTATTTTTTTTAATAACTCTGCATAGGCACTTATTTATTTTAAATGTGGAAGAGGGATCCCAACTTATTGAGAGAAAAAGAGGTTGTTCCTTCAGAGAAGTATGTTATGTATACCTCTGACATACTTGTTAAGGTTTTCCCCCTCACCTTACTTTACTTGACTGAGATGAAAATGGTTAACCCAAAGGACCAAATAGAGTAGATGGTACCAGTTAACAGTGCAAGCATTATGTTTTCACCAAGAATCACTCTGAACATAATGTATTTTCCATTAAGGCATCATCAACAAAGAAAACAAGTTCTTCATAAAGAGAGAGGACAATAGATAAACATATGTTGATAGATGTACAATTCCTCTAAGATTCACGCAGCTTGTCTCGAACACCAAACACGATTTCACAAGAGGCTAACCTATGGGTACAAGAAAGCAAAAAAAGAAAAAGGAAAAAAGTAGAAGTAAAGAGAAAACAAAACAAGTAAGAAAAGCAAGAAAACAAGAAAAAAGAAGCAAGTAAGTAAGAAATCAAAGCAAAGAAAAGAAGCAAACATTACTCCTACTCCTATGTTAAACATTGCATGAGCCTACTTACGGGAAGTGATATTTCCAATGCAGCCACTAGCCCATTGGCTGGCCCATGTTGGTGAACGCATGGTTCGTGAGAAGCACAACCAAGAGAGCTAGCAAAAATAAAAGATACAATAATGAAGGACAACATGCTCCGAGTTCTAAAACATCTATAGAAAAGGAAAGAGTGAGTGCACAAGACAAACGTTTTGTGGACTTAACATGGCACTATGACACACTGTGTGTAGATGATAAACATCCACGTTCTGTGTACTGCAGCATATGATTGAACATGAGAAATACCAATAGATTATGCATTGCAAGCATGCTCATTATGTAAGATTCCTCCAAATCTTGAGCAATGGGATCATATGATTTGAGTGGAGGAAGAAAAATCTGGGTGTTTGGTTCATCTCTAATGTGGAGTAGAGAGTGATGAAGAGCCTTGGGTGTTTCGAAAAATTTCTGATCGGAAGTGAAGCTAACCTCAAGATAGTGAGGGGCTAACATAACCATCAGCCCAGGTTGAAGTGCCTCAACAGCCAGTGGGGTTTCCACTCTGTCAATTGGTAGATCATCGGAGAACAGTGGCCTAGACATAGTAACAATGAGTGAATCAACATCGTGATCAAATGATGAAGTACATAGATCACGACAACCACGATTAGAAAATTCGTGATGTTCGTCGACATCGTCATGATTTGATGTATCATGCAGAGGGGTAGATGAGAAGTAAGAATGTTCACCCTTTGTGTTTTCAAAAATGATAAATGACATATTGGACAATTTTTCAATGGAAGATGTGTCCTCTCTACAATGTAATCACATACTGACATTTGATGTGTCCTGTCAACGATCAGAAGTAGAAACATCCAGAAATGAGTTTTCACAAGGGAAATAAACAGTGGCAGAATCACAAGGGATCTTAGGATAAGGAAGATGAGTCACGGATGGAAGGGAATCATCCTTCACCACAAGTTCTTATTTAGATTCCCGCACACACTCATCATGAATGATAGCACAAGTTGGTTGCAAAACACCAACTCCGTCAACAAATTGATCCTCGTTCACAACAAGTGTGGAGTCCAAAACAAAAGAACACAAGATAGTACAATCCATAGGATCAATGGAACATGGGGATGGAGGTTGAGGGAAGGAATCCATGTGACAGCCAGTAGGCTTGCAAGATAAATATGTGCAGATATCAAGAGCAGGTGGGTAGGAGGATGTGACAATTCAACTGATGTGCACGCGCCTTCTCCCACCTCGCAGTGTGGAGCTAGCACTTTTTTATGAGAAGAGGACGGGCAATCACTTGTGACATAGACCTCGTCCATCTTATATTTGGAAGCTCTAACAACTAGGTTTGTTGGGAGTGGTTCGAACGATTCCAAGAATTGCAGATTTTCGGATATGTAAAGAAGATACTGAAATCTTCCATTGATAAATTCCTAATTAATTTCAGCTTCAAGAAATCTATATGCAAGATTACAAAAGCATGTGTGAAATTTTTCAATGAATTCATCAGGTGCTTTCTATAATTTCATAATTTCTTTATCGAGTGCTCTACGATCAAAATGATTGAAAGAACAATCTACCTCTGCCACCAGATTAGAGAGAGATTAAATAAAATTTTCAGGCAGCGTGGCACACCAATGCATTGGGTTCCCTCAAAGCGTGTATGTGAACAACGCACAGGTCATGTAATCTTCAAATATTTCGTGTCTTTCACAAGAGCCTACAATGCCAACCATGTGTCTCACCAAGGATACTTGGCTTCCACCATCGTATATTTTATATGACAAGTTATTCGAGAGTTCTTCCTAGACTTCAAATTCGTTTCCATAAGACATACACTTCGGAAGAGAAACTCTGTAGTTAGTCTGTTATGAAACTAGCTCAATAGATCAACGCCTTAGAATTCAGCCTCTTTGAGGGGGCAACCTCCTTTACATTACATAAATGAACAATTCTTTGATGATACAAATGAAAAGACCTCCTTTCTATATATAGGAGTCTAAGGGGTCATAACATAATCAAAGCCGACATAACAATAATAATGTAGGGGCACAATAATAACAATAGTGGGCTTCTATGGGGCACAATAGTAACAATATGGGCACTACATGGGTACATCAATATAATAAGTGGGTTGTACTAATAACAATAAGGGGTTACACTAGTAGTATAGGGGCCTAACATGCCCCTTTCCTTCAAAAAGCGTTGTCCTCAACGCTTGAGTAGTTCTTGATCATTCTATATAAAATTCTTGTCCTCCCATGTGGAATCTTCAGCGGGTAAGTTCTTCCACTTGATGAGATACTATAAAATTGATCGATTTTGTAGCTATCAGGTTCTTGTTTCTGTGGCTGCTCCATGTTCCAATATGATTTTTCCTTCCTCTTCAATTTCTGGCAATATTGTTTCAATTGGGATCTTTTGCAACTTTTGAATAAGTGGCCATACTTCTTCATCCTTCATCCATTCATCCCTTGCTTCGTTTATCCAATCTAGTTGGATAATAGAAATAGTACAAAACAATGATTCCACATCCTCATCCTTGAAGAGTCTTCCCATTCGGTAAGGTCGCCATTTTTTAAGTGCATGTAGTATTTCCAACATTTCCTTCTCATAAATATCTTGCTTGAGATGTAGCAATAAAAATGCCCAATCAACTACATCAAAACATTTTTCACTACAATGTTGATCTACCTGTTGTTTCGTTTGATTTTGCACCGAAGTGGCATTATCCTTTAAAAGTTGGGGAACTTGTTGTCGATGCTCGATGTGATCTTTCAGAAAAAATGTTATAGCAAAAATACCACGATAACCTGTTTGGAGTAGCGAAACCCTAGAATCCAAAGCTCTGACACCAAATGTTATGAAACTAGCTCAAGAAAAGATAGAAAAGATAGATCAATGCCTTGGAATTCAACCTCTTCAAGGGGGAAACCTCCTTTACATTACATAAATGAACAATTCTTCGATGATACAAATGAAAAGACCTCCTTTCTATATATAGGATTCTAAGGGGTCATAACATAATCAAAGCCGATATAACAATAATAATGTAAGGGCACAATAATAACAATAGTGAGCTTCTATGGGGCACAATAGTAACAATATGGGCACTACATGGGTACATCAATATAATAAGTGGGTTGTACTAATAACAATAAGGGGTTACACTAGTAGTATAGGGGCCTAACATAGTCATGATAAGTATGCAGAGATTCAAAATAGATTGTGACAACTAAACTTGTCATCTGGCCCTCCTTCTAGCACCAAAATGTTGATGGTATTGGCTCACGCCAACATTCAGGGGATATCCTTGGTATGGTGTCCCAACTAGACCTCACACCATTTGGTGTAAGAGTCACATATAGTATGATGGCCCCATTTCCATTATCGTAAATATATGTCTTATCTCTTGCTTGTCAGCACATTAGAGTGGTTTTCTTCATCCTTGAACAACGAGGTTCATGTACCTGGTGAGTGCTAGAGTTACTTGTGTCAAGGTTCTTTCACCACAAAGGGAGAGGGTGGAGGTGAGTCTCTAGTTGAAAGGTAAGAGTCCCAACTCTATCTGAGACACAACACACAGGACATGTGCAACTTCTGGCAGAGTAGTCCACACAGATGTGGTAGTCACCAACACGTAATGAATGGATAACACGTACAACACCCAGTGGAGCAGTCCGCGTGAGTGCAACGGTCGTTATAACAAGTCCATGGGAAAGGTTCCGTCTGATGTCTGGTGAGGCAGCCCACACATGCAAGACAACATTAGTAACTTATACAAGACATTTTCATAAACATATGTATTAGAGCAGCTGAAACAATTCAATTTTTTGAACATAGGTTAAAGAAACATGCATCACAAGTGTGCCAAGATTAGACTTACAAACAATTATAATACATGTCTAAAAACGTGTTGGCCTATTATCAGGATTCTGAATTAAGTGAAAGTTCCAAGATACATCGATACATTGTACATCTGGTGGTTTCCATTTCGAGCCGCAATGCTACTGAGTGATGGGTGTTCTCTTGGTGTATCATAGCTTCATCTCCGCGTGGAAAGGTGTGCAAAGTATTTGATGGTCTTGGTGTTCACTTGATGTTGCATGTGCACATCGCTCCTTTGCATGTACTTTGGTCTGCTTCACATGTTCATTCATTCATGAAAAAATATCCTCACATGTTCATCCGTTCGCGAAAACATCTCCTCGCATGCATTGTCTGTTCGCGAGAAAATCTCCTTGCATGCATTGTCAGTTCGTGAAAAAATATCCTCGCATGCATCATTCATTCATGAAAAATTATGCTCACATGCATCATTTGTTCGCAAGAAAATCTCATCGAATGCGTTGTTCATTCGTCTGTTCGTGAACAAGTCTCGTCGCACGTGGTCCATGTACCTGTATCTACAATCACACGTGTTGAGACAATGTCAAATCCATAAACCTCCTAGTCTACCATGATGCATTACTGTTTTCTTACGGATGCATATAACCAGGAGAGAGGAAAAGGCTATGAAACTATGTAAGGCATATTTCAAGTTGGCATGCGGGCTCTGGGAACTGCATGTGAAAAATGCATAGAAATCACTAGGAGACTGAGATGGACAATCCAAATTAGCAGTGACTCTATGCGAGATATGGCTCAGTTGGCGGGTATATCTGTGCAATTTTTTGGGGAAATAAGTGTAGGCAACAAAGGGCCTTGGCAGAAAAAACTGTCTAATTCCTCTGAGGAGCTATTAGCGGGTTGCAGGAAGCTTTCTGAGAAAAAAATGTGCATTTTTTAGGGAACTGGTAGCAGGTTCGAGGAGTGTTGCTGTTGAAAAATGCACAATTGTTGGGAGGTTGGCATGTTGAACATCATATCATAGTTTCTGAGCTGAGTGGGATGATGGACAGCTGGTTGACTTCTCATGACAACTGCACAGGTTTCTAGGTGAGTAGCAGGGTGACTGTCTGAGTGATTGGCTAGAAAAAATGTGAAATTTTTTTAGGGAGACAGGGACAGACACAGCTTGTATGTCTAGAATGTCAACACAATTTCTTTAGTCAGTGGAGTGAGAATGTCTGCCACTTTTACATATTTTTTGGGGGGAGTGAGTCTTGGGGTTACTGCCCAGTCGAACTCTCTGTTTGACTAGCTGGAGGGTTGGATGATTCACTTGCAAGAAGTGCAAATTGAGATGGATTGTTGAGGAACTTCTGCTCTATTCTAGATGACAGTCGATTCGGTCGATTCCACGATTATGCAGTGTAGGCTACCTGGGACACAAGCTCAAGCTTTGTGCAATTATGGGCAACAATACACGTTCACTGAGGGCTAAAACTGCCCAATGCAGCTAGCGAGGGTTCTGTTGTTGTAGGGTGATATGGTCGTTATAATTACACAAAAATGACAAAGTGTGTGGATGAGTGAACTTGTGCATACACGACCTTGTGCATACACACTCAACAGGACTCACCAACAAGAAGCCTCAAACAATCAAGACAACATATACTCAGTGTGACTGATCGATGTTGTGAGTGACAAGCGCGACACTTGTGTTAGATCATTGAACGAACGTGACGACACTTTTGTGACAAGGCATACAACATCGTGTGTTAGTGTGATATATGTGTATATGGTGAACACAACTCAAACACAACCTTAAACCTCACTGAAATGATGTCACAAGCATTTCATACCAGTCAACATGTGAAATATGACAATTGGTCAAACAAATGAAAAAGAAGCAAGACATGTAGAAGAAACACATAAGATTACCTTTTGCATTTGCGCACATGCATGTTATTGAGTACAAGGTGATATGAAAATGAAAAGTAGTCTTGCAAACTCATCTAAGAGGTGTACTTCGAAAGATGTTCTGTACATACCATACTTACCCTCAAGATGATCATGCATTTGACGGAGTATGCATGTGGTACTGATATTTTCCATTACTCATTTCCTTGGTCCTTCTCCTCAACTCCTTGGAAGGAATTTCAACATGTCACCCTTTCTTGTAGACACTCAGAGGTAGATCTGCGGAATTTCAATGGGTAGTGACTGCTGCTAGAATGAGGCCTGTCTACACAATTTCTACATGCAAAACATACAAGACAACTTGGACAACACTATGCAGTTTTGAGGCTAAAAGCACTGCTATGGGACAGGGGTCTTGGGAGGACACTTCTACGCAATTTCTGAGTGTGGTGCAGCTAGACTTTTCTTTGCATTTTTAGAGAGCATTGCTCGTTGGGGCCTCTACGGGCTGCGGGGTTTTAGTAGGTAAGGGAGGTTGGTGTTTCTGTGCATGAAGGGGTTTCAGTAGGCAAGGGAGGAAGCTTGATGGTTGAAAAAGAAAAGCACAAATTTCAGGGAAGATGGATGAGGCTAGGTTGCTCTCAAAAATGGCTAAGTGTGAGATCAGTATAACATATGTAAACATGATACGAATTGAATTTGATTGCACACAGACACTTAGTCAGACAATGTAAACCATACAGAATGCATAAGACATACTTTTCTTGATGCAACAACCTTTGTGACAAGAGTGCATGAGGTGAGTGTGAACCATGTCTATGTGATGACAACCACTCATGCACACATGCTTTCCCTTGAAGAAAAACATAATTCCCTTTGCATGACTGTTGGGTCCCTATAATACTAGTGATTACCCCATTACTATTATAGTTATACCCTTTATTTATATTTTTGTGCCCCTATTACCCCCATATTGTTATTTCTGTGCCCCATAGAATCCCTCTATTGTTATTTTTGTGGCTTTATATTATTATTGTTAGGTCGGTTGGATTATATTGTGACTCCTTAGACTCCTATATACAGAAAGGAGGTTTTGTCATTTGAATCATCAAAGAATTGTTCATTTATGTAATGTAAAGGAGTTTTTCCCCTCAAAGAGGCTGAATTCTAAGGCGTTGATCTATCTTTTCTATCTTTTCTTGAGCCGGTTTCATAACATTTGGTATTGGAGCTTTGGATTCTAGGGTTTTGCTGCTCCAAACAGGTCATCGTGGCATTTTTGCTATAACGTTTTTTTTTGTGACGTTTCAGAAGTTACAAAAATAACCCATTTGAGAAGCAATCATGCTGAACCTTGGGTCCGAATTTCAGAGCTTTTTGCGCGATATTTTCGGAGATATGATCTGAGGAAGTTAGTCTTTTTGCAGACTCCTAAATTACATTCAAAACAGGTGACCTGGGGAAAATTGTCATAACTTTCTCTCTGGGAATCAGATTGAAATTTCGTAAGAAGGTACAGAAAGAGGACGGACTTGAGTTTCTTGTGTATCTTGTTCTGAACCAAATATCGAAAATTGTACACGTGGCACTTCATACAACTTCGCTCTTCTGGAAAGGTCTATAATCAGGTCATCTTGGGAGATTGTGCATAACTCTTTCTTGGAGAATCCAATTTGAATCATATTGGTAGTATTGGAAAAAGGACATAGAGAGCTACTACAGGTCATAAATTCAGAACTAGATGATTGGAAAGTACAGAGATACATAAGAGGCAATATCGAGCTCCTACAAAGTGAAAAACGGTGTGTAGATTTTTTTTAAATTTTTGCTTAAGCTTGGTTTGAAAATCTATTTTGAAGAAATTCAAAGGGCATAGTAGAGCATTATTATCGGTAACTGATGCCCTGAGGAAAGAAAATGCAAACACCTAGTAAGGAACCTGAAAGCTCTAGCATGACTCATGAAGAAGAGGAAGAAATGCTACATGATATATCAAAATTACAAGAACAAGTGCAACAAATGTCACGCTCACAAAAGTTAACAGATGCTAAGATAAATGGCGTGGAAGCTAAGATAAATGGCGTGGAAGCTAAGATGAATGGCATGGAAGCTAAGGTGGACAATTTGAAGATAGATTTGAACACAAATTTGAAGACAGGCATGGCAGATTTGAAGACAGATTTGACAAATTTTCTACAAGAAATACTTACTAATGGTGAAAAGGTAGTAAAGGAAACTCATGATGAGAACAAAAGAAATGTTAATCATGATTCCATAGATTCTAATGTTGGATCGAATAATCACCATATTCCAAAAATCGATATGATGAAGTTTGATGGCAAGGATCCCGCCACATGGATATTACAGATGGAGCAATTCTTCGATCTTAATAATGTGAAAAACACACCAAAGGTACGTATGGAAACTGTATATTTGGAACCAAATCAGTTTGTATGGTATCAATGGCTTTGTTCTCGTAAACAATTTATCACTTGGGCAATTTTTACGGAAGAATTGATAGCACATTATGAGGATACAAAAAGCAACACTTTTTTTAGCCAATTGATAAGTCTCAAACAAAAGGTTTCAATAATGGAGCACATTGAGGAGTTCCAAAAATTGAACATAAGGGTAAAAGATATTCCAGAGGAGCATAGGATTGATGTGTTCATAGGGTCTTTAAAGGATAATATCCAACATGATGTTCGCCTTTGGGAACCTGATTCATTAGAGAAGGCATTCAGGTTAGCAAGAAAAATGGAAAGCAAAATTATGGCAACTAGGAAGCATACCACTCACAACTATAAAGACGGAAGTGTTGTTGCCCCTAGTCTTCCACAACCTACAAGGTTGACACCACAACAATTGGAAGAAAAAAGAGCAAAAGGGCTTTGTTACAATTGTGATAGCAAATACACAAAAGGTCATAAGTGTGCTGAGAAGAAATTATTCTACATAGATTGTGAAGAGGAAGAAGAAAAGGAGCAAGAAAGGTCAAAAGAAGAGGATATATTCCAGGAACAAAGCCTAGATGAAGAAAAATAAATCCGACCATATCTTGTAATGCATTGGCGGGAATTACCACTCCTCAAACCATCAAGATAGAAGGACAAATCAAGAAGAAAAAGGTAATAGTGTTGATTGATTCAGGAAGCACCCACAATTTTATTCATTGTAGGGTAGCAAAAGAATTGAATTGCTTCCTATATCCAGCACCAGAGTGTCAAGTGATGATTGCAAATGGAGGAACAATAAATTGCTCTGGAAAGTGCCATAATATCAAGCTATCCATGGGAGAATATGTATTGACTAGCCCAATGCTTTCCATTCCAATGGGAGGTGCGATGTTGTACTAGGAGTCCAATGGCTACAATCCTTGGGTACAATAGCTTTTAATTTTCAAGAACTTTTCATCAAATTTTCTACGGAAGGAAAGGAAGTTGAATTAAGGGGTATTGCAGGGAAACCAGGAAAGATAATCAGCTCTAATGGCATGACAAAGCTTCTAAAAAAGGAGCAAAGAGGTGTAATTGCACAATTATGTTCGCTAGATGTTTCCACATTGGAATCATCTATTTCTCCAGATCTCCAAAAAGTCCTGGACAATCATTCCAAGGTATTTGAGACTCCCAAAGGTCTCCCACCTATGCGTGATCATGATCATGCTATTCATCTGATTCCAGGAAGTGTTCCTCCAAACATCAGGCCGTACAGATATCCCTATGTCCAAAAAAGTGAAATTGAACGTATGGTTGCAGAAATGCTAGAGGCTGGTATAATTCAACCGAGTCAAAGTTCTTTCTCAGCTCCAGTAGTATTGGTGCACAAGAAGGATGGATCATGGCGCATGTGTCCGAATTATAGGGAGCTCAACAAGCTCACTATTAAAGATAAGTTCCCCATTCCTGTCATTGATGAATTACTGGATGAATTGCATGGATCAATTTACTTCACCAAGTTGGATCTTCGTTCAGGATATCATCAAATCAGAATGAAGATTGAAGACATTCCGAAAACGGCATTTAGAACTCATGAGGGTCATTATGAATTTTTGGTCATGCCTTTTGGCCTTACCAATGCACCTTCAACATTTCAAGGTTTGATGAATTCAATTTTCAAACCATTCCTTAGAAAATTTGTGTTAGTATTTTTTGATGATATACTAATCTACAGCAAGTCTTGGAAGGATCATGTTGAACATGTTGACAGGGTGCTACAACTATTGGAGGAGAAACAATTATATGCAAAAAGATCCAAATGTTTCTTTGGAGTCCAGGAGGTGGAATATTTGGGTCATATTGTATCTCATGAAGGAGTTAAGGTAGACCCTAGCAAAATTAAAGCCATTAAGGAATGGAAAATCCCCACATCCATAAAGCATCTGCGAGGATTTCTTGGGTTGACAGGGTATTATCGCAAGTTTGTTAAGAATTATGGGAGAATAGCAGCACCTCTAACAACATTATTGAAGAAAGATTCATTTTCATGGACTCCGGAAGCAACAAAGGCCTTTGAACATCTTAAAGAGGCAATGTGCCAAGCACCGGTCTTAGCTACACCGGACTTCACAAAAACCTTTATTGTGGAATGTGATGCTTCAGGAAATGGAATTGGTGCTGTTCTAATGCAAGATGAAAGACCCATTGCTTTTGAAAGTCGTCCAATCAAGGGAAAGTTTTTAAGCAAAGCTATTTATGAGAAGGAAATGTTGGCAATACTCCATGCACTTAAGAAATGGCGACCCTACCTAATGGGAAGACACTTCAAGGTAAAAACGGATCATGATAGCCTTAAATACTTTTTAGAACAAAGATTATCCTCTGAAGAGCAACAAAAGTGGGTCACAAAGATGTTGGGTTATGACTTTGAAATCATCTACAAAAAAGGGAAGCAAAATGTGGTGGCAGATGCACTCTCAAGAAAGGATGAGGATGTGGAAGCATTGTTGTGTGCCATTTCTATTATCCAACCAGATTGGATAAACGAAGCAAGGGAGGAATGGAAGAATGACGAAGAAGTGTGGGCACTTATTCGAAAGCTACAACAAGATTCCAGTACTTCTGATACATTTAGCTGGCAAAATGATTCGTTATGGTACAAAGATCGCTTATACC
The DNA here is from genome assembly GCA_031772625.1 of Pinus tabuliformis. Taxonomy (NCBI): domain Eukaryota; kingdom Viridiplantae; phylum Streptophyta; class Pinopsida; order Pinales; family Pinaceae; genus Pinus; species Pinus tabuliformis. The sequence goes on from CM062817.1 coordinate 1,147,133,862, forward strand.
TCTGTAAGAATTCCCAGCTAAAACAAAAGATTCTTATGGAATTGCACACTTCTCCCTTAGGAGGGCACTCAGGATTTTTAAAAACTTACCACAGGGTTAAGAAGGAATTTTTTTGGGATGGCCTTAAATCAGATATTCAAAAGTTTGTGGCGGAATGTTTGGTTTGCCAACAAAATAAAGTTGAAACAATTAAGACACCGGGTCTATTACAACCTTTATCCATTCCAAGCCAACGTTGGGAGGAGGTTTCAATGGATTTTATCACAGGTTTACCCAAGTCTGAGGGAAAGAGTGTCATCATGGTGGTAGTTGACAGACTTACCAAGTATGCACACTTTTGTGCATTATCACATCCATTTAAAGCCAGTACAGTTTCTACTGCATTTATGGAAACAGTTCAAAAGCTACATGGAAACCCAAAGATTATTGTAAGTGACAGAGATCCCATTTTCACTGGAAATTTTTGGACAGAATTATTTTCTTGTCTTGGTACTCAGTTAGCTCATAGCTCATCTTATCATCCTCAATCTGATGGGCAAACTGAGATAGTAAACAAATGTTTGGAAGGATATCTTCGTTGCTTTGTATCTGATAAACAGACACAATGGGTCAAATGGTTGCCTCTGGCTGAATGGTGGTATAACACTTCCTTCCATACAGCAACAAAAATGACCCCATTTATGGCACTTTATGGGTATCAACCACCATCCATCACATCATATTTAAGAGAAAATTCTAAGGTTCAGGCAGTGGAACATCACATCGAACATCAACAACAAGTCCTCCAACTCTTAAAGGATAACCTCGTGTTGGCACAAAATAGAATGAAACAACAGGCAGATCAACATCGCAGTGAAAGAAGTTTTGATGTAGGTGATTGGGTATTCCTACGGCTACAACCATATAAGCAAATGTCCCTAAAGCAAGCTAAGAAGGATAATAAATTATCACCAAAGTATTATGGTCCGTACAAGGTGTTGCAAAAGATTGGTACTATGGCATACAAATTGGAGCTTCCTGCAGCTTCTCGATTGCACCCAGTTTTCCATGTTTCATGTTTAAAGAAGGTTATAGGCGACAAGCTCCCAATTCAAACAATATTGCCAGAACTTGACGAGGAAGGAAAAATTATATTGGAACCGGAAGCAGTCACAGAAACAAGAACTCGACAGCTACGAAATCGATCAATTTCAGAGTATCTTATCAAGTGGAAGAACTTATCCGCTGAAGATTCCACATGGGAGGATGAGAATTTTATGCAGAAGTATCCAGAACTACTCAAGCGTTGAGGACAACACTTTTTTGAAGGAGAGGGGCATGTTGGGTCCCTATAATACTAGTGATTACCCCATTACTATTGTAGTTATACCCCTTATTTATATTGTTGTGCCCCTATTACCCCCATATTGTTATTTCTGTGCCCCATAGAATCCCTCTATTGTTATTTTTGTGGCTTTATATTATTATTGTTAGGTCGGCTGGATTATATTGTGACTCCTTAGACTCCTATATATAGAAAGGAGGTTTTGTCATTTGAATCATCCAAGAATTGTTCATTTATGTAATGTAAAGGAGGTTGCCCCCTCGAAGAGGCTGAATTCTAAGGCGTTGATCTATCTTTTCTATCTTTTCTTGAGCTGGTTTCATAACATTTGGTATCAGAGCTTTGGATTCTAGGGTTTCACTGCTCCAAACAGGTCATCGTGGCATTTTAGCTATAACTTTTTTTTCTGTGATGTTTCAGAAGCTAAAAGAAAAACCCATTTGATAAGAAATCTAGCTGAACCTCGGGTCCAAATCTCAGAGGTTTTTGCGCTATATTTGCAGAGATATGATCTGAGGAAGTTGGTATTTTTGCAGACTCTTGAATTACATTCCAAACAGGTGACCTGGGGAAAATCGTCATAACTTTCTCTCTGAGCATCGGATTGAAATTTTGTAAGAAAGAGGACAAATTTTAGTTTCTTGTATATATTTGTGAGAGCCAAAGGTCAAAACAGTGACTTGTGGAATGTCATACAAGTTCGCTCTACTAAATTAGTCTATAATCAGGTCACTGTGGGAGATTTGGCATAACTCTTCATTGGAGAATCCAATTGGGGTCAGACTGGTGGCATTGGAAAGAGGAGATAAAGGGCTATCGCAGGCTGCAATTTTGGAACTGGATGATCTGAAATTACAGAGATACATCAGAGGGAATCGAGCTCCTACAAAGTGAAAAAAGGTGTGTAGATCTTTTAAATTTTTGCTTAAGCTTGGTTTGAAAAATTATTTTGAAGAAATTCAAAGGGCATAATAAAGCATTAGTATTGGTAACTGATGCCCCGAGGAAAGAAAATGCAAACACCTAGTAAGAAATTTGAAAGCTCTAGCATGACTCATGAAGAAGAGGAAGAAATGCTACATGATATATCAAAATTACAAGACCAAGTGCAACAAATTTCACTCTCACAAAAGCTAATAGAAGCTAAGATAAATGGCGTGGAATCTAAGATAAAGGGCGTGGAAGCCAAGATTGACGATTTGAAGATAGATTTGAAGGCAGATTTGACAAATTTTCTACAAGAAATACTTACTAATGGTGAAAGGGGAGTAAAGGAAACTCATGATGCAAACAAAGGAAATGTTAATCATGATTTCATAGACTCTAATGTTGGATCGAAGATGCACCATATTCCAAAAATCGATATGAGGAATTTTGATGGCAAGGATCCCGCAACATGGATATTACAGATGGAGCAATTTTTCGATCTCAATAATGTGCAAAACACACAAAAGGTACGTATTGAAACTTTATATTTGGAACCAAATCAGTTTGTATGGTATCAATGGCTTTGCTCTCGTAAACAATTTATCACTTGGGAATTTTTACGAAAGAATTGATAGCACATTATGAGGATACAAAAAGCAACACTTTTTTTAGCCAATTGATAAGTCTCAAAAAAAAGGGTTCAATAATGGAGCACATTGAGGAGTTCCAAAAATTGAACATAAGGGTAAAAAATATTCCAGAGGAGCATAGGATTGATGTGTTCATAGGGTCTTTAAAGGATAATATCCAACATGATGTTCGCCTTTGGGAACCTGATTCATTAGAGAAGGCATTCAGGTTAGCAAGAAAAATGGAAAGAAAAATTATGGCAACCAGGAAGCATACCACTCACAACTATAAGGATGGAAGTGTTATGGCTGCTAGTCTTCCACAACCTATAAAGTTGTGATAGGGCTTTGTTACAGTTGTGATAGCAAATACACTAAAGGTCATAAGTGTGCTGAGAAGAAATTATTCTACATAGATTGTGAAGAGGAAGAAGAAAAGGAGCAAGAAAGGTCAAAAGAAGAGGATATACTCCAGGAACAAAGCCTAGATGAAGAACAAATGAATCCGACCATATCTTGTAATGCATTGGCAGGAATTACCACTCCTCAAACCATCAAGATAGAAGGACAAATCAAGAAGAAAAGGGTAATAGTGTTGATTGATTCAGGAAGTACCCACAATTTTATTCATTGTAATGTAGCAAAAGAATTGAATTGCTTCTTATATCCAACACCAGAGTGTCAAGTGATGGTTGCAAATGGAGGAACAATAAATTTCTCTAGAAAGTGCCATAATATCAAGCTATCCATGGGAGAATATGTATTGACTAGCCCAATGCTTTCCATTCCAATGGGAGGTGCTGATGTTGTACTAGGAGTCCAATGGCTACAATCCTTGGGTACAATAGCTTTTAATTTTCAAGAACTTTTCATGAAATTTTCTATGGAAGGAAAGGAAGTTGAATTTAGGGGTATTGCAGGGAAACCAGGAAAGATAATCAGCTCTAACGGTATGACAAAGCTTCTAAAAAAGGAACGAAAAGGTGTAATTGCACAATTATGTTCGCTAGATGTTTCCACATTGGAATCATCTATTTCTTCAAATCTCCAAAAAGTATTGGACAATCATTCCAAGGTATTTGAGACTCCCAAAGGTCTCCCACCTATTCGTGATCATGATCATGCTATTCATCTGATTCCAGGAAGTGTTCCTCCAAACATCAGGCCGTACAGATATCCCTATGCCCAAAAGAGTGAAATTGAACGTATGGTTGCAGAAATGCTAGAGGCGGTATAATTCAACTGAGTCAAAGTTCTTTCTCTGCTCCAGTAGTATTGGTGCACAAGAAGGATGGATCATGGTGCATGTGTCCGGATTATAGGGAGCTCAACAAGCTCACTATTAAAGATAAGTTTCCCATTCCTGTCATTGATGAATTACTGGATGAATTGCATGGATCAATTTACTTCACCAAGTTGGATCTTCGTTTAGGATATCATCAAATCAGAATGAAGATTGAAGACATTCCGAAAACAGAATTTAGAACTCATGAGGGTCATTATGAATTTTTGGTCATGCCTTTTGGCCTTACCAATGCACCTTCAACATTTCAAGGTTTGATGAATTCAATTTTCAAACCATTCCTTAGAAAATTTGTGTTAGTATTTTTTGATGATATACTAATCTACAACAAGTCTTGGAAGGATCATGTTGAACATGTTGACAGGGTGCTACAACTATTGGAGGAGAAACAATTATATGCAAAAAGATCCAAATGTTTCTTTGGAGTACAAGAGGTGGAATATCTGGGTCATATTGTATCTCATGAAGGAGTTAAGGTAGACCCTAGCAAAATTAAAGCCATTAAGGAATGGAAAACCCCCACATCCATAAAGCATCTGCGAGGATTTCTCGGGTTGACAGGGTATTATCGCAAGTTTGTTAAGAATTATGGGAGAATAGCAGCACCTCTAACAACATTATTGAAGAAAGATGCATTTTCATGGACTCCAGAAGCAACAAAGGCCTTCGAACATCTTAAAGAGGCAATGTGCCAAGCACCGGTCTTAGCTACACCAGACTTCACAAAAACCTTTATTGTGGAATGTGATGCTTCAGGAAATGGAATTGGTGCTGTTTTAATGCAAGATGAAAGACCCATTGCTTTTGAAAGTCGTCCAATCAAGGGAAAGTTTTTACACAAAGCTATTTATGAGAAGGAAATGTTGGCAATACTCCATGCACTTAAGAAATGGCGACCCTACCTAATGGGAAGACACTTCAAGGTAAAAACGGATCATGATAGCCTTAAATACTTTTTAGAACAAAGATTATCCTCTGAAGAGCAACAAAAGTGGGTCACAAAGATGTTGGGTTATGACTTTGAAATCATCTACAAAAAAGGGAAGCAAAATGTGGTGGTAGATGCACTCTCAAGAAAGGATGAGGATGTGGAAGCATTGTTGTGTGCCATTTCTATTATCCAACCAGATTGGATAAACGAAGCAAGGGAGGAATGGAAGAATGACGAAGAAGTGTGGGCACTTATTCGAAAGTTACAACAAGATTCCAGTACGTCTGATACATTTAGCTGAAAAAATGATTCGTTATGGTACAAAGATCGCTTATACCTCTGTAAGAATTTCCAGCTAAAACAAAAGATTCTTATGGAATTGCACACTTCTCCCTTAGGAGGGCACTCGGGATTTTTAAAAACTTACCACAAGGTTAAGAAGGAATTTTTTTGGGATGGCCTTAAATCAGATATTCAAAAGTTTGTGGCGGAATGTTTGGTTTTCCAACAAAATAAAGTTGAAACAATTAAGACACCAGGTCTATTACAACCTTTATCCTTTCCAAGCCAACATTGGGAGGAGGTTTCAATGGATTTTATCATAGGTTTACCCAAGTCTGAGGGAAAGAGTGTCATCATGGTGGTAGTTGATAGACTTACCAAGTATGCACACTTTTTTGCATTATCACATCCATTTAAAGCCAGTACAGTTTCTACTGCATTTATGGAAACAATTCAAAAGCTACATGGAAACCCAAAGATTATTGTAAGTGACAAAGATCCCATTTTCACTGGAAATTTTTGGATAGAATTTTTTTCTTGTCTTGGTACTTAGCTCATAGCTCATCTTATCATCCTCAATCTGATGGGAAAAATGAGATAGTAAACAAATGTTTGGAAGGATATCTTCGTTGCTTTGTATATGATAAATAGACACAATGGGTCAAATGGTTGCCTCTGGCTGAATGGTGGTATAACACTTCCTTCCATACAACAACAAAAATGACCCCATTTATGGCACTTTATGGGTATTAGCCACCATCCATCACATCATATTTAAGAGAAAATTCTAAGGTTCAAGCAGTGGAACATCACATCGAACATCAACAACAAGTCCTCCAACTCTTAAAGGATAACCTCGTGTTGGCACATAATAGAATGAAACAATAGGTAGATCAACATGGCAGCAAAAGAAGTTTTGATGTAGGTGATTGGGTATTCCTACGGCTACAACCATATAAGAAAATTTCCCTCAAGCAAGCTAAGAAGGATAATAAATTATCACCAAAGTATTATGGTCCATACAAGGTGTTTCAAAAGATTGGTACTATGGCATACAAATTGGAGCTTCTTGCAACTTCTCGATTGCACCCAGTTTTCCATGTTTCATGTTTAAAGAAGGTTATAGGCGATAAGATCCCAGTTCAAACGATATTTCCAGAACTTGACAAGGAAGGAAAAATCATATTGGAACCAGAAGTAATCACAAAAACAAGAACTCGACAGCTACGAAATCGATCAATTTTAGAGTATCTTATCAAGTGGAAGAACTTATCTGCTGAAGATTCCACATGGGAGGATGAGAAATTTATACAGAAGCATCCAGAACTACTCAAGCGTTGAGGACAACACTTTTTTGAAGGAGAGGGGCATGTTGGGTCCCTATAATACTAGTGATTACCCCATTACTATTATAGTTGTACCCCTTATTAATATTGTTGTTCCCCTATTTTCCCCATATTGTTATTACTATGCCCCATAGAATCCCTCTATTGTTATTTTTGTGGCTTTATATTATTATTGTTAGGTCGGCTAGGTTATATTGTGACTCCTTAGACCCCTATATATAGAAAGGAGGTTTTGTCATTTGAATCATCCAAGAATTGTTCATTTATATAATGTAAAGGAGGTTGCCCCCTCGAAGAGGATAAATTCTAAGGCGTTGATCTATCTTTTCTATCTTTTCTTGAGATGGTTTCATAACATTCTGAATTTCAGGTTCCCATGATCTTGCCACCTAAATCGGATCTTTTGATATAGAGTTTACAAAGGAGTTCTATGGAAATTATCCTTCAATTTCTGCCTGTCACATTTTTTCAATCAATTATGTGAGAGACTTTAGATGCCATAAAAAATAGAACTCAATTTTTTTTACCACCGTTAATGTTATAACTTGATATACAATACTTCTACTTGTGTAAATACAGGTTAATATTTCTTACCAGTTAAATATGATTCTTCATTTTCATTGTATTTAAATAATAGGAAGAAATTCATGCTCTTCCAATGCATTTGTGTTCTTGTTGAACACTTGCTTCCTGCAATTTCCCTACATTAGTTGCAACAAGTCAAACTAGCACATTTGACCAATCAACATGTACAAAATATCACATCTTGTTAGCTCAAAACATAACCATGAACATCATAAACCATATGTAACCATCATAACCCCAATCATAGTTCACATGAAATCATTACAGATTAGAATCATAAATCACATATACTAGAATTGAAACAAAATACCAATACTTATCCTTTAATCGGTCCTTATTTTACACCTTTCTCTTGCATCTGTACGCACTTTGGATCAGTTGCGCCATTGGGAAATCAACCTGTGCCTTCTCCTGAACCTTATGTACATCACACACATACACCTATCCATATCATCCAATATCATGCAATACCTACATCCACACTAGTACCATATGTACCACATGTACATAGTACTACCTGTACAACGTGTGGACAATACTAAATGTCCATAGCCTCATATGCACGACATATAGATGAAACACATGTTTTCAACAATGTTAGTATTATTATCATAACATCACGTCAATGTAAAATTTTCCCTTATTTATTCACACTACCTTTAGGCAAGTCCAATTAAACCATGGTCGGTTTGTTGATCAGAGAATAATGAATTCATGGACTTGTTCAACTTAAGCAACCAAAGCATAACTAAATTTTTTTATGCCAAAGTATTCAAGTGATTCTATTTACCTAATCCTTTTCATGCATCTTGTGATTGCAGGAAATTTTCAATAAAATGATAACATAAATGATATTATGCACAATACCAATAACTTTGACTTTTGGGATTGAATTTGTCCCTTAGACAAGGTTTTAATAATAGCGGAATGTGACCTATGCTTAATCATAAAGCATACTATTACTATGATAGTTAGTCTAGTGTGGACTTCAATGTATTATTTGAATTTTATCAACCTTAACTTTGTCTTTAGCCGAGAAAATAATTCTTTGGTATTTCAAAGTGCACCACACATAATCTAAATAAGCCATATGAGAACTTGTTAACCATGAATAATTTAGTGTATATACGAATTCAATCAGTATGAAAGTACATACTCCTCCTATACATGAGTCATGAATGAGGGTTACAATGCTTTCAATGCCACACCCTCTAATTTTTTAGGCCTTAAGTGTACCGGGTGGTGAATCTAGGTCATTTACATGCTTACACCTCATCTTAAACATTAAACTACCCCTCAAACACAAGAGAATATTACTCATTTATTAATTATCAAATTCATTAAAATAAATACTTTATGCAATCATTTTTATGTTGTCATATTCAAAACTAGACAACACTATCAATGCAATCTCACAAGAAACTTCTCCCAAATTGCTTGATAGGAAATAATGGTAAAATATGCATCTCATATTGTATGATTCTCAATTAATTTGAATACGTTGCTAGATATAATTTTATTGAAACAAATTATCTTTGTACACAACAATTTTGATTACCAGTACCACTTAGCCATCCAGTATGGTTAAAGAATCGTATTGATTTAACAACGCATTGTTGCATTGTTCCTTATTCCCTCTCTTCTAGAACCTTTTATATGTCACACCTTACTTGGTGCATGTATTATTTTACTACTAGCATAAGATCCTTAGATCATCATAAGCTGTATTAATGTGAAACCTTTTGGGTTTACCAAGAATTTGTGTATTAATTCGGACAAACCTGTTCTAAATCTAGTCTACAATTCTTGTTATTCATTAGGTTGCTTTGACTTGCTCTATTTCTACTTGAAGTGCATTGAGAACCAACATATCTAATTTGTTTTTCATTTATATTTTCATAAAGCATGTATACTTTGTTTATATATATAGTAGAAGCACACAGATCATTTTTATCTTATCACTTCCCAGAAGAAGTACATTTGTATGATCTACAACCATTCTACTGGAAGCATCTTCTTCTTGCTATAGATTTGAAAGGTTCCTATTTGTGCGATATAATAGAACCTATGTGTGGATGGATATCCACATCAAGGTTGTGAACTTTGAGTTGCAACAATTTACATATTGGAATTTAAGTTAAGTTGTGAATGTGCCCTTGAGCTTGTATTTAATATTGTCTTATTGCTATTAATAAAGAAGCACTAGGAGCTTCGTTTACACTCCTATTATGTATTTACCCTAGATTTACATTTGGGTGTCAGTCCCATTGACCGAGTTATTTAGGTCATAGAATTATTAATGTATGATGTCTTCTTCAACATGTATACAATGAGTTGTATTACATGTGTGCACACACTTCACCACTCTGACCCTCGTTCAGTATAAATTGAAAATACAATTTGTGCCTCTTACATATCTCAGTTACCATTACTGCTATATTTATTTCTTCAAAAAGGAACCTGTAGGTTCCAAACTATGCATATCTAATTAGTTATGCATGTTGCTACTGAATATCTGAATAATGACCTAGTAAGGATTAGTTCCTTTCAGTAGTGTATATTTGAATCGTTTTCCCCATAAGGGTAAGTTAACGGTTCAACCAGTGGCCACAACCACATCAAAATGAACTTCATCATTACATGTAGATGCACACAATATGAAATTGCAAGAGAATTTTAAAAAATCCATAGTCTCATACCACATACAAATACTTGTCTTCATGAGCTTAATGATATTTCATGGGAATTTCATGAGCATAAAACCTTCACAATTTGTTCTAGGTTGGAAACCAATTAATTGATCATCAATTTCGGATGCTTTTGATGAACTTATTTCCTATTATCTATATAGATTTCATCTATATAATTTTATCTTAATCTTTCCTCATGTTGACCATGATCTATAGAAAAAACACTTGTCATCTTATCTATTTTTGTTTACCATTTACCTCATAAGGTTTCAATGTTTCTTCCCTTGATATTCATCCTTTCTTAAGATCCCTATAAGTATAAAATTCACTCGATTAAGCTATTTCCTTGATTATACTACGCATATAAATCGTGCAAATCATAATTTAATTTTATTATGAGCCAAGTAACCTATTGGCACACAATTAAACATAGTATTCAAGTTTCCTTATCCACGATTACTCCTTTTAACACTTACATTCATATTTATAAACCATGGTGACCATACCACTAGAATTCATCATCCAAACTTTTAATACAATAATCATACCTCATAAATTTTTTCATTCATCAAGCTCGACTATGAACATTGACAACTAGGTCTATCATGTGTAAGTATCTTAAACCACTTTTAAATCACGGTATAGAGTCTTTATGCCCTCCCAATATCATTCAACAATAACTTAAGTTTTGGAGAACATATAATGAAATAAAAATTTAATTTTCACATAATTCCTAACACTCAATAAGTAGGAAAAATAAAACAATGACCAATTTGGCCATTTCTACTTATTGAAATTAATAATCAACATGTTAATTGTTTTTTATTTCTTGGCATTACTCTCTACTCCACCCAACACTGCAACATTTTATGTTATTTAACCCTATTACAAAATTATTTGTTTCCATCTAACTTTTTCGAGTTTCTCCTCCCCACAATTCTACTATAGATATCGACCATGGTGTATGAACAGAGCAGCTTGGACCATCTAAGAAAGATCCTCCAAAGTGGCTGACAAAAACACTTGAAAGTGTTCATCCTGATGAGGTTGGAAAGACGGGAACTAGAAATTCAAACCAGCAAAATGGAGGTGATGTAGATGACTCTGATTCACCTGTTGATATGGATGTTTCTTATGATTGTGAATTGAATTTGTCTACAGATTTTGAACCAACTTCCTTCAAAGAAGTTGCTTCTCATGATGAATGGAAATAAATGATGCAAAAAGAGTATGATGCCCTAATAAAGAATGGCACTTGGAAGCTGGTTGATCCTCCATTAGGAACCAAACCAATTGGCTGCAAGTGGGTCTACAAGAACAAGTATAAATTTGATGGCTCACTTGACAAGAACAAAGCCAGGCTTGTGGAAAAAGGTTTTGCACAGAAGGAAGGGGTCGATTATGAGGAGACTTTTTCCTCCACAGAAAAATGCTCTACCATCCAAACACTATTTGCCCTAGCATCTAAGAACGGTTGGAAAGTCCATCAAATGGATGTAAAAACTACTTTCTTGAATGGAGATCTAAAAGAGAATGTTTTTATGTCCCAACCTGAAGGATTTTCTATGAAAGGACATGAACATAAAGTATGAAAACTTGTGAAATCCTTGTATGGCCTCAAACAAGCACCGTGAGCCTAGTATGAAAAACTAACTGAACATCTTTTGAAACTCAATTTCAAACATGATGATCTTGATGATGCAACTTTATTTGTCAAGAAATTTGGAAAAATATTTGTATATCTTTTGGTATATGTAGATGATATTTTGATGACAGGGAAAAATGAAAGCTACATTGCATCCATAAAGAAGGAATTGAAGAAAGGTTTTGAAATGAATGATTTGGGCTATGTTCATTACTATCTTGGTATTGAAGTAACTCAACATCCGAAGTCCATATTCCTTTCTCAAAATAATTACATTGGATATCTGTTGAACAGGTTTGGCATGACAGAATGCAATCCTCTTACTAATCCAATGGAACAAAACATAAAGCTCACATCCATTGAAGGAAAAGAATTTGAGGATGCAACAAAGTATAGACAACTTGTAGGAAGTCTCAACTACCTAACTACTACCAGACCAGACATTTCATTTGTTGTTGGAATCCTCTTTAGGTTTATGCAAAAGCCTTGTAAGGGACATTGGTTTACTACAAAAAGAGTTCTAAGGTACTTGAAGGGAACTCAAGACTTTTGAATCAAGTATACACAGGTCGACAACTTTAGCTTGATTGGATACTCTGATTCAGACTTCGATGGAGATAAAGAAACTGGGGTATCTACTTCAGGTTATGCTATGAGTCTTTGTTATAGAAATTTTTGGGCACTGCAACCCCAATCACAAATGTCCATAAACCAAGGGTTCCTAAGTCCCTAAAAGTGTTGTTCCAACCCCTAAATGAACAAGGTCAACTGATTACAGCATCTTCCAGAAGTTCTCCATGAAAAACTACTCAGAACTGGTCAAAACTGGACCATTTCACCTGCTCCATGGTCAAAGTGCGTTGCATCCCACCTAAATACACACAGTAGGCGCGATGCATGTTGAAAAGCCCTTATATGGGGTGCGATGGGTGAGAGTGGACAAATGGCAGGGTCAATCCGCAAGGTGGAGGAGCATGGAATCTTCCAGAAACTTCTCCTGTGACACTTGCCTCTCTACATTTGCCCAGGGATGAGTAAGAGATCATCAATCTCCAAGTGGAATCAAGAAATATTAGAGAGGATACTAATCAAATCTCAAAAGCTGACTCATCCCCCTTGCAAACATCTATATATGGATCCCTCATCCCAAGAGATCCAGGGGGCTAGAATTTTGTATCTAGTAAGGAAGTGCTGTTGGTTTCTTGGTGCAACATCATAGTGTTGGGTGATCTAAGCTTTTCATGAGGTGAAGAAGGGATTTCTTGCTGAGAGGATGATGCTGGGTCAAAAGAATTGGTTGTAATCCTCTTTGCTCTTTCTTGATTATCAATAAAGATATTCAAGTTTTCCTCCACATTCTTGTATGATTGATGATTTATGCATTTGTGTGGTCAATATATATCTGGTCCTATATTGTTTATGATAATAGATCTATGTTCTTGGATAGTTTTATGCTGCTTTGATTCTACAGGTGCTCTTTGAAGCTGGGTAGACGAGGAAGCAAGTGGCGAGGACCTATCAGAAGGGAGAGGAATCGAGCAAGGAACCAAGCGCAAGACAGAGTTTGGTCTCCTTATTCCCCTCTTATCTATTTCTCATAAAGGAAAATGAAAGTAGTTTTTAGTTTGTTTGTTTCTAAGGTAGCTACCAGCCTTAGTGGGACTAGCAGCTCTGCATAGACACTAGTTTTCACGATAACAAAATGGCAACTCCACTGGGGACCAAATAGATTGTTTGTTTATCTACATTTTTTTACTTTATAAACTTATAGACGGAGCCTGAAGTCAAGCTAGCTAGCCTTCGAATTACATTTGCTATGCAAGTGAAAAGTAGATCAATGCTGCTTCAGTCTATCTCCGGGTTTTTTTTATGAATTAAACAATTGATTTGCAAGCTCTCTAATTGCCCTTGTGGTGGCTCTAGTAACCTCCTTTGATCTACCCCTGTGATTGATTTACTGATTACCACTTGCTCAGCCTAAATCCCTGAACTGAGCTACAAACTATGACCCGGAACCCAGCTAAAGTCTCGTCCCTGGTCCATCGCACTGTGTCTTCATTTAAACCTGAATGCATCGCACTTCCCGAGTGCAGTAGGTGCGTTGCATTTCAGTTTCCCTATGCTACAGGTGCGCTGATCAGACCTCTTCTGCTCTTAGATTTTGGCTTCTGTGTTCATTATTTTTAGCTTTATTTAGGAGTTTTGCTACATGTAGTCAGTACACCTCTATTGGAAACCCCCTTCCTTGTCGTTATTCCGCCTCCATTGTGCAAAGAACTGTAAATGTTTTTATGTATTTTTGAGTCATTTTCAGTTCTCCTTTCCAAAGAAGTAGCGTAATTGAACTGTCGTTTCTTGATTTGAAAGTGTCACAAGTGTTGTTTTCAGTCATAAAAGAGAATTCAATTGTTCCTGATAGTCGATTACACTATTACTCTTGTATTTGATTTGAATTAGTAGTTTTTCAAGTGTCGAAAGTAAGTTTTCAATTCCAAATAGCAAAGTGTCGTCATTGTCCTCATTTTGTTTTGAAAAGAAGCTTGTTAGTAATTGTCACTTTGAAAAATAATTCAAATTTGCGCTTAGCTTTCTTTTTATCACTTACACATTAAGAAGGCTGAAAACAAATGCATGCATGTGCATTTGCATTTAGACCGTTTGTTGGTTTGATTTAAGACAAGTGCATATAGTGTGTGCTCTCTGCTCTTTGTTGAAAGAATGTCTTCTCTCTTTCCTTAGTAGCTAGGATTTTCATTGCAAAAAGAAGATTAAACGACTGTTTGTCATCTTAGATTGCATTTTAGGAATTGTACATCTACATCACGCGGTGAACCTAAAAGGAAAATTTCTTAAGCGAGATCAACTATAAAATAAATTTAATGAATCTAAAAACGGTTTGGAACCTAACACACAACATTTGGAAGTCTAGGCTAGAGACATATTTCGGTGTCGTAAAGCTTGGTAACTGTTGTTTTCACTGTTGGTTGGGTGATTCCTCCACTTTGAGACGATAAGTGCTAGTACGGACTTGTGCTCCCACGTACCGTCGAGTATATTTTGGGAGACCACAATAAGCTTTATCCTTTATCCATAGGAAGCCATGTCTGCCGCCCTATCGATCACAATGCACTGAAAACAACATCCAGGAAGATTGATTACCGTACCGTAAAAAGTATTCTACAATTTTGCGATTGGTTTCGGTAATCCCTCCGTCTAGATTTCCAGAGTAGTCCCTTTCGTTCCTTTTCAGAATCCTTAATGGAAAAGGTCCATCTGAGCATTTGTCACTTCATGCTCATTAAAAATCGAAGGTGACTAGAGTCATCTTTTGTTTTTTCTCGACTCTTAAAATTTGAAAAAACAAGTTGTGTAAAAGCATCTAAAATTCATCTAATTTGGAAACATACTTCCCCTTGATTTTTAGTTAATCGAGTAATCCACAATCATGGAATAAATTCAATTGAAACCTCGTCGTTCACAGAGGATTACGAGTCAATCGTCTTTGTCTCTAGAGTAGAAACTGTTACAGACAAAGCGAACTCGTTTAACCGGTTCCAAATCCCCTGGTAAAGTTAGAACAAGTGTTCCAACACCATCAGAGACTTCGGTTACTCAAAAATTTTCTGGTATCCCTGCCTTTACAGAAGAAGTTCAGCAGCCACCAAAGGACAGTAGAACTGATCCTAGTGTGAAGGTAAACACTTGTATTACTGAACCAACTCCATATACAGCTGATTCGGAAGGTGTTATTCCCCAAGCATCTATCGTTGCAGATTCTATACCTTCTTCAGCACTAGAAATATTTTAGGGACCAGATGGTCTACCTCTTCCACCTGGTCTGATTGCTATAGAAGAGATTGTGGAGGATCCTCCATCTAGTACTCCATCGCGATTTGGGGTCGGGATCAATCTATATCCTTCTTCATCAGAAATTAGTCTACCGTCATCGGAAGCTCCTGTAGAATCGCTAGGCAATATTTTGGATAGACTAGAAATGTATGAACAACCGTCAACATCTAGGACTGTGTCATCCGACACAGCGATGGCAGAACTTCCTGTTGTCACTCCAACAATGTTCGGCGGCATACCATCTGTCCCAACTAGCTCTCAATTGCTAGAAGGGGCCCACTCAGGGGCTATTTCAACAGTATGGTCCATTCCTGTTTGTTCATCCAGAATAATATCCGGGAACTCTTATGTTGAGTCTCAGAAAATTGATCCTTCAGGGTGTCAATTTGGGCAGTCCGGTCCTCAAGGGAAAATAATTCCTTTAAGTACCAGATTACCACCGTATGGGGGGTAGTATACCCTTTCATTGTATCCTCTGGGAGGAAAACCATACGAGAGTTCACAACAAAATTTAGGTTATCCTGGAATTACATCTAGTGGTTGGGTGCCGATACTGCCTCAACAACCAAGAGTTGTATATTTGATGCAACAATGTTTACCTATGTCAAATACCAACTACGTCGGCTATTGTGACGGTGTCACAAGTACAAGTGTTGTCCATTGTATGCCAACCTCAAGTTTCTCAGGTTGTAATGCAACAGCCTCTTGTCCCTGCGACTCAACCACAATCACCAACTAGTGGAATGACACAGGCCCAAATGGGTACAATTACCCCTCATCTTGGTCAAACGGTCAGTATTAGACAACAGCACATGGCTTCGCAACCATGGTTGGTGCAATACCAACAACCACAATTCCAACAAGTATACCAAGGATCTGAGCAACAAATCTTTGCAAATAGTGGGCAGCCGATATTCAAAATGGTCAAAATTAACCATTCTACAATGGTTATGCCCATCAACCTTACCAAAGTTACCAGCATCAAATGCATTATGCTGGTATGTAGAGACCAACTGCTCAGGCAATCCCATCTTATCCTGAGTATGCTTCACCAAACCTAAATCAACAGTTACCCTTCGTGGCAACTTTGGAGTTACCGGATCTAAATAGGCTAACAAACGATCCAATTGCTTACGCCCCTTGGTGGTCAGCGATTCCGCATAAAATTCCGTCAAATATTCCTAAATTTAATGGAAATCCGGGTGAAGACCCATCGAATCATGTGATGAAATTTCATCTGTGGTGTTCATCAAACACCCTAAACGATTATTTAATTAGGCTTCGCCTTTTCTAGAGGACGTTAACCGGTCCTGCAGCAAAATGGTATATCGAGTTACCCAGAGCTTCGTTTGACAACTTCAGTACCCTAGCCACAACTTTTTTAACCCATTTTCAGTTACCGATAAGGTACGAAACGGGAACAGAACTTCTTACCAATTTCAAGCAAACAACGGCCACTCACATATCCGATCATATTCATGAGCGGCGACATCATCGTAGAATGGTAAGAACGTATGTTCCTGATCAGCTTTCAGCTGAATGGTTTATTAAGTCATTATTACCTTCCATTACGGAAGATGTGGCAAAAGGAGGAGTCGTCACTGAAGAGCAATTTATTGCTCGTGCGCAATATTTAGACTTGATTTATACTCATTCTGGCACGCTCTACGATAAAATCCCTGACACTCCCAGATCGGAATTTTCCGTCCCTCCTCCTCCTAAATCAAACAATGACTCTCATGCCGGCGATGGCATGATTGGTACGACAGACACGAAATCGATAAAGGCTACATCTAAAAAGGCCCGTAATATTTCTAGTCAAAATGCAAAAGAAGAACTTCTCACCTCAGAAGTAAATGCCATCTCGACTCATAAAGGCAAAGAAACCAAGAAACTAGGAGGCAAGAAGAAAAACAAAGGGAAGAAAAGAAACAGGAAGAATCATCACCTGAAAATTCTTCTGCAAACCCTCCTAGAGATAGGAAACCAAAAAATCCGTGCTTAATATGTGATGAGGATCATTGGACAAAAAATTGTCCACATAAAGCTGAGCTTAAAATATTCCTCAAGAATTCAAACACCTCGGCAGTATTGACTTATCCATTTCCAAATCTAGGAACAAATCTGGTTGCTAGTGAAAGTGCTTCCCCGTCCCAAGTGCTGATGTTGTCAGTTTCGAAACAACAAAATGATGCTTTGATATCGACAAGGAATAAAGATTACGGGAATCCACAGCTGTGGAACAACAAGGATAAAGATCAACCTAGTAGTTCGACAACAACTTCGACAGAAGTCGCGCCGCCCATCATTCCAGAGCTAACAATAAAACCGCCAAAGGGAGTAGTACACAAATCAACATTTAATCCTCGTGCCAGAGCAACACAACATTATAATATAGCGGAAGATCTAGCCCAATCGCCATCCGCTATGTCGACACTTGAGGTACTACAAAATTTTCCATCCCAAAAGCAGGCTTTATTATCAGCTATAGGTGGGATAGACCCAAAGGATTCTAATCTTGTGTCCTTTAATCATAAAGGATACGATCCTCAGTTACCATCTCAACTAGCTTTCCTCATTCAAGTGAAATCCCTCAACAAAACTATTCATCGAACAATTATTGATGAGGGGGAATCTACATGTATTATGTCGATGAGTTGTTGGAAAACTTTAGGATCTCCAACCTTGTCGCGAACTTCGACAACATTAAAAGCATTTGACGGATGAACATATACCCAATATGGTATTCTAAGTAACTTGCAAGTTGAACTAGGAGGGAAAACAGTAGAAATAGATGTCGAAGTAATCGACGGAAACCTCGATTACAACATCTTACTGGGAAGACCATGGATATATGCTATGGCTGCGGTTGTGTCGACCTACTTTAGGAAGATTGCATTTCCTTTTCAAGGATGAATTACAATCGTCGACCAACAAACATTTCTCCCCAATAGTTCCCAAGTTACGGGAAGCATTCCGATGATCCATGGAAGCCCCCATACGCTTCAAAATATCGGAGTAGGCCTACCAAAAGACCCTATATTAATGGGGACTTTTTCCCTCCTGCCTCCAATCAATCTGGCGGAAGTGGCGACGGTAGGAACCTATAATATGATATCTTCGATTCAAAAGATCTCAGAAAACGATATAAACATGGATCATCCGCAGATATTGCCTCCAAGCCCAATAGAAATATTGTGGCAATTAATGTTTTCGGCATGGGAAGTAGACCCGAGTCAATGCTCATCAAGCGTTTGGATAGATAGGTCTAATGAATATGGAACCCCTTCAGATCCTTGGTCGCAAGTGCATTACACCGACGAAGGAATTGTTCAGTCAATGGTAATTGAAGGGGTGCCATGGGAAGATTACCACCGTCGTTCCCATCTTCCAGATTGTCAAGAAGATACTCCTGATGACCTTCATCATCATTCAGTTTTTGATTTCCTATCAAATACTGTAAACACGGTGGATTTCGAGTGAAACTTGTCCAATATTGAAGAGACTGTTGCCATAAATATCTCGGCCAAAATAGATGTTGTAGAGAATATTTATGTTGGCAAATGTTGTTCTCCTTCAGAACTGGAAATATATAATGCTCTTTTTCGCGAATTCAGAGATGTCTTTGCTTGGTCATATGATGAAATGCCAGGTATCGACTCGAGAAGCTTTAACACGGAATTCAATCTCGTTAAAAAATAAACATAAGCAATGAGCAAGTGTTCCCCCAGCGTTTAAGCTCATTAAAAAATGAACCATTTTCCGGTAGATAACCATCGTGAATGTATTATCATCAACCTTTGAAGCCTTGGTCGTGTTCTCATCATCACCTCCACTCTGTATTGGCTGATCATTAACCTCCACTTGATTGTTTACCCCTTTTGAGGAACAACTATGAAGAGTGATCATGTTAGCCATCCTTGTGACACTACCGTGATTGGAAAATTCCAAACCTTACCTGGAATCAGTTGCTACCCGAATCTATCACTCGTTCCTCAAAAAACGAGTCTCCTTTAAGCTCTTTTCAACTGACTCATAAAATATGAAAAGATTGCCGAGCCATTGGCCTCTCCAACTCATTAAAGTGACCGGAAGTGCTATCCCTCCTTTATATTTTAATCTTTTTGGACCTGAGGGATTATTACACAAAAAGATTGAGCGCTTGTTTTGTTCGGCTCGTTAAAATTACCGAAAATTCATCCCTTTTGTATTATTTTATACTTTTTCGGACTTAAGGGATTAGATGACGAAAAAGGATTTTTGGAGTTTCCTTTACGTCCCTTTTCAGACTCTCTAAAATTGAAAAGGACTGAGTTATCTTTGCCGGTAAACTTGTTAAAACCGAATAGCAACAAACTTGTCCATAACAGACAAGAACGAGTTTCACTATCGCTAGGCTCATTAAAACATAGCGATGGGTTTGCTCGAAGGGAAAATTATAGAACAAGCATATGTTATCCTCCTCAATCTTGACAAAAATAAAGAGGTACTAGTCAGCAATGACTGGGGAAAAATTGGGAAGAAAACTTGAAGAAACTTTGTTGGTAGCAAGTCGCTCTTGAACATGACACTTTCACTCCGCATCCGAGTTGGGTTGGGTTGTTCCATTCGCTGGTCACATCACCATGGTTCTGTCACACCATCCATATTTGGGGTTAATGCTACTGATCCATCATGTCAGTGTCGTCGATATGTTCAAGAGAAGTCTCTGAGAGAATTCACCTGTGTCTCACCCATTGCAATACATTTACGCTCCATTCTTTCATGACCACCACCCTGAACCTTATATCACCAGATCGTTTTCACCTCCATTAGAATTATTTGCTTCTTTCCGTGTCATTGATGTGGGATTCACTAAGGCCCTCCTATGACGGATCGCTTCTTTTCGACATCAGCTCATTATCCAAGAAGTCGATCTAGGAACAACCCTTTCAGTACTTTGAAGCTTGCATGCCTCAATGGCAAGTTTCTCACTTCCGGCGACAGGTTTACATCAATGGCCTTCGACTGAAATATTTTGCATGGTGTTCAATGCCAAGTCCCTTATTCACACCACGTGAATTGTACTGTAGTACCTTGAGGTTCATCATCATTATCGGTGATTCCTCTCGCACCTGTTAACAACTCACATCATTGGCTGGTAATCAGGCGATGTCTTTCCATGTTTGACTCCAGAACATCTCTCACATGGATTGACTTGTACTTTGAGTGAAGATCAAATGAGATTGAAGACCCCAGATCTATTTTCATCCATTCGAGCTGCGATATATATTCAAGAAAATAAAGACATCAAATGTACATCATTGCTTCACAGATAATCATCCAATCTAAGGGATGATGGCTCTACCAGAATCATCAGTCTACACTCAGACGATTGTCTGTCTCATGTACATGAAAATTAATTTATAAAGAAGAGCATGGGAATGCCTGCCTCAGCTAGATCATGAAAATATTATGAAGATAATGTATTGTATTGTATCTTATTACAGGTCGCCTTCCAGCTTGAAAAAACTTCAGATCCTCATGATAAAGCATTTCACCCGACATCAAAAGATTAACAACCTCATGCTTTAGGGGGAAACTGTTATAGAAATTTTTGGGCACTGCAACCCCAATTAAAAATGTCCATAAACCAAGGGTTCCTAAGTCCCTAAAAGTGTTGTTCCAACCCCTAAATGAACAAGGTCAACTGATTACAGCATCTCCCAGAAGTTCTCCATGAAAAACTACTCAGAACTGGTCAAAACTGGACCATTTCACCTACTCCATGGTCAAAGTGTGTTGCATCCCACCTAAATACACAAATTAGGTGCGATGCATGTTGAAAAGCCCTTCTATGGGGTGCGATGGGTGAGAGTGGACAAATGGCAGGGTCAATCCACAAGGTGGAGGAGCATGGAATCTTCCAGAAACTTCTCCTGTGACACTTGCCTCTCTGCATTTGCCCAGGGATGATTAAGAGCTCATCAATCTCCAAGTGGAATCAAGAACTATCAGAGAGAGGACACTAATCAAATCTCAAAAGCTAACTCATTCCCCTTGCAAACATCCATATATGGATCCCTCATCCCAGAGATCTAGGGGGCTGGAATTTTGTATCTTGTAAGGAAGTGCTATTGGTTTCTTGGTGCAACATCATAGTGTTGGGTGATCTAAGATTTTCATGAGGTGAAGAAGGGCTTTCTTACTGAGAGGATGATTCTGGGTCAGAACAATTGGTTGTAATCCTCTTTGCTCTTTCTTGATTATCAATAAAGCTATTCAAGTTTTCCTCCACATTCTTGTATGATTGATGATTTATGCATTTGTGTGGTCAATATATATCTGGTCCTATATTGTTTATGATAATAGATATATGTTCTTGGATAGTGTTATGCTGCTTTGATTCTACAGGTTCTCTTAGAAGCTGGGTAGACGAGGAAGCAAGTGGCGAGGACCTATCAGAAGGGAGAGGAATCGAGCAAGGAACCAAGCACAAGACGGAGGTTGGTCTCCTTATTCCCCTCTTATCTATTTCAAATAAAGGAAAACGAAAGTAGTTTTTAGTTTGTTTGTTTCTAAGGTAGCTACCAGCCTTAGTGGGACTAGCAGCTCTGCATAGACACTAGTTTTCATGATAACAGTCTTGGATCAGGAGTTGTCTCCTAGATATCATGCAAACAATCAGTTCGAGCAGATTCCACAATACAAGCAAAATATGTGGCAGCAGCTGAAGAAATAAAATAAATTGTGTGGCTCAGCAAAATTCTTGAATATTTGCAGGTAAAACAAGTACAATTGACTCCACTCATGATTGAAAATACCTCGGCAATAAATTTGGCCAAGGAACAAAAGTTCCATGATCGAACGAAGCATATCAATACTAAATATCATCTGATTCAACATCATGTTGATGCCAAAACAATCCATCTCTGCCATTGTTCCACTAATGAGAAAATTTCAGACATCTTCAGCAAAGCGCTTGGAAGTGAAAAGCTTGAAAGATTCAGAACGATGCTTGGACTCACCAACATCCCTTTAGATTAATGGGGGGAATGTTGACACCTAATCATTAGGATTGGGTGAATAACTGAAATTGATGTAAATAAATAATAGAAAATATGACTAGTCACCAGGAGATGAAATGAACAATCTCTCCCTCGTGTATATAATAAAGACCAACCTGAATGAATATCAATGAATTGTTTTGAGGAGTTACCTCCTGTTCTGACAAGTGGCTTAAAAAAAAAAGAAGCAATGCACAATCATATCTCTGGATATTTGGCATGCAAAATGAGGGAGTGAAATTATTACCGTGATGCTAAAACCACTACGTGAGTCATTTGGAAATAATTACATCTATACCAATTCCCTCCAAGCATTGAGTGAAAGCTTGCATGGAGGTGCTTCAGCGCGAAGTTGACCTGCAATCCCAACTGCCCTCGAATTTCTGATTGCGAGACACAAAAAAAATGTCTTTGAACAACAACAAAAAATGTCAGCATAAGAAAATCACTTCAAAGAGAATCCATTCACATAAAAGCCAACATCATCAATTCAAACACATCATCCATTCACATGGTATAGTCGATTCACCAATAAAATCACAATTCCAATTTGATAATCTGGATGGAAATACATATACTCGTTGGAACCCATATAAATCACACTTTTCTTTTTCAAAAATGCTTCGAAGGTTTTGGGATGAACCTGGCTGGACCTCACACTCAAATTCAAAACTAGGTTCTTCTTTCATAAACTTAGAATAGGTTTTTACCTAACTGATGTGACTTCGTTCGTGTGACACCACCTTATGGGTATTGGATAACTTGAAATGCATAAAAATAATGTATTTCCCTAAAGATAGATTATATTTTTATGCCCCAATTAAGAAACATTTCTCGGAAATTCGATAAACCAATATTTTAGTGATCAAATACTCCACAAATTTTATCCATGTCAAGGTAACAAGTCAACCTAAAAATTTGTCACAGGTGTTGTAGCATGCATTTTTGTTGCTTGTAGTATTCATTTTTCATTCAAGAACTTGAAAATATTTTAAAAAAGATAAAAGCAAGAGGAAGAAGTGACAATGACATAGCGGAATCGCTAAAGGAATAAGTATAAAAGAATCAGTCCCAATATACCCATGTGATCAACTTAGTTAAATCATAATATAAATGGTTATACGGAGCCATAACCGAAAAATATATACACTATGTTGTAAATCCCAAGAATAACAGTGAAGTGAGAATTCGCAGAAGTCAAGCTCAAAGAGAGTTGAGCAACGGCAAAATGAAAGGCCAAAACCCTGAAGAAAACCCTAGAACCACAAAATACTGCAGAAATGGTGCAAAGTCAAAATGAGTGGAGAGATGAAGAATTAACACATAAGAACCATTGGATCTTGGAGATCAACGAATGAGGTCAAAGGAAATGAACGTCCAAACTACATCATGTAGATTGGAATCAAGGAATGAACGACAAAGATTAACCTGAAGCGCTAGTGGAAGAGAAATCCGAAGGAGCATAGCCGTCATCGACGGTCGAATATCTACAGTCATTGGGCGTGAACATGTCCGGGCGTTAACCAAGAGAATGGGTGGATTTAAAGATATAAGCGGGATTTTGGGCGGATGCAAAATGGTAAATGGTATTAAGAGGAAAGCACCTGATTCCATCCAATGGTTGACATGTAGCAACTAGAGGAGAGAGAAAAACTGCTCATTTCTGGCCGGTAACTCTCGTGCAAGTAGTCCACCCGAAATTGGTATCAGCCGTCGGATCCTGGGGTTGAAATCTACAATGGAGAATGGACCCAATATATATATATATATATATATATATATATATATATATATATATATATATATATATATGTTAGCGATGTGATTAAATCACAATCGCAAAATGCAGTGGCACTTATATGAAATCACCTTTGGCCGGACCCGAAAATATATGCATTATGTTTTAAACTCTCGGCACTTCCGTTATATCACATATCGTTAAGTTTTGTATTGATATATCATTTGAAATGGTCGATTGCAATTTGTGATATGAAGTCAATGGAGCATTGAACGGGTGGATCCGTTGGATTTATGCAACCGATTTAATTATTTTTAAGTTCCGCGGTAAACCAAAGATTAGCATTAATTTCATTGTATAAAGGGAAAATCAGCTTTAAAACCAAATCTGAAGAAGAGGTAGTTGGGCATGTTTTCTTTGTATTTCTTAGCCAATCAAAACGCCCTATATATACGTAAGCCCAGTTTTTGCAAAAGTTAAAGTCTAACGCAGTTAATTACGGTTAAAGCGGATTAAGAATTATTAAAGCATCTACAGAGGAACTCAAGAGCTAATTAACAGAGCCGAAAAGCCAGCAATTATCCTCATCTTCTAGTTCAGTTCTTGTTATTGTATGTTCTTTGAGGTGTCTTTTACCCTTTGTAAAATTCTGTAATAATTTTTACTTTAGATAGTTAGAGAAGAAGTTAAGTAGTTTGATAGTTTCAGAGATCAGTAACTATTCCCAATGTATAAAAGAGGAAAAACTACAAAGAAAAGGGTTGTTGTTGGAATTTTGGAGAACCCGGAGACTAGGCCACTGTATTCCTGATATAACTGTTGATTTATGAAAGAATCAGAAGTTTCCATGAATTGTTGGGTATAATTTTGTAACTTCTCTATCATGTGTCATCTTATGTTTTCTTCTTTCAAGTATAGTAATGAAGCTGCAGGTCTTTATTTGCTTATGTAGATAAAGTTAAAATTCCTTAAAAGAGCACTCCTATACTTGAAGTTTTCACCTTCCTTTTTAAGTTATAGATAAAAGTTTCTGCGTAAGACAACATATTATCTTTAACTTCTCCAAGGGTCACATATAATAGTTTTTGTGCTAAGTAGTGTATTTTCTATGATTCAGTTCTCATTTTCATAATTCTTCTAAGTTAAGGATAATAGTTTCTGTGAAATACCAGCATATTGTCTTTAACTTTCCCAAGTGTCACAAATAATAGATTCTGTGTAAATCAACATATTTTATCTGACTTCTTCCTTCTTCATTTATCATTTATATTCAGTAAGTAAATGGCATTCTGAGATTTTTAGGTCACATATGTATTAATAGTTAAAAACTAAGTTTTCCAAGTCCTTCATTTGAGAACACAACATATAATCAAGTGACAGTAATTACAATCATTAATGTCTTAAGCACAATTTCTACACAGCCAGGAAATTGGTTTCTTAAGGTACAACATTAATTGGTGTTGTTGCCAGGGAGAGAAGACAAGAACACTTTTCCCTGGGTTTTTCAATATTTTCCTCTGGTTGTTCAGTGAGGAGGAAATATTTGGTTGTTTTGAATCAAAGCAATAACTTTGGCTTCAAGGAGACCCCATACAAGATCAGACACTTCACAACAAAAGGTTCAAGCTCTTTCAGATCCTGAAAAGCTAGTTTCTAGGAGGGCTGGAAAGTCTAAGATCCCAATTACACCCATCCCTACATTGTTTGCATCAGGAAGTAACTTATTTGAACATTCATCTGATAAAGAGTCATCTTTTTCATCATCTTCATTTCAGGAACCTAACTGTCAAGATAAATCTTTAGAGTCCGTTACTTTTCATTTACCTGCTATAATTATTCAACCTAAACCAATATTGACATTACCACCTCTGTACACTCCATTTACTTCTAAGTTAGGTTATGCATTTGTTAGTAATCAAGGTTCAATAAACATGGCAGTACCTGCATTCTTGATGGATAGGTATGCACCTCTTCAATTTCCACAACCGTTAAATCAAATGCCACAGGAATACCTCAAGGTTCTTCCTCGTTTTATAGAGGAAGATGAACAAACTGCAGAGAATCATGTGTCAGTATTTTGAAATTTTGCAGAAAACAAAAATGTTGAACATGTAGATGTTGTTCTAAGAATTTGTGTTTAGTCCTTGAATGGAGAAGCAAGGAAATGATTTAAAGGACTTCCCAATAATTCTATTCCTTCTTGGGAAGAGATGGAACATTTATTCATTCAGAAATGGGGAGGAAAAAAAGACCTTGGGTATTCATTAATAGAGTTTAGTGCCATAAAGAAGAAGTCTGATGAAACTGTGGTCGAATTTGTCAGAAGATTTAACAAATTGTACAATATTCTCCCTGTAAAGATTAAGCCTGCTCTTGCTGGTGCAAAAATAACTTTTGCAGGGGCTTTTGAATCAAATTTTAGATTCACATTAAGGGAAAGAAGATCTCCAACCCTTGATCAAATCAAAATAGATGCATTATGTTATCACTAAAAAAAAAATATTTTACATTCTGAACATCAAATTTTTTAAGCTGGTCAAAAGGTTGGTGTTTGATTTTGGGTCTAGTCTTTTCATCTTGTTTTAGAGTCTGAAGAGTCAAAATAGGAGTCTTGTTAAGAGTCTTGTTGGTATGTCAAAAGAGGTCAATTCTCTGCTTTAGTCTATTATTGGTCTCATATCTCACATGAATATCATTTGTCAAAACTCGTTTCAAAGTTTTCATGTGTTACAAAAAGGTTTAGGTGATTTCGCAGTGCAGAAACCCTGTCTAGGTGATTTCTTAGTGCATAACCCAATTTTTACACTAGCTACACTACGAAATCGGAGATTCATGCAATACGTAGCAAATATTTTCTAACCATCATATCTGTCAGATCCAGTTATGGTTGCATCATCCACTGTCAGCTTATACACCTCGCCTATCATGTTGAACCGCTTATCTACATCATAGAGTCATTAGGTACCCTGGTACACTCGAATTGCAAGTTCCAAGAACAACTAGACATTCACAGTCATATTTATGATTGTATTCATTACATGAGGGAAATCTGTAAGCGTTCAATTTGAATGCATTGTGTATCAAGAGAGGTACTCATCAAGCGAGCCAGGGATCGAGGATTGAGCAGAGCATTACGCTGAACTCTCATGGAGGGATCTGCAGAAAGAAGAGAGCACAGATCAGGCAGATGTTTGAGAAACGAACCTAAAGGTGTATACATTATCTTTAAAAACAAAGAAGTTGAGCATGCATTGCAGGTTGGATGTTGGAATTTTTGTGAGAAACTCTAGGGAGCTCATGCACAAATCACCAAGGAATTTGCCTTGAATTTCACTGGACTGAATTCAAAGTTTGGGATGCTTGAATTGCAAATTTCACCAGAGGTAATATCCACAGTTACTGCGATTCCATGGGAACACGAAAATTGGTTTAAAAATTTCAAATTTGATATGACCCCCTGCAAATAATTTCTAAAGCAAGAGTACATTAACTCAAATTTAAACAAGTCTCTGCCTATAAATTATGTCAAGGACTCATATGCCAATCTGCTTACCTGTATACAGAGGTACCTTACCTGTGAAGGGAGATATAATAAGGTGTATTCATATCATTTCAAGCTTCTGCTACATTTTACAGGAAAGATATCCCTTGATTTACCTTTTTACTTATTTCGTAGCCTAAGCAAAATGTGTGATAAGGTGCAGCTAAGGAAAGAAGCCTGTGAGACCTCATTGTTTTACCACGGTTTAATTAAGTTTATCATTCTACATGAACTCCAGAGAGTAGGTAGGGACTGGCCCACATTCATATTCATGTCTGGTTTCAAGAACGAGACGGGTCTTAGTCCTCAAGCTGCAAAAGATCTTCCAACAACAACTGGTCATCAGGCAGAAATGAGATCGAGGAGGTTTGCAAAGTTAAAGGCTAGGAAACAAGTAAGGGAACCCACCAAGCCATTGATTATCCAAGATACACCCCAGCAGTCCCTCAAAGAGAAAACTCAGATCAAAGAAGGTGCACATGAATCAAGCACAGTTGAAGGAGTCCAAAGAAGAAGGACTAGGAGCCAGGTAGCTAAAGAAAAAGGCAAATCAGTGACCCGGATTTAAGCAGGAACGCAATAGATTATAGAGATAACCATAAATACATAGATGCGATAACCATAAAAACAGAGATGCAGTGGAAATAATACTTCATTTCATTAATGGAGAATACTGAAATATGCTTACAAGTAGAAATAACCCAGCTAGGGCGATGGTAGCTTATCTCTGAGAAGAGATGTGTCGGCTACATGCCTCTGAACTCTTTCAAACTATCTTTACAATGGGGCTCGAAGGCCTATTTATTATTGAGAAACAATGGAAGACCCTTAACATTCCAAAACCTAACCCTAGAAGATGAAACGCCAAACTATGGGTCCCGTTTGGGTAAATTGGTACATCAACTTCCCGTGGTCATAACTTTGGCATACGATCTTCGTTTGACGCGCATGATAGCCCGTTGGAAATATCTTTCCGAGGAATATGATGGAAAAGACGATTAGGTTTCCCAATAAATGTCATTTAGGGCCTCAAAACGGCTCCAGAAGTTTAGGACCCGAAAAACTGCTAAAAATAGTAAACTGCACTATAATTAAGGAAACCAAAAAACTGAAAGAGACAGTTGTGGGGGTCCAAATGGGATAGGTGGGTGGCCACCAACATCCACGTGGAACAATCAGTGCTTATTGAAGAAAGCCCTGTTTCAAAGGAGTCTTGAATGATTTACTGCAAGCCATTGATATCGAGGAATCTCCCCTAGTTCAAGCAGATTTGATAGAGTCAGGAAAAGACAAGGCTAAGAGAATCAAAGACTCGAAAAAACTCAAGTTTGATGATTAGGTTGCTCAATTCGTCTTTAAGCCAAGAAGACCCATAACAAGGAATTTCAAACACATTCAGGAGTTAGTTCCAGGAGCAGATGAAACAGAGGAGACAACATAGTCTCATGAAGGAAAAGATAAAGGTAAAGCAGTTACCCTCCAAGAAGAAGATAGTGTTGAAGAGTTGAAAAGAAAGTTGGAAATTTATGAAAAAAAGCTATGATATTTGGCTTATGTAAAAGACTCTGTTTTTTTTGGTAATACAGTACTGGCTTATGCTTCTCAAGAATCATAAAGAGTTCAATGTGATGAATTTCTTTTGTTGTCTTTTCATGTTATCTACAGTGTTATGAGTATGTGATTACTTAGAAATCGCTAACAGTGCTCTAATTTCCTTCATATACTCGTAAACTGCCTTCTATGTGTTTGGTGTCCTCTAAATATGTTGAAATCTAAATGCCTTAACTTCTATGCAAAGCCAACCCTACTGTTAATACTGAATCATATATGACTCCATAAGCCCAATGGATACTTGTTAGTTGTGTTTCCACCATTTTCATTTTTATTTGTTTCAAAGGAGTTAGCCATCTTGATCATAATCAAAAACCTTTAATCCTTTGAGAGAGCCCTCTCAGGTTGGGGAGGCTAAGCCTCAGCCTAAATTAGGTTTGAAACAGTTACTTGAATTCTTGCTGGCCTGTAGCCTTCCAGGGCCTGATTTTGAGATAACATTTTGGTGCGTCTTCCAGGAGCCTGAAGATTAATCATTCCTGAAATTAAGAGACTGAACTTCTGAAGGTAGTAGGAGCTCAGAAGACTTTTTGAGGCTGCAATCTACCATGGTGACTCCATACATTTTCAAAAGATTAAAAGGTGGCTTTGAGAGGGAGATATACATGGAGCAATCCTGACCCAGATCCACCTACTCATGTGGACAATCCAAACACTATTTCAAGGAGAAGACAAAGATTTACTGAAACACCAGGTACTCCATCTTTTTCAAAATCTTTGCTCTATGAATTTTCAAGAAGTCCTTAGGATAAAATTGTTGATGATAAGATTCATGAGGTGTTGTTAAGGTATGAAAACGAAGAAGAACTTATTAGAATTATTTTAGATTTACAAAAAATAGGTATTGATACTTCGTCCTTAGTGTCACAAAAATATAAGGAGGAATTTTGGGAGGTTGTGACTTCTAAATTATTGTTGGTGGAGGAAGATTTAAATAAACTCAAAGAACTTGATCCTTTTGAAGTCTTAATCAAATCTAAAACTGGTCTACCCCTTCCAAATTAGAGTACATTTGTCAGTGGTTTGCAAAGTCTAAATAGTCCTTTTCGTATCAGCACTTTATCCTCTGCCTTTGCTAGTCCTAGTAGCTCTCAGACACTAGGAAATACACCTCATATTAGTTCTGGTTCCTCTGTCCCTACAATACCTATCATCACTGATCCTCCATTAATTATGGTCATACCTGCTAGGTATGCTCCACTAGCCCTCCCTGTTGTTTTACATGACCTTCCTAGCAAATATGCTACTAGAATTCCAACATGGGGTGGGGATGAATAAATCACAACAGAAGAACATGTAGACAGGTTCAATGATTTTGTTGACAGAGAGGAAGTTGATGATGAGGATGTGAAGATAAGATTGTTTGCACAAACCTTCATTGGAGAGGTTAGAAAATGGTTTAAAGCTCTTACAATTAGAACCATTCATAGTTGGGCAGAGTTTGAAGATAATTTTCTAAGGAAGTGGGGAAACAGAACTAATCCTGTCCAAGCTCTCACCGAATACAACAATATTAGAAGAGCACCTGATGAAACCATTCAAAACTTCTCCAAGATGTTTAATAAAATATGTAATTCCATCCCAGCCCATTTGAAACCTCCTGGGGCCTTGGCACAACTGAGATATGCCGAAGCATTTGATTCTGACTTCTCTCTGTTACTTAGAGAAAGGGATTCTGCTACCCTTGCTGACATGAAAAACGATACAATTAAAGTGGAAGTAAACATGATTGCTGCTAAGAAACCAAAGATGGAAAAAGCTAAACTGAAAGAAGAAGAGAAACCTTCCACTTCAGCTCCAGAAGATAAGTTTGACTCAATGATGAAAATTATGGAAAAGCTAATGGATCGGTTGGCTCTTGGGAATACCTCTGCTCCTCCAACGCAGCAGGAACCTCAATTTAGAAATCCTCAGTTCAGAAGACCTCAAAATCATCAAAGGCCAAGAGAAAACAGGAATCAACAGCCAGATCCTCCAGTAAGACTTCCTTTCCAGCAAAATTTGGTGGATGAAGAAGATGAACCTGAAATTCCTGAGAAGTCCATCCATTGTCTTGATGAAGAAGTGCCAGGGATTTTCTTGACTAAGGAAGAAAATGATGAATCCAATATGACCAAACCAGGAGAGGAACCTTCAGACTATTTAAAGGGCTATCAACATGCTATCTTTGAGATGCAAAAATAGTACAATCTTAGGAATAGAAATGTACCCATTACAACAAGCAAATCACAACCCAAGAAGGATACTTCAAAGGCTGTTGAAGACAAGAAAGATAGCTCAAAGGTTGCTGAAGGAAAAAGTGACTCTCCACCTGGAAAAAAGGATATTCAAGCTCCATCCCCTACTAAAGAAATTGAGAAGACTGTTTCTGTTTTTAACCTTGAGAATGAGATTGCAAAAATCAAGATATCAGTCCCCTTTAGTGAAATCCTCAAGGTAGACAAATACAGAAGTAAGATTGTTGAAATGCTCAATTCACAACCAGGAGTAGTTGATATCTTAAATGTACAAGAATATAATCCTATTATTTACTTGGGTCCAAGACTTGAAGATGAACAGAATGAGGAGTTTCCTCCTTTCTACATAAGCATTAACATTCATGATATGACCTTACATAATGCTATGTTAGATTCAGGGCATCTCATAATCTTATGCCCAAGGTGATCATGGAAAGATTAGGATTACAGGTAACCAGACCATATAAGGATTTATTTTCCTTTGATTCAAAAAGAGTTCAATGCATTGGTTTTATTAAAGATGTTGTTGTGGGGCTCACACAAATTCCAGCAAAAACAATTGTCATGGACATTGTTGTGGCCGACATTCCACCTAAGTTTGGGATGCTTCTTTCAAGATCGTGGGCAACAAAGATCAAGGGCACGATGCAGATGGACCTTACCTATGCTACTATCCCTGTTTTTGGTGAGCAAAGGAGGTTGTATCGGGAGACCAGAATGGCTTATATGGTAAGCAGCAAAGACAAACCTCAAAAATTTCCCATTTATTCATTTGACACTGGTCTCGGATCAGCCATCCTTTTCAATGAGTCAGCTGGAGAGGAATCAGAGGATAAGCTTTCAGGAAACCAGTGCCAAGGAGATCAGCAAGAAGATGAAAATGAGACAATAGGTTGGTGGTCATTATACTTTGATGGATCAGTAGGAAGAGAAGGGGCAGGAGCTGGGATTTGGATCACAAGTCCTAATAATGAAAGTAAGTTTCTCTCCTACAAACTAAATTTTGATTGCACTAATAATATGGCCGAGTATGAATCTCTGATTTTTGGCTTAGAAGCTTTGTTAAAGTTGAAGGCTAGAAACATTGTTGTTTGTGGAGATTCTGAATTGATAATAAAACAAGTGGAAGGTGCTTATCAAACCAAGGATGTAAGGATGAGGGCATATAGAAACTTAGTGTTGGATATGTTGGAAAAGTTTCAGGCTCATTATTTTAGTATCAAAACCAGAGACCAAAACTCTATTGCAGACTCTCTTGCTGTTTCTACCAGTCTTTTTATTATTCCTATGCACTCTTCTGAAAAGTATGAGGTGGAAGTTCGTCATCAACCAGTTATACTAGATAACATCACTAATTGGCAGGTCTTTGAGGATGATCAACAGGTAAATAATTTCATTGAGTTAAAGGAAGAATTTGTGAGCACTCAAATGGATCAGCAAAACATGTTTGTGGAATCAAAGGAAAAGTTTGAAGTCTTACAATTAAAAAACAACTTAATTCCAAAAGGTCTCATTCCCCTTGAGAAATTGTTTGATCAAAACGATGTGTTCAAAGCCCCAAAATTACAAGCTGATGAGGAGGAAGTAGAGAGCTGTAATTTAGGAAATTCTGTGGTACCAAGGATAATTAAGATTTCGAAATTCCTTTCAGCAGATATGAAGGCTAAATACATTGAGCTGATGAAAAGGTTTATTGATGTGTTCACATGGAGCTATGCTGATTTAAAACAATATGATTCTTCTATTATCCAGCATACCATTCCTATTAAGGAGAATGAGAAGCCTTTCAAGCAGAAGTTAAGAAGAATTAATCCTCTCCTTATGCCATTGATTGAAAAAGAAGTCAAGAAATTTTTTGATGCCAAAATCATTGTTCCAATCAAATTCTCAAATTAGCTTGCTAATTTGGTACTAGTTAGAAAGAAGAGTGGGGAGATCAGAATTTGTATAGACTTCAGAAATCTAAACAAAGCTTCATTGAAAGATAAATATCCTCTTCCCAATATGGATCTATTTCTGCAAAACATTGTTGGGTCACAAAGGATGTCTATGCTTGATGGTTTCTCAGGGTACAATCAGATTCTTGTTCATCCAGATGATCAAGAGAAAACAACCTTCACAACGCCATGGGGAACATTCATGTACGCCAAGATGCCTTTTGGTCTCATGAATGCAGGGGCCACTTTCCAGAGAGCAATGGATATTGCTTTTGCTGAAGAAAAGGATAAATTAGTGGTGGTTTATCTTGATGACATCACAATTTTTTCAAAGAGAGAAGATCATTTGAAGCACCTTGAAAGAGTTTTGTTGAAATGTAGAAGGTTTGTTATTTCTCTTAATCCCACTAAAAGTATTTTTGGTTTAACATCAGGCAAGATTATTGGTCATATCATTTCTGAAGAAGGAGTTAGGATTGATCCTAATAGAGTTAGTGAAATTCAAAAGTTAGATATGCCAAGAAGTAGGAAAGAGATTCAATCCTTTCTTGGAAAAGTTAACTTTGTTAGACGTTCCATTCCTAACTTTGCTGAGGTTGTCAAGAATATAACAAAGATGTTGAAGAAGGGAGTGGATTTTAAGTGGACAGCTGAAGCAAAGAAATCTTTTGAGAAGATCAAGAAGGCACTCACACAAGCACCAATACTTATCAGCCCAGATTTTACCAAGGAATTCCTTATTTTTACATTTTCTTCTGAGGATACAATTGCTGGAGTTTTGCTACAAAAGGGAAGTCAAGGTACTGAACAACCTATTTATTTCTTTAGCAAGACATTAGCTAATGCTGAACTGAAGTACAATATCCTAGAGAAACAAGCTTACACCTTGGTGAAAGCAATAAAGGATTTCAGAATCTATGTTTTGCATTCTCACATCGTTGCTTATGTTCCAAATACTGTCATAAAAGATATTCTAACACAGGCTGATCCAGATGAAAAAGGGACAAGTGGACAACAAAATTGTTAGAGTATGACATTGAGATAAAACCCACCAAATTGGTAAAGGGACAAGGCTTAGCCAAGCTACTGACACAGTCAAATTTGGAATGTCTTGACATTAATTTGAGTACAGAGATCTCAGAAATTTCTGAAAATGAAGAGGAGGAGACAAATGTTGTTCAAAGAAGAATCAATCAGCTGATAGCTTTACAAGAGAAAAGAAATGCGGTGTATGACAGCCATCAACAAAGTCAGAACAGAATCAAGAGAACATTTGATATGAAGATCAAAGAAGTTACTTTTCAGATCCATGATAGAGTGCTGAAATGGGAAGCCAGAATTGAAGAAAAAGGTAAGCACGGTAAATTTGAAAATTTGTGGAAAGGCCCGTATCAAATTGTTGCTTTTCATGGAAACAATACTTATATTTTGCAAGAAATTGATGGAGAACCATATGCTGGAGGGCTTGTTAATGGCAAGTTCCTAAAGCATTATCATTGATTGAAAAAACTATCAGTTTCTCACCACATTGTATATATCCATTTTTCTGTTCTTCCTTTTGTTGTCAATAATGACAAGCTGAGACAACAGGCTTAAGCCCGAGGTGAAGGCACAAGAAGTATAAAGAGGATGCTTGTCAAACAAGTCGTTGTTTACAGTAAAAGAATAAAGCACTGGACCTGCATGTTCTTAGTGTACCACAGGGGCACACTATCCCAAGTGGAGCCACCTGTTATCACTTAAAAAAAATATTTTACATTTTGAACATCAAATTTTTTAAGCTGGTCAAAAGGTTGGTGTTAGTTTTTGGGTCTAGTCTTTTCATCTTGTTTTAGAGTCTAAAGAGTCAAAATAGGAGTCATGTTAAGAGTCTTGTTGGTATGTCAAAAGAGGTCAATTCTCTGCTTTAGTCTATTATTGGTCTCATATCTCACATGAATATCATTTTTCGAAACTCGTTTCAAAGTTTTCATGTGTTACAAAAAGGTTTAGATGATTTCACAGTGTAGAAACCCTGTCTAGGTGATTTCGTAGCGCATAACCTCGTTTTTACACTGGCTGTGCTACGAAATCGGAGATTCGTTCAATCCGTAGCAAATCTTTTCTAACTGTCATATATGTCAGATCCAGTTATGGTTTCATCATCCATTGTCAGCTTATACACCTCGCCTATCATGTCCAACCACTCATCCACATCATAAAGTCATTAGGTACCCTGGTACGCTCGGATTGCAAGTTCCAAGAACAACCAAACATTCACAGTCATATTTATGATTGTATCCATTGCATGAGGGAAATATGTAAGCGTTCAATTTGAATGCATTGTGTATCAAGTGAGGCAGTCATCAAGCGAGCCAGGGATCGAGGATTGAGCAGTGCATTACACTAAACTCTCATGGATGGATCTGCAGAAAGAAGAGAGCACAGATCAGGCAGATGTTTGAGAAACGAACCTGAAGGTGTAGACATTATCTTGAAAAAAAATGAAGTTGAGCATGCATTCAAGCAGGTAGGATGTTGGAATTTTTGTGAGAAACTCTAGGGAGGTCATGCACAAATCACCAAGGAATTTGCCTTGAATTTCACAGGACTGAATTCAAAGGTTGGGATGCTTGAATTGAAAATTTCACCAGAGGTAATATCCACAGTTACTGCGATTCCAAGGGAACACGAAAATTGGTTTAAAAATTTCAAATTTGATATGACCCCCTGCAAAGAATTTCTAAAGCAGGAGTACATTAACTCAAATTTAAACAAGTTTGTGCCTAGAAATTATGTCAAGGACTCATATGCCAATCTTCTTACTTGTATACAGAGGTACCTTACCTGTGAAGGGAGATATAATAAGGTTTATTCATATCATTTCAAGCTTCTGCTACATTTTACAGGAAAGATATCCTTTGATTTACCTTTTTACTTATTTCGTAGCCTAAGAAAAATGTGTGATAAGGTGCAGCTAAGGAAAGAAGCCTGTGAGACCTCATTGTTTCACCACGGTTTAATTAAGTTGATCATTCTACATGAACTCCAGAGAGTAGGTAGGGACTGGCCCACATTCATATTCATGTCTGGTTTCAAGAACGAGACTGGTCTTAGTCCTCAAGCTGCAAAAGATCTTCCAACAACAACTGGTCATCAGGCAGAAACGAGATCTAGGAGGTTTGCAAAGTTAAAGGCTAGGAAACAAGTAAGGGAACCCACCAAGCCACTGATTATCCAAGATACACCCCAGTAGTCCCTCAAAGAGAAAACTCAGATCAAAGAAGGTGAACATGAATCAAGCACAGTTGAAGGAGTCCAAAGAAGGACTAGGAGCCAGGTAGCTAAAGAAACAGGAAAATCAGTGCTTATTGAAGAAAGCCCTATTTCAAAGGGAGACTTGAATGATTTAATGCAAGCCATTGATATCGAGGAATCTCCCCTGGTTCAAGTAGATTTGATAGAGTCAAGAAAAGACAAGGCTAAGAGAATCAAAGCCTCGAAAAAACTCAAGTTTGATGATCAGGTTTTTCAATTCGTCTTTAAGCCAAGAAGACCCATAACGAGTAATTTCAAACACATTCAGGAGATAGTGCTAGGAGCAGATGAAAAAGACGAGACAACAAAGTCTCATGAAGGAAAATATAAAGGTAAAGCAGTTACCCTCCAAGAAGAAGATAGTGTTGAAGAGTTTAAAAGAAAGTTGGAAATTTATGAAAATAAAGCTCTGATATTTGGCTTATGTAAACGACTCTGTTTTTTTTGGTAATACAGTATTGGCTTATGCTTCTCAAGAATCATAAAGAGTACAATGTGATGAATTTCTTTTGTTGTCTTTTCATGTTATCTACAGTGTTATGAGTATGTGATTACTTAGAAATCGCTAACACTGCTCTAATTTCCTTCATATACTCGTAAACTGCCTTCTATGTGTTTGGTGTGCTCTACATATGTTGAAATATGAATTCCTTGACTTCTATGCAAATCCAAACCTACTGTTAATACTAAATCATATATGACTCCATAAGCCCAATGGATACTTGTTAGTTGTGTTTCCGCCATTTTCATTTTTATTTGTTTCACAAGAGTCAGCCATCTTGATCATAATCAAAAACCTTTAATCCTTTGAGAGAGCCCTCTCAGGTTGGGGAGGCTAAGCCTCATCCTAAAGTAGGTTTGAAACAGTTACTTGAAGTATTCCTGGTCTAAATCCTTCCAGGGCCTGATTTTGAGATAACACATTAGAGATAGAAGCTAATCTGGTGGTTGTAGGAAAAGCACCAGAGGCAGAAGCTATCCAAGACAAGGGAAAGGCAAAGATGGAATCCTCTCAAATTCAGCATTGTAGGATATGTGTAATGTAATTAGAATTTGTCAGATAAGTTAAATAAATTAGAGTTATAAAATAAGAATTTTCAGAAGCAAACATAGTATAATAAGAACTTTAATCCCCAATACAGAAGACAACCTTTGAAAATCTTGCAGAAGGAAAGAAAAGATCAAAATCAGATTCAAGCACCATTATATATAGAAGCAGATCCTGGTGAAGAATAGGAGCAACCTGAAGATCAAATTTCTACATTATATGCAGTAGATGAAGATGAACTTGGTATCGAAGAAGAAGAGTATGAATATGATGAAACATATGCCATTCATGATGAAAATAAAATTGATGAATATTGGAAGCAATTATATGATTTTATGCAGGCTGAACTACATAAGAAATATGACTTGAGATCGAGGAAAAGATCAAGAAATCAAGAAAATGAAAGTGAGCAGCAAGTTTCAACTTCCTCACCAAAGGCGACTCCACAAGAATCTCAGCCTACAAAACAAGTGAATAAAGGAAAGCAGCAGTAGAATGCAAATGGCAAGACACAAATACTTCAAGGTGAGTCTTCTCAAGATCAAGTTGAAACAATTACTTTGAAGAAACTTGTTTCAATTCCTCAAGTAATTCCAGTCATGAAAAAAGGTGAAGAGGAGAACGAAAGGACTGCTAAACAGGGTCAATTATTTAGTCTTACTAAGAAGTTGGAAAAGGTAAGAATTCAGGTTCCTCTTACAAAATTGACAAGAATACCTATTTATCAAAGGGAGATTGCTGAGTTTGTTAATTTGAAAGAAAATGAGATTATTAATGACACTGTAAATCTGCAGGAAGACAAACTAGTAGTGGTTTTGGGTCCACATGTTGAGGAAATATACTCTTTAATACCACCTTTTTATATTTCTTTATTGGTCCATGATTTCCGCTTACATAATTGTATGTTTGATTTGAGAGCTTCACACAATCTCATGCCTTTGTCAATAATGAAGCAACTAAATCTACAAGTTACCAAACCATATAGGGACTTGTATTCTTTTGATTCGAATAAAGTCAAGTGTCTTGGAGTCATTAAGGATCTGGCAGTGTCACTAGCTCAAATTCCAGCTAGAAGCTTGGTCATCGATGTAGTAGTAGCATATATTCTTGCTAGATTTGGAATGCTTCTATCTAGGTCCTGGGGGGCTAAATTGGGTGGTGTATTGAAGCTAGATTTTACGTATGCTTTTATATAAACTTTTGGTGGGGAAGAGAGGAGATTGTATAGAGAAACTAGAATTGTAAAAACAATTACAAAAAATGGAGTAGGTAATTCACCTGAATATAGCCAGGAGAAGGATGAATTTGCTTGTTTCATGATGCATGATAATGAAGAGCTGGTTGAAGATAATCAGAAGTAGCTTGCTTTAGCCAATGTAATTACAAAGTTGCAAACTGAAGAAGTGTGGAAATGTTTATGAAGCTTATTCCAAGGAAGGAACAGTTGTTGGTTTTCTTCTAATTGCACTTGGAGGTAATATTTTCAATTTTTCCTTTAAATTATAGTTCGAGGCAACAAAAAATGTGGCAGAATATGAGTCCTTGATTATTGCTTTACAAACAACTAAACAGATGGGAGTTCAGTTAATTTCTGCTTTTGGAAATTTGGAGCTAATTATTAATAAAATAAAATATCACTGCCAAACAAAGCACACTAGGCTTAGGGTGTACAAAAATGAGTATGGGATTTGATTGAAAACTTTTTTGAAGCTTTTAATATTCAATTCATTCCAAGAGATGAGAATAGATTAGCAGATTCATTAATTGTGGCTGCTAGTACTTTCAAGCCTCCTATTAATCCAAGACTAAGATACGAGATAGAGATAAGACACAGACCCTTTATTCTTGATAATGTTAAGAATTGGAAATTTTTTGAGGATGATCAGCAGATTAAGGAGTTTTTGACTATGGTTGAAGAGTTTCAGGGCACAGAAATTGATCAGGATGAAGAAGAAACAACAAAAGTTGCAGAAGTTAGTGGTTTAAATTATTCAATAGCTAATTAAAAAATATTTCAATTGAAAGATAATATTATGCCAAAGGGACTTGTTCCCCTTGAAAGACTTTTTAATCCCAATGATGTGGCCATTGACTCAGGGAAAATTTCACAGGAGGAACACATTCAGGATCACAACCTTGGAACTCAGGAGAATCCCAGGTTAGTGAAATTATTCAGTGGAGTTCCACCTAATTTTCAAGAAAGATATATTAAAATTTTTAAGAATTATGTTGATGTCTTTGCATGGTATTATGAAGATCTCAAAACCTATGATGTAAATATTATTCAGCACAAGATTCCCTTGAAGGAGGGAATTAAACCCTACAAACAGAAGCTTAGACAGATAAATCCTCTGCTTCTACCATCAATTGAAAAGGAGGTCAAGAAGTTGCTTGATGCCAAAATAATAGTTCCACTCAGGTATTCTGATTGGGTGGCTAATTTAGTGCCCGTGAGAAATAAAAATGGAGAAATAAGGTTATGTGTGGATTTCAGAAATCTCAACAGGGCTTCTTTGAAAGATAACTAACCATTGCCTAAAATGGATCATGTGCTGCAAAAGGTAACGAGATCTTTTAGAATGTCAATGCTAGCTGTATTTTCTGGTTATAACCAGGTGGATGTGGATAAGGAGGACTAGAAGAAAACGATGTTCACAACTCCCTGGGGAACCTTTATGTATGCCGGAATGCCTTTCAGATTGATGAATGTAGGTGCTACATTTCAAAGGGTTATGGACATTTCTTTTGTTGGAGATAAGTTTGTAGTAATATATTTGGATGATATTACTATTTTCTCAAAGTCTGATGAAGAATATTTGGACCATTTGAAAAATACTTTTGATAAATGTAGAAGATTTGGACTTTCCTTAAATCTTAAGAAATCCATTTTTTCTCCGGAAGAAGGAAAACTATTGTGGCACATTGTTTCCAAAGATGGAGTGAAGATAGATCCAGCCAGAGTACAAGCTATGCAAAAAATACCATTGCCTAGGAGTAAAAAGGATATTCAAAAGTTTCTAGGAAAGATAAACTTCCTAAGAAGATTTGTGTCCAACTATGCAGAAATTGTAAAATAAATTACTAATATGCTAAAGAAGGAGAATGAAGTGAATTGGACCAAAGAAACTAGAGATTCATTTTCTAGGATTAGGGAGGCATTACAGGCAGCTCTAGTCTTAGCTAGCCCTGATTACCAAAATCCATTCCAAGTTTTTTCATTCGCATCATCAAGTTCAATAGATGTTGTCTTACTACAGAAGAATGATGAAGAGAAAGAGCAGCTAGTTGCATTATTTAGTAAGATTATTAGGGATTCTGAGCTGAAATATAACATTCTTGAGAAACAAGTGTATGCTTTGGTAAAAGCCCTGAAATATTTTAGAACTTATGTGCTGCAATCACAAATCATTGCTTATGTGCCAAATGCTGCAGTGAAAGATGTATTACTACATGGAGATGTAGAAGGTAGAAGAGGAAAATGGATAGCCAAGATCCAATAATATGATCTCAAAATAAAACCCAAAAATTTGGTGAAAGGACAAGGATTGGAAAAAATGTTGACAAAATCAAACTTTCAGACATTGGGAATCAACTTGCTGGCACCTGTGGATGAAAAAGCAGCAGAAGAAAGTGAAGGAAAGCAAGATCCAGGTATGAAGATCAGCTATAAATTTTTGTGTTCAGAATGGTATAAGCATATAATTCATTATTTGTGCTTTCTTTCCTATCCCCAATCCTTAGATAGAACAAAGTATAGGGCACTAAATATCAAGGCACAACCATATGTGATTGTTGAAGGCAGATTGTACTGGAAGGATCCTCCTGGAATCTTATTGCTATGTTTAACAGAGGATGAATTTACAGAAACAATCAAAGATTATCATGAGGAGTTATGTGGAGGACATTACATTTGGAAAGTAACTGCACATAAGATCCTTCAGGCAGGATTTTATTGGCCTACTTTATTTGGTGATACATATAAGTTTGTTAGAATTTGTTAGAAGTGTCAGCTTTTTTCCGAGAAAAGGAGATTAGCCCCTGTACCTTTTATTCTAGTTTTCACAGAGGAGCCATTTAGAC
This sequence comes from Pinus tabuliformis, assembly GCA_031772625.1. Classification (NCBI taxonomy): domain Eukaryota; kingdom Viridiplantae; phylum Streptophyta; class Pinopsida; order Pinales; family Pinaceae; genus Pinus; species Pinus tabuliformis. Next base: position 1,147,175,908 of record CM062817.1, read on the forward strand.
AATGGGGATTGGACTTTGTTGGAGAAATCAATCCACCTTCAAGTAGACCACACAAGTGGGTTCTCACAACAACTGATTATTTCACCAAATGGGCAGAGGCTATACCTACTAAAAAAGCAAATGATCAAATAGTAATGAAGTTCTTGGAGGAGAATATTTTTAGTAGGTTTGGATGCCCCATCAAAATTATAACAGACAATGCTCAAGTCTTCAATTGAAGTAAGTTTATTGCTTTTTGTCACAATTATAATGTTACTTTGTCCCAATCAATGGCTTACCATCCACGGGGAAATGGATTAGCTAAATCTACTAACAAAACTTTGATGAAGATCCTTAAGAATACCATTGCAGAAAATCAAAGAGATTGGGATTCTAAGTTAAAGTTTGCTCTGTGGGCTGCTAGAGTAACTACAAGAAGATCTATAGGGAAATCAAATTTTGAATTAGTATATGGAACTTAGGCTCTGTTTCCAAGTCAACTTGTGAAGCCGGTGATTACAATGATTTAGGAGGCGAAAGAATAACTAAATGCTTTAATAAGAAGAATGAATAAAGTGATGGAGCTAAGCGAGAACAGGGACAAGGTAAGAGACAACTTGATTATGTATCAATCCAAGATGAAAAGTATTTTTGATAGAAAATCCAAGGAAATTTATTTTAAAGTTGAAGATTTAGTATTGAGATGGGATACCAGAAGAGAGGATAAGGGTAAACATGGGAAGTTTGATCCTCTCTAGTATGGCCCTTTTAGAATTGTTGAAGTAAGATCCAATAATACCTTCATTCTTGAGAATCTTGATGGTGAAACTTTACAACTATCTATCAATGGGAAATACTTAAAGCATTACTTCTAGTTCTGAAGAATAAGCATCATTTCATTGTAAATACCAGAGTGAAATCAATGTACAAATGCCATAGTATTTAAATTTATGCGAAGCAATATATAACTCCATGCCCGAGGTGAAGGAACTAATATGTGGTTCTTAGTGCTTCTGTGGAAAAATAACTATTCCCAGTTGGAGCTAGATGTTGTAACGTGCATTTTTGTTGCTTGTAGTATTCATTTTTCATTCAAGAACTTGAAAATATTTCAAAAAAGATAAAAGCAAGAGGAATAAGTGATAATGACATAGCAGAATCGCTAAAGGAACAAGTATAAAATAATCGGTCCTAGTATACCCATGCGATCAAGTTAAATCATAATATAAATGGTTATATGGAGCCATAACCAAAATATATATATACTATGTTGTAAAGCTCGAGAATAACAGTGAAGTGAGAATTCACAGAAGTCAAGCTCAGAGAGAGTTGAGGAGCAGGAAAATGAAAGGCCAAAACCATGAAGAAAACCTCGGAACCACAAAATACTGAAGAAATGGTGCAAAGTCAAAGTGAGTGGATAGATGAAGAATGAATGCACAAAAACTATTGGATCTTGGAGATCAACAAATGAGGTCGAAGGAAATGAACGATCCAGGCTAAATCATGTAGATTGGAATCAAGGAATGAATGATGGAGATTAACCAGAAGCACTGGTGGAAGAGAAATCTGAAGGAGCATCACCACCATCAATGGTCAAAGATCTACGGTTATCGGGCACGAACAAGTCCAGGCATTAACCAAGACGAAGGGCGGATTTAAAGCTATAAGCAGGATTTCAGGTGGATGCAAAATGCTAAATGGTATTTAGAGGAAAGCGCTCGATTCCATTTAATGGTTGACACGTAGCAACTAGAGGAGAGAGAAAAATCGCACATTTCGGGCGGGTAACTCTCGTGCAAGTAGTCCACCCGAAATTGATATCAGTCATCGTCGGATCCTAGGGTTGAAATCTACGGTGGAGAAAGGACCCGATATATATATATATATATATATATATAGAGATATATATATATATATATATATATATATATATGTGTGTGTGTGTGTGTGTGTGTGTGTGTGTTAGCAATGCTATTAAATCGCAATCACAAAATGTAGTGGCACTTATATGAAATCACCCCTAGCCGGACCCGATATCGCATATCGTTAAGTTTTGTATTGATATATCATTTGAAAGGGCCAATTACGATTTGTGATATGAAGTCAATGCAGCATTGAACGGGCGGATCCGATGGATTTATGCAGCCAATTTAATTATTTTTGAGTTCCATGGTATACCAAGTATTTGCATTAATTTCGTTGTATAAAGGGAAAATCAGTGTTAAAGCCAAATCTGAAGAAAAGGCAGTTGGGCATGTTTTCTTTGTATTTTGGCCAATCAAAATGACCAATATATACGTAAGTCCAGTTTTCACACAAGTCAAAGTCTAACTCAGTTAATTACGGTTAAAGCGGATTAAGAATTATTAAAGCATCTACAGAGGAACTCAAGAGCCAATTAACAGAGCCGAAAAGCCAGTAGTTATCCTCATCTTCTAGCTCAGTTATTTCTTGTTAATGTATGTTCTTTAAGGTGTCTTTTACCCTCTATAAAATTCTGTAATAATTTTTACTTCAGATAGTTAGAGAAGAAGTTAAGTAGTTTGATAGTTTCGGAGATCAGTAACTATTCCCAATGTATAAAAGAGGGAAAACTACAAAGAAAAGGATTGTTGTTGGAATTTTAGAGAACCCGGAGACTAGGCCACTATATTCCTGATAAAACGGTTGATTTATGAAAGAATCAGAAGTTTCCATGAATTGTTGGGTATAATTTTGTAACTTCTTTGTCATGTGTCATCTTATGTTTTCATCTTTCAAGTATAGTAATGAAGCTACAGGTTGTTATTTTCTTATGTAGATAAAGTTAAAATTCCTTAAAAGAGCGCTCTTATACTTGAAGTTTTCACCTTCCTTTTTAATTTACAGATAATAGTTTCTATGTAAGACAACATATTATCTTTAACTTCTCCAAGGGTCACAGATAGTAGCTTTTGTGCTAAGCAGCATATTGTCTATGATTCATTTCTCATTTTCATAATTCTTCTAAGTTAAAGATAGTAGTTTCTATGAAAGACCAGCATATTATCTTTAACTCTTCCAAGTGTCATAGATTAATAGATTTTGTGTAAAGCAGCATATTGTCTTTGACTTATTCCTTCTTCATTTATCATTTATATTCAGCAAGTAAATGGCATTCTGAGATTTTTAGGTCACATATGTATTAATAGTTAAAAATTAAGTTTTCTGGGTCCTTCATTTGAGAACACAACATATAATCAAGTGAAAGTAATTACAATCATTAATGTCTTAAGCACAATTTCTACACAGCCAGGAAATTGGTTCCTTAAGGTACAATAGCAGGGATGCATGTTCTTGCGTCGAATAAGTAACATTCACAATATTTTTGAGTATTTCATGATCCTACTCAAATTTCCCATCGGGTGAGAAACTTTATCTATGCTATATGTAGTTTGTGGCATTATTTAAATAATGCACTCTAACGCTCCCTGTCAGCAACTTCCATACGATGTTCTACGCACATGCCTTTATGGCGAGTGCTGCGAAAGCTAAGAGTGTGTTATTGATTTTACATCTCATTGCTGATCTATCATCTATATTTATTTACGCTAGCACACACTTTATGTATCACATATTTTAGTGATTCTTTTGGTGCTTACAATGTTTAGCATTTAATTTATACTTTTATGTAGCCATACTGAATAATCGGTTCATCATATGTGCCCTACATGTAGGCTAGCATTTATGCTGGCATATGACCATGCATACCCATGTGTGGGTGGAAGATGTTAGTTGATAAAAAAATGAAAACACTTGCATGCTGCAAGTGCTGTAATATATAAAGACAGTGTGAAATAAAAACCTACACACACGGAATACATGTAATAATACCAGTGAGCATGTCATCATCCAATGCATGCTTAAACAAATTATAAATCCCAAACAAACATATAATGTTATGTAAAGAATTTTCCTACATAAATGAAAGTATGATCATGATAGTGAATGTAGTAGTATTGATTTTAGTCTTCACCTGCTCTTTCTTTAAACATTTGTGTCCATTGTCATTACGTGCAGGGAGGAGAGGAGGTTAAATAGATTTTATGACTTTTCCACATCCAAATAATGATAAGAATTATCCACTAATTGTTGTTATGAGCCTATCCATAAGGATAAAAATTATCCACGAGTTTTCTCATTGGGTATTCTCATTATCAAAGCATCTCTAGATCAGTAAATAAAGCAAGCAGAAAAAAAAAAAAGAAGAAAGATACCAGTAGTGTAGATTGAAAAGGAAACAACAGTCCTTAAGTTATTTTCTCCATAAATCTGATTTGGAAAGTGATGTTGTGCTTTAAATCTACCAATAAACTGCACCATCTAACAACCATTTGTATTTTTAAACTCGAGTTCTTTAAATATAATCAATAAAATTTAATAATATCAATAAGAACTCTATTTCCTAATAATTTTATATAGGAAATAATATTATTAATATAATTAACTCTCTGGAGTATCATGGCCTCGAAATGGACATTAGCACCACCTTCGTCATTCACCTCCAACTTTACTAAAGAAGTAACCCATTCCTTCAATTCGCTCTCGACATGGAGCTCGACAACCTGTTGAATCTCTGTAATTTAGAGCATATAAGCCATCTTTTCATGAGTGATGGTTTGTGTGAAAATGAACCCAACTCTCCTCCATGTCCTTAACTTTTGAATATTTCCACCCTTGGCGAACAATAGGTTTTGACTGGTGGAGAGAATTTGGTTGGAAATTGGGACTTGGAGTTGGGATTGAATGAGATAAATTCAAATCCCCCACCGTGAGTTTTAGCTTGTCTACCTTCACTCTCTCTAATCCATCCCTACTTCATACTCTCACTAGTACAAAATGACTAATTAGTTACTAAGAAAACAACCAAAATTTGCATATAAATGACCATTTTTCAGTTGGTGACCAATAGTAGCTAATTTACAGTATCTTATAACGCGACCAAATTTTAGTCATTTTTAGCTTAGCCATTAATTGGTTTCCTCATTTTTACCATCTAGTATTATATTTAGTCATAAATTTGGTCATTAATTTTTCATTGGTTTAGTCATTAATTATTGCAATTAATGACCAAATATATAACAAAATATATTACTATATGAATCCTCGAGAAAACCATTTAATGACCAAAGAAATATGACCAAAACGTTGGTCATGTTATAGGATACTATAAATTAGCTACTAATAGTCATATATATGTAAATTTTAGTCACCATTTAAAACCAATTAATGGCCAAAGAAATATGACTAAATTTTAGTCGTGTTATAAGATGTTGTAAATTAGCTACTAATAGTTATATATATGAAAAATTTAGTCATCATTTAATAATAATTTTTTTATCATTTACAATAGTCATTTATATTTTTTTTTGTATTTTCATATTCATTATATAAACAACTGATTTAGTAGTTTCTATTCATTTCATTTAGTTTCATTCATAATCATTATAGACAACTAATTTAGTCATATATTCATTTTATTTGTGTTCATCATTAATTAATATAAACTACTGATTTAGTAGTTTATATTGATTTTATGTGTTTATTATGAATCACCATTAATTTGTTAGTATGATTTTGTGACTACATTATAAGAAAATGTCATAAATGTGCATGCTTATCTAATATGATAACACAAAGTTACATATATTAATTACAAGACTAAATAATATCAAGTGAAAAGAAAAATAATTTCAACCATCTAAATTTTACTATATAAAATATCAAGTATTATAATATGAGTTTCCAACTTAATGGGTTGGGCTACAATTTACACATGAAATGTTGTTTCATCATTTCAAAACATTATCAGTGTGTTGCAAAAGCGTTGCAGGTGAATTCACCAACTCTGAAGGCTTGACCATCAATATGTATGAGTGTGTCTTATGCAAGATATTGGTTTTAAGGGTATCATTAGACAAATTTTCTTGTCTCTGTCATTTTTGCATTTGTCGCTCTAGTGTTATTGTTCTCCTCTTTCTTCAATTGTTGCTTCTCTTACCATGAATATTGAGTTCCTCTCCTGAAAATGAAAGAAGATACAATGCAAAGTATAATACATGAAAGACAATGAATACTTGAATATAAAATAAAGTAGACTATAAAAGGTTTATATGACATATACCTCAACATTCGATATTGGCCACTATGTGGCTAGACGACCTGTATAAACAAAGAAAATAAAATTTCATCATAGGAAATGGAATTGGAGGGGAATTCATCATGCATGCTAGGATTTTTTGTGTGTGCACACATCATATTACTCACTTCTAATTGTATCAAAAGCAAAGAGTATGCACAATTACATGTAGTGACATGTGGGTGTCCATTTTACTCAATGATATGCTTGAATTTTTAACCCATTCCAATCCTACCATAATTAAATTAAGAGAGACTAGGACACAATAAGGAATACCAATAAATGAAATTAGAGACTTTAGAATGCAACTAAATTGTACCTGAATGTAACGTTAATTATTTTCAGCTTCCTGGTCACCAATGAGCATCAAATCACATTATGAATAATTCCTTGCATTATGATAATTTGGTTGCACCTGCACTAATCCTTTGTAGTAGCACCTTGACTTGCCTATAGATATAATTTTAGAAAGAATTCTACTCTTGCAATTCTTCCCTATATGGATCATCTTTATCCCCCCTATTGATAGTTATTTTTCAAGGCAACAAAATAGAACTCTCCAACTACATCATTTCCTTTCAAAAGAATTCTTGAGTATTTCCAGGTGATTGTTCAACCAGTCTCTACTCAGGTCCATGAAATCCTTGATTTTTCTCCATCGCACAAACCCCTTTTCGTAATAAAATTATAAATCCCACATCTCCATTCCTTGTCCCCTACATACCAATTATTTACATTGGAATACTTTATCATTGCTCCCTCGGTGCAATAGAGATCCACTACTATGGCATGGAGATGATTGGTGTCAATAAAATGTTACAGTTCATCCTTCAATATAAGTCATAGAACTCCTCTCACCTCACATAACTCCTCTCATCTACAAAAATAAGAGTCCTCTCAAATCCCTAGTCTCCATCTAATTCATCCTGAAATAAGTGGATATTTCCATGGGTGACAAAGTGTGCTTGGAGATTTAATAGCAGGAGCTATCACTAAAAAAATAAAAATACAACATAGAATAAGAGTTATCAGCATGAGCAACAACCCTAGCAAGCTACTTCCTAACTAGATAAAGATACTCTTGAATTACCTCTTATAATGAACAAAAGATAACCTCAACTACATATAGAGTCTACCTATGCATGGTAGGAATGAAAAAATTGTCGAAAACAACATCTACAACAATGTTGGTCAATCTCTTCTTCTAGTCAAGGGCATGCCCAACTTTTGAAAAGTATCAAACAGGTCAGGGTCCACCTCATCCAGGCTCTCTTCTTCTTCTACTCTCTATGTTTAGGTTCAAAATAATACCAAAGGTCTTCAAAATTGATGGGTGGGTAAAAGTTATCAAACCATTGAGTTCTTCCATTTTTAATCATTGTTTGTAAGAATTGAATCTAAATTGCAAAAGTCATTCAGGTTCCTTCTTTTTAGCTGAAATTAACCTAAGCTTTGGACAGTTGTAAGGTTTAATGGATCTAAGTATATTCTACATAAAATATGTTAAAATTGGTGACTATGGCCAAAATCCATGTGGGTCATCTTATTTATGGAACCTGATAATTTTCTTGGATCGCTCTCATTGAGAGATGTAGGATTGATCTAAAGATCATCCGCTTCTGATAAGTGTTCATGGAGTTATGAATTTATTTGTGTTATAAGGAAATTCGTCAAGTTCAGCCAGCAACCAAATAAACCCCACATGTGCTCAACGTGTTAGTATAAAAGGAGATGAATTGAGTATCATTTATCACACACACTTCTATCTTGATTTCTCTCTCCACTTGTCTTGCGTTTTAGTGGAAGAGAAATCTAGGAGTGGAAGCCCTAGATGATGGAGGAAAAGAGGCTTCCCTATATGCAAATGGAAGGTAGACCTAGATGTAGATGGAAGGCAGCCCTAGACATAGACTAAAGGGTGCCCTAAATCAAACCTAAAGTCTGGTCTAATCCAACCCTAAACGGTGATCTAATTCTGCCCTAATGCAGTCAAGTTGATAGGCCACAGTGAGGGTTTTTTGTAGGTGACAACATGGTAAGTAAGGGCTATTCCAAGTGCATAATGCTTGGTAGATTAGGCAGAGGAACAAATGTGTGGACATCAGAGTCATAACCGCAATATAAGGGGTCAAAGGAATAGCATGGAGGCTGCCTTAGACAATGTAAACGGGTTGAACGGACAATGTGACCTTAGCTACAATATGAAGCATCTGAAGGGAAAATGTGGCCTTAATAGCAATCAAACAGGGCCTAAGGAAATAGCGTAGGTATGGAGGGTTATCCCCTTGGAGAACCATAGTCTTTAGAAGGCTACCTTGCTGATTTGTATTGAAGATAAGGGTTGTTATGGTGATGCCCTATCCAATGATGCAGTGTAGTAGTGCAGAGTGGTGAAACAACACTTGGAAGCAAGGTTACATGGTGCTACAAACTAGTACATGAAAGTAACTATATAGTTGGGCTACATGGTGCTGGCAAGATGCATGGACAACAAGATACATAGTGTTGCAAAGTCACATAGGACAACAACACGGTATAGCAACTATGTTGGGACATCATTACTAATAGGACAACAAAGGACATAGTGCTGCTAACATGCATGGGACAACAAGGTGACATAGTGCTACTAACATGCATGGGACATCAAGGACATAGTGCTGCTAACATGCATGGGACAACAAGGTGACATAGTGTTGCTAACATATTTGGGACAATAAGGACATAGTGTTACTAACCTCCATGGGACAGCAAGGTGACATAGTGTTGCTAACATGCACGGGACAGCAAGGTGACATGGTACTACTAAGACACATGGGCAACAACCAGATATGCTAAGACATAAGGGTTAACTTCAAGATATGGCAAGGCAGTAGTTGTGACATGGCAGAAGGAGCATGGTACAACAACAAGCATGGACAAAATGGATATCATGGATAGCATGGCTAGCAATGGCAAGCATGGTGTTGCAAGCACATGAGACATGCAATATGACAAGGTTCAACCACGGCACATGGGACAATAGTGCAGCATAAGGTGCAGTAGTCATGAGGTCCAACATTGTGATGATGGGTGCATCATGGTGCAGCATGGTAAGGTGCATCATGATGACGAGATGCAACACAAAGAGCAGTGAAGGAGTCACCTTGGAGAATCAGTTGAAGCAACATGTCTTCAACTGATGTGATGTATCATCTTCCTAGAGATGATCTCTACTCTTATCTAGAAAAGTCAAAGTTTTGACTTCTATTGTAAATGTACTATCTCTCTCGCTCTCTGCTAAAATATTGAAGAACATAAAAGAAGAATTGATCAAGGATTTCCCCACATTGGGGTTTGTCCCTGGCTAGCGCCACAACTTGTGTCCTCTTGTCTTCTACAATTTATGTTTACGTTCTATCTGCAATTTACTTTAATGCTAATGTAATTGCTAATCTAGAAAAGATATTGAGCTAACTATGAAAATTGAAATAAATTGTTCTAACCATAGAACATAGCTAAAATTAACATGGTATCGATGTTAAGGTGAAGACAAAGCCCAAGCAAGAGTGAAAGAGCAATCACCGAAGATAGTTGGGAAAGGAAAAAAGGCTCAATGGATTCCTCATCCCTCTTCAAATTCACCAAGGGTGGAAGGAAAGGCAAATGCCTTACTTACAATAAGTTCAGCCATTATGCGAAGGAGTGTCTGAATGGTAGGAACACATCACTTGATCATAATAACAATCCTTCCAGGGACATCTTCAATGATTAGAGGAATGACAGGTAATGCAGGTCATCAAGGAAATGGCTGACTCTTCAGAGAAAGCAAGGAACCCTAGGTATGAAGAACCAAATGTTGTTTCTGATAAGATAAAGAAGCGTTATCTTGTATTGGCCCTCTCCTTCAGATTCTTTGGGAATTTGGCTTATTTATTATAGTGCTTCAAGGCACTTCATCGGATAGAAGGGTGGTCTCTCGAATTTTGTAAGAGATGGAAACAATCATGGGATTATACTTGGAGCCGATGCCACCTATTTCGGAAAAGGTGTAGGAAATGTAACCCCTCAATTGAATGAGGGTAACTCAATTGATTTACAAAATCTCTTTTATGCACCTTATCGCAAGAAGAAACTGGTGTCCATTTCAACAATGGAAGTCAAAGGTTTCAGGGTGGCATTCATCGATGGAAAGGTATGTGTTTGAAAATAGAATTTTCAAAGATTCTTTTTTTCATTTGTATCAAGTTGCAGGATGGTCCATTGGGGATCATGTCAATTGACATATCTCATCTATAACACCAAAGGTCTACTTATGGGGCCCTACCCGATGTGAGTCAGATGGTGACATGGATGCCTAAATTCAAGAAGAGCATGAAGGTACATGTTTGAGATGTACCGAAGGAAAATCTTACAAGTGGACCATTGCCCTTATGTAGCAGTTCCACAAGTTTGGAACAACCTAAGGAGTTTGAGGTTCATGATCGGGAATCTCATGTATACAGGTGGAAGAAAGCCCTCTATGGATTGAAGAGAAACACCTCGGGCATAGTATGAGAGGATTGATAGCTGTCTGATGAAGATGAGATTCACTAGGAGTGAAACTGATCCAAACCATTGCTTGAAGGTTGTGGATGATAAACCTCTCATACTGGCACCTTCTAAGGATGACCTATTTCTGACAGGTGTAGACCATCTCATTTGCAGAAGTAAGAGGGAGTTGGATTCCGGATGTCGAACGGTAAACTGCAAGCCTGTGACTACCTCAAGGATATTAACTCTTAGAATTTATATGGTAGTGATGCCAGACCAGATTTTGAAAATGCCTTTGAGTTTCATAAACTCATTCACATTGATGTTCTTGGTGAACTTCCATCCGGACATATGTTTTGCAATTAGAATGATGAGCTCATATATGGTTGAGCCTCATTGGATTAGTGCCAAGAATCTTTTGAGATATCTTTGGGGCAAAATCTCTCATGAATTGAGATACACTGCCGGAAATGTGAAGTTGCATGATTATTCGAATGGTGACTAGGCAGGTAGTGTGTAGGATTGCAAGAGCACTTCTAAGTGGTGGATCTCTTTGGATTCTTCTTTGATATCATGGATGAGCAGGAAGTAAAATTCGGTTACTATAAGCATTGATGAGTCCGAATACATAGCTACGAGTATGATCTCGTATGAAGTTCCTTGGTTTTGGAAGCTCTTCAGTGAGTTGTTTGTACACATGATGGATACCACTGTGATCTTTTGTGTCAACCAGGAGGGGATTCGATTATTGAGGTATCTCTTATTCTATGATTGCTCCAACAGATAGACATTAGATTCTACCTTATCAGGTATATGGTAAATTGATGAGCGAGGAGGCTCCATCGCATTGAGACTGATGTACACGTTGGAGACATTCTGTCAAAGCCCTCGGGAAAGGTCAAATTTGTGACTTTCTCGAATGACTTGGAGTCATTGAGAGACCCTCTTATGAGTGTCCTACATGTTGCATGCATTGAACTCTGGGAGCTTCAGGGGGCTTGGGGTACTTACTAGAGCAACACGCGACCATAGGGCAACTCTCTCTCCCCTAATGGTGCGATGTGTACAGGGTGAATGGCTCAGCCTTCCCCTGTGATACCCCGAGGTGACTTAGGGACATGATGAATGGTTCTCCTATTGAGGCATCCGAACCATGTAACCTGGGACTCATGGATAGTACCTCTCATCTGGCCAATGAGTAGGGAAATGGGGTTAGGGACCATAATATTGCTATTGATGGATGCATCGTTGTATCTACTATACTCCCTATGCTAGGATGACCTCCATTGTTCTGGGATCAATGAAACTGATCTGGGATAAGCATGAGTGGTTTGAGACACTCTCTTGTGTATTGATCTGGGATCAATAAAACTGACTTCAAGTCAGTAGAGAATGGTATGAGACATTCTCGATCAATTCTTCTTCTTCATGCTTCAACAAATCAGAGCTCAACAGAGAAGAGTAGAGTAGTGTAGGGCATTGATGGCAGAGATAGTATAGTCAGACATATGGATTAGAGGATGGAGTTCTCCCTACTTGAGAGGGAGTGTTAAAATTGGCAACTAGGGGCAAACTCCATGTGGGTCATATTATTTATGGAAGCTGATATTTTTCTTGGATCGCTCTCATTGAGAGGTGTGGGATTGATGTAAAGATCATCCGATTTCGATAAGTATTCATGGAGTTATGAATTTATTTGTGTTATAAGACAATTTGTCAAGGTCGGCCAATAACCAAATAAACCCCACATGTACTCAACATTTTAGTATAAAAGGAGATGACTTGAGTATCATTTCTCACACACACATCTATCTTGATTTCTCTCTCCTCTTGTCTTGGGTTTTAGTGGAAGATAAATCTAGGAGTGGAAGCCCTAGACATTGGAGGAAAAGAGGTTACCCTAGACGTAGATGGAAGGAAACCCTAGACGTAGATGGAAGGCAACCCTAGATGTAGATGGAAGGTAGCCCTAGACACAGACTAAACGGTTCCCTAACGCAAACCTAGAGGCTTCCCTAAACGCTAGTCTAATCCAACACTAAACACTGATCTAATTCAGCCCTAACGCAGTCAAGTTTATGGGCCGCGATGAGGGTTTGTTGTAGGTGACAACGTGGTGTGTAAGGGTTATTCCAAGTGCATAATGCTGGGCAGATTAGGCTAAGGAACAAATCTATGGACAATGGAGTCATAGCCACAATATAAGGGGTCAAAGGAACAATGTGGAGGATGCCCTAGACAATGTAAAGGGGCTGAAGGGATAGCATGACCTTATCCGCAATATGAAGAAGCTGAAGGGACATCGTGACCTTAATTGCAGCCAAACAAGGCCTAAAGAAATAGCGTAGGTATTATCCCCTTCGAGAACCACAGTATTTAGAAGGTTGCCTTGTTGATTTGTATGGAAGATAAGGGATGTAGGGTGATGCCCTATCTAGTGATGTAGTGCAGTAGTGCAATGTGGTGAAGCAACAGATGTCAACAAGGTTACATGGTGCTGCAAACTAGTACAATAAAGTAAATATACAACTGAGCTACATGGTGCTGGTAAGATGCATGGACAATAGGCTACATAGTGTTGCAAAGTCACATAGGATAGCAGCAAGGTATAGCAACTATGTTGGGACAACAGTACTAATAGGACAACAAAGGACAGAGTGCTTCTAACATGCATGGAACAACAAGGTGACATAGTGTTGCTAACATGCATGGGACAATAAGGACATAGTGTTGATAACATGCATGGGAAAACAAGGTGACATAGTACTGCTAACATGCATGGGACATCAAGGTGACATGGTGCTGCTAAGACACATGGATAGCATCTAGATATCCTAAGACATATGGGACAACTGCAAGGTATGACAAGGCAAAGTGAGGCAACAACTGTGACATGGTAGAAGGAGAATGGTACAATAGAAAGCATGGACCCAATTAAGTTTTTCTAATTTAGATAATTTCTCAAACACAATACAATGTGATCAAATTTAAGAGAGAGTTGGAGAGGGGTGGAGAGAGGGAGTGAGACGGTGAAAAATTTGGAGGATAGAGAAAGAGAAAGAGAGAGTGAGGTGGGGCAGAGGGAGCGAGAGGAATGAAGAGAGATGCGAGAGAGAGAGAGAGAGACATGGAGTTGGAGTGGGAGAGAGAGGGAGAAAAGAACAAAGACATAGAGAGATAGAGGTGGAGAGAGAGAGGAGTGAGAAGGGAGAGATGGAGAGAGAGTGAGGGAGATTGGAGAGGAGGGAAGAGAAATAAGAGGAGATGATAGAGATAGGGAGAGAAGGGGAAGGGAGGGAGATGGAGACATAGAGATGGAGAAGGATGGGGGGGGGAGATAGTGATAGTTTTTGATGGAAGAGAGAGAGAGAAGGATAGTGATTTGGGGGAGAGATAGAGGGAGGCAGGAGATAAGGGATAGAGAGGAAGGAAGATAGAGATGAGGAGAGAGAGATGGAATTGGAGGGCGTAGGAGAGGGAGGGAACAAGAAAAACATAGAGGGAGAAAGGTGGAGAGAGAGATGGGGTGACAAGGGATTCATGGAGAGAGAGGAAGAGAGGAGAGTGGGAGGGAATAGAGAGAAGAATATAGATAGAGAGGGAGAGAAGGGGAAGAGAGGGAGAGAGAGTGTGTGTATGTTTTGGGGGTGATATAGAGAGAAGGAATAACAAAGAGACACAAATACAAATATAGATATTATATAGTGTTATATAACCAACCTAGATCCATATTAATGCTATAACTAACAAGTGCTGAGAGGGATCCAATCTAATTAATGAATTGAGGCTTCTGTGATCCATAATAGTTGTAAGCAGAACTTCGGCGAAAATCACATTAGGAAAGACCTTTGTCGACGCGTTTCGAACCAACTAGTGTGGTTCATCGTCAGGACAAGTTGAAGAAATAGATCCAGCTATGCAATTTAAATAGTATGAGCAGAGACCCCCAACGGCTAATTTTGACTATGGGACCAGAGTTAAAAAGTCAAATTAATAATATAGTTATATTCGATGACCATTCTTTTAAAATATATAAGATTTTTATATAAATAAAATAATTTAATAGGTGTTAATGTTACTAGTTAGTTAAAAGTTTAATAAAAATATAAGTTATAAGAAATATTATAATACAATATACATAGGGTATAGAATAATAGTTAGTGAGAATAAAATAAAAAGGAAAAAATAATAAAAATATAAATGAACCAAGCTAGTAAGGGTAAAAGTTAGTTGAAAAGACAAAATTAATAATAAATCAAAATAAAAGAGGAAAAACAAATAAATAAAAATAAAAATAAAGATAAAATAAAGCTAATAAAGGTACAAGTTAGTTTAAAAATTAAAAAATAAATAAATAAATACATAAATAAAACTAAAACTTAGGAAAAACTCAGAAGGAGGTTAATAAACATTAGTTTAAAAATAAAAATAAAAATAAAAATACATAAAAATAAATAAATAAAAATAATAATAATAATAAAAGAATAAAATAATAAAAATCAAAATATATAAAAGAGAACAGAGCTAAGGTAAAAGATAGTTGAAAAAGGAATAAAAATAATAAATAGATTATTATACTGAAAATAAATAAATAAATAAATAAAATAAAATAAAATAAAATAAAATAAATAAATAAAAAATAAATAATTAAATAATTAAATAAATAAATAAACTAATTAATTAATACACAAAATAATAATAATAATAATAATAATAATAATAATAATAATAATAATAATAAGTATATATAAATAAGGTATATAAATAAAAATAAATAAATAAATAAATAAAAATAAAACAGAGAGAACGACAAAAAATAAAAAGGGGGAGGGACAGGAAAAAGAACAATAGAAACCACAGAGCAAAACGGATCAACCCTAGGAGGAAGGAAGGCTTTAGGGGGAACACAGAAAGCGAGCACAAATGCTAAAAGGGAGGGGGGGGAGGAGAAAGACTAAGACGACAGGGCAGGGATCCAACAGCTACTGATTTTCCATCCGTCATCTCTATTGAGATTATTAGGCCTTCTTTCAATCTCAATAGCTTCCCTGAATTTACGATGATGGAAAGGAGCAACCTTAGCAACAACCTTGGCCTCCTCAATACAAACCTGATGCTTGGTATTTTCCACATGCTCTGCTAATGCTGAAGACATGGTTCTCCATGTCTTAGGTCAGCTGCATGTTCGCTTATCCTCTGATGGATGGAGCATCCTGTTTCCCCGATATAGGGGGTTCCACAAGAGCAAGGGATCAAGTAGACACCCTTCATGTCCATAGGGTCAACAGGATCTTTCACCGATCGGAGGGATTTACGAATGGTGTTGAGGGGCCTAAAGGTAGAGGGGATATCATACTGCTTACGGATCCGAGAAAATTTTTATGTGGTTCCTTGGACATAGGGAAGATGGACCCCTAGTCGGCGCTCCTTCGGTTCTTTATTAATTATCGCATTTTTAGAGGCTTTAAGGAAATCCCTCTGACCTAGGCGCCTACTATAGCCATTCTCCACAAAGACATTAAGGAGATGGGATCTCTGTTTATCAAAGCTCTTATTATCAGAGATCCTCAGGGCATGAGTAGCAAGGGTGTTAAGAACACCCATCTTTTGAGCAGGGAAATGATGGGAATCGGCATGAAGATACTGCTCAGTATGCATTTTCTTTCGGAATACTGAGTGTGAGAGAGAGCCATCCATATTCTTAGAAATAAGAATATCCAGGAAAGGGAGGAAAACATTAACCTCTTTTTCCATGGTGAACTTAATGGAAGAGGACTGGCAGTTGAGGTGATTGAAGAAGCGATCTAGCTCCTCTTGGCCATGGGACCAGATGACATTAGTGTCATCTACATATCTTCTCCAAAGCTTAGGAAGGAGACGAGCCGAGGCTAGAGCTTTGGCTTCAAAATCTTCCATAAAGAGATTGGAGACAATAGGGGAAAGGGGGGAACCCATGGCAACACCACAAGTCTGTTCAAAGAACTCACCCTCGAAACAGAAGAAAGTGGAAGTGAGACAGATCTCAACCAGATACGCGTTATCGGGATCCGTTAGGTGATAGATCACTTCCAGGGCCTCCTTTATAGGGATGCAGGTATAAAGGGAGACCACATCAAAGCTGACAAAGATTTCATCAGGGTCAAGTTTAATATCTTTAATCTCCTTAATGAAGGATGCAGAGTCTTTCACGAAGGACTCAGTGCGGCCAACCAGGGGCTTAAGTTTCAGGGCGAGGAACTTAGCTAGAAGGTAGGTTGGACCACGAATGGTATTGATGATAGGCCTCAGAGGGACCCCTTCTTTGTGAATCTTAGGTAACCCATAGATCCTAGGAGTAAGGGGACTGCTCTCAATGAGTTTGTGGCCTAGAGAGCCCATAGAACTACTGGACTTGATGGCGAGAGCCACAGTCCTAGAAACTTTCTTAAGAGGGTTCTTGGGTAGTTTTTTATAACTGGCACTATTGTGAAGATGATCTAACATCTTCTTACGGTAATCATCCTTGTTAAGGATGACAGTAGCCCCTCCTTTGTCAGCCTTCAGGACGACAATGCCTTGGTTCTGATTTAATGATTTAAGGGCAGATAATTCCTCCTTGCAGAGGTTCTTCTGAGGGGGCTTAGCCTTCCTAAGGACGACAGCACAATCCTGCCTAATAATGTCCTTGATATTGTCCGGAAGATCCCTAATCCCGTATCTCTCAAGGTGAAAACATTTCCTCAAGTTTTGCACTAGGAAAAAACATTTTCACCTAGAGAGATTGGACCTCTCTCGACCCTCGATAGATCCAGCGTTAAGATGGATGTAGGTCGGTTAATATGAAATTAAAGTAGTTTTTATTTGATATTATACTCTAAAAAATTAAAAATTTCCCTTTAAATTAATTTCAAATTAGAACTAGACCCAATTAGATTCAATGAATAGATTTTTAAAAAATACATAAAATAATTTCTTTTATTAAAAAAAAGTATTTTTAAAATTACAAATTGTTAGAGATACATAGTGGAAAGTTGGCTCACCTATACACCATGTGAGGATGAAGAATTGTTTAAGGAAGGATAACCTTTCAACCAATCTTTAGCAACCTTTCAATCCCCTATCACTTGTAAGTATAGATTGTTTGACACAATTAATATGAGTAACATAAAAAATGGATTCATATTATTGTAGTACTTGTTAGGTAGTTTTGTTTTTGTTCTTAGACTGAATTATTCATTCATGTTAGTCATTTTTAGTTGTATTACTTTTTAGCTAGTCGCATATTTTAACTCGCGACTAAATTAGTGATCTATGTTAGTCGTTTTTAGTTCGGTCACCTAAGATTTCTCATTTTTGGTAGTATTCCACATGGAAAAGATGTGGTGACTAACATTTTTAGTCACCTAGTCACTAGTTGCTCATTTTCTACTAGTGTCTTATCAACATTTTCAACAATTTTCACTAACAAACAAAGCTAGAGAAATTGTACGAGAAACGAGGTTGCTACACACCTTATGACGATAATTGCATGTATGAGTTGTTCTATGATTGGAATTTTAGGATTGATTCATTCAATAGAATAATGTAGTTGTAATATACCTTGCTATGTGTGGAACAAAAGCGGACCATTGCATATATACCTCAGAAAGAAAAAATGTTATTTGATGGTAAAAATATTAGGAACTATTCAGCTGCGAAACTGTATGTGGTGTGTGGTCTGAGGGATATTTTAGTTATGACGGAAATCGATTTGAATGCATGTGTCGAATCATATAAAAATAATTGGTATGGATTTTGACCAATCGAGGATGCCTAGTGTACGTCATGGATGTCGACAATTTTGGCATGCGTCAATGGTCCATTCCTAGAATTTCAATTTGGGTCCTTGCTTGATTTGTTTTCATGTATCAAACTTATAACTTATATGGCTTTATAAAATCTCCTATATGTTCTTTAAAATAAATAAATATATTATATCTATATTTAACCTTCATCTCATAGTCATAAAATTTTATTGATAACACCTAAATATTTTGTTTAGGATAACAATTTTTCTTCCCATGCACATTTCTACTTCGTCATCATTCATTGTCTTTGAGTCCCTTTTTCTTTCCAACATTTTTTAACAAGTTGGAGAGATATAACGAGCATCAAATATTGCAGATTAAAGTGCTCTTACGTATGAATATTATTTTCTCTTATGCATTGATTCACAATTATCACATATTTCCTTACTGATATTATCTAACTAAATAATTAGATCGTCGAAGAAGAGTTTTAATACTTACATACAACTATCACCATGCCTTCTTTACAACTACAAAATCATTAGAAATTATAGGAGCAAAACTTCATCGGAATATTTAAATATTTCTTGGGAAAAACTCTGTATAGGCATGTAAACTTATTCTATCCTTCTTTTTTCAATATCTACTGATTTGAATTAGGGTTCTTACTACCTCTGTTTTTAAGTGATCCCTTTGTGCAATTACAAACACCAATATTTACATGGTTTTGAAGCATTATAGGATATTTCACTCTTCATTACAATATCAAACTTTAGCTATTTCAAAATTCATATTCCAAGGTACTCCTCCAATAAATAATTTTAAGATTTAGTTTCAACTTTTATGAATTCTAATGCCTTAGGGAACTAATCTAGAACTCATTCATATCTTAAAGATGTGGGTTGGACCTTAGGCCGCAATATTTTGACTTAGGGCTCCGATACCATTTGTCACATACCTCCTTGACCCAATATTAATAACCACCTATTATGCTCCCATTACTAAATTTACACTTTGATTTAATTTATATTCAATAGTGGTCACATGAATAAGTATTCAATCATTCTCATAAATAAGATAACACATGCAACTATACACTTATCTCGAGAGATTCGAAAACATAAAGAGTGAGGAGTAAACATACAATACATCCCATGCAATTGAATCAGACCAAAGTAACAAAGAATTTCACTTGGAAAATAGAGGAGCACCACCCAACCTAGAATTCACTTCCTCCAGTTCACGCCCGAGCCGAGACTTGTTTCCGTGGATCAACAACCTCTTGTTGATATATTCAATGGATATTTAATACCCTCCTTCATGATATCGTTTCCTTTGGCAACATCCTTATTTTATGGACCTTTTTATCCATTTGCCTAGGCTCTTCTCGGAAAAGCTCGCCTTTCTCCCTTGTGAGGTTTTTCCTCATCAAAGCTTGAATTTACCTCCCACAAGGCCTTTATGTTTTTCTTAAACTTAGCATATTTCTCCAGATAAGTAACTTACTACATATTTATCTCCCAATCCATTAAACTTATCTAGAATTGGATTCTAGAATTCTTATCATGAAATAATTATCCATTCCCATTCATCAATGGGATTTAATTTGAAAATAATATCATATCTTCGTGTCTCATTTTCTAAGAGATTAAATTATCTTAAAAAATTATTTACTTTCGTTGTTACACCTTAGACCTATATTTTCTGTTACAACTCAGTCTTAGCTTAGGTCTCGCAGGATAGTAACAGTGTTACATACAATAGAGGGGTGTTACATATGTGACATCCCCTAGTAATTGCAGATTACTTTATATAGGTGTGTAATAAATGGTGATAGAGATTATTGTAAATAATTAATTGTAAAAGAAATAATTATTTGAGTAAATTATGCACTCATGTGAGACACTCGAGAGAAGATTATAAAATTCTTCATGATTAGAATTTTTAAATATTCTAGATAAGATAAGGGAGGGAGATAAAGTCACTTAGAAATATCTCAATAGCGGAAAAAGGTTGAGTTTTGTTGCCTTTAATGCATCGTGGGTGAGAAAGGGGGGCTTTAAAAGAAAAACCCTAGGAAAGAAATAGGTAAAGCTTACCAAAAGAGGGATGCCACTAAATTAGAAACATTATCATGAAGAAATGGAATTAAATTACCGTGGAGGATATCAACAAGAGGTTGTTGATTCTCTAAGAATTACAATTGAGCTCAGGGTAGAACTGGAGGTAGTTCATGGTTGGGAGGATAGTGTCTGCTGGTGTAGTTTTCCATGCAACCAGATGACATATGGGTAATTTTTAGCTGTCGAGTATATATATAAATTATGTGTATAGTAATGTAACAAAAAATAAACATTTGAGTGATTGGTTTAATATTTTAATGTCAATTTCAACGGAAATGTAGGTTCTCATACTAGTTATTGAATTACAATATTTCTGTTGATTTTAGTACAAAATGCAGAATAAACTACTCATGATGGAGTTAAATGAATATTGTATTTTTATGTAAAAATGATCTTACATAATTGTATTATAGTGTAGTATGACTTTTATATAAAATAAAAACAGTTGGAATGATATGCCATAGACTGCATACGAAGAAAAGAAACTCAACACTAATATGTCAGAGCATCGATTTTGGAAGGAAATGGATAGGTAATTATAAATTGTAAATATAAACATATAAGTTAAAATGCTACAGATCTATGTAGTAACCTTTAGCATGCATACACAAATTTATAGTAAGTGACAGGTAAATATTACCAAGTGGTATGGTCAAAACGCAGCCTCTGTTCTTAAATGAAACATATTTACAATTAAAGAAAAGTTTTACTCATGAGTAAATTGTAAGTGAAATGAGAAACATATATTAATATCCCTCTTATGTATTCAAAGTACTGTTGTTGCTGTCAGAAAAGATTAATTTCATAAAAACAAACTAATACAAGGAGGAAAGAAAAATGAGTTCTATGTCAAACAACACCACTCCAAGCAATTATATTTCCTGGAAACGAGTGAATATAGACTTCCATTCAAGCCGAATGATTCAATCATGAAAATGACTCATCATCTAGGAATTTGGTTAAACAACAGTTACATAAGTGTATAGTAAAACAATATAAGCCTAATGAATAATACCCAAATTGGGAAATTGCAAGAAGATACAATTTACATAATAAATTAACTCTTATGCCTGCAAATCATAATTGGAAATAATAATGCATAGAAGTTCTACCATCCATTCAATAAATAGTATTAAAAGAAACTCAAAAACATGACATCGAAAGCACAACAACGAAAATCATATATCTAATACTTCCATCAGTTAATTAGGCGAGAATATATTAGGAAAGAAAGACCCACCATTCTTAATAATTATAGAAAAAGAGGCATGCATTAACCACTTAAATGAAAGGTATTAAAAGGAAGATACAATATGATGTTATATATTAAAATAAAGAACCATTACAAAGGCATCCCAGTTAGTACTAATACTGATAGACTACTATGGCTAGCCATCTCACTGCTAGTATTGTACTTAACTTGAAAAAATTATATAGCTTACAAATTTGTATTTGGGCTTAGACCCATCGATGAGATAAAAAAAAAATAATTCAGGTATAGACTTCATGGAGAGCATATTTCTGTGAAGACGAACAATTAAAACCAGTCGACAATGGAAGCGTAGGGTTACACAAGTAGTATAATCACACCAAATAACATACAGGAGATGGGTTCAGGCTAAAGCGACCGAATGATGAAAATAAATGAGGGACAGGCCACTCACGTTAACCTAAAAGGTCAAGCAGGAAGATGAGAATAAGGTATGCCACTCGGTCGCAGAAAACTAACATATATAACAACCATTAAACTAATAAAACGTAGTGAACCGTAACTTGGAAATCTCGCAAATGGGTTCTCGGAGTATCCGAGGAAAAATCTAGAGAACCCTATGCATCCCTAAAAGTTCCATTCCTCTAAGAAATTCACCCTATCCATTACGATCTTATAATAATAAGGTAAAGAAGAGATGTTTATTTTTCAACCAAGGGTTCTCTGAACCATACCTGGAGATGGATGGTGCTTCCAAAAAGGGGTTCATGCTCTATCTATCACAGGATTTTGGAGAATCTTGTTCTCACTATGAGTATACATATAATAACCCATAAATCGTGGCAAGCCACCATTTGAGTGAATAACCAATAATTTAAAATCAAGAATAGCTTAACGAGGAATCATGCTAAGAATACCTCGATTACCTAAAGGATTCACCGTAACAGTAAGGGTTTCCCTAGTGTGCCACACATATGCAAAATTGTAGCACCTCTAGAATGCCTAGAGCCTCCTTGAGAAAAAAAACATGGGAAACTTCCATATGCTAGTGCCGAAACAATTTAACCATACAAGGAATATAAAATGTGGTAATTTCAAAGACAAAGTCCTCATACATGTGTGATAATTCCAGATATTCCATGGCGAGAGCTCCAACAACATTGAAGGCTTGGAAGAACTCACAGGGGAGAAGGACCACCACAAGAACATGGAAAGCCAAATGGAGAAATGAGATTGGAAGTTAGGTTTAGAGTGACGAAAGGGAAGGAGATTGAATCTGGACCGTTGATGGAATCGAGACAATCCCAACGATCAACGATCCTAATGAGGAGAGGCCATGTGCACCCATGTGGGTTAGATAATTTGGCATCGAGGTGTTCATCCACCTAAACTTTGGAAGGAACACTAACAGGTGGAGGAAAGTAGATATTAAACAACCATTAAAGATGAGTGATATATATGATAGGGTACATTAATCAATCATTTAGGTGCAGTAAATATATATAAGTTACCATAGTTGCAATTAAATTGGTAACTAAACCAAGAGGTAAATACCTTTACCACCTCTCCCGATAGTGTTAATTATAAAAGAGTTAGGGATACTTTAGGGAGCATTAATAATGTCATAACATAAAATATGATCATAAGACTCATGACATTCTAGCACACAAAACATTATTATGATACAATATAATTTCGAGGGGATCTTGATGTTGAATTGATTATTGGGCCATGTGTGATACATGATGTTGATATACATGGAAAATCAAATTAGGGTACCCTTAATATGAAAAAAAATATCAACGAATCGACATGGACCTTAAATTACGTAGATATTATGAATGTTCACAACAATAATTTTTTTTTTTGGAAAATAGGTATATTAAACAAATGTGTTGATTTACTTAATTCATCCACAACAACCATGGCTGAATAATTCTTCCTTTTTGACTTAGGTAAACCTATGATAAAATCCAATGTGATAATTTCTCATTTCATTCACAAATGGGTAATGGGTGAAGTAAACTTGCTAGATGTTGATGTTCAAAATTCATCTGTTGACACTCCAAACATTTTTCTTGATATTCTTCCACATCCCTCCTCATACAACGCTAAGAATAATTATTTTTAAAATATGTAACTAACTTTTTGTAGCTAGGGCAAGTAGCATAAGGACTTCTATGACATTCATCTAAAGTTAGATTTTTAATTTTTTGCTGGTTCTAGAATAAAATATGTTTCTATAAGTTAGGAAATTATCCCTTATTAATTTCATAATCTAAATATTTGTCATAGTTATTTCTTTGCCTCGTTTGTTTCCATAAAATGAGTATTCTAGGTCCCTCAAGGTCGCTTCTTTAATCTAATATATAAAATCAATGTTTACTTGGCTATATGTAATTTCATATATACAATTCAACCTTCTACTTACGACATTTGCAACTCGATATCCCTTTCCATTTAAATGTTTTATATCAAAGTAAAAAAATTTTAGGAAACTAGTCCACAATGCTTATGAGGCATTAAGGTTGGGTTGTTTAAGTAAACTGGTCAAACTGCTATGACCAATTATTAAGATAAACTTCTTCCCTAATAAATAAATTTTCCATACCTTTTAAGGCATCAACCACAAGTGTTAACTCTAAATCACAAGCATAATAACCATACTCATGCTCCTTCAACTTTCGAGATTCATAGGCCACTACATGACCTCCTTGCATCAAAACACGTCCTACCCCTTCGTGACATGCCTCTGTACAAACAAAAAATTCCTTTTTTGGATCTATTATCCTTAAGATAGGAGCTATAGTCAAAAAATGTTTAATTTGATCAAAACCACTTTGACACTTTTTTTTCCATTTAAAATCTTTCCCCTTTTGCTTCAAAGAATTTACGGGGAAGGATACTCGAGGAAAGACCTCTATAAAATGGTGGCAAAATCTTACTAATCCCATAAAGTATTGAATATCTACAATGTTTTGAGGAACAAGCCATTCCATCATAGTCTTAATCTTTTTAGGCTCTATAACTATTCCCTCTTGGGTGATTACAAGTCCCAAGTATTTAATCTCATCACTATAAAATTCACATTTGCTATACTTAGCATAGAGTTGGTACTCCCTCAAGGTCTACAATATTATTTGAAAAATCTTCTTATGTTATTCCATATTCCTTGAATAACTTAACATGTCATCGATAAAGATTAACACAAATTTGTCAAGATACTGGTGTAATATGAGATTCATAAGGCACATAAACATGGGTGGTAGTAAATACAAAAGGTAAGACTACAAATTCATAGTTCCTGTAATGAGTTCTAAATGCATTTTTACATATGAATTCTTCTCTAATCCATATTTTATGGTACCCCCATCGCATATCAATATTGAAAAACATAATAGCAGCCTTAGCTTGATCAAATAATTAATTGATTCTTAGAAGTGGATATTTATTTTTTACCCTTAACTTATCTATTTGTCGATAATCAATACAAATATGTAGGGTTCCATCCTTCTTTCTAACAAAGCGTATAGGGGCTCCCCATGGAAAAATGCTTATGTGAATTTATTTTTTATCAAGCGGCTCTTGTAGATTAAGATTTAACTCATTTAATTCTAGTATTCTCATATGATAGGATGACTTAGATCTGTGGGTGGCTCCCAAAATTAATTCAATTGTAAAATCAATATCTCATTAAGGAGGTAACCTAGGGATCTTTTTCAGAAACACATCAACAAAATATTAGACATCTGGAAGGTTTTCGAAGGTGGTTCTCTTTTATTTACAATTAGGATATCCTACTTGAACTACATAAATTTGATATCCATTTCTAATTCATTTTTCCAATTGTGAGATTGTGATTAGTCTCAACTTTGAATGTCTTTTTATCCCTTGAAATGTTTGTCTAATACCCTCTTCATTGATGAAACTGACGAGTTTTTTACAATTTAGAAGGTACCAATGTTTTTCCAACAAATCCATACCAATTAAAACGTCATAGGAACCTAAGGGAAACATGTTTAAATTTACTTTTATTGGTTGACCAACTAATTCAATAAGACAATTCTCCAACTTTGTTGTCACTCTTCTTTTTTCCCTAATGGCTAATTGTAGTAGCCACACATTTTTAAACTTGCTAGCTTACAAATGAATAATAGAGCTCAAACTTGCTCCAAAATCTATTAAAATGGACATAACATGACTCCAAATATTACCTTAAAACTAAATCATTGCAGGTTTATATTCAAACTGGTGATCTTCCAGTGTAGCATTGATTTTAGGTAGATTTTTCTCCAACTTTCCCATGATAGATGCTTCTTGTACATTCGTTGTCGACTCTGTTCTCCCATGATAAGGTAGGTTTTTAATATAGTGTGGTTTCCCACAGTCTGAGCATTGTAATGGAGGTTTTTTGGTTGACCAGTTTTAGGTTTACATGAAAATACTAATGGCTTTGAATCATTCTACAATTGACGTTTCTATTGACATTTCCTCATAAATTTACCTTGCTAGTAAATTTACCTCACTAGTTACCTTGTTGGAGGCTTAATTTTTCTAAACTCCCTTTGTAATTTTATCTTTTATCTTTTTGTGCTTTACTTCACAGAAGTGTTTTAATATTCTTAGTCATTCTCATCCTTATCCCATTCCAACCCTTGTGTGTGAATTTTCTTAGGTATATTATTCTCTCTTCATCTATTAGTTAGACTCTTCATTATTCATTCTTGCTCCAGCATTAATCACTCATTCTTAGCCTTTAAGTTGGCCGTTTTTTTCTCAGTTGTTCCACTCTTTCTAGTAGGATAGCCATTCAGGTCTGAGGCTCTCCCCTAATCTAGACCCACATTGTAGGATTGGGTCCTATAAATGGTATCGAACTAGACTGTGTAGGTGGTCTTATAGGTGGTGTAGTCATCACACCAATTCCTCTCTTCATCATTATTTCTATATGAAACAAATACTAAAATTTGTTATTCTGTTGGGTTCCCATGCATAGGCCACAATGTGGTAACATGTCCTTGATATGACCTGTAACATATCTTACTATTGACAATAATTATGCACATAATTTAAAAGTCTTAGCTTTATTGTGAGGTTATATGATGTTTACCCTAGGTGGCGCATGTGATGTCACTTGAACCTTTAGCTTGATGGACCCTTGGGAAAACTTAGTTGGCATTCTATGGTTGGCTCTATCATTGGAGAGGTGTCTCATGTGGAATGTTATCTTAGTGTGTGAAAATCAATGGTTCATTATATTAGGGTTAAAATTTGATGTCCAAGAATATTGAGAATTGGTTGTGGCATATCTAACCCCTCCTCTCGTCATATTGCACAACCCTCATTTGAACTCTCTATCCTGCTCACTGCACTCTGCAACCTATCTTCAAACCCTTAGTCAGGATGCATCATTAATTTAGTTCCATTGATATGAAATACGATCAATGCAGGTAAGGATTCTGATTTTGTATTTCTTAGTATAATGTTGTTCACTTGAAGTTATTTAGGTATCTTCCTAATCTGTGGCATATGTTTTTTCAGCTTCCTAATCTCGCGAGTTGGAAGACAAGGACTAATCCTATAACACTCGATGGAGCCAAACAATTTGGATTATTTTGCATCATACAAAGGTATTGAGAGTTTTAATTTTTTCTTAGAACTGTTTTGGGGTCTAGAAAACCTTTATTTGTATAATGGTCATTTCCTTTACTTCATAATGGTTACCTATTATTGTAGTATGGTGGTATAATTTCTTAGTTCATTGCAAGGCCATAGGTATATGACTCTTCTCTACTCTCGGCATTATGTTATTTGTCTTTTTATCATATTTCTGGTTCCCACCCTTATACATGTTATAATGTTACACTTTATGTTTTTTTCAACATGTTGCAGGTAAGGTTTTACCCACATACCCAACGTTTGACTCACATGGTGCATTTTCGACTCACAAGAATTATTATATTCCTCTACAGGACAAGTCCTAATTATGCATACCTTAATTTGTTTATATATTTTGTTAAATTCATAAGGATTTTCCACTAATAGTGGAACCCTAATACTTTCGGGATGTAGTCGATGTAAAAAATGATTGACCTCAAACGCCGGGGAACTCTCGTCAAGGGTTTGGCTTGGGAAACCAAGGAAGTTTGGAATTTTTCCACACGATTAATTTGTACTTCTTAAGTGTTTAATTAATACAACCAAATTTTTTTTAATAACAACCATCACACACTTAGGTTAATGTTGCAAGGGTGTTTGTCAATATTGTCAAGACAGTGTATAATGTATTATCTTTCCAAATTGATATTTCGAACCAACTTTTAGTATGTAACTTTGGGAAACTATAAGTTTAACGAACTAATACTAGTTTAATTTTTATCATTTTGTTGGAGAAATTTGTTTTTAGTTATGGGTTTATTAACTTAGCCCTAGTCATCTTGGTTATACTTTCATTAATTTTTTTAATTATCAAATGACCTAATTTTTTTTGTAACTTTACTAATTTCTTCCTATTTAGGGAATATTTTTTTTTGGGTTGTAAATGGTTATACTTTTGTTATGACTTACATTGAAATTATATCATTAGTTACAAATTTTCCTATACAACTTATGGATCTATTTGTCAATCATTCTTGCATTGCTACCTTATATATATTTATGAAACCATTAATTGTGCTTTTCCTTTGCAAACAAACATAACTATAGATCTTTTCCTTTCTTTTAATAGTGTTAGATTGGTCTGGAGTAACTTGTGTAGTCTTGTACTTTAGGCTTTCCTTCCCTCTCGAGACTCTTACTTTAGGTTCATAATTGTTTCTAGGTTGTTGGTATTTTCCAACTTGGCCCGGAAACTAATCTAACTCGCCACATGGAAATAATCATTTCACAAAATATTAATTATTCCCTAGTAACGTATACATTAGATCATAACATACCAACATTAATTGTTCCATTAGTCCTACATACATTAGATCATGAGAGACTAATACTAATTATTCCATTAGTCATATATGCATTAGCTTATAAAAGGCTTATTGGGTATGTGTTATATTCTTTCTACCACTTTCTCCAAGATGGGACAAGCCTATTGGGAGGACACAAGGAATGGAGAGGGACCAAAATATAGTGGGTGGACCTATCCATGGTTTTTTGCATGGGTTTTGCACATGTTTTTTGGCATGATCGTTTTTCTTCCATGGTATTTTATATAGTGGTGAAGGAAAATATGTTTATGTTATAATACATGGTTACGAATTTGGGTTTATGGATGCTCTGACATATATATATTTATTGTAACATTCAAATGAATATAATGAAAAATCATTCTAGTAGTCTCAGCTTTGGGATCCAAGGGAAAATCTATGTGTATATTTGTTTTATATTCTCGGCATTGTATTTTTTTCTGTTTTAATAATTTGTTTGTAGGTAATTTTTGTATAGGGTTCAAACCTACAATAACTTTACCAATTATGAAACAACCATGCCATAGAACCTACATAAAATAATATACAACTCAAAGAAACCAAAATAGAACATGGATGTGACACTTATCTCTTAATCCAATTTACATTCCTATGGAAAACGATAGGGGAAGAAGATTACTCCACCCAATCAATGAGAATGGTAATCACTACCAAAACTCCCCCCAATCCAGTTTCACTTCTAGAGCCCTTTTTTGATAGGGACAACACTAGGTCCATCCTAGGGTCTTATAGACCTTACAGGTCTAACTAGAAATTTCGCTTGAACCTTTAGCTTGATGAACCTTCAGGAAACCTTAGCTTGGATTTTATGGCTTGCTCTGTCATCAGAGAGGTGTCTCATGTGGAATACTATCTTGGTGTGTGAAAATCAATGGTTCATCATATTAGGGTTGAAATTTGATGTCCAAGAATGTTGAGAATTGGTTGTGGTGTATCGACCCCCTCCTCCTGTCATATTGCACAACCCTCATTTGAACGCTCTAGCCTGTTGGCTGCACTCTACAAATTATCTTCAAACCCTTAGTCAGGATGCATCATTAATTTAGTTCCATTGATGTGACATACCATCAATGCACGTAATCATTTTGATTTGTTATTTCCTAGTACAGTGTTGTTCACTTGAAGTTGTTTATGTATCTTCCTAATTTGTGGCATATTTGTTTTCAGTTTCCTAATCCTACGATTTGGAAGACTCGGACTAATCCTATAACACTCGATGGAGACGAAGAATTCACATTATTTTAAATTGTACAAAGGTATTGAGAGTTTTCACTTTTCCTCAGAATTGTTCCTAGGGCTAGAAAGCTTTTGTTTGTATAATTATCATTTCCTTTACTTCATAATGGTTACTTATTATTGTAGTATGGTGTTATAATTTCTTAGTTCCTTACAAGACCACATGTATATGATTTTTCTCTACTCTCATGATTATGTTATTTGTCTTTTTATCATATTTATGGTTCCCACACTTATGCAGGTTATAATGTTACCCTTTCTATTGTTTATAACTCGTTACAAGTAAGGTTTGACCCACATACCCAACGTTTGACTGAGATGGTGCATTTTAGACTCACAGGAATTATTGTCTTCCTCTACACGCCAAGTTCTAACTATGCTTTCCCTCATTTGTTTAGAGATTTTGTTGAATTCATAAGGGTTTTCCACTCATAGTTGAACCTTAATACTTTCATGTTGTAGTCAATGCAGAAAATGATGGACCTCAAACCCGAGGGAACTCTCGTCAAGGGTTTGCCTTGCGAAACCAAGGAAGTTTGGTATCTTTTCACATGATTAATTTGTAGTTCTTAAGTGTTTAATTAATACAATCAAAATTTTTCTAATAACAACCATTACAGAGCTAAGTTAATGTTGCAAGGGCGTTTGTCAATATTGTTGAGGTAGTGTATAATGTATTATTTTTCCAAAATGATATTTCATGTGTATATATAACTTGTGTTTCTCTCACATTCAAATACTCGAACCAACTTTTACTATGTAATTTTGGCAAACTATAAGTTTAATGAATTGATATTCATTTAATTTTTATCACTCTGTTCAAGAAATTTGTTTTCAATTATGGGTTTATTAACTTAGCCCTCGTCACATTGTTTTTACTTTCATTAATTTTTTTAATTATCGAATGTTCTAATTTTTTTGTAAATTTACTAATTTCTTGTTATTTAGCCAATATTTTTTTAGGTTATAAATGGTTTTTCTTTTCTTGTGACTTACAATGAAATTATATCATTAGTTACAAATTTTACTATACAACTTATGGATCTATTTGTCAACCATTCTTGCATTTCTACCTTATATATATTTATGCAACCATAAATTGTGCTTTTCCTTGGCAAATAGGCAATAGTGTTAAATTGGTATGGAGTAACTTTTGTAGTATTGTACTTTAGGCCTTTCTTCCCTCTCGAGACTCTTGCTTTAGGTTCATAATTGTTTCTAGGTTGCTGGTATTTTCCAACTTGGCCCGGAAGCTAATCTAACTCACCAAATGGAAATAATCATTTCACAAGCTAATATTAATTATGCGCTAGTATTGTATACATTAGATCACAAAATACCAACATTAATTGTTCCATTAGTCCTACATACATTAGATCATGAGAGACTGATACTAATTATTCCATTAGTCATATATGCATTAGTTCATAAAAGACTTGTTGAGTATGTGTTATATTCTTTCCACAACTAGATCGAGGATGAGACAGACCTATTGGGAGGACAAAACGGTTGGGGCAGACTGAAAGACAGTGGGTGGACCTACCGATGGTTTTTTGCATGGTTTTTGTACATGTTTTTGGGCATGATGGTTTTTTTCCCATGGTATTTTATAGACCGGTGAAGGAAACTAAGTTTATGTTCTAATCGAGGGTTACAGGTTTGGGTTTATGAATGCTTTCACATGTCTATATGTATTGTAACAGTCAAACGAGAATAATGAAAAATCAATATGGTAGTCATGGTTTTTGGATCCAAGGGAAGATCTCTGTGTATATTTGTTTTATATTCTTGCCATAGTATACTTTTCTGTTTTAAGAATTTGTTTGTAGGTAATTTTTGTATAGGGTTAAAACATACAATAAATTTACACATTATGAAATAACCATGCCATAGAATTGAGGCGAGAGCATTCAACTCAGAAGAATCATTGTATTTTAGCAGACATAGGGGGGTCTTGTGTTTTAAGGAAGTTGGTTTCCTAAGTGTTGAATTAATGTAATTACTTAGGTTTTGAGTGATTTTAATGAAAATAGGAATTAATTAAGTATTGTGAAGCATATTGTAAATGTTCTCGAATGTAGGAGAACATGATAGAATCAAGATAGTTGAGAGACTTTAGGATTTGAGAATTAATTGTAAAACTTAGATTAGGCGTTAGTTCATGATTTATAGGATTGAGAGGATTCTTAGGTTTTAGTTGAAATTATTAAGGCTCTGAACCAGAAATTGGTTATAGACTCATTTTTGTATAAATGTAATCCAAAAAGGCATAAAAAGATTTTGTCAAGTCAAGTTAGTAGATAGAGGTTGTGAGTTAGATTGTGAAACAGAGGCCACAGATATTGTCAGGAAAATTGTGAAACAGAGGCCATTGATATTGGAAAGCAGGCCTAAGAGAAGAAACTATGTAAATACCTGTTTATTAATACAAACAACTCGATTATGAGTTTATGTGTGTGTATGAAGTAATTTAGTTATAATCTGTGTCTGAACTAGAGAAAGTTCTATGTAACAGAAGTTGCATGTGCAGAATGAGAGGAGAAATACAAAGAAGAGTAACAAAGAGGTGTTACGGCTTTGTACACACCGACAGTATAGGAGGAAGCCTTTAATGTTACAGTGAAGGTGAAGGAAGCATAAAGGTGTGAGTGGAGTTAAGCTCGGGAGGAATTTGTGATGAAGAACAACTAAAGACCAGAACCCTGGAAGAAACCTACAACCATAGGAACACTAAGAAATGGCTTAAATGTGAAGTAGGCAAAAAAGAACGAGAAGTGTCATATCTTTTAGATCGACGGATATGAATGGCGAAGGAATAGACAACGGGGATACGAGAGCACAGAAATTCTTGATCGGGTTTGGAGACTCGACACTCAATCACAACCGTCGATCTAAATTTCAAATGCTTATGTTGAAGTCAACTACAGAGGTTGAGCTGTTTGGTAATCCGCGTGCTAGTTGAAGGGCCATAGACTATAGGATTTGATGGCCTCCATTATCCAAAGGATATTGGGCCATAAAGAGATCAATCTTTAACTTTAAAGTCGGACCTGAACATTTATAGATTAAGCATATATAATCCTTATCGGCTCCGTAAGGGTGGTGAAGTGTCACACAAGTTTCTCATGTGGTAATGTTATTGATCGTTAGATCAAGCGTGCCTTGATAAAATAGTGGAGGATGGCAATTGGATTTGTTGATCGGGTGGATCAACGACCGTCACATTGAATGATAAGTTCAACAACGTAGAGTGGAGTGCCTGGGTCAAAAGGTTAAGTCAATGTGGGACGAATGTTGTTCAGTTGTTGTTCAATTGTTGTTCAATTGATGTTCAGTTGCTGTTCAATTGCTGCGCAGACCTGAGAAGTTTACCGACGCGAGTTAAAGTTATTTGAGTTCTAGAGGATGAGTGGAGATCACGCGACAATTGTTGATCTGATGGAATGAAATTGATGGTGGAGATTGAACCAATAAATGTGGGCCTCAGAGAATGTGTTAAGGCTGTGGAAAAAGTTGAAAGATAAGGTTAATGCGGTTTATGTATATTTTTATTATATGAGGTTATTATAGAAATAAAGCAGATTAAGGGCAATTAACCATGGTATAATTATTGTTGAGTAAATCCGAGACCAAAGTAAGAGGGTATGGTTAATATGCACAGGTTTAAGAATTAACCAAATTTTATGAGGGTTGAATAAGATTCTGCTGGAGAGGTTTATTAAGGTTTAGATTATTGAATAGTCTTTGAATCATTTCCGCATGAGATTTTATTAAGGGGCCTTAAACCGTAATTAATGAAGGGTTGACTAGGCAGGGAGATTGAAATTCCTGGGATGAATGAGATTATGCATTTTATATGCATACCGTGGGTATTGTCGGCTTAGCCCGACATCATTTTGGTATTAGAGCATAATTGTGGTTGAAACATTTGGTATTGGAATAGCACAAAGAAATCCTGTGTGAAAATTTCTTTGAGAAAATTTAGAACAGAGTTATGTGTTAAGATGTGTATGCAGGCAAGAGGAGATCAGATTCTAATCTGACAAATAGTAGGAACACAGGGATAAAGTGTAGTAGAACTTGTAGATGCAAGGAAGTACAGGACAATCCATTCAAAGTATAGGTAGCAGCATAAGAAGGTGAGAAGATTGCAGCAACCCAGAGCAAGGAGTGCTCAATTGGTTCGAGAGGAAAGAACCAGAGAAATGCTAAAAGACTGAGCTCAGAGGAGAGAAGCTTAGTGAGGCATATGTAGCAAGAAGAAAACTTGTTACTATAGAGGTATTGTTGTAGCTCACAAAGGAAATTCCTCAAAGGATGTGGGTAGAATTGCTAAGGGATAAAATAAGCTGCTAAAAGTTTATGAATGAAAGCAGAATGTGGAAAAACCTTGAGGAATTTCAACAAAGATTGGATAAAGAGGACAATGGTGTTCTTAGAAGATGTAGATGAGTTGAAGCCTAGAAGGAGGAGAGAAAAGTTCTCAAAAGAGGTTCCAGAGACAAAGAACCAAGTGCTTGCCAAAATACCAAGTACAGAGGAAAGCTTGGTGAGGTAAGTGGCGGCGGGGAGAACTTGCTGATGCAAAGACTTTAATGTAGCTCATAATGAATGAGTGAGAAACTCATAGAGATGACTATTGATAGTCATAGTGGAGGTTCTAAGGAAGACCACAACAGAAGAAAAGTGAAGAAAGAGAATGCCAAGGAAAATGGCAAGATAATGAGTCAAGAGGAAATTGACAAAGAGGTTGTTGAGATGAAAGAACAACTCAATGTATTAATGATGATACTTGAAGAAAGACAAAGACTAGGTTGGGTCTTGAAGAAGAAGCCAGTGAAGTGCCATAAGTTACAAAGAAGGCTATGACAGAAGCAAGTAAAGTGGTTGATGGAAAAACTTAGACAATCTGAGTTGGAAATGAAAGTGTCTGTTTGTGAACCAGAGCAGGGTGAAGTTCTGGGTGAGGATGAAGAATTGAAGACTGAAACTTCAAGTGAGACCAAAGGGTCACATGATTTTAAATCTGACAATTTGTGTTTGTTTGTAGGTGAAAGATGTGAAGAAGGACAATTTGCTGATATTGACATAAAGGAAGAAGACAGGTAGAATCTAAATTATGTTCTGAAAGAATAAGTAGAGAAGGATATCAAGCAATCAAGTGAAGGACTTGATGAGATTGAAGAGAAGACCATTGAAATATTTTTGCATCATGTAAAGGACTTGGAACAGTAGGAGGACTTGGTGATTGAATCATCAAATGAGATCATGAGGTCTTGTGGTTTTACAACTGACAAGTTGTGTGTGAATGCAGGTATTGCAGAAGACAAACCATCTTATGGAACTGTCTTGAATGAAGCTGAAATTTTCCAAGCAAAGTATGATGATGATTGTCTTTCAAATGAAGATCAAGTTGATTTATTACAGCAGAAGGAGTTCATAAATTCCTTGCTTAGTAGAAGAAATAGCTTGAGTAGAGATGAGACAGTTATGTCTTGTGATAAGGAATTTGCTATGGATGAGGAAAAAGAGGAATTGATTTTCTTAAATGGCCAAAGGGAGAGCGATGGATAGACATCTAAAACTATCAAAGATATGGAGGATTAGACTGAAGAAGTAGTGTCAACAAGAAGATATACTTGTGACAAAGAATAAGATAGTGGGGATTGTATAGAGCTTTTAGGAGAAATTCCAAGTGAGATGGCAAATGTATGACATGAGTTTAGTCTTTTGGAGAAAAGGCTAGAAAACCAAAAAGTAAGTGTTCAGGGTGTAAAATTAGAAATGATTGAGAATGAAGAAGTTCACTACAGTGGAAATGGACAGGAAGACATCATTGAAACAGATGGTGTGGAGGAGAGACTAGCTAACAGTCTCGTGAATTCTGTTGAGAATTCAAATCAACATACTAATGTGCTAACAAAGGAGGAAGAATCAGAGCAGCATACTGAAGTGTTTCCAAAGGAAGAAGAGGCAGTGAGGCCTTATATTTTTTATTTTGATAATTGTTTTGTGAGTGCAGGTCTAGTTGCAAATTCTGGAGAAAATTTGGCACAGATGAGCAGCCAAATAAAAATGAAAGAGGAAGATTATGTGGAAGTATTTAGTGCATGGAATAGAGATGTTCAATTGCTGGAGAGAATGTTGGACAGTCAAGATTCAATACAAAAAGAGATGATCATGAAAGAGGGTAAGGATGAAAGGGAGGCAGAGCAAGTGAAAATAAATGAAGAAAACGTAAGCATAGGAAAAAGAGTAAGTGATAGAATTTGACAACTTCAAAGAGAAGAACAATAGTTTGAAGAGTTAGTAGACAACATCAACAACCTGAAACAAAGAGAAAGAGGTAAGAGTAAGTGGAAGAGTATGGACCAGCCCAAGGATGTGTTGGAAATGGAGATTGAAGAATTATGGCAATTGATGATGAAACAATCCATATGGAGAAGAATGAAAGTAAGAAGGATGATCAATCAGAACTTGAACTTGATTAACAAGGAGAAGAAGATGAAATAGAAGACAACAGAAATACAACAATAGCAAAGGTGCAGAGCATTCAGATAACTACAATCTAAAGTTTGGGACCTTGGATGTTTTATATCAACATATGAAGGCACATGATTAGGAGATCATGAATGTTTTCTACTTTGGGAGTCTGATGCAGGAGCATTCAGCTCAGAAGAGTCATTGTATTTTAGTAGACATGGGGGGGGGGTTGTTTTAAGGAAGTTGGTTTCCTAAGTGTTGAATTAATGTAATTACTTAGGTTTTGAGTGATTTTAATGAAAATAGGAATTAATTAAGTATTGTGAAACATATTGTAAATGTTATCAAATGTAGGAGAACATGATAGAATCAGAATAATTGAGAGATTTTAGGATTTGAGAATTAATTGTAAAACTTAGATTAGGAGTTAGTTCATGATTTATAGGATTGAGAGTATTCTTAGGTTTTAGTTAAAATTATGAAGGATCTGAACTGGAAATTGGTTATAGACTCCTTTTTCTATAAATGTAAGACAAGAAGGCATAAAAAGAGTTAGTCAAGTCAAGTTAGTAGTTATAGGTTGTGAGTTAGAGGTTTGATTGTAAGCCTATGGGCAAATTGTGAAACAGAGGCCATTGATATTGGAAATCAGGACTAAGAGAAGAAACTGTGTAAATACCTGTTTATTAATACAAACAACTCGACTCTAAGTTTATGTGTGTGTATGGAGTAATTTAGTTATAATCTGTGTGTGAACTAGAGTAAGTTTTATATTACAGAAGTTGCATGTGCAGAATCAAAGGCAAAATACATAGAAGAGTAACAGAGACGTGCTACGGATTTGTACACACCGACAATACAACACGAAGCCTTTAATGTTACAGTGAAGGTGAAGGAAGCATAAATGCACGAGTGGAGCTAATCTCAGGAGGAAGTTGTGATGCAGAACAACTAAAGACTAGAACCCTGGAAGAAACCTGGAACCATAGGAACACTAAGAAATGGCCTAAACATGAAGTAGGTAGAAAAGAACGAGAACCATCAAATATTTTAGATCGATGGATATGAATGGCAAAGGAATAGACCATGGGGATAGGAGAGGGGGAAATTCTTGATCGTGGTTGGAGACCTGCACTCAATCACAATCATCGATCTAAATTTAAAATGCTTATGTTGAAGTCAACTACAGAGGTTGAGTTGTTTCGTAATCTGCGTGCTAGTTGAAGGACTCCAAACTGTAGGATTTGATGGCCTCCATTATCCAACGGATATCGAGCCATAAAGAGATCAGACTTTAACTTCAAAGTCAAACCCAAACATTTATAGATTAAGGATATATAATCCTTATCGACTCCGTAAGGGTGGTTAAGTGTCGCAAAAGTTTCTCGTGCGATAACATTATTAACCGTTAGATCAAGTGTGCCTTAATCAAACGGTGGAGGATGGAAATTGGGTTTGTTGATCAGGTGGATCAATGACTGTCAGATTGAATGATAAGATCAACGGCGTAGAGTGGAGTGCCTGTGCAAAAAGGGGAAGTCAACATGGGACGGATGTTGTTCAGTTGTTTTTCAATTGTTGTTCAATTTTTGTTCAGTTGTTGTTCAATTGCTGAGCGGACCCGAGAAGTTTATCAAGGTGAGTTAAAGTTATTTGAGTTCTAGAGGAAGAGTGGATATGATGCGACAACCATTGATCTAATGGAATGAAATCGATGGTGGAGATTGAACCAAAAAAGGTGGGCCTCAGAAAATGTGTTAAGGTCATGGAAAAAGTGGAAAGGTAAGGTTAATGCAGTTTATGTATATTTCTATTATATGAGGCTATTATAGAAATAAAGTAGATTAAGGGCAATTAACCATGGTATGATTAGTGTTGAGTAAATCCGAGACCAGAGTAAGAGGGTATGGTTAATATGCACAAGTTTAAGAATTAACCAAAGTTTATGAGGGTTGAATAAGATTCCATAGGAGAGGTTAATTAAGGTTTAGACTATTGAATAGTCTTTGAATCATTTCTGCATGAGATTTCATTAAGGGGCCTTAAACTATAATTAATGAAGGGTTGACTAGGAAGGGAGATTGAAATTCCTGGGATGAATGAGATTATGCATTTTATATGCATACTATGGGTATTGCCGGCTTAGCCCGTCATCAAGAATCTACATAATTAATATAGAACTAGAAGGAAACAAAATAGAAAAGGATTGTGACACTGATCTCTTAATTCAATTTAGCTTCCTGGGGAAATCCATAGGGGAAGAATATTACTCCACCCAACCAATGAGAATGGTAATCACTACAAGAACTCCCCCGGATCCAGTTTCACTTCTAGAGCCCTGTTTTGATAGGGACAACACAAGTTCTAGCCTAGGGTCTTATAGACCTTACGGGTCGAACTAGGAATTTCACTAGCCAACCACCTCTAGAGTTCATTTTTCTGGTAGTTTCCTACCTCACTTGGTAGAATCCTTCCTAAGGTTCCAACTTCCAATTTTTCTATCTTACGTCTCCTCCAACCAAACTCCAAGTCACTAGGTAGATCAAACTCTTTCGCTGACACTCACTTGACTTCTTTTTTCCCAACAAAGATGATTTATCTCTACGGAGAGGAATAACTATTTCTAGTTGTCTTGTAAGTGAAACTCTCATTTAATATATTTTCCC
This sequence comes from Pinus tabuliformis, assembly GCA_031772625.1. Lineage (NCBI taxonomy): Eukaryota > Viridiplantae > Streptophyta > Pinopsida > Pinales > Pinaceae > Pinus > Pinus tabuliformis. The sequence goes on from CM062817.1 coordinate 1,147,215,023, forward strand.
TCGGTAAGCTCCATGGGTGGCCATAACGAATTTATTAATCAAATTTAAAATAAAATAAATATTCATGTTTATTACAGTTTTCTAAGTCATTCAATAAAAGGAAATTAAAATATTTACAATCTACTGAAGAGTGTATATATATATATATATATCTATATATATATATATATATATATATATATATATATATATATATATATATATATATATATATATATATATATAATATATTATAAATTATATTACAAAAAATATATATTTGTCTTATTTAAAAAAACAACCTATCTCAAGCCTTAAGTCCTGATGATGGATCCCATTTGGGATTTGAAACGTTGGAATAAAAATGTTCATACTGTCACTGATTCAAAAAAGATGCAAACCACAGATTTCTTAAATCCAATATCTCAATATAATTAAACTACAATTAATTATTATAATATTTTATATTTTTTTAATTCTAATATATATTATAAATTATATTTCAAAATAAACACCTTTTATGTAATTAAAAATATTGTCTACCTAAATACAATTAAATATTATAATATTTTATATATTTCTATTTTAATATTATAATTTGTTTCTTAATATAAAGCTCATTTATCTTTGAAAAATCAATATATTTTTATTTTAACTATTTTATGTCAACTACACATAGAATGATTCACATATCATGTAAGATCAATTATATTCTTTTTAAATGTTATTTGATCGGTACTAAATAAAAAATTACATATATTTTCAATATTAAAAAGTACATTACTTTTTTCCTTTACTTTCAGTTGTTTTATTTTTATTTCTATATAAAGTAGATGTATAATCAAAGTGGAAGTTAAATTATTTTATGAATGACCAATATTAATATTTTTTTGTTATTATCATTTTTACATCGAATGTGTTCAGTTTTTTAAAATGGTCACGCTAGACATTGTCTACCTTTTTCATCTCCTTTTGACATTTGTCTGTCTATTATTTTTCCCATTAAGTGACATATGTCCTTGTTGTATTTTTCCCATTAAGTGACATCTTTTTGCTAAGGATAACCTAGGCTACTTAAATATTATTTCCATTTCCTCACACTTTGATCCTCCAAATCTTACATGGTATATTCAAAGCTTACTTATTTGCTACATTATTGCAAGATTACTTATTCCAAACATGTTATTCCTTCACAGTCACTCAACGTTTATAGAGAACCTCTTCTGAGACCTCGGAAGGTAAAGGATTTACCTCTCACTGTTGTTCTACTCATATCTTTGTGTTTTTTTTTTCTTTTGAATGTTAGCTTCTCTTATCTTACCACCCACCTTTGGTGCTAAGAGAGAGATAATCTTCATTGTTTTAGGTAAGAAGTTATGTTATCTTCTATGTGGTGTTTTAATGTTTGATCTTGAACCCATTTTAATTTATTCTTCTTATTTTCTTTTGGTTGTTTACAAGTATAGATTTGTGTTCCGCTTCTTCCCATATGGATCTCATTTTTTGGTTTACTAGGTTCTACCTTTATTGTAATTTTACCTTAAAGAGTATGCTGGAAGAAGGCCTAAATCTTGCAAGCAATGGGCCAATTTCCTCAGTTTATCCTTCGTAAAATTATCTTACTTGAGATTTCTTTCAGGGAGTATTGTTGGTGAAGAATATGAAGAATATTTTCTTCATATTTAGGGGAAGGTACTGCACATTTTCTTTTATTCTTAGTCTTGCTTGTTTCTTTGCACCTTATATAATTTCATACAATAGCATGTAGTATTCTGGAGTTTTTGTTATTAGCCTGGTTAGGTCAAGGTTTTATATTTAGCAACAATGAGTAATGTTATAGAAAATGAAGATATTCAATATGGAAATTTGTGTGAAAATCAAGGATCTCAAAAAGCGAGAAGTTGCTTGAATAACTATGGGGGGAAATGGGCATAGGGAATAGGTTCCCAAAGGCAAACATACAGGAAAGTTTTATTGTAATCCAATTCCAAACCATTTTTCCAATAAAAACCCTAACTCAAATACCAAACCTAACTTCATATCCAAATCCAATGCTCACCAAAACTCTATGAATCCCATTCGCAATTTCAATTCCAATCGCAATGCTAGTCAAGTGCCTTGGGTTGAAGTAAATGGATATGAGATTCATTATGGATACCGACAAGTGGGTTTAGGTTTTCGGGTTGATGTTCATATGGAGAGCCTGCAATTGTCAGACAACCTAGTGTTACAGGTATATATGGGCACATCACTCCTGACGATCAGATCAATACAATTAGGGCTCATCAAACCCTAATTTAGTTGCTACATGCCCTAGACAAGTCATCAAATTGAATGCTTTCATCCATGAAAGTTATTTAGCTTGAAACCCTGCTAAAAGGCCTCCTTGGGACACTAGCGCAACCTTGGTTAGGGGAAACTGCGCTTCTGAGCAGGTAGGCCCATTCAGAGATCCACTGCATTGCACTTAGGCCCTCTTTGACTTGCACTAGGTGAGAATGAACGAAATTGACATAGGATTCTTGGAATATTCCTTGATTCTAGAGCATTCTAGAAGGATAAACAACTCTTATCCCATCATATGCGCTCGACTTTGGATAGGCTATGGATCAATTAACCCTCTATCCTCTCATCCATTTCTCCAGGGAAACTAACTGCAATTATGGAAAACCATTCAATGCCCAATTTATGACAAAACCACTTGCGTTTTCCTATAAATTGACTACTCATCATAGTGAACAGGAGGCTGGAATTTGAATATTGTAATGAAATATTGTTGGTTTGAGACTTGAAATCATTGTCAAGTAATGTTATGCTACTAGATTGATGTGCCATTGGTTTGATGAGGGTTTGGACTACGTTAGATGAGTGACATGGGATCGAACCACATTAGGTGTAACTTCTCCTTCTACAATCAATAAATTTGTTTTTTCTTTTTCCCATATTCTTGTCTATATCTATGATGAATGCATGTCCAAATGTTGTTGATTCCATTTGTTTATAGTAGATAGATCATATGATTTGATTGTTGTCATCATCTGTTTATGTTGGTAGGTACCAATTGAGTGAATTCAGTTTGAGCAGGAGCGATGGGAGAAATTCAAAGGAGATCAAAGGAAGCAAAGGATCACAAGTAGGTTCCTTTATCTTATCTATCTATTGTAGGAAAAGGTTAAACAACTTTCCTTTTGTTGTTCTAAGTGTAACTACCCACTCAGAGAAGATGTACTTATCTATAGGTATAAATTCCATATAACAAATTGGCGACCATACTGGGGAACAACCATCATTCCTGGTAGTTTACCCTTATCATATTACATCCTAGTAGACTTTACCTGACTTCATTGATCTCTTTTCAATCATCTTGAAGCTTTTTTGGTCAAAAAGTGTGCTTAAATGTCTCCTGATTGGGCTCTCTGGCATTAGCACAGTGTTGGTCTTGACATAGCGCGCTACATAGAAGCCTTAGCTTAGAGACAATGCTCTGCAGTGTACTTTCTCCCACTCAAGGCTACGCTGATCTGTGTCAAGCCAAAAAACCCATATTTTGCTTGGCTTTTTCAAAATTTTCTACTGATTTGTTCGATGAAAGATCAATGTTTTCTATGGTTCTGAAATCAATTTGCATTTCTTCTCCTAGCCCTACTTTGACCTTGATTATTTAGTGTTTCTTAAGAGATATCTTTATCATTATCAATTCATTGTCAAAGTTAGCTTACATCTATTAGTATTTTCTAAAAAAGAATTGTCGTAAAGTCTTTATTTCTTTGAAAATAAATAGTCGTAAAGTTTTCGTTTCTTATGAAAAGCATTGATTGATCATTTGTGAATTTAGTTTATTTATGTTCATATAAACATTAAATGAATGATAAGAAAAAAATGCATTATGCATTTAGAAGCTTATGTGTTCTTGTAGGAATGGTATAGGGAAAATTGCATTAGATGTGCTCTATTCTCTTTGTTTAAAGATTATGATTGCTCTATCCCTTTTAGTTACAGTTTTCATTGTTTAAATCAAATGAAAAGAATGTTTCTCATTTTAGTTGCATTCTAGGAGTTTCAGAAACATCACACGGTGAACCTGAAAGGAAAATTTTTAAAAAAGATCAACTAAAATTTATCTCAATTAACCTAATGGAGCATTGTAACTTAACATATAACATTTAGAGGTCTAGGCTAGAGGCATGTTCCAACATCGTTAAACATAGAAGCTGTCGCTAATGGTCTGTGATACATTGCAAGTGTGATACCTCATTCCACATATGTAAGTATATCATAGCTCATCCACGTACTTTCTGCTTTATAGGGCGGTGTTATAGTACGAAAAGTATAAAGGAATTCTCTCACTGTGTGGTTTCGCATTAGACAATCCTAAGATGGATTGGGTCTGCACGTGCGTTCAGGTATATATGGGAGTACTACATTAGGTTGCTATCCATCCATAGGTAATTGAGTCAGCCGTCATGTATAATGTGATACACTAAAAACAATATTCGGGGAGATTGCATGTGCATATGTTAAGTCCTTGGTTTAGTGAGGCAATATATTGCACTTCAGAGTTACCTGGTAATCCTTTTGTCTAGATTATCCCTCTTTTGTTTTGTTATGTTATTTTGATTAAAATAAAATTAATTGGCCATGGATAACATCCTCCACGTCACTCCTTAGTTGACCATAAGTTGAGACATATGACAATAACTCTGGAGTCCATTGATCAAGGAATTCCTATTGATGGGAATCCTAGTACTTTTCCTCCTTCCGAAAATATAAATTCTCCTTATATGGCTACATTGTGCCTTTTGGGACTTACCATCGACTTTCGAGTATGGTTTTTCTCAAACTCCTTGGCCGTGCAACTCAATATTCCTAGAACAGGACAAAATCAACCTCCAGTTGATTCTAAAGTTGAATCCTTTACCTTCTTCGTCAGTTGTTTTTTCCACCCCTTCTTCCTTTTTTCCTGGTGAAAGTATTGACACTAGTAACCAAGTGGATAAGAAGAAGAAGAAGAAGAAGAAGAAAATTAGCAGGGAGGTAACCAAGCAAGCATTGGTTTGAATGCAACTTTTGATGAGAAACCATGTGCCTCACAAACTTCAATATTGGTGTAAACTTTGTACTTGAGACCTTATTCGAAATTGTTCTAGTATTCCTCAGATCTTAGAAGAATGGCCTTCTCATTCACATCATCTTGTGTCATCAACTTATAGAGATCATGCTGGTGACACACCATCAACAAGTGGTAGTAAATTTCATGGAAAGAAGGGTAAAGTTAAGTTTCCCTGTAGGTTATGTGAAGGAAATCACCCCATTCACATTTGTCCCTATCTCGATGAAGCCCAAAAAGTGTTGGATAACTGTCTTGCTTCTCCGCAACAATTTCCATCTGGTTATGGGAGACTCTCCCTTAATCCTTCACTAGATGATGAAGTGACTGACCCAAATCAACCATAGGTCAAACCCACTCTCTCTGAATGTGAATCCCATGAGTCTATACCTGACCAATCATAGGTCAAGGAAACAGTTGACCCGATTTCACCTTCAGTTAATTGTACCTTTCCCATAGAGACCAAGTATGATACCACTCAGGTTCTTTTCATTTCTTCAGATTCCAATGAGCTTGGAGGCAACCCTCTTGTTCCATCAAGACAAGAGGAAAATCCTCCCATTCCCATAACTCAAGGGGGTAATTCTCCCGTTCTTATGGTACCCCCTCCAAGTAGTCTAGTCACTTCGTTTGATTGGAATTGAATTGCAAGATGTCGCCTTCCTTCTTATTTGCCTTTCTAGATCATAGTACAGGTCTATTATATGATTGTATCTCCCACTATTATTGATGAAGGTGCATCTATGAGTATCCTTTCCTCCACTGCTTCGCAGGCACTTAGTTTTTTGCCAGTTGTGTCTATCACCCAGAATTTGTTGGCTTTTAATAGAGGAACCAATCAGCCATTAGGGATCCTTCCTCATTTCCCTATTACATTGGCAGGAGAAATTGTTTATCTCAATGTCATCATAGTACCAGGCCCTTTAGATTACAATTTAATTCTTGGGTGCAACTATGTTTATGACATGGGAGCTATTTTTTCAACACTCTTTCGAGTGATATGTTTCTAGCATGAAGGAAAAATTGTCACCATTGACTGGCTTTCATTTCCCAGTCCAAATATGGCCTCGAGTCAACCATCTTCACTAAATGGTCCTTTGGTCCCAATGGTATCTTCCCTGGCACAGGTCAATTATGTGGCAACCCGTTCCATGCCTACATGAACTGATGATCAATTCTATGATGTTGTGCATTATGTACTCGGGGCATTGGAACAAGATCTCTCTAATGGATTCCTTGCTATGTATCCCTTCTAAAGCATTGTGTCCCATCTGATGAGAACCTCTTGGAAGTCATGACCTCTTATGGGTCGTGATCAAAGAATCATGAGCATAGTTCCTTGTATTGTGTCAAGCTCATTCAAAAATGAAACAAGGAATATGAGGATAGTTCTTTTACTGTGTCAACCTCATTAAAAAACGAAACAGGAATCAGAGCATAGTTCCTTGTCTTGTGTCAAGCTCATTAAAAAATGAAACAAGGAATATGAGGATAGTTCTTTTACTCTATCAATATCATTAAAAAATGAAATAGGAATCAGAGCATAGTTCCTTGTCTTGTGTCAAGCTCGTTAAAAAAATGAAACAAGGAATTTGAGGAGAGTTCCTTGTCTTGTGTCAAGCTCATTAAAAAATGAAACAAGGTCCCCTGGAGCAAAGTTCCAATTTGAGTCTTTGATTAGATCTCGTAAAATCCCAGTCAAATCTTTCACTTGATCTCTTAAATTAACCTTCATTCCATCCACTCGATAGCCATGAGTAGTCTACTTAGGTGAATGTAATGAAGCTTGGGGGACATGCACCTAGAATCAAGTCATCATGCTGGGGGCATGTAAACCAATCGCAAGCATAGTTTTTCATTTCAAGCTTATGTAAACATGAAACTGAATCCAAGAATAGTTCCCTATGGTTCAAGCTTGTGTAAAAATGAACCCATCTCCATTTTAACCCTCGTGATTTCCATTCTATCGGCCTCTTCCATGAGATGAGTCTTGGTTTTTCTCCTTCCATTGTAGCTATCGGCTTGGCCAATCATATGCTTTCACTTGGTTGTTTTACCCCTTTTTAGGAACAGTTGCAATGAGTGGTCTTATTAGCCAGCCTCTTCACATAATTCAACATGTTTTGAGTATTTCCACCATTACCGGAACCAGTTTCCACCCTTTATACCACTCGTTCATCTAGGACGAGTTACCTTTAAGCTCTTTTCTAACTCGTAAAAAATGAAAAGATCGCCGAGAATTTTCCCTTTTTGACTCGTTAAAATAAAATAAAAACAGTCAGTCTACTTTCAAGATCTTTTCTGACTCTTAAAACACGAAAATATTATCGAGAGCTGTCCTTTTCAGCTCGTAAGTGGATTGAAAATGACATCTAGTCAATATAATTTTTACCCTTTTCCGGACTAAGATAGATTATTTGCGAAAAATGAATTCGTTGATCTAACATGGTCAATAGGTTCTCTCTTGTATTATTTTACACTTTTTTAGACTTGAGAGACAAATTTACGAAAAAGAACTTGTGGATTTTTCCTTTTGTCCCTTTTCAAACTCTATAAACATGAAAAGGACTGAGTTCTCATTGTCGTTAAACGCATTAAAACATCAAATAGCGACAAACTTGTCCATCATGACAAGGTCGAGTTTCACCTTCGCTATACTTATTAAAACATCACATAGTGATGGATTCACCCGAAGGGTGGAATTATACTACAAGCATATGTTATCCTCCTCAATCTTGTTAAAAAATAAATAGGTACTGGTCAACAATGACTGGGGAAAATGTCAAAAGGGATAAATCACTTTATGGTAGCAAGTCACTCTTGAACATGACACTTTAACTTCATCTCTATGACTATTTAGGTTGGGTTATTTGCTTGATGGTTATCATACCTATGGTCTATCACACCACCCATCACTTTGGTTTTGGTTCAATCTTACCAATTCATTCAATGTTGCCGACATGTTCAAGAGAAGTCACTCAGTAAATTTCATCATTTGCAATACTCATAAACCTTCATTTTTCCTGAACATTGTGTCGTCAATCACATTCTGTTTTCAAAATCATTACACTTGTTTCATGTCGCTGATGGGGGGTACATAAAGGCCCTCCTGTGATCAGTTGATTCTTGTCAACATCAGCACATTATCCAGGATGTTGACTTAGAAACACCCTTCTAGTACCTCGAGGCTTGCATAGATCAATGGCAAGTTTGTCGCTTCCGATGACAAGTTGACATCACAGGCCTTCCACTGAAAGACTTTGTATGGTGTTCGGCATCAAAACATCTATTCACACCATGCAGAATATACAACAGTACCTTTAGAATCATTATCATTATCGGTGATTTTTCTCACGTCTATCAATAGCTTACTTCATTGGCAAGTAATTAGATGGTGTCTTCCCATGTTCGACTCTAGATCATATTTTCACATGGTTAGACTCGTACTTGAGTGAACGATTGGACAAGATAGAAGAGCCTGGATCTAGGTTCATCCATCCAGGCTGTGATTTCAGGAGAGTACCAAATCAGTTGTACGATGGATTTACACAAATGGTTATCCTATCATGGGTCTATATCTGTAGATGACTACCTGATTTATGTACATGTAACGAAAAGTTTATATACTAAGTATGGGTATGCCTTCCCTTAGAAATTCATGAAAAATTCAAATATATCATGATATTATGTATTGTAATCGATGTAGGTCACCATCCGCTTCAGATCCTCCTCGTCACATCATAAAGCATATCACTCAACATTATCTTTTTCGACTTCATGCTTTAGGGGGTAGTTGTTATAGGTCTATTCGATCACATCACTCCCGACGTTTGGATTAGTACAGTTAGGGCTCATCAAACCCTAATTCAATTGCTACATGCCCTAGACAAGTCATCAAATTGAATGCTTTCATCCATGAAACTTTCCTAGCTTGAAACCCTACTAAAATGCCTCCTTGGGACACCAGTGTAGCCTTGGTCAGTGGCAACTATGCTGCAGAGTAGGTAGGCCCATTTAGGCCTGCACTGCAATGCATTTAGGCCACTTTGACCTGCACTGGGAGAGAATGAGCGAAATTGACATAGGATTCTCGAAATATTCCTTGATTCTAGAGCATTATAGAAGGATTCCCAACTCTTATCCCATCCTATGAGATCGACTTTGGATAGGATATGGATCAATTAACCCTCTATCCTCTCATCCCTTTCTCCATGGAAACTAAATCGAATTATGGAAAACCATTCAGTGCCCAATTTATGACAAAACCACTTGCATTTCCCTATAAACTGACCACTCATCATAGTGATCAGGAGGTTAGAATTTGAATATTGTAGTGAAATATTGTTGGTTTCAAACTTGAAATCATTGTCAAGTAATGTTATGTTACTAGATTTACGTGCCATTGTTGTGATGGAGTGACACAGGATTGAACCACATTGGGTGTAGCTTCTCCTTCTACAATCAATAAAGTTGTTTCTTTTTCCCATATTCTTGTCTATATCTATGATGAATGTATGCTCAAATGTTGTCAATTCCATTTGTTTATGTTAGATAGATCATATGCTTTGATTGTTGTCGTCTTCTTTTTATGTTGGCAGGTACCAATTGAGCGAATCCAGTTTGAGCGGTAGCGATAGGAGCAATTCAAAGGAGCTCAAAGGAAGCGAAGGATCATAAGTAGCTTCATTTATCTTATCTATATATTTTTGTAAAAGGTTGAACAACTTTCCTTTTGTTGTTCTAAGTGTAACAACCCACTTGGGGAAGATGTACTTATCTGTAGGTATAAATTCCATATAACACCAAGACAATGTGAACGTGAATTATGATGGATCATAGGGAACTGATATGGAGTCATCATGCGATAACAACATATATCTAAATATGAATTTCACTCCTCGTCAATATCTTAGGGTTCAAAGGTATCCAGGTCATAGTTATTAATATCGGCCATTCAATTCCAGTTCCAATGTGATTCGCCCTCTGCATACTTCCAAATTTCCTGGTGGTCTTTCCAATGCAAGTGAGAGTTCTCAAAGCTAAGAGAGAAGAAATTTGCTTCAAACATACAACAATGCTGAGAGAAATGGGTAATCACCTTAGAAAAATCAACAATGAAGACCATCAAGAGGGCGAGGAAGAGGCGAGCCTTATGATAGAAATGACAACAAAAACTACTATAGGAGGATTAGGATTTTTTATCCTCCACATAATACTGTAAACCAGAGCATACATGGGCAAGAGAATGAGGAGAGGATTGGAAATTGTGTTAGTGATCGGTAGATTGAGGCATACATTGATGAAAATAGTTTTACAAATGAGGATTTCATTGGCCCCTTTATTGATGGAAATCAACTCAAGAGTTTCAAGAATAGGAAAATGATGAACAATAGCCAATATTGGAGGTGCAATCTTTGTCCTCCTCCTCCATGAAGCTATATTGCAAACAACGACATACTTGGGCATGAAAATGCTGAGAGGATTGGTGATTGTAATAATGATAGGTGGAATGGGGTATGCATCCATGGACAAAATTACACAAATGAGAACCCTATTAACCCCTACATTAACAAAAATCAACTCACACAATCTATGGGTCAGTAGAGATGAGAAATGAAGGGTTTGAAGAATAAGAAGATGGTGAACAACATCAAGGATTGGAGGAAGAATCTTATTCATCCTACTGAGGGCTACAAGTCTATATCAACAAAGGAGGATATTAGGGAGAAGAAAATTTTTGATAGATCGAGTGTACCAAATCTGGTGCATGAAATTCAAGAGAATCTTAATAATGGAAAGGTTGAATGCATGATATGTTATGAAATAGTTGTACAATCAGTGAAAATTTGGTCTTGTGGTAGCTGTTATTTCATTTTTCACCTGCATTGTGTAAGGAAATGGCTAAGAGCTCTATCCTCTATATATTTTTCTACTGGGTAGAGCCAGGGTTCCAACTCTATGTGGCTTTCACTCCCATATGATCTTTGTTACTATTTTTTTCCACATACATGTACTCTCCAATGTTATCCATGGTCTTACCCACCTTGCTTAGCAATGGTTCCCCCCCCCAACGTTGTGCATGTGGTAAAACAACAATTACAAGGAGATGTTCTCATCATAAATCAATTGAATTAGGTAGATAGTGTTGTGAAAAGCCTCTCAAATGTGGAAGCCATTATTGTGAAAATGTCTACCGTGAAGGCCCATGTGATCCTTATAAGGTTAGGATATTTCGACACATAGGAAATAGTTAAGTACAACTTGGTCTAGTATAGAGTTAGGTAAAGTGTGTTTCTTTACTATGTATATTTTGTAACTTACAATCCGACGGTCACGATATGTAGTGATCCGATGGTTCATTCTCTCCTCGGTATTACCGACACTTGATCCGTGGCTTAACACCCGATTGGTCCATGATCTCTATTTAAAGAGCATGGAGGGTCATTTGTATGGTAATCCATCTATGAGAGAAGCATATGTAAATTTTCATTCTTTTATTAATAAATTGACAGAAGTGTTCGCGTTGGCTCAGGCTGTGGACTGTTTCCCTCTTTGAGGGTTTTAACCACGTCAAAATGCTGGTGTATTGATCTGTGATCCGTTTGTGAGCAGTGTCCTTTGGTGTTCTGTCTAAGGAACTTACCCTGTAAATTCCTACTCTAATAAGGCTTCATGCTTTGTGGATAAAAGGAGGAGATGGTACCTTGTGGAGATATGGAGATCCAAGGGGAAATAAAATGAAAAAAATTGCGTATTTGCATGTAAGAACCCATGCATGAAAATTATCTCATGTCAAAATCATACGTGCAACAATATATTTCATCCTGGAGAATGTGGAGAGTATGATCTATCACCTAGAAAGGTCAAATATTGCCCCCATGGTAAAATTCAGCTGCAAAATCAGAGGAAGAGTTGTATGGATAACGTACAAACCTACTCAAAGGTATGTAAGAAGGTTCTCTCCTGCTGAAAACATTTGTGTATAAATACATGTCATCATGAGAAATTTCCACCTTGTTTGGTTTCTCTTAATAAAAAATGTCAATGTGGGCCATCATCTAAGATGATCCCTTGATGGAATAGCGTGATAATTGTGGAGGATAATGATGAATTCACATGTGAAAATCATTATGGAAAAAATAAAAATTGTGATAGACATAGATGCAATGAAATATGCTTCCCTCTTGCAAATCGATGGGGTTCAATTACTTATTCAGGTGATTGGGATCCACATTTATGTAAAATTCCCTATGGGCAAGAGTTTCATTGTGAGAAGCATTTAAGCAAATAAATTTTCCATAGTGGCCACTCTACACCCTCCCTTGAAACTATTTTCATTGATCTCTCTTATGCATGTGGGAAGCCCTCAATTCCTCATGCAGTCCCTTGTGGAAAACCCATTCCTTCGTGATCATATCGCTTCTCCATTCCTTAGCTAAGTGGTCATTATGCGACTCATGATTTCCATTTCAGAGATTTCCCTCCTTGTGTTGTTCTTGTTGAAAAAGAAAGTGTGGGGGATCATGTAGCTCTGAAAAATGTGCCATTTGGTTCTCTCAACATTAGATGCAATAAGATATGTGGGAAACCAGGACAATGTAGAATCCATGTGTGTACAAGGACATGCCATCTACCTCCATGTGACTTAGTTTCCAAGGAAAATTCATCATCAATACGTAGAATCCCATGTGGGAAACCTTGTGGATCTCCTCAGAGATATTTCAGACATACTTGCACTACTTCATGTCACTCATCTCTTCCATGCCCTGACACTAGATGTGAATTTATTGTGATATTAATTGTTCATGTGGTCAAATCACTACAAAGGTACATGGGTGAATGAATATATTTCATAAATTTTTGGTGAGTTAATCAAGAGAGAACCACAATGGGTTTTGGGTGTTGAAGAAAGGTTTAGATACTTGGTTTTTGGGAAAATGAAAGACAACTAAAGCTGTATTCTTGTGCATGTTTTTGGTCCTATGCCAAAGGAGAAAAGGGATATGTTAAGACATCTTGCAGAAATATGGAACTTCTCCAAATATTCATCTATATAGGAACCAAAACGTTTTCTAGTCATATAGGCTACATAGAAGTTAAGAGCCCTAGTAGGTAGCATAATTCCTAAAGGGTAACTTCCTACCATAGGGCTCGTGCAAGCTCCACTTTTTAAATTAGTTGTACTTATGGATCCTAGGCTTGTCCTTGCATTATTTGATTTACCAAGAGAAGTAAAAGTGATTTCCCTTATTTTTAGATTTGGAGTTGAGTGTAACTTGTATGACTAAATGATAACAATGCACTAGCCATATTTACAGATCCTGAGAGAGCTTCAATTTCTCTTAGATGTGTGGCTCATGCTTCTATATATTGAGGTGTTATTGTAGTCCTTCATAATGGTGGATTTCCTAACCATAATGCATGGGCAACACAAGATGGGACAAGAGAAAAGGCTAATGCATGGAAATAAATTTAAAATCAGCAACAAAGTGTGTGTATGGAGGATTCATGAGGGGAGGATTTGTCGAGTGTTGAAGTATTGACACAAGTTTGGCAATTCTAGAGAAATCCTATTTTAACAACAAGAAATCAATATGGAGCTCTTGAGAAATATAATGAACGAGAGACTTCGTCAACTAATGTAGCCCAACAATCTTCCAAGACTCTAACATCTATGGGTTCCACTGAAGTTTCATCGTCTCACGAGAATCAAAATAAGTACTCTTAGACTGAAGTGGATGATTGGGAGAAGGATTTTGATTAGGGTGTTTTTTTAACCATTTTGCTTTGGTTATATAGTTTACAAGGAGAAGAAAAACATTTTGTCTCCCTCTGGCTCTGGTACGAGATCTATAGTTCAAAATTTTCAAGTCTGGCTAGAGATTTTTAGAATTTTAAATTTAGCTATAGTAGTGGGATACATTATTACTCACCACTCTTTTGAGATAGGTTAACAATTTCAGACGCAGAACACAATTTGGTTCATTCAGTCTTCTTTTCTTGGTTTAAATCGATTTCCAAATAATTGTGGAAAGTATACGTGTACACATGGATTCCTATTATGATAAACTTATTGGTTTTTTAGAGTCAATTCCCTTGACTTAAATTATATATAAAAATATATTTTCATGCTTAACTGCAGTATATTATGCTTTCTCAAGTAAAATAAACCTTTCTTTTGTGATAAAGTTTTTTGTCATTAAGATACACTAATAGTTTAACCATTTTAGTATTGAATTTATTAAAACCCAACTTAATAGGGTAACCGTTGCCAATATTAATTCTAAGGTTTAAAGGCATTAGAATTATGTTTTTGATTATATAGTAGGAACTTTCAAACCGACTTCAAAGCCATGGATGTGCTTGAATTTTGACATGATTTTTCACCTATCCTTGGGAAGGAACTCTAATCTCTGACTATTGCCTAATATAATTTGTGATATTGTTGACGTCCATATATTAATGGTAATGATTGCAATAAAATAATTTTGTTAGAGGATTGCATAAGGAAGATTGGGAAACTAAGTCTAATATCAAGTTGCCTCCAAAAGCTCTTGAACCTTGAGAAGCTTGGAATTCTAAATGAGGAGATTTGAATTCTGAATTGAGGTTCTTGTTGTAAAAAATTTCAAGTGATTGTTTCACTCTTGGGTGTTGCAATGGAAAGATTAATTCGTGAGAATTATATGGGAAATCTTTCTTCACTAGTCATGAGAATTATTTGTGAAATCTTTCTTCGCTCATCATTTTAAGGATCTCTTCCTTCAATACAGTCAAGATAAATGACACATGAAATGACACACTTATCATAGCCAATGTTGTTGAGAAGTGGAAGATGTTTTCTACGCCCTAAACATACATATCTTTCAGATCTTCTATTTCCATTTATCTAGAACAATTCGCCTATTTTTTCTACTTTTATCAAATGAATATGAAACTAATTTGACATACCAGTTGCTAATACATCAGTGAGCCTCGTACTAAGAGCCATTGGTAAACATTTTCCGCACCTTGAATATTATACATTTAAAATTTTCTACACCTTGACAATCAGCCATTACCAATCCTTTTAGTGTGAGTCAGTGTGCTTTAAATTTAATCCAAATTTGTTTCCTTCATATACCATTTTTCCTTTCATATGTATTTAAGGGAAAGAGAGTAGCATAATGAATAGCATAAGTTTATTCATTATGCTTATCCACTGTAATTCCATTGCAAGAAATGGCTATTCTTTTTAGATTGATCTCTTTTCCCTTCATATGTAATATAGAGGGAAGAGAGGAGAATAATATTATTCTTTTTCATTCAATTTGCATTTCAAGTAATGGATAATTCTTTTTAGATTGATCTATATGCTTCTAGTAGCACAGCAAAGTTCCATAATCTATTTGAAAATTTCAATATTTTTTTCTAATTTCTATCCCTTTTATATCACAAAAATTTAATGTAACATTTCCAACTCCAACTCTCCGTCACTCATTGAAGGCTCTGCTTTAAACCATTTTGTGACAAATAAAAATAGATATAGTGGGAAAAGTTGGCTCAGGACACATTCTGATTTGAAAAATTCATAGAAAACACATTAATAAACACAAAATTTAAAATTAAAATTAAAAATAGAACTAATGGATCCAAGAGAATGGATCTAAATTAATTTAATTCTTTAAAAGGAGATAGCTAAAATTGTAAAACAAACCCCCTTCTTTGTGTTGATTGTAGAATATCTTGGAATCTAAAAGTCACTCAAGTGAAAGAGGATCTTCTTTTAATCCCATTATCAACAAACTTTGATTTTAGTCATTTCCTATTTGTAATTAATGATTCTCCTCATTATCCTCCATGTTATAGCTTGGATATAAATATGTTTTTAATATTTTTACATAGTGGTGTGATTGGAAACAATGATTTAAACAATAATGGTGGATTGAGAAACATTTTTGAGAAAGGAATCAACACAAAGTGAGATTGTTCCAAGTGTGAACACATTTCCTCCCCTCCATCCTCCACCCTTTAAGTTGTTATCTTTCCTTTCCTACAACATTTTTGCAGTAACATCATAAGCAAGTTCTATTCCTTCAGTGTATCTTTGCACCTTCAAGCGAAATTGTTAGTTAAATATTTGTTATTACTAATAATATTCTATAATTTTTTAAACTTAAATTAACTAACATAGTGTAAAGCACCACTTATCGAGCAACAAAAATTGAATATTTAATGTTTTTTCGCGTTTCAAGATTTAATCTCTAGTGTTTTGGGTGTGGGCCACTATAATCTTACTTAGTTATTATATATATATATATATATATATATATATAATAACTAAGTAAGATTATAGTGGCCCACACCCAAATATATATATTTGTCAAGTTGTCTATGATGTCTATGATTGTTGAGGCTTCTAGCTTGAGAAACCATGAACAATGGGCATCTAATCAATATAAATCACTCGAATGTACCTAGCCTCAGCCACACAAGCCCTAATCTCACTATATTTTAGCATGTCTCCTCCCCCTAGCACCCATCAGAATGCTCGGTCGTCTTGCTAATGAGGCCCATCATCAACTAGTTTTGCTAGTGGGACTTGACAACTATATATATATATATATATATATATATGTATATGTATATGTATATGTATATGTATATGTATATGTATATATATATATATATATACATATATATATACATATACATATACATATACATATACATATACATATACATATACATATACATATACATATATAGATATATATATAGATATACATATATATATATATACATATATATATACATATATATATACATATATATATACATATATATATACATATATATATACATATATATATAATACTGATTTTTGGTGGGTCCTCTTGCTAATGAGGTACATCCTCAACTAGTTGTTCTAGTAGGACTTGACAACTATATATATATATACTAATTTTAATATTATAAAATTTCTTTAAATACAACTGTGATGACCCCAAGAGAATGTAAATATTTAAATTTCACTACGGTAAAAGACTGAGTTAAAAATGACATTGCAAGATTATTTTATTATTTGTTTTCAAAAAAGGATCTTAAGAGTATTTCTTTTATTTTACAAATGCATTAAAAATGTTTAATAAAGAATACTCGTGATTGTGTTGGCAACTCCTGGGAGGGAGTTGGCAAGAAAAGTTGGTTATTGGAACTTACTTTAACCACCCTCCCTAACTGGAAAAGTTCCCAGGGAAAAAGGGAGGGGGATGGCAAAAATCTACGCTGTAGAGACAGGTAGAGAGAAAAAAAATAAAGTGATTGAAAGACTAAGTCTGGTAAGGACCAGATAGTCGAGCACACAGTGCAACCTTGCTGAGGATAGAGATCCGGCAAGAGGAAGCTAGGGGGGAGGCTCTGGTCTCGAAAGACGAGTCTCAAGGATGGGCGGCTAAATCAATATGCATGAATTTGCAGGTGACCTACTAAGGACTTAAGGCTGGCAGACACCAGGTAAGTAAGACTGAACCCTTAACTTGTTTTCTGCAAGAACCTGTAAGTCACTTGTGCTAAACCTCGTAAGTACCTGTAAGGCTTATGTGTTATCTGTTATTTGGAAAATTACCACTGCTACTGTCTGATGATACAAGAGTGGGTTAGTACATGTCTGCTTATAGGCTTAGGAACCCGCGTCCTGCTTCTGGACAAAAAAACCAAGCATATAAGCTTAGGAACCTGTATCCTGGGTTCTGGACAGGGACCGAACAGACAAGTTTGAGGGTCTCGCTGTCAAGGTAACCCGAGCAAGGATAAATAAATGCTGGTGGCAACAGAACGGTTAGCGACACTAATTTTCCGAACAGCTAACGGGGAAGAGAGTCAGCCAAATTGAAGAGATTAAAAGGGTTATATCAATATACAAAGCAATAAAACAACAACTTCGGCTTATTGCCGGATTGACATAATAAACCCTACGAGCTTAGCTATGTATTCTTGAAAATGAACATCTGTATATATAAAAGATAAGGAAGAAACATGAACCCTTTGCATCAGGTAATACATGAGGTGCAGGTTAACCCTATAACGAGAACACAACTAAAGGAATAGTTTATACATAGCGAACATTAACTCATTTATATAACATGAAACCTCAAAGAAGAGCACTGGTATTCAATGTGTTAATACACAGAATTTAAACAAAAGATATACCAAGCCGTGTTAAATCATCATCCACAGGGTTGATGCAATAAGCAGAATAACCAAATTATGAAGCCGGGAAGGCCACACTTTGGCTCGCGGGTACGAGCGAAATCTCTAACTAATTCCTTTACAGAGTAAGCATACGTCCGGGTAACCGAGCCGCTTACTCTGCCTGTGGAACAGTCGTGGAACAACCATACTAGAACAGTAAACAGGGGTTTACAACTATATGCCAAAGTATATACATAAAAGCTCTATCATAATTAAAATAACCACTGCACAATATTAAATAGAACGCGCAGTGCGAGATTATTTAGCATATTTAACAGAACTTGTAATGCAAGAGTATACAGTATATTAAACAGATATACAGCATCCGGGTCGATAGACCCACACCATCCTTTGATCCAAATAAACTGATAAACGAGCATGAAAAAATATAAAGATATATTGCTAAATCGGTAAAAGCCACACGGCTGTAGCCACTCTTATAAAAGAAAACAAAAGGGACTGTGCCCAATATTTGCATCCAAGGGGCCGTGGCCGGAATACTATTAACAAGAAATAGTATAATAGTCAAATTACAAGTAACGAAGTTCGCAAAGACAGTCCCCTCATTCCAGAAATTTCCCCAGTCTCAACACGGGAAGCGCTAGGGTTTGATGGAACCATAGCCGGCACAGGATAGTCACTGAATAAGACGGAGGATAGCCTTCCGTAGCCACCTGCGTCCAACCACAGTAAGGTTAAGGTTGGCTACGGCTAGGCGCAGGGGAAACCCTCTGCTGACAGTTCAAACAAAGGAAACATAAATTCGCAACAAAGCCATGCACCATGAACTTGGGAGGGACACACCTGTCGTGGGGCCGGGAGCGCCATAGCCTCGAAGGAGGACCTCCTTAGTCGCATCGAACCAGAACCGGAAGCCACTAAATGTACACACCCATAACAAGCAACTATTAGTATCACTTCATAAAGGAATACATGCAACGATTTGGGAGCAAAGAAACCAGAACGAAAACGGAGCAAAGGAAAAAAAGAAGAGAGGAGCCGGTGGGTTACCAACTATGTCTCACCTCAGCAGCTTCGGCGGAATATGTATGTTCAGCAGAGCAGATGCTCGGCGCCAGAATGCTCGCTCGGCGGAGGAATGAGCATTGGCGCAAGAAGAAATTCCCAACAGCACGCAGGCTAGAACAAGGTGGCGCAGAGAATGAACAGGAGTCGCCGAGCTGCAAAATAATGAGAACAGTCGAGAAGAGTAAACCATATACCTTCAACACCTTGGGGAGGACACCTGGAGGCGTCTCCGCCCTCGGATTCACTCCGGTCATCCTCACCCTTGAATAAGGCGACAAGGGTTAGCCGGTACTTAAATGCAACCCATCTCCCCTTCACGTGATCAGACCAGCGGAGTGAATGTCGCGTACACCCGTCACTATGGTGCATGCCGGCGGAAGCTCTCGGGTTGCTAAATTGGCAACGCCGAGGTTCATACGGAGACTTGCCATGAGTTAAACAAACATACCAAAAATCAATCAAACTATCCTTAGTCCTCATCGGTCCTAAGGTGTGCAAATCGTAAGGGCTCATGAATACTTTAACCAAATCAGCCGATAGCCAAAAATTGCACCATAGTATATATGCGCATTCATTATATAATCATATGTGTAAACCATATACATATCCATGTGTAATCAAGTCAGCGGAATATATTCAATGTATAATCATAAATGTAATAATTTATATGTCCATGCGAAATCAAGTCAGCGGAGGTAAGGTGTTATTACCCCAGGCCCTGATATATATATTTATATATAAAAAAAAATTTGTAGACACGGGTATGTGACAAATTGGTATCAGAGCAGAGGTACCTATACTGTGACCTCTGGGACGAGCCTAAACATGTTAAAATTGGGAAGGTAATCATAGTATTGATTTTTTTTGTTTTAACTAAATTATGCAAGGTAACTCACAGTGTCAATGTTTCCCTGATGTTATACCAGGCAAAAAAAAAAAGAGAGAAGACACTAGATAGTAATCAGTCAGTATGCAGAGAGCTAGCAGCGCTCCGCACAGGTCCACATCAGAACAGGGACCTGCAGCCAATCCGAGAGATAACCCAGAGCTGTGGGTACAGCTTGGTGAGGAAACACGGAGCACGAACCTGGCTATATTGGAGACAGTCCAGGACCTGAAAAATGAGATGGCCCGGTTGCGGGAGGATAATGCACGATTGACAATGGAGCAAGAGAGAATTTTAAAAAGTCTGTCTGAAAGACAGAACCCTCCGTTAGCCAATCCTAGTGTAGAACATCAGAGGATGACAGAGGAACAGCACTATCAAGCGGAACCCAAAAATTCGGAAGAGGGAGAGGATCAATCTGGTAATGCATCCGAACAACAGACCTCAAAACGTCAAAGAGTGGAATTACAGGGAGAATTTCGGCAACCCCCACACTTTGATGGGGAACAAGAGGAAGCGGCTGAAGAATGGCTAATTAACATGAACAAATATTTCCAGCTGTATGAATATGACCATAACCTGAAGGCACGGTTGGCTATTTTTCAGTTACAAGGAAAAGCAACCCTGTGGTGGGAGGAGGTTAAAATCGTTAAAGGGGTAAGCGAACGAACCATAACGTGGGAAAAGTTCCAGAAATACTTTAAAGAAATATATTTGACAGAGCACATCTATGATGAAAAGGCAAAGGAATTCCACGATCTGCGATTAGGACAGCAGACTATGGATGAGTTTATTAATCGTTTTACCTCCCTGCTTCGTTATGTGCCCTACCTTAAGGAAGAAAAAGCCAAGGTGCAAAGATTTGTTAGTAGTTTACCCATGTATATGAGAGAAAGGATTGAATTTGACAATCCTAAAACAATGGATGAAGATATTCGCAAGGCCAGAATCTGTTATCAGCAGAACAAACAGAAAGGGGACGTTTCCAACAGGAAATGGAGTGATAAAAAGAGTAGTAAAACTGCTGGAAATAGTAAAGGAGGCCAAGGCGGTGGAATTAAAGGAAGCAGTAAAGGGCAGAACAGTAGAACAACACCAAGAGGTTCATTCAGATCTAAGTCAATCGGTGAAACCAGAATGAGCGAACCATCTGCCAAGGTGGATGGCGAGGGAGTAACCAGACCCCCAGTGCAGTGTTGGGGTTGTGGAGGACCACACTACGTCAAAAACTGTCCGCAACGGAAGGGAACTGACCAGATATCCCAGATTCATGAGGCATCAACCGTCAGCGATGTGGGTCGAAGCGTGCCAAGGATTAATGCAGCATTGGACGACTGTCAAGCAGAGTACCAGCCCACCATGGTAGAATTTGAAGGTAAAATTTTATACCTTTCTATCACTATTCTAATTGATCCAGGTGCTACTTTAAGTTATATTAGCCCAAAGATAGTTGAACAGTGTAAGTTACAGCCTGAAAAATTCAGGAACCCTTGGCTGGTACAGCTAGCTACGGGGGCTAAAAGGCGAGTAATGGCGAAAATTAATAACTGCCCCTTAACAATAGCAGGACAGCCAGTGGTAGCAGATCTGAATATGCTTCCACTTGGTTCATATGACGTCCTAATCGGAATGGATTGGCTAGAAAAGCATTGGGCATTAGTGAACTGCAAGACGAAAATCATTCGATACAAGGATGATTTTGGAAAGGAACAAGAGATGCAAGGGATTAAACGACCAGTGCAGGTCCGGCCAATCACTGCATCTCAGCTAGCGAAGTGCATCAGAAAAAGATGCCAGATATATGCCATTCAGGTGGGTTATGCAGAAACCAAGGATAAAACGGCCACGCTGGACAACCTTCCGGTAATAAAAGAATTCGCAGATGTGTTTCCGGATGAGATTCCTGGTCTACCCCCAAAAAGGGATATCGATTTCACCATTGAATTGCTACCAGGGGCAGCACCAGTTTCGCGGGCACCCTACAGAATGAGTGTACCCGAATTGACCGAATTGAAAATGCAATTACAGGAATTGCTAGACAAAAATTATATCCGTCCCAGTGTGTCTCCATGGGGAGCTCTGGTGCTATTTGTCAGGAAGAAAGACGGAACCCTCCGAATGTGTATCGATTACCGACAGCTAAACAAGCTCACAATCAAAAACAAATATCCCTTACCTCAGATCGATGAGCTTTTCGATCAAGTCAAGGGGGCGACAGCGTTCTCTAAGATTGATTTGTGATCTGGTTACCATCAGATCATAATCAAGGATGAGGACATCGCTAAAACAGCTTTCAGAACCCGGTATGGACACTACGAATTTGTAGTGTTACCTTTTGGATTGACTAATGCACCCGCCACTTTCATGTGCTTAATGAACAGTGTGTTCCATCGATTTTTGGACAAATTTGTACTGGTATTCATCGATGATATTTTGATTTATTCTCGTTCTGAGGAGCACGAGGAACACCTTCGGTTGGTACTGCAAACTCTTCGAGAGCATCAATTGTATGCTAAACTCAGCAAGTGCGATTTCTATAAAGAGGAGATCCAGTATTTAGGCCATGTGATCACAAAGGAAGGAATTGCAGTGGACCCTGAGAAAATAAAGACCGTAATGGATTGGCCCGTACCTAAGGATGTGGCGGATATCAGGTTATTCATGGGATTGGCCGGTTATTATAGAAGATTTGTGGAAGGCTTCTCAAGGGTGGCATATCCTATCACTTACTTGCAGAAGAAAGGAAGGACATTCAAATGGGATTCGGAATGTCAGCAAAGCTTTGAACGGCTTAATCATTTGCTCACCTCTGCTCCCATCTTGAGTATAGCTGATCCTGATAAGGATTATGTGGTATGTACCGATGCAAGTCGAGAAGGCGTGGGCAGTGTGTTAATGCAAGAGGGAAAAGTGATCGCTTATGAGTCGAGAAAGTTGAAGGAACATGAGCAGAAGTATTCTGCCTAAAACTTAGAGTTGGCAGCCGTCATACATGCACCTAAAATGTGGCGGCACTACCTTCTGGGAAGGAAATTTCTGTTGTTGACTGACCATCACAGCTTGACCAACTATTTCAGTCAGCCCACTCTGAATGCAAGGCAAGCCCGTTGGGCAGATTCCTTAAGTGGATTTGATTTCGACATTAAACATCTGAAAGGAAAGGAAAACCGTGTGGCTGACGCACTGAGTCGAAAGGTGCAATGCTTATATGAAGTTACGCTCAGTAAATGGAAGAATTCCTTGCAAGAAATGATAAAAACAGCAGCAGACCAAGATGCAGAATATCAGCAAATGAAACAGCAAATACCACTTTCCAGCAAGGAAAGTCAGCAGGGGTGTGAAGTAGGTGAGGATGGAATGCTGCTCTATAAAAAAAGGTTGTTTGTACCTAACGACAACAGTCTCAAAAATCTGATCTTGGACGAATTTCATACCAGCCACTACGCAGGTCATCCCGGATACCAGAAGATGCTTACTGCGCTTCGAAGGGAATACTATTGGCCTGGAATGAAAAAGCATGTGGCTGAATATTTAGCGCGGTGTTTGGAATGTCAGCAGATCAAGGCAGAGCACCTTCATCCGGCAGGGTTATTGCAACCCTTGCCCATTCCAGAATGGAAATGGGAGATCATATCCATGGATTTCATAACTGGATTGCCTAGGACAAAGAAGAACAATGACTCTATTATGGTAGTAGTAGACAAGTTGAGTAAGGCAGCACACTTTATACCAGTGCAATCTACCTACCGGGCAGTGTAGATTGCACACATTTTTATGCAGAACATGTTCAAACTGCATGGGCTTCCGAAGACGATAATATCATACCGAGATGTAAAATTTACATCCGCTTTTTGGAAAGCCTTGTTTGCAGAACTGGATACACAGCTGAATTTCAGCACAACTTACCATCCCCAGACTGATGGACAAACGGAACGAGTAAATCCGGTTGTGGAGGATATGTTAAGAGCATGTGTAATGCAAAAACCGACACAATGGGAAGATTATTTACATTTGGTGGAATTCGCATACAACAATGGATACCACACATCGATACAAATGTCTCCATTTGAAGTCTTGTACAGACGGAAATGTCGTACGCCCTCAAGCTGGAGTGGCCCGGAGGACAAACTAAGGTTGGGCCCAGAAATGCTCAAGGAGATGGAAGACATGGTAAAAAGGGTGCGGACTAATTTAAAGGCTGCTCAAGATTGGCAAAAGAATTTTGCAGATCGGAAAAGAAGGTTCAAAGAGTATCAGGTTGGCGACCATGTTTACGTAAGAATACAAGCTAGGAAAAGTACTCTGCAATGGAGCGGTTGCGCTAAACTTTCACCCCGCTATTTTGGACCTTTTCAGGTCTTGGCAAGAGTTGGGACAGTAGCCTACCAGCTTGCTCTACCAAGCCACATTAGAATCCATAATGTCTTCCATGTTTCCATGCTTAAAAAATACATTTACGACCCTAAGCATGTGATCAAATGGCAAGACATACGGGTAAGAACTGATTTCAGTTGAACTATTTGGGATGTATTTTTGGAAGTGAGAATTGACTGTTACGGTTGATGATTGCAGGTCGAACCGGAAGGAGAGGTCCTGGTTGAACCGCTGAGCATTCTCGACCGGAGAGAAGTGCAGCTGCAGAAACGAATTATTACCCAAGTTAAAGTGCAGTGGCAGCACTATGGGCCTGATGAGGCCACCTGGGAAGATGAAGAGCTTCTTAAGGAAGCTTATCCGGGGCTGTTTATGAACAACAGACATCGGGACGATGTCCAATCTCAGGAGGGGGAGATGTGATGACCCCAAGAGAATGTAAATATTTAAATTTCACTACGGTAAAAGACTGAGTTAAAAATGACATTGCAAGATTATTTTATTATTTGTTTTCAAAAAAGGATCTTATGAGTATTTCTTTTATTTTACAAATGCATTAAAAATGTTTAATAAAGAATACTCATGATTGTGTTGGCAACTCCTGGGAGGGAGTTGGCAAGAAAAGTTGGTTATTGGAACTGACTTTAACCACCCTCCCTAACTGGAAAAGTTCCCAGGGAAAAAGGGAGGGGGATGGCAAAAATCTGCGCTGTAGAGACAGGCAGAGAAAAAAAAAAAGAAAGTGATTGAAAGACTAAGTCTGGTAAGGACCAGATAGTCGAGCACACAGTGCAACCTTGCTGAGGATAGAGATCCGGCAAGAGGAAGCTAGGGGGGAGGCTCTGGTCTCGAAAGACGAGTCTCATGGATGGGCGGTTAAATCGATATGCATGAATTTGCAGGTGACCTACTAAGGACTTAAGGCTGGCAGACACCAGGTAAGTAAGACTGAACCCTTAATTTGTTTTCTGCAAGTACCTGTAAGTCACTTGTGCTAAACCTCGTAAGTACCTGTAAGGCTTATGTGTTATCTGTTATTTGGAAAATTACCACTGCTACTGTCTGATGATACAAGAGTGGGTCAGTACATGTCTGCTTATAAGCTTAGGAACCCGCGTCCTGCTTCTGGACAAAAAACCAAGCATATAAGCTTAGGAACCTGTATCCTGGGTTCTGGACAGGGACCGAACAGACAAGTTTGAGGGTCTCGCTGTCAAGGTAACCCGAGCAAGGATAAATAAATGCTGGTGGCAACAGAACGATTAGCGACACTAATTTTCCGAACAGCTAACGGGGAAGAGAGTCGGCCAAATTGAAGAGATTAAAAGGGTTATATCAATATACAAAGCAATAAAACAACAACTTCGGCTTATTGCCGGATTGACATAATAAACCCTACGAGCTTAGCTATGTATTCTTGAAAACGAACATCTGTATATATAAAAGATAAGGAAGAAACATGAACCCTTTGCATCGGGTAATACCTGAGGTGCAGGTTAACCCTGTAACGAGAACACAACTAAAGAAACAGTTTATACATAGCGAACATTAACTCATTTATATAACATGCAACCTCAAAGAAGAGCACCGGTATTCAATGTGTTAATACACAGAATTTAAACAAAAGATAAACCAAGCCGTGTTAAATCATCATCCACAGGGTTGATGCAATAAGCGGAATAACCAAATTATGAAGCCGGGAAGGCCACACTTTGGCTCGCGGGTACGAGCGAAATCTCTAACTAATTCCTTTACAGAGTAAGCATACGGCCGAGTAACCGAGCCGCTTACTCTACCTGTGGAATAGTCGTGGAACAACCATACTAGAACAGTAAACAGGGGTTTACAACTATATGCCAAAGTATATACATAAAAGCTCTATCATAATTAAAATAACCACTGCGCAATATTAAAGATAACGCGCAGTGCGAGATTATTCAGCATATTTAATAGAACTTGTAATGCAAGAGTATACAGTATATTAAACAGATATATAGCATCCGGGTCAATAGACCCACACCATCCTTTGATCCAAATAAACTAATAAACGAGCATGAAATAGTATAAAGATATATTGCTAAATCGGTAAAAGCCACACGGCTGTAGCCACTCTTATAAAAGAAAACAAAACGGACTGTGCCCAATATTTGCATCCAAGGGGCCATGGCCGGAATACTATTAACAAACCATATTATAATAGTCAAATTACAAGTAACGAAGTTCGCAAAGACAGTCCCCTCATTCCAGAAATTTCCCCAGTCTCAACACGGGAAGCGCTAGGGTTTGATGGAACCATAGCCGGCACAAGATAGTCACTGAATAAGACGGAGGATAGCCTTCTGTAGCCACCTACGTCCAACCACAGTAACGTTAAGGTTGGCTACGGCTAGGCGCAGGGGAAACCCTCTGCTGACAGTTCAAACAAAGGAAACATAAATTCGCAACAAAGCCACGCACCATGAACTTGGGAGGGACACACCTGTCGTGGGGCCGAGAGCACCATAGCCTCGAAGGAGGACCTCCTTAGTCGCATCGAACCAAAACCGGAAGCCGCTGAATGCACACACCCACAACAAGCAACTATTAGTATCGCTTCATAAAGGAATACATGCAACGATTTGGGAGCAAAGAAACCAGAACGAAAACGGAGCAAAGGAAAAACAGAAGAGAGGAGCCGGTGGGTTACCAACTGTGTCTCACCTCAGCAGCTTCGGTGGAATATGTATGTTTAGCAGGGCGGATGCTCGACGCCAAAATGCTCGCTCGGCGGAGGAATGAGCATTGGCGCAAGAAGAACTTCCCAACAGCGCGCAGGCTAGAACAAGGTGGCACAGAGAATGAACAGGAGTCGTCGAGCTGCAAAATAATGAGAATAGTCGAGAAGAGTAAACCATATACCTTCAGCACCTTGGGGAGGACACCTGGAGGCATCTCCGCCCTCGGATTCACTCTGGTCATCCTCACCCTTGAATAAGGCGGCAAGGGTTAGCCGGTACTTAAATGCAACCCATCTCCCCTTCACGTGATCAGACCAGCAGAGTGAATGCCGCGTACACCCGTCACTACGGTGCATGTCGGCGGCAGCTCTCGGGTTGCTAAATTGGCAACGCCGAGGTTCATACGGAGACTTGCCATGAGTTAAACAAACATACCAAAAATCAATCAAACTATCCTTAGTCCTCATCAGTCCTAAGGTGTGCAAATCGTAAGGGCTCATGAATACTTTAACCAAATCAGCGGGTAGCCAAAAATTGCACCATAGTATATATGCGCATTCATTATATAATCATATGTGTAAACCATATACATATCCATGTGTAATCAAGTCAGCGGAATATATTCAATGTATAATCATAAATGTAATAATTTATATGTCCATGCGAAATCAAGTCAGCGGAGGTAAGGTGTTATTACCCTAGGCCCTGATATATATATTTATATATATATATAAAAAAAAAATTGTAGACACGGGTATGTGACAACAACTCTCTCTATATATACATACACTTCCATTATAACTATCGTTTATATTTTGATAAATAAAAATATAAAATATAACTCTATGTTTATACTATAATATAATATTCTTATATTATATTATATTATAATTCATATTGGAAAATAAACACCTATCTATGTAATTAAAAATATTCTTTATCTCAATATAATTAAACCACAATTAATTATTATAATATTTTTTATTTTAATATTATAATTTGTTTCTTAATATAACTTATTTATATATATAATGCAATTAAAAATATGTGCTGTTTAAATAAATTAATTATTATAAAATTCTATATATTTCCATTTTAATATTATAGATTTTTGGGTGATATAACTTTCATTTATCTTTTCAAAAATGAAAATATCACTCACATTTATATAATATGGTTTATAGTAGTATATTATCAATTATATTTGAAAACAAATAACTATGTATATAATATCAAACTTATTTTTAGATCATTTAAGTTAGTTTGTTTTTATTGATGTAAATTTGATATAAAACTCTAATATTGAATGTATACACTGAAATATTTTATTTATGACTAATAATAAAATATTTTTTTGGTTGTTTAATATAGTTTTATTTTAACTATTATAAGTTAATTAAACATAAAATTATTCACACACCTTGCAATATCAATTATATTATTTTTACATTATTCAATAAATAAATAAATAAATAAATTACTTATCTTTTTAATATTAAAATGTAAATTACTTTTCTCCCTTATTTTTAATGACTTTATTTTTATTTCTATATAAAATAGATTTTAAATTAAAATATCTCTTTAATGACCCATACTAAATTTTCTTTGTTATTATTACTTTTAAATATTTATTATTATCAATATTTTTATATTATTTTTAAATGTCATTAATTGATACCATGTAAAAACACCACCTCTAGAGATAAGAAAAAGTTCAAGGTTTAAAATTTGGTTGTGTTTAGGTATTTAACTTCAATTTTTCATGTAATATTATTTAATTATTTAAACACTTTTATTTATATATATATATATATAATTATTTAAACAATTATATATATATATATATTAACATCTAAACTATATCTCTCATATAAACTTTAGAAAAATCCATAAAATAAAACAATTTTTTTGGGCGTTTTGGGCGTATAGTTACTATTGACACACAACTATTAGACCATGCATATAAATATATTTAAATGGGTTCGTATCCATGGAAGTATACGGTTCCATGACTCGTGTACAAATCTTGAATGCTATGAAATGTTAAATTAAATGACACTTATGGAGATCCTAGTCGGGATTCTCCTCATTAATGAGGAATGTAAATTCATGTCTTGCTTTGTTGTATGGGCCCTTATTTGTAGCTCCACGTGGTGGGCATTTTTCCTGTGGAACGTTAACTCCATGTGCTCTTGGCCTCTATTATGGTGTTTCATCGCTGATCTTCCTTCTACATCTCACCGCAAAGATTGGATAGGGTTTAACCTAACCAAATCTTCGCACCGAACCCAGGTGGTCTCATTGTTGTTGTCACTCTTCTGCACCTCGGTCAGCTTCAAGGGCTCTCGCTTTAGTACTTTGCGAGAGATGAAAAGCTCATAATCTAGTAAGGGTAGGTATACCTTGTTGGGTTTGAAAGTCTGTTATGATTTTGGGAATTGCTTTAAGCCTGTTCTAAGGTTTTCTCGCCACTCCTTAGGAATGATTTATGAAGTTTTGGAGGTGTTGGAAAGCAGAGTGCATCCTATCTGAAACAGGTATGTGACTTTCATAGCAAGTTTTTCATGTTGAATGTTTGGACCAAGTCTCTCATTCTTAAGGGTTTTTCGTTCTAGCTTTGTCTTATCATGAATTCTCATTATGAAACTGAGTCTTTATCTTGCTTTTACAGGTTGGAAACTTGTCAAGACCATGTCCTTAACTCAGGTAAGAACCCTTCTCAGTTATGGTTGAATTTTATATGTATGAATAGAAGTTTAATTATCTCCGCTCGTAATGACTAATTCATATTCTCTCGAAACAGGTATGCCACGTGCTGAAAGGTTTATTGCTCACAACCACAACCCTTAATTTCTTAAGAGATTACGATGTTTCCATTGCTTTTCAGGTTGGAGCTAAGCCTTTTGGTTTCTATCCGAAATTAAGTTATTTACGGGTTTTAAGATGAGGGTTTTTCCCTGAGAGCTCATTTAGGTAGTAATATTTAAACACAATTTTCCTTGACCTTTATTTTTCTAAATTATTTGATTTTCTCAAGTTTTGAAATGTAAGTTATGATGGATTTAAAGGCCTTCGAGCCTGTTTCCGCTTGTGTTGAGTGATGACTCTTTTCATTTCGCTTGAGAGGAGGTCGAGAATGTCATCACTCATTGTTCCGATGGCATTGATCGTTTCATTGTCTGTAATCAACTGTACACTTATATTTTTGGCTTAAGTGTGTTATGAATAGAATTACTTCATTTCCTGTCCATGGGTATCGTGCAATATGAAGGACACTAGATCTATATAACTATGTTAATTTCTATAAAAGATTCCTACAACGTTATATATGGTTTTGATATATATAGATTATTCATCATGTTGTCTTTCGATGCTACCATACTATGGTAACTCATTGTTATTCCTTTCTGTTCGTTAATAATAATAGTTTTCACATATTCTGTCGAGAGGCTGCTAAGCTTTCCAATGCTGTAATAATAGGTTATATGCAAATGGATGCTTTCGAGGGGGTTTATATCAGTATTGTGACCTTAAAGTTTATCTTCTTTCCTTTCATACTATAATTATATAACTCGACTATTGGTGTATCTGTCTTTTATGGGGTATCGAATCACTCCCTCGTTATTCGTGCAACAGTTAGCCTCCTACCTTATTTAATTACCTGTAATTCAAATGTTAATAACTATTGTTCAGCAATTTGTTAACCTGTAAAATAGATATTCATAGCTACTCTACATTAAATTCTTGTATTCTTTCTACATAATTATATTTACAGTTCAACAATAAATTCTTAAAAGTTTGCTACCTCACTTATCCTGTAATGTAAATATATACGAAAGGTCTCTCCTCGAGCCACGAGTCCCGCAATCACGTGGAGACTCTTCCCCGAGCACCTTCTATCTTTTACGCTGGATATACGAAAGGTCTCTCCTCCCAGCCACGAGTTTGGCAATCACTAGACTCTCCCCCGGGCACCTTCTATCTTTTATGCTCGATCTATTCCAGTTACACTTGCTACTATGGGCCTCACACTCCTCTCTAGCCTCAATCTCTGTACTCTCTTATCCACTGTGCTCAACAAATTTTCCCACTCGTTTATTCTACCCAGCTCTAGGAGTTATTTCTCCTCTTCTCCCCTCTCTATATTACCCTTCTTAGGGAGAGGGTAAGTGTTTCTTCGCAACCGTTTCTTTTAAATAAACAAAAAAGCTTTAATTTTGTTAAAGTATTACTACCTATAATCTAGGTAATTACAATATATGTTTCTTGGACTTCCAGCCTAAATCAATTAATATTTATCATCAAAATATAATAGCATTTAAAATATATTTTAATAAAAGCTCACTTAATGATCTTAGTAATTTATATGCAACTTGGGGTGTTATATATATATATATATATATATATATATATATATATATATATATATATATATGATGATGATGATGATGATGATGATGATGATGATTAAGGCCACTAAGAGTAATGTGGTCTATCCTACATCAAGAAAAGGGAGTCTAATTGTCATTCTTCAAAATCTTGTTTGTGTGATCAAGGAGCACAAAAAGAAGCATTCAAAGATGGCTATAGTTGGGCTCTCTTAATAAGTCAAGAAGATTGGATGTGTGGGTGATGATAGGGAATTGAGAGTAGATATGAGCAAGAGAAGAGGAGTCTAAAAGATGTCATTTTCATGTTCCATTACTATCACAAATGTGACAAGTTTTACTCTCCTATGGACTCACAAATGTGACAAATTCTAGGGATCGAGCCTTGGCTCATGGGAGTTAGTTCTAATCCTAACATATAAAAAAGTCTTAATATACTATAATATAATATTGTAATATTATATTATAAATGATATTCCAAAATAAACACCTATATATGTACTTAAAAATATTAGTTACTCAAATAGATTTAATTGTCATACTATTTTATATATTTCTATTTTTATATTATAAATGTTTTTCGTAATATAACTCTCATTTATTTTTTCCAAATAAAAATATAACTCCCATTTATATAATATAGTGTATAATATAATATAATATTATTATATTATATTATAAACAATATTCCAAAACAAATAACCATGTATATAATATCAAGTTTAATTCTAAATAATTTAAATGAATTTGTTTTCCTTTATGTAAATTTGATATAAAATTATATTATTTAATGTAGAGATTGAAATATTTTATTTAATAGTAATAATAAAATAATTTTGTGTTATTAATATGTTTGTATTTAACTATTATATCTCAATTAAACATAAAATGAACCACATATTATGCAGTTTGCATGCTATTTTCTCCTAATCAAATAGTAAAGAAATAACTTATGTCTTTAATATTTCAAAAGTAAATTACCTTTTCTCTTTAATTTCAATTACTCTATTTTTAATTTTATATAAAATAGATATAAAATTAAAATGGAAATTAAAATAATTTATTAATGACTAATATTTTTTTATTATTATTATTTTTAATAGAAATTATTATAAATATTATTCTTTTATTTTTATTTATAATTAAAACATGTAAAACACCTATTATTATTTTTTAAAAAATTGTTATAAATATTATTCTTTTATTTATAATTAAACTATGTAAAACATCATCTCCAGAAGAAAGAAACAAATATTCAAGATTTATGAAACTCATGCAACTCCCAGATTTAAAATTCGGTGGTCTTTCAAGATTCATTCGGGCTTCATTTTTCTCTGCAATTCCTCATTCGGAATTTCTGAAAATATTCTGTTCCATATCAATGGCTGCTTCGAATACCAAGCAAGTGGCTCTGGGCATTTGCATTTTTTTCCTCTTCCTCTTATCTCCTTTACCAACCATAGCAGCGGCGACGGGGGCGACGACGGTGCCATCACTGCGTAAATATAACAATTCCAATTTACTTATCCGTGAAATTGTTTGATGTGGGTGTGTTTTTAGGGTGTGCGTTACAATGAGACAGCTGTTTGACTTTGCTGTTGCTGACGCTGGTTGTGGATTCGAATGTTGCTTACCATGACAACGTTGTTCGCTCTGAGAATGGTGCTGCACCAGAGAGGGATCCCTGCTACCCGTGGTAAGCATTGGTCACTTGGATTACAGTGTGTTTAGTGTGTTTATTAGTTTAGATTATTCCGGATTTATTAAACCTCAAATCTCTCTTATTTCTCTTATTTTCTGAATGACTGTTTTTATAATATGCATTGGTCACTTGGATTACAGTGTGTTTATTAGTTTGGATTACAGTGTGTGGTCATTTGTCACTTTGGATTTATTAAACTTTTTTTATTTCTCTTATTTTCTGAATGCAAAATCTGAATAAAAATGTGCAACTCAATATCTCTGAGAGAACTTGATAATCTGAAGTGAACATGTATTAATTTTAATTTTTTAAAGCTAAATTTTATTTTTAATGTGATTTCACTCTATTAAAATGTTTTAACTAATAATTATATATATATATTTTTTTACTTTTACTTAATTTGAATAGATCAACACATATTGAGATATAAAAATAATATAAAATTATTTTATTTAAAATAAATATTGAAATATTTTATTTATGGTTAACACCTTTTTGTTATTAATATTTCTTTTTCAATATTACATGTCAACTTGATCTTAGGAATGAATAGAGTTAAACAGTTTTTACAAGTTTCAACTCCATATTGAGTCATGGAAGAATTACACATGTCCCTCATACGAGGCAATTATACAGGAAATTAGAGATTTTTCACTATAAATTACTTTATCTCTATATATAAACATAATATAAAATTAAGGTTAACATTGAAGTTCCCCATATGGGGTGTTTGCTAGAGGACAAGTACACAGGAGCATAATGCCACCACCCCAACATCCATTAATCTATTGGGCTTGACACTTGGCCCCACCAATATTATTTATCATTAGTCACACTTATTATGAGCAATTGTTGAACATGGCAAGGAGCAATTTCATTTCAAGGAACTAGGTTGAATGCTTGTTTCATGTGTTGTTCAGCCTCATCCATGGCTTGTAATATTGGGAATCCATGGTTACTTTGGCTAGAGAATGTCACCTACCTGGAAAATAGGAGAAGTTTGGTTCATGGTCTGAGATGACACTAGAGAGGTGATCTAGTCACAATAAACACAAATTTTTCGAAATCATTATCATTCTTTATGGTGCAAGAGTTATCCTACAACAACCACTATGAGGAGGTATTTTCTCTCATGGTCTATTTACTAGGGTTTCTTCTCTTCACTCACTTATTGTTTGGCTTAGGGTGGAAGCCTTGTGTTAGTAAATTTTTCTTTGGCTCTCCCCCTCATAAGGTTTCATCTATCCTAGCCCCTTCTTCTTATTTTCACTTTTACTAATTGAAATATTATAAATGTGTATGTAGGTTCCTTCATTCTCTGAATTTTCCACTCTTACCCCTACATATCATTCACCATCATTTATTGTTTTCCCATAGTTTCTCCACCATTATGGTTACATTTCCCCATGTTTTGTATCTATGTTACCTCAAATGGGGAACTTCCATCATCAATATAACCCATTGGCATTCATCATTACCTCCCTCCACTACCTTAGCCCTTCCATCCACTAGAAAAGGTTGCATCCATAGACCATTTGTTAGCCCCATTCTACCAGGGTCCCCCCACAACCATTTTTAAAATATCAAGTGGTTTATGTAGATAGCATTCATGTAACCCCTCAACTATAAACGGAGAATGGAAGTTTAGTGGATGCAACAATAGATGTTTCTTTTCAATAGGTTGTGTAGCAAACCACTCCACCCCCTAGTGAGTCTCCATCATTGGGTGAGACATTAAAGATGAGTTTATCCATTGATGATTTATTTTCTTTATGATGAATTAAAATGAGTATAGGCATTTTTGTTTAAATTCTATGCTCTAAATCTTGAAACAATTAAAGAGTAATATAGTAAAGAGGTTAGGGGCAAGGAGAAGGAAAACACCCTTTGATTTATTAAACCATCTTTGGTGAGTTTTATGGGATTGAATTATAATGTATTAGTGTGTAAGTGTGTAATTTATTATAGAAAGAATCTAATAAGAATATTGGTTCTTTATGCAGTCCCAAGAGAGAATAATCATTAACCAAAAGAAAAAAAGTTGAGCTCCTTCTTCTAGTAAGAGGATAAAGGTCAACTTTGAGTATGAAAATGATGGTGGTGAAGGTATAAGTGGTCAAGGGGCCCATTTTGAATAAACACCATCATATGCCAAATGATCATATTTGAGCATGAAATCATGTTTGTATATTGAAATCATTTTCTATTAAGGCCACCATATGTCATACTTCCATGTTTGGGCACGAGGTGTCATTTTGTAAATTGAACATGTAGTGTTATTTTCTTAGATATGTACAATTGAGACAATTTTGAGTGTTTGTGTGTGTATGTATTTATGTATCTATGTATGATTTGAAGTGTATTTTTACTTGATGTTGAAGTGTTGTATTGTTAGGTTGAATTTTCATCTATGTAGCAATGATGCAATATCACTTATTGTAATGTGAGCACTCTTGATATGTTGTACTCTTGAAGGTGTTTGTATTGGGTTTTTGATGAAATTTCAATTAACCATATTCTCGGTGGTAAATTAGTTGATCATACAAACTAATTTCAACAAGTTTTATCCGTGGGCAAACACTTCTCCAAGTGCATACTAAATATGAAAATCACTTTATTAAAATAATTTATGTAATAGAAATATGTTTTTTATCTTCAATTTCTATATTAAATCACTTGAAAATTTCAATCCTATTTTTGGAAAGGGGATCCCCAAATGACAATTTTGGGGCTAAAAGCTCATGTTTTGGCCAATTTTGTAACAAAATTGTAAAGTCTCCACATTTTGTGGTCGCGGAGTGTGAAGGTGTCAAGAGTCATAAAGAGTTATCCGCCATTATTTTGTAAAGTGAAAAGTCGGTTGTAAAGATCTATCCATGGTCCGCGTACTATGAGATTGTATAAAAAGGAGCTAAGTGAGTAAGCTCTAAGTAGTCTTTGGTGGATAGTGAAGAATGAAGTGAAGAGTCTTGGTAGAGAAGTCTAAGTGTTCAGGTCTTAGCGTAGGTAGAGGCTCTGCAGCTGAGTGCGGACAGGCCTAGGGTGGAAGTCCGCAGCTGAGTGCATGGACCCCTACAGCTGTGTCCGCAAGGTAGATAGAGTCTATATTAATATGAAGATATCAATAAAGAGGAGTATTCTACAAAATTTGTGTATTTATTTCCTGTTAATGCATCTTGTTATATTGTGTATGGGTTCAATTTACAATGTTTATACGATGCACGAATATATGTGATTATATTGGTTAATTAAACGCGAGTAAGAATATCACTTTACGTATAAGTAAAACACTTATGATAACTTGGGAACCTATACGATATGTTGTCATAGCAGCACGAAAGTATGTGGATCATGGGTTAAGGCTGCGCGAAGGTCAATCATACACCTTTGCGGAGGTACTGAAGGGCGGCATAAAGGGGTAGACTGAGAGAGCCCTAAAGCTTAGTGACCTAAGTGAAAGTAGGAATAGAGGTTTTAACTCGACATCACAACCATCTCAGGGTGCGGAAACTTGGTTCCAGCATCCCCCCATACTGCTTCTGGTGAGACTTCCATCCGCACTCCATAGGGTGATGTTGAAAGGGCGAGTAGTGTAGGGATTTGTCTCGCTAACTAACGTTGAACCTCGGTGAGGCCCACTAAGCCAATAAATGGTTCCTTTGTCAGGATCAAAATCTGCATGAGAGATGTTTAATGTTGTACCACTGGAATCCAACTAAAAAAGAGGTCCATGACTCGTTGGACAAGAAGATACAAAAATTTGCGGTGCACGAGAACAGAAATCCATGACTGACAAAGGAGCAATGGCTGGAAAAATACCTATATACAGAAATCTACGAGATCTTCTTTTGTTCCTTTCTGGTTGAGCTATACGAGTGGATCGCGATGCTAGAGGATAGCCAAGGAAGGTGGAGACTTGACGGTCCTATTGTCTGGACCCCATAGTTAGTACAAAGACTATAAGCCTTTGAGGATAAGATCGCCTGTGTTGTCGTCATTGGCTTGATCGCATCATAGGAGGATTTCTAACTGAATTCGCGGTCGATACCTCAGTTAGTTACGACGAGATGGAGTGGCGTTTTTTTAAAGGTATACGAGGTAAGTACTTGAAGTCTTTAAATCCCTGTATTAAGATGTTATTGTGCAAAAAACAGGTTATGCATCTACCTTGATGTTCGGAGCTACACGAAGTGGAAAGACTTACAGAAACGAAGGAAGAAAGGGTCCTAAATATAGCCCATTCATTTCACCTCCACACAGTGACAAAGAGGTAATAGCACAGGCTTCTTCATGAAGTGCAATTCAATTGATAAGACAGGAATTCCCGCGACTTCCACCTCCACCACACCACCTCCAACTTCACCACCATCACCTGCGACTTCGCCCATACCACCTCCACCTCCACCTCAGTTCAACATGGAAAATTCAGTGAAGTTGCCTTTGTTTCAAGGCTTGGGAGATGAGGACCTGGACCAGTTTTGGTTCTTCGTGAAAGCTGTATGGGAAGCTTAGGGTATCAGAAATGACCATATGAAGAAGGCGACATTGGTTAGTGCTTTGTAGGATCACGCACTAACCTAGTACATCAAGTACTCTAATGATAACCTAAACGCTCGGTTGGTACACATCGAGACCACGCTGAATAAGGAGTTCGATACGCCTAAATCTGAGGCACAATCGATTGTGGGGTTCAAGGAAATCATGAGGGTTCAAGGAAATCATGATGAAACAAGGCGAGACACCTTGGGAATTGCATGAGAGGTTGAAGTGTAAAATCCACAAAATTAATATGAACTTAACAGATGGACAACACTGTGAATGGTTCGTGGCTTCACTCCTGCCACACCTAAGGGTTTCTTTATCACAGCAGAAGATTACGACTCACGCAGAGGCCTTGGAGATTTTAATGAGACTGCATAAAACAGTGATGCAAGATCCAATCTAGGGGTTCAGCAGATGCATGTGCAGTTGCAAAATCTTTGCCTTGAAATGCAAAGTTTGAAGCAAGATAGAACAGTCCCCAGGAGGTGCGCAAAGAAACATGGTGCCTGAAATGTAAAGGTCAGGGGCATGACAAAGACCACTGCTTGGTATTTGTGAACTTTATTGTAGGAGGAGGGTCGATGCCTTTGAGACCGGAAGCCCAAGGAGGACAAAGCACAGGGCCCGTTTAAGTTTATTCTCATATAGAAAACATAGAAATAGAACACAAATAAAAAAACCCCATTCACTAAAAAAAATGAAAACACAATAAAAAAGATGAGTAGAAAACATAGAAATAGAACACAAATAAAAAACCCCCATTCACTAAAAAAAAATAAAAACACAATAAAAAATATGAGTATAAGTTTGGAACAACTCACTCAGATCCTAGCAAGTGTCAGGATCTCCTCTTCTTGTGAAGAAGAGATCTTGACAGCAGCCAAAAGTTTAACTACTCCTCCAGAAGAAAACAATGAATTAACATTTGAAGAATCCTATATATCTGATGATGTACAATTATTTGAACAGGAGATTGAGGAGGACAAAGAGAAGTTGCAGCATGATCTCAATGAGAGTGGAAATCACGCCTATGAAATCTTTATCGAAAGGTGGTTTCGATGGTTTCAAACAAGTACGAGATTAGATCAATTTCGTTTTTGTTCGTATTTCATTAAGTCACACTCATAAAAACTAGATTCGATCATCCTTGTATATTTTCATTTCAAAATTGCAAAATCAGAAATGAATATATTTTTACTACTATTGTGTGAATGGTTACATTGGAAATTTAATTACATGTAATAGTTTGTAATTTCCAATTAACACAGAGTAGGTAGGATGATATTTTATGTTTTGAATAAGTATGCTCTCCTCCTGCATTTTCGCACGATCTCCAGGATCAGAAAGTAGAATGTTTATAAATGTTTTTAGGGTTGCAATATACTTGTCTCCATTTTCTAAAAATAAAAAATAAAAAAATCATCCTAAATCAATAAAAAAATCCTAGGTTTTTTAAGATTGGAATAAAATTTAAATTCTTAAAAAAAAATATTTTGATTTTAAAACAATATAAAAAAAATTAGAATAAAATTCATTTTTTTTGTTTTTAAAAAGATTTTGATTTTAATAAAAAATAAATAAATAAATTAGAATAAAATTCAAATTAAAAAAAAAAATACAAAACAAATACAAAAAAACAAAACAACAACAACAACAAAACAAAACAAAAATTGAATTTAAAAAAAGATTAAAAAAATATTTAGGAATGAAATTCAATTTGTTTTTAAAGATTTTTAAAATAATATAAAAAAAAATCATTAGAAATAATTTTAATTTATTTTGTTGCAACATAAAAAAAAATTAACAATATATATTTTTTTAATTTTAGTTAAAAAAAAACATAAATAAAACAATGAATAAAACAAAACATATAAAAGATAAAACATTAAAAAAACATATGATAAAAAAAAAAAAAAATTAAAAACAAACATAAACCAAACAAAAACAATATATATATATATATATTTAAAAACAAAAAAAAACATAAAACAAAAAAACAATAAAAAAAAATCACACAAAAACAAAACATAAAAAAAATAAATAAATAAAACAAACATACATTAACCCTGGGCAAATAACTAAAACATTGTATACAAGAAAAAAACTTTGACCATTTGCAAAAACTCCATTGACTACAAATTCACAGAAGACTAGTAGATGGAGTCTAATCAACAATTTTCAAGAAAAAAACTTTGACCATTTGCAAAAACTCCGTTGACTACAAATTCATAGAAGACTAGCAGATGGAGTCTAATTAAAAATTCTCAGTCATGTTATTGGGATCTCCATGGGAATGTGTCTGCAGAAACCTGAACTGGATCGGCGAATTGAAGGTTGGTTGTATAATCGAGGGCTTCATCCTCTACGTTGCCTTTGCCTAGTAGCTATCAATTCAATTCCAGCGAATAACCAAAAACCCGTCACCATCAAAGTCTATCCCCACATTTTTCCATCATAACTCGCTCGTGCTTGTAATGCCCTGAGAATGCACATTGTATAGAGGTGCACAGATTCTCATTTAAGGAATAATTCCAATGGTCAATGATCTCGAGTCACGGCTCTGTCATACGCCCATTATTTAGCACAACTCCGAAGGGGGATACCGAATGAACCGGTTGCTTTGTCATATGCTCATTCGCTCCTATTATTATTTCGTGCGCAATTATAGAATTACAATCTCACCTTTTGTTCACAGCCAAACCGATTTGGATTCGAGTAGATATGTTCCACCAAATCTCAGGAGCAACAGTCCACTATTATGAAGCTTGTTATCATTGGCAATGGAAACATCGAGAGGACAATTAGTGTCAATGAGTATCTTACTGGAGAATACAAGCCAACAATAGGCGTGGAAGTTTATCCTCCTGATTTCTTTACTAATTGTGGGAAAATTTGATTTAATTGCGCAAAAAACACTTCCACCACCAGGGAGAGCCCACTATTATTGTTCTCGTTATAGCCGTCGAGAACAAAATCCATGAGATTCGTTCCATCAAAATAGACAATCGAGGAAAATATGCTACAACATAAGATTCACACCTAATTAGAGTTGGAATCAAGCCTCCCAAGTGGGTTCAGAAAGAAGACTTTGCAAAAAGAAACAATGTTGTCAAAAGGAAAATTAATTGAAGTTAAAAAAAGATCAATATTAGCCAAAGTTCATGTTAAAGCAAGACAATTCAAAAGATCAAATCATGATCAAGGTAATACATTGCATGCGGACATGCAATGACTTAAGTTGGGGGGTATGTTAGGCCGCCAAATTAACATACATTTTCACTCCATTTTCACCTTTATCCTCATTTTGTCACCTCATTTTATCACATTATCATTACATAACCCTATATTTCCATTACCATATGGGTTCATATTTTCATTTTCCAAAGTTATTTATTTTATGTGTTTAAAGTGAATTTGTGATTAAAAATTAGAAAGATAACATGTATTTTCCTATACCTAAAGGTGGAATGAGTTTGGTGACATGTTTAGGTGATTTGGAAGGTTCCAATACAATATTATGTGGCCTCCAAGACTCAAATTCGAATTCTCTTGAATATTTGAAGGAGATTTTGGATAGGTGTTAAGCATATCTCATGGAGAAAAAACATGGATAAAGGAATATGTGTCTCATATTGGTTGTAACCATATGAAGGATTTGTGGATCTAGGAGGGATTAGTGTATCTCCATTAATGAGTTAGTTGCTTATGTTTTTGTATAAATAGGAGTACCTCCTCCATTCCAAAGAGAAGGACTCTTGGAGAATGTATCCTAATTTATGATGGAATAGAATAAAGTTTTATTTCTATAGTTTTAGAGAAAAAATGTCTTAAGGTAGTATGTGAATTTATGGAATAGTTTGTCACTTTGGTCTTAAGATAATTGAGCTCACTCTAAAAGGATAAAAGAAACATTTTTAGTTCATTATAGATTTTATTTTCATTTAATTACTTAGATGTTTGAATATTTTTCATTATTAATGAATGAATTTTAGTTGATTTCTAATCAAAATATGAGGGGACAACCAAGATTCTAAGTTAGGCTCTCTATTGGTCTGAACAATAATTAAAGTTCATTTCCTTTTCTTTATTTCAAGTTATTTTTGAGTTTATGATTTGATGCAATGGTAATGTTGTTAGAATAGTATTGTGAGGAAGGACAATCAGGACCTCCTAAATTAGGATCCTTTTCTCTTACTTTATATACATCACATACTCTTACTCTTTAGTTTCTTTTCTTGAGTACAATACTATCGAGAAAGGCAACCCGGACCTCCCGAATTAGGATCCTCTTCCTTCACTTACCGCATCTTGAATCAGAGACTTTTAAGTTTTCTTAGCTTAGATTTAGTTGCCTACTCCTGCATATATTTTTATCACATCATCACAAGCTTATGAGTATTTCTGGTTGATAAATTAATGAAAAGTAATTTAAGTAATTAAATTTCTCAACAATTATCAATCCTAAAATTCATATAATGGAAATCTTTCCATGAAATATATGAGACATATATCTCTCATTTTTCCTTATTGTGGGGTTTTCTCACACACCTTAATGTCATGCCACTATGGTTTCCTCATGAATCCAAGCTCTTTCTCCCTACAAGCTTTAAGACAATACAATGAAAAGGTTATAAGGATGAAGCTATATACAAGAGCTCCATTTTCCCTTATATATAAATAGTTCACGGGGGCTAGCATAATAAGGTCATAATTCCATACAAGTGAAACACCCTCCATTTATGATCCTCGTTGGGATAAACACCCCACCTCTAGAATTGCACACTCTTAAACAAGTTATTCCAATGCTTCCACTTCAATGGTTTATTATGAGTCTCCTCATGCAAGATGATTCTACTCTATGTGCCACATGTTTCTAATATTATTTTTTATTTGATTAATAGGTTTACAACCACACTTGGGCACATTAAAAAGCACCCCATTGTATTGGGATGCTAAATTATTTTACTAGATATTTATCTTTCCACATTGCATTTCCGTTCACATCATAAAAATATATTTTCATGCACTCGCTATAGTTTTCAATAGCTATGCATGTAAGAGAAATTCTCCGTGTCGGGATTGGGGAGTGATACACTCGTCATCCCTCCCCTCTTGTAATATCCCTCCACTGTTGTGAATTTTTTTATTTATTTTGTATTTGCTATTGTGGGTATGTTGGTTATTGAACTACAATGAACTAATTATGAAGGAAAACTTGATGTTATTTAAATAAATAAATTTGATGAATAAAGCTGGAAATTGTGTGGAAATAAACACCAGAGTAAAAGATGCTTTCTAAATAGGAATACCAATGAACTGGATCAGATTTATTCCTTAAATAAATATACTGAGTTGTGAGAAAAGCAATGTGGGAGAGAAAATAAGGCTTTATGAGGAAAAATAAAAGAAATCCTAGGCTGAAGGGGGAGTATATCCTTGAAAGGTGGGACACTACCAAGGAAATACTCTAGAAAATAAGCTTAAAAAACGTTATGGGAATGAGAGGGGGCTGATAATTGTTGGAAAGACCATCTTAGCTTGGGGGGATCAAAGGTTGGGTGGTTGAGTGTTGT
Organism: Pinus tabuliformis; assembly: GCA_031772625.1. Taxonomy (NCBI): domain Eukaryota; kingdom Viridiplantae; phylum Streptophyta; class Pinopsida; order Pinales; family Pinaceae; genus Pinus; species Pinus tabuliformis. Next base: position 1,147,258,553 of record CM062817.1, read on the forward strand.
CTTGAGAATGATTTCCACACTAAATTGCGGGTTAGATATTTTGATTATTGGTGTGAGTCACACTATTTGAGTTAATTAAATTTATTGTATTGTTATATTTAATTTCTTAGCTGTTGTATTAGAGATTATGACTATTTTTGTTAGTCGCACTATGAATTTGAGTTAATTAAATTTACTGTATTGTTAGATTTAATTTGTTAACTATTTTATTAGAGATTATGACTATTGTTGTTAGTCGAACTATGATTTGAGTTAATTATAATTGCTATATAGTTCGATTTTATTGTTAACTCCTGTATGTGGATGTTTTCCGTAATGGTATTTTTTATTTTTAAGAAGATAAATCCTTACTATGAGAATTTAACTATGATGCTCTCTATGCGAGCATATTTAGTGTTTTGGTTAGAGGAATATAATATTTATTTCATGTAGGGATACTACAATAATGGTAGGGAGATATTAGGGTAGTGATTCGCCTACCATTAGATTCTGGGGGTGAGGTTAGGATCGAACTGACATGCAGAGTGGCAATAAGTCTCAACAACAACAACCAAGTGGGTGGAAAAGGTTAGATTGAGAGGTTAAGTGACACCGACACAAATTGAGTCGTTGGCCTCAAGAGAATGCTCTTGTAACTAGTAACCTAAATTTTATCCAAAGATATCAACGATCATACTATCGCATCCTAAACAAATATTTATAGGTGTTGGCATTATGATTCTGGTTTGGCTCTATGGTACATGTGTTGTACTTGATGGCAACTCACTCAAGTGGCAAAATTATGTTCAGGCTCTCAAAATGATGGAAAATAAGAGGTTCGCGGGTGCATCATTCAAAAGGTGCGGACCTGCAGGTTCACCATCCAGGAAGTGCGGACATACCCGCAGGTTATCCGTTCATAAGGTGCGGTTCCCCAGTTCACTCACTCCAATGCGGAGAAGTGCGCTCACGTGGGGTTTCTTATGTTTGGCCCTTGGTATTTAGCCCGTCGTTCATGATCCTATGGTTTTGGCCCATGGTATAGGATCTAAATTATTGAACCCAGTTTTGGATCCCTTGTATTGGTTTTCGATGGTTTTGTCCCATGGTTTGAAAAAGGGCTTGCCTATAAAAAGGAAAAGAGATCACTTGGTTAGACACTTGTGAAATTTGAATATCTTAAGATCTGAAAGTTTGGGTGATTGGTTTTAAAAGCTAGATCTAAATCAAGGAGAAAATTTAAAGCGAATCTATTGATAAGTTGTGATCTCTCGGGCACATGATTAGATCTGTGGATCTGACTGACTGTGGCACATTGGGGGACTGTTAATTTGGCCCTAATCAGAAGTTAGCAGGCGATCCACGGCGTGAGTGCGGGGGTACGCAGCATAGGAGAAGGCGCAGTGCGGGGGTATGCAGCATAGCAGAAGGTGCAGTGCGAGGTACACAGCGCAGGAGAAGGCGCAGTACGGAGGTACGCAGGAAAACAAAAGAAAAAGTCGCGGAGGTACGCTGTTAGGCGGGCAGTGCAGGTGCGGATCTTAGGAAAGGTACGCAGGGCAACAAAGCGAGTGGTGGGGAGATACGCAGAGAAGTAGACCAACTAGGTGCGGATCTACGCAGTTTAGACACAGAAGAGCTGCGGGTATTCGCAGGCCACTATTGGTGAAGTTGCGGACCTATCTTGAAACATTTGTTGGCTGTCTTTTATCTATTGCTGCAGAGTTCTCGGTTTAGATTTCTGGTATTACTTTTCTGTTTATAGAATTCTGAGAAGTTGGGTGATTCATTGGTTGAAAGTATAAGGAGATTGGGTGATTTGCATGTACTTGATGATTGTTTGATCTTCTTGGATCCAGTTTGAAAATTAATGAAACATGGTCCCTAAAGAAGTAAAAGAGCAAAGGGGGTTGTAGCTCCCTTCCAGGAGATACTGGAAAACGAGAAAGAGTTGTAGCTCTCTACAGGTTGCAGCCTGCGTACTGGTAAAGGACTGCACGAGTACAAAATCCTTGTAAAAGAAGTTTCTAATTGAAAGAAGATAGAGACATATTGCAGCAGGTGGTTTTCACCCACATTAGGTTTCCACCTTATATCTGGTGTTATTTGGTGTGCTTATCTATTTTTCTTGTTCTTGTTCATTATTATATGGCACTGACATACAATTTAATGATCAATATATGAAGAATAAATTAAAGTATAAATCTGGAAGGCATATTGAAAAGAATTTGATAATACTGATTCACCCCCCCTCTAAGTATTATTTCCGACAATTGGAATCAGAGCAAGTTCTTCAGAAGAAGCTTGATCGCTTGAAGAAAGATCTTTCATCATGAGCAACTACGAGAGGGAAGCATCAATCAGGCCACCGATTTTTGATGGGACAAACTTCGTTTATTGGAAGGTAAGAGTTACTGCCTATCTTCAATCTCTTGGTATAGAAGTCTCGGATATCATAGATATAGGGTATACTTTTCCATCAGCAACTCCTATAGATCCGGCTCAGAAGAAGAAATATGAAACAAATGCAAAGGTGGTGAATACTCTATTAGGATGCCTATCTCAATCAGAATTTGTTAAGGTAATGCAGTTTAAATCCGCAAAAGAGATATGGGACAAGATTGTTCTGAGCTATGAAGGAGATGATCAGGTAAAATGAGAAAAACTTCGAACCCTCAGAATTTAGTATGAAAATCTCAGGATGTATAATGATGAAAGTGTGGCTAACTATTTTCTTCGTGTAGATGAGATTGTTAATTGTATGAAAAATTTGGGTGAAGAAATAAAAGAGGCTATTGTGGTTGAAAAAGTTCTAAGATCTTTGTCCCCTAGGTTTGAATCTAAAGTTTCTGCAATAGAAGAAAAAGAGAATCTACAAAGCCTTAAAATGTCACAGCTGCACAAAATTCTAACTGCTTATGAAATGAGGAAAGGAGGTCCATCAGACAGGAGAGAAGCTGCCTTCAAGGCTTCAGGCAAAGGAGAGCACTATGAGTCAGGACACGTGTGAGAAGAAGAAGAAGAATCAAATTTTGTCAGAAATCTTCAACGAGGTAATGATTATGAACTTTTAATGGCTTTTTAAGATGATGATTACATGGACGTTGTAGATGTAGATGGTTTTTATGAAGAGATTTCTCGACTCAAAATATGTTTAGAAGAAAAAGATATGATCATTGATACTCTGCAATTCCAACTTGATGAAAAAGAAAAATATCTTGAGAAGTTAGAATGTGAAATTGTTGGCCTTAGAAAATAAATTGAGAAAACAAAGGCTCTTAATCTTAAATTTTTTAAAGGGTCTGAAACTCTGGATGAGATTATCAATGTACAACATTCTCCACTAATCAAGACAGGTCTGGGTTATAATGGAGAAACATCTCAAGCATCCACCTCAAAGAGTTATCTTGATGCAGCAAGGAGGAATGAGCAAAAGCCCAATGGAGATCACCAGGTAAGGCAGGGACGAATTACATCAAGAACAAACAAAGACTACCAGGTAAACTAGGGGCAATCCATCTTAAGGGTGAACAAAAGCTACAACCAGCCACAGGTAAAAACTTCTCAATTTGCTTCAAGAATGGATGACAATAGAAATTACAATCATTTGGCTGGTAGATTTGATAATCGCAGAAGTTTCTTCAATGGCCAATGTTTCTCTTGCCATAACTTCGGTCACAAAGCAGCTCAATGTGTTGCTTATAAGACAATCATGACTAGAGAAGCTCAAAAACAAAGAAGTATGACTGGGATTACGAAAAGGACCTATAACAACTTTTCTGCCCTTGAAAATGAAATTGAATGTTCTATTTGTAATAACTTCGGTCATGAAGATTCTGAATGCAGGAGCAGGTTTTGGCAGACAAAGGAACAAGCCTCAAGCACTAGAACATGGAGAATAAAGGAACCACAAATAGAAAGATGTGGGATAGCATTCTATGCAGAAGGACAAGAAAATCTATGGTACATCGACAACAGATGTTCGAAGCATATGATAGGTGATAAAGAAAAACTTGAATCGTATACTGCTTTAGAAAAGGGAAAGAAAGTTTCTTTTGGAAATGATACCCCTACAGCCATAAAAGGAAAAGGCACTGCTCAGTTGAAAGAAAAGGTCAAAGCTGGAAATGTTTTGTATGTTGATGGCTTGAAGCATAATCTACTAAGTGTCAGTCAGATGTGCGATCAAGGAACAGAGGTAATATTTTGATCAAATGGATGTAGTGTTCATGATCTTGATACAGGAAAAACAATGATCAAAGGCAGAAGAACTCCAAATAATCTATACATATTTGAAGAAGGAAAACAACAATGCTATTTGAGCAAAGATGATGAACATTGGTTATGGCACCAGAGGTTGGGGCATCTAAGCTTTTCACAAATAAGGAAAGCATGCAAATACCAGGCAGTTCGTGGTCTTCCAGATATCAAAATTCCAGACAACACCATATGAAAATCATGTCAGTTTGGTAAGCAAACCAGAACTAACTTCCCTGAGAATGAAGGATCAGCTAGTAGGCCTCTTGAACTAGTCCATACAGATGTATGTGGTCCATTTAGGACAAGGTCACCTCGAGGAGAAGAATACTTTATATTATTCATTGACGACTTCTCCAGGATGGTTTGGTTGGGACTTATGAAACACAAGGACGAAGCATTCGAAAAATTCAAATCTTTCAAATCCTTGGCTGAAAACGAATCAGATCACAAAATTAAGTGCCTCAGGTCCGACAGAGGTGGGGAGTTTACCTCAAATGAATTTTTCAATTTCTGTGAATAACATGGAATAAGAAGGGAATTCTCTACAGCTAGGACTCCTCAGCAAAATGGAGTGGTGGAAAGGATGAACAGAACGGTCCAAAAAATGGCTCGTGCTATGCTTGATGAGTCTGGGACTCCCGCAACCTTATGGGGTGAAGTTGCTTTTGCTGCAGTTGTTATTCTCAACAAAACAAATTTCCGAGTAAACATCACTCAAACTCCTCATTAGCTCTGGTATGGTGAGACTCCTTTGGTAAAGCATTTAAAATTTTTTGGAAGCAAATGCTATATTAAGAATATTGATGAACAACTTGGCAAACTTGAACCTAGAGCAGATGAAGGCATTCTCCTTGGTTATTCTCCCCACAGCAAAGCATATAAGTGTTACAATAAAAGACTTGGAAGAATTTCTGACAGCATTGATGTAGTGGTTGATGAAAAAGGATACATTCCTAGGCAAGTAAATTATGAAAATATTGAAGAAGATGAAGACTACTCTCCAAATCAGACTGATGATGAAGAAGAACCTCAAGAGGCACCAGAGGAACAAATAAGGATAGAAGAGAAGACTCCATCCAGGTATGTTCAGAAGAATCATCTAGAATCTCAGATTTTGGGGCAGAAAGAGGCAGGTGTACAAACAAGAAGAACAATTGCAGAAGCCTTAAGCTATTTGGCATTACTCTCCTCCATTGAACCACAAAATGTAAGAGAGGCATGCAAAGATGAATGCTGGGTCAAGGCAATGGATGAAGAACTTGAGCAGATCGAAAAGAAAAACACTTGGGAGTTGGTTCCTAGACCAAAAGAGAAGAATGTCATAGGGTCAAAATGGATCTTCAAAAATAAGTTGAATGAAAATGGGGAAGTAATTAGAAATAAGGCCAGACTTGTTTGTAAAGGGTATGCTCAACAAGAAGGAATAGACTTTGAAGAAACTTTTGCTCTCATTGCTAGACTTGAGGCCATCCGAATGTTCCTCGCCCTCTCAAGCTTTCAGAAGTTCAAAGTATTTCAAATGGACGTAAAATCAGCCTTTCTGAATGGAGACTTAGAAGAAGAAGTGTACATTGAGCAACCAGATGGGTTCATCCTTGGGAATGATCCAAATCTTGTATGCAGACTAAAAAAGGCTCTCTATGGTCTTAAACAGGCTCCAAGGGCTTGGTACTACCGCTTGGACAAATATCTTCATTAACAAGGCTTTTGAAAGGGATCAATAGATAGCAATCTTTATATAAAAATTGAAAATGAAAAATTACTAATACTTGTTGTATATGTAGATGATATTATCTTTGGCAGCAATGAAGAAGCTATGAGTCAAAGCTTTGCCTTGGTGATGCAAAAAGAATTTGAAATGTCTTTGCTTGGAGAACTGACATATTTTCTTGGACTGCAAATCCAACAAAATGAAGGTGGGATCTTCTTGTCTCAAACCAAGTATCTCAAGTAGATTTTGAAGAAATATGGCATGGAAGATGCAAAACCAGTATGTACCTCCATGGTCATAGGATGTAGCCTCAATGCAAATGATGAATCAGCAGTTGTGCATCAACCAACCTACAGATCTATGATTGGAAGTCTTCTTTATTTGACAGGTACCCGACCAGACATCATGCATGCAATGGGAATAGTTGGAAGATTTCAGGCAAATCCAAAGGAAAATCATCTTCAGGCAGTGAAGAGAATTTTCAAGTACCTTCAAGGAACTCAAAACGATGGTTTATGGTATCCTAGAGATACAGATCTCACACTTCATGCTTATACAGATGCAGATTGGGCCAGAAGTGTGGATGACAGGAGGAGCACAAGTGGTGGTGCATTCTTTATGGGTTCTAGATTAGTATCTTGGTTCAGCAAGAAATAGAGTTCGATTGCTTTATCTACAGCTGAAGCAGAATATGTGGCTGCTACATCTTGCTGCACTCAACTCCTTTGGATGATGCAGAACTTGCAGGATTTTCAGATCACTTGTACTCCACCTATCTACATCTTATGTGATAATACAAGTGCAATCAGCATTTCAAAAAACCCAGTCATGCATTCAAATACCAAGCACATACCGATCAAGTATCACTTTCTCAGGGAACAAGTTCTTGAACAAAAGGTCAAGTTGGAGTATGTTCCTTCTAAGGAACAAGTTGATGATATACTCACCGAACCATTGCCCAGGGAGACCTTTGAATACCTCAGGCCAAAGCTGGGGGTTGTTGATGCATCATCTTGTTGTTGAATCTCATCTGTTTCAGAGATTGTTGGTTGTATGCAAGTTTCATATGGGGTATATGCGTACATTTTCTGGGTTCCAGGTTGGTTGAAGATCGAATGGCACAGGTTCAGGGGGAGCATATAATGCATTGTTGGCATTATGGTAGAAGATCTTGGAGGAAGTACAGAAGGAGATCATGGATGTTGATCTGAATAGTACTGCGATATGTCTCTATCTCTTTCATGGTCAATTATGGTGTTTGGTGGATTATGGTTCTTCTTGAAGAAATTTCTTTCCTTTTGCAGATCTGGTTTATAGTTAGGGGGAGCATGTTCTCAGGAAGAGCATAACCCTTTGCCCTTGATGTCAAAGGGGGAGAATGACGTTGAGGATCTTGAGGTTGCCATCAAGTCCAAAGGGGGAGATTGTTGGCATTATGATTCTGGTTTGGCTCTATGGTACAGGTGTTGTACTTGATGGCAACTCACTCAAGTGGCAAAATTCTGCTCAGGCTCTCAAAATGATGGAAAATAAGAGGTTCGCAGGTGCATCATTCAAAAGGTGCGGTCCTGCAGGTTTGCCGTCCAGGAAGTGCGAACATACCCGCAGGTTATCCATTCATAAGGTGCGGTTCCCCAGTTCACTCACTCCAAGGCAGAGAAGTGCACTCACATGGGGTTTCTTATGTTTGGCCCTTGGTATTTAGCCCGTCATTCATGATCCTATGGTTTTGGCCCGTGTTATAGGATCTAAATTATTGAACCCAGTTTTGGATCCCTTGTATTGGTTTTCGATGGTTTTGTCCCATCGTTTGAATAAGGGCTTGCCTATAAAAAGGAAAAGAGGTCACTTGGCTAGACACTTGTGAAATTTGAATATCTTAAGATCTGAAAGTTTGGGTGATTGGTTTTAAAAGCTAGATCTAAATCAAGGAGAAAATTTAAGGCAAATCTATTGATAAGTCGGATCTCTCGGGCGCATGATCATATCTATGGATCTGACTGACTGTGGCACATTGGAGGACTGTTAATTTGGCTCTAATCAGAGGTTCGCAGGCGATCCACGGCGTGAGTGTAGGGGTACGCAGCACAGGAGAAGGCGCAGTGCAGGGGTACGCAGCGCAGCAGAAGGCGCAGTGCGAGGTATGCAGCGCAGGAGAAGGCGCAGTGCTGAGGTACACAGGAAAACATAAGAACAAGTCGTGGAGGTAAGCTGTTAGGCGGGAAGTGCAGGTGCGGATCTTAGCAGAGGTACGCAGGGCAGCAGAACGAGTGGTGCAGAGATACGGAGAGCAGTAGACCGACGAGGTGCGGATCTGCACAGTTTAGACACAGAAGAGCTGCGGGTATTCACAGGCCACTATTGGTGAAGTTGCGGACCTATCTTGAAACATTTGTTGGCTGTCTTTTATCTATTTTTGCAGAGTTCTGGGTTTAGATTTCTGGTATTACTTTTCTGTTTATAGCATTTTGAGAAGTTGGGTGATTCATTGGTTGATTGTATAAGGAGATTGGGTGATTTGCATGTACTTGATGATTGTTTGATCTTCTTGGATCCAGTTTGAAAATTAATGAAACGTGGTCCCTAAAGAAGTAAAAGAGCAAAGGGTGTTGTAGCTCCCTTCCAGAGATACTGGAAAACGAGAGAGAGTTGTAGCTCTCTGTAGGTTGCAGCCTGCGTACTGGTAAAGGACTGCACCAGTACAAAATCCTTGTAAAAGAAGTTTCTAATTGAAAGAAGATAAAGACATATTGCAGCAGGTGGTTTTCACCCACATTGGGTTTCCACCTTATATCTGGTGTTCTTTGGTGTGCTTATCTATTTTTCTTGTTCTTGTTCATTATTATATGGCACTGGCATACAAATTAATGATAAATATCTGAAGAATAAATTAAAGTATAAATCTGGAAGGCATATTGAAAATAATTTGATAATACTGATTCACCCCCCCCTCTCAGTATTATTTCCAACAATAGGCAATAAGATGTGGTATGTTTATTACAAAAAATTATCATAAGCCAGGAAGGTTGATCTAAAAAATATCAAGTTATTGACCACCTTTCTCTTCACAGGGTAGCTTCAATTCTTAGGGCACCAAATCCTATTACAAGTTGTAGATTAATTCTATTCTCGGGCTATAGATTAATTATAGTTAGTGGATGTCAATTAATTGGGGTAGAAATTATCGATATTAATTGTAGATCTTATAGCATCATAACTTTAATTTACTGATGGTGAATATTTGGGAATAGTATATTGTTGAGTGTATACAAGAATGACACTAGAAGGAATGTGAGGGTTGGGAAAGAAAGGCAGTAGCATACTCAGTAAGGATGTTGCTTGACTCTGGAAACTCAAGCCAGGATTGTATGGAATCAAAGCAGAAATTACTCTAGAATAACATGCACCACCATATTCACATACACAAAAATATAGTTCTTGTTTAAAACATATATTAATATAGAACCAAATATGGATTAAAATTCTAAACATAACATGGCCTTGTAATAACTATCAATAGTGTAAAAGAGAGGGAAAACTCAGTGATAATCCAGAGCACTATTCTGATTAGAGATAGAGAGCATCACTTACGCTTATGATAAATATATATCATATATAAAAAGGGCAAACAATTACACTAATTAACTAAGAAGAGATCATGACATACTCACATACACATAAAGAAAATGTAATTAAGAAACTGGAATCATGGTTTAGGCTGATTCAACCTTCAGCTTTAAAACGTAATGAAAATGAGTATTCACTTCAAATAACCAAACTGAGAACAAAATACATCCTTATCATCATTTTCCAAAAAAATTAGAAGCTAATAGTTATAATCAATTCAAGAACAAGATATAGTCTTATCATCATTCGCCAAACCAGTCCGAGAACCCTATACATTATTATCCCTTATTTGTAATCATAGGAGAAACATATATTGATTCCAAATCATAACACAAAAAGCAAAGTGTACCTTAGATGGAGTTTTAATTACAAACATAGAGTGCAATAATTAATGAAACTTTTGATAGGGTAATTTCTCCATTAGTGGAGACTGTCACAGTGGTAGTGGTACTAAATGTGACATGTATAAATATTTCCATAGAATAAAAGGAAAATAAAAAACTTGAACAGGGATTCAAGTTATGATAGGAATTGAAGTACAGTATATACAATGAGAATCCAAAGAGCACTTGGATAATTAACCTTAAATCGAAGAAGATCCCTTTAACATCAACAACTGGACACATAGTCGAGAGTTCTAGAATAGAAAACATTAAAACTAGTCTAGAGTTTCCCCAACCCATCCACTGTCGTAAGGCGGTCTAGGAAGGAAGGGGTCATGCAAAGTAATCGACCTTGAAGTAATGGGGCACCAAATTAGTACTTTTGATGCCATGGAAACCCAAGTACATGTCTAAAGAAGAATCATGTGAGTATACATGTAATAGTAAGCCACAAGAATAGTTAAAATGAGATAATAGTAACAAATTCAAATGGAATTAAAGAAATGCAACCCCATGCATGAAGAGAGGAGGTAGTACCTGTGTATGGGTCATAGAGTAGAGCCTCATCCGGGTAGTCAAACCTTCACATCAAAACCCAACATGAAATGTGTTAATGTAAATGAGCGGAAGAAATGATTCAACAAGCGAACCATATATGTAGGGTAAAAAATTTATCTGTGACACGAGAGGCTATATGATCATCATTTGAGTTCGAATCCAACCTTGTAGAAACCCTTAGTCGATTCCTGTGGAAGAAAAAAAAGCAAAGGGAGATTAAAACCATGTTAAAATTAAAGGGGTTAATCAAATAGCTTGGAATTCCAAGAATAAAACAAGAACTAAGATTACCTGGGCAAGTGAAGTTGGCATGAAGAGCCTCCAATGTTTCCAACTATAATCTTATCACTGGTATTCTTGAAAATGCATAAAGTAGGGGCCAAACAAACCACCTTGATGCTAGACCAACCCAAAGTCATGGCAAGGCTTGGCATAACAGGGGTACCCTGCAACAAAAGGTGGGGACAACATACACATACTATGGGGGTAGTAGCAGATGAAGACACTGGGTATGGTTGTAAAGTTCGTGGTGCTACTGGAAGAGTAAAAAACTAGAATAATTGAGGGTGAACTAAGAAAGTGCTATGGTTTGGATGAAATTTCTTATGTCATTGATGAGGGCCAGGTGGCACCATACCTTGCTCACATGGCCATGACACATGGAGAAATCCAATCGGAGGTGTGGTGAAATTGCAGAACAGTTGGAATGCAGAGTGATAATTTCATCTAGGTGAGGGTTTTAACCTAGTGCCATATGAAATAAATCCACTGATGAATGACCATTAACATGCAAATTTAACATTTGGAACCAATAGTTGAGATGTGATTATTAACCTTGAAACAAGGGTGATCATATAGCTAGGGGCTTTGAACAAAATAAAATCCATATATTGAGAGGAAGTTATATGTGACATGTAGAGCACTATAACGACACTTAGATATGTAGTGATAGATCAAACATAAGGTTGGTCTGAGTGCTAAGTAGATAAGGCCTTAAATTTAAACATAAGTCGAAAAAGATAATGACAACCATAAGCACCATGTTAGATACAAATATATATTCATGCCATTTTGTTAAAAAGAAAAAAAATAATACTAAATAATGGGTGCACCATATGGAATGTTGAATTTTTGCATTCAGGTATAATGGAGTGTGATTTATAAGATAGGTATATGCCAAATGGTGTGATATCACCAGCTACAACTCTAGGCTTAGGAAAAAGACACCACCATAGTTATAGAATAAGCAATAATAGAAGTAAATGTAACATATTAATGTTAATTGGATTGTTTTGTAGGGAGTGGAATTGAAGAAAATTACTGTATAATGATGGAGAACTCTCCTACATATATTACTAGCAGGGAGGATTTGTATGATATGGGGGAAGGTATCACCTCATTACCTTCTTAGTTTGTGGATATATTAAGAAATATGCAACAAGAATTAGGACAACTCTAAGGTAGTAATGAGTGGTTATTAAAAGCTAGTGAGGAATAGGAAAAGTTGATTAGAGAGTGGATCTAGAAATATAGCCACAAAAGTGTAGAGATGGGCGATTAAAAAGAACGAAGAGTGCGACAAAATAGGAAAACTCTGAAAGTGGAAACGAATCAGGTCATAATTCTCCAAAAACACATAACAGAAAGAAGAAGATGGGGTTACAGGGGGAATTTAAGAACATTAAACCCGTTACCTTTGATGGTGAAAGGGAAGAGGATGTAGAGGAATAGTTGTTGAACATGATTAAGTATTTCCATGTAAATCTATTTATCAGCTACATGGTAAAGCTATCCTGTAGTGGGAAGAGCTAAAAAGTGTGCAGCTGTTAGAAGAGAAGACAATTTCATGGCAGGAATTCTAGAAACAGTTCAAGTCATGGTTTCTGAGTGTAACACTCCTCCCTTGTGTGTTTAGATCTAAGCTAAGAAAAGCTAGGTGTTATATCTAATATGGAAAACAAATATGAGATTAAACAAATTAATAAATAAATCACTTGGAAAAGCGAGACACCAAGAGAAGAGATTCCCTCCAAATCCAATTGAGGAATGGGATAAGGATAAACCTTTCATGATAAAGCTTCTAGATGTGATTCTAGATAAGCTTGGATCAAATGGAGATAAATATCCATAAAGGAAAAAAAACATAAAGGCTTTGCGGGAGATAAAGGAAAGATTTTATGAGGAAAAGCTTCGTGGGAGACAAAGGCGAGCTTTCTCAAGAAATACCTAAGAAAATGGAAAAATCCATAAAAGCGGGACACCACTAATGGAAACTATATCACGAAAGAGGGTATTAAATAACCATTTCATAGATCAATAGGAGGAAGTTGATCCATTGCAAGAACCTCGGCCCATGGGGAATTAGAGGTGATTCATGGTTGGGTGGTGGTGATCTGCTCACCAAGTGATGTTCTTTGCATGGATGTTTTATATGTTGATTTCTTACTCTCTCTCTATTATAGCTCAAGTTATCTATGAGAAGATTGCTTAAGTTTGTCCACAAGGAGAATGTTTGAATAATTTACATGAGATGTTTATGTATTAGTATATTTACTAGTGTTTTTCCTCCATTCTGATGAGATTCACTTGCATGGTATGTGTTTCATGTTAATCCTTACTTATTAGGATGTTAAACCATATAGTTTAGTTATATGGATTTATTAATTACCTGTCTTATGGAAATGGTGAATTAAGTAATGTATGTGATTGGCGTGTGATCTCATATGCATGTCAAAGTTATTATGATTATCTTTACATTGAATAAGGAAGGATATCATGCTCTAGTGTTTTGCATATGTTCATGCATGTGGAATAGTTATGAAGGAATGTCTCACATAGTATTGTCAAGGGTTCACCATGATCTATGTCATGCATAATGAAGTTAGATTCTCTTGTAGGGTGCATAAGGAATTGATGGTGCGTCATTTTAGTTATGCATATATGGGTCTGTAACATATCTAGTGAATCTAACTTGAATGTAGATATTCAATGAATTTAACTTGAATATCATCAAGTTGACGAAGGTACCTAGCATGCCTATAATGAAATGATATCTCCAGTGTTGTGTCATAACTGAGAATTTTTTTATGCTTGTGGAATAGTTGTAATATTTATAAGTGTATGGTATGAGAAACACATTATCCATACCATTCTTGTTCTAAGAATTGTATGTACTTATGCTAAAATAGTTAGTTATGCATGATGAAAGAAATTCTATAATCATGATGTATGTCCATGATAGCTACAATAGAGTTAAATTAATGCCCATTAATGTTAGGTGGATTAATCAAGGAATTATTATGGGTTGCATGCTATGGTTAGTCATTTTCTACAACTAGAAAATCATGCTTAATATTGTTCTGACACATAAGCCTTATAGATAGACTTAAAAGTCCACAACAAAACCACTCTATAGTCAAATTGATAATGACTATGGAGTCTATTTTATAAATAATAATGATGATATAATTATGGACTAAATATACCCTTGGAAAGGGTTGAATCTTAATGATAAATAAAGAAAAAAATTCACTAGAATGGCAGCCCTTTTATATAATTTCCAGGGTAGGCTAAGGAGGTTCATTACAAATGGTATTGAAGCTTCGAGTTCAAACCTTGTGGCCTATGGGCCAATACGGCTCCATAGCATATTTCACTACCAAAAAGTTTACTAAAGGGTCTAGGTATAAGTGTTAAATTTGGATTCTTTATTATGGAATCTATGTATTAAAATGTTTAGATAAAGGAATGGGGATTAATAACTAAAGAAAATTTTCCCTTTTTCCTATATAAGTTATACAATGTCGTTAGTCAATCAAAAGTAAGAAGCTAAAAAAAAAACTCGTTCATACAAACTTCTGATCAGACATGCAAGGTTAATAATTGTTTACTGTACGAGATTGATTTAAGGGTTGACAATAATAATGGTTTATTGGCATATCCGTTAGTTATAATGGGTGAACAATCACTTTGTTTGGCACTAGTAAAGCATATAACACAAAAGTTGTAACTATAAGGGTAAATTAATTAACACTACTTTATTGATAATCGTCGGCACTGGAAGGAAACTAGAACCTTATCGAAACCCTACCATGGAAATCATATTTCACTATCGAGTTTGACAAACATCATTATGGGGAAAGACTCTTAAAAATATTATTGAAGTCATGAATTCAATCATATTTGGAAGACGATGGAAGACCTTGACTTGTTTCATATACATGCTAGGTGGATGAAGTACAAGGAAACGATACAATTGTGTGGGTGAGAGAAATAACAACTTACTGTTTTACAATGACTATCATCACCTTTTGTGCAAAGGCTCGGATGAGAATCCATAGATAGATAGAGGAGTAGGAATGTTTAAGAGCTGGTTGAATAGTAGGTTCAAGCGTTTTAAGTTTGGATAATGCAATATAGCTATCTTTCTTCTCTTTCCACATTATTCTCTCCAATCGTATGAATTGCTGTTGGAGATTATGGACAAAACGTGTAAACGATCATGCGTAACATGCTAAAAACATGGATGATCATAAGGGGTTAGAGGATGCCTTCAGTGATCAATGGTAATTGGTGTTTAAAATCCATTTCGATGCAGAGAACAAGGTGGGAAAGCTGCTGTTATTTTCATTCTTGGAAAGGATGTTGAAAGCAACAATGATGCCTATAAATTTCCAAACCTTCAAAGCTCTCCTTTGCCTATTGTATGTTTTATAAACATCACTAGAAAATCTTGCATTTTGTTGACAGTGTTGGACTCGCCAAAATTCAAGGGAT
This sequence comes from Pinus tabuliformis, assembly GCA_031772625.1. NCBI lineage: Eukaryota > Viridiplantae > Streptophyta > Pinopsida > Pinales > Pinaceae > Pinus > Pinus tabuliformis. The sequence continues at coordinate 1,147,273,847 of CM062817.1, forward strand.
CACCCTGGTATGAAGTCCCAGCTAGACCTCACACCACTTCATGTGGGAGTCCCATCCGGTATGATGGCCTAGTTGCCATTATCTTAAATATTTTCCTTAGCTCTTGCTTGTTAGCATAGGAGAATGGTCTGCTTTGTCTTTGAGTAGTGAGGTTTGCGTGCCTGGTGATTTCTACTATTACTTGTGTCAATGGTTCTTTCGCTATAAAGGTAGAGGGTGTGAGTGATTCCCAAGTCAGATGCGAGGAAGCCCAAACTTTGTTAGGACTGCACAACACAACAAGACATGCATAGCTTCCAAAGTAGCAGCCGACTTGGATGCAGCAGTCATAAAGCAAAAGGAAATATAACACATACAACACACAGTGGAGGAGTCCATGCAAGTGGGACAGTCATTATAGAAAGTTTACGTGAAAGGCATGTCTGGTGTCCAGGGAGGTAACCAACATGGATAAGACAACGTTAACAATTCATACAACACATTTTCATTAATATATATGTATTACAACAATTGAATGAGTTCAAGCGTTAAACATACGTTAAAGAAAAATGCATTAAAGTGTTCAAGATTACTCTTACAACCGTTACATCACGTGTGAAAATGTGCTAGCGTGTTAGCAAGCTTCTGAATTAAGTGAAAGTTCCAAGACACATCGTTACACCATACATCACTAACCCTGTGGGTGGGGTGTTGGAGGCACTAATTACTCCTCAAAGAAAAGATTATAGACTCTCAAGGCTATGTGGGAGGAGATAAGGTGAAAATTCTTTTGCATTTACAAATGAGGGGGCATTTATAACCAAGGGTGAAACTGACCCCTTGTGGTTGTTCGACTTCCCTCATGACCGTTTGACTTCCATGACCCTTCGAATTTATATGACTCTTCATATGAAAAGTGGGTCTCTTAGACTTCCAAGTTACATTACATTGATTGACAGTATGGCAAACAATAAAGATGTGGATGACATGACTCATGACACAACTCGACATGATAGTGTTGGTACATTCGTGCTGTTGTTGGTGTGCATGTTGAGTTGCAGTGTTTCTAGGTGACGGATGTCCTCATAGTGTGTCACAGCTTAACCTCTGCATGGAAAAGTGCACAGAGTCTTCTATGGTTGGGTTCACTTGATGTTTCATTCACATGTTCCTCCTTGTTTGTATGTTTGCATGCTTGACAGGTTCGTCTGTTCTCGAAGAGTGTATGTTCTTCCATCTGTCCATACATGTGCGAACACATCATTGCATTTTTGTCCATCCCTTCATTCGTGAACAAATATTTTCATGATCGTACATTCGCAAGCACTTCTCTTTGCATATTTCATTTGTACGTTCGTTGGTGAACATGTCCTTCTGCATCAGCTCCCTTTGTTCATCCCATATGTCGTCAACCATGTTTGTTTATGTACCTGTATCTGTATTCACCCATGATGAGATGACATCAATTCCATAAACCTCCTAGTTTACCATGATGCATGATCGTTTCGGATGAAGGTGACTGTGTTATAAAACTAGTTCACAAAAAGTTAGAAAAGATAGATCAATGCCTTATAATTCAGCCTCTTCGAGGGGGCAACCTCCTTTACATTACACAAATGAACAGTTCTTGGATGATTCAAATGACAAAACCTCCTTTCTATATATAGGAGTCTAAGGGGTCACAATATAACCAAGCCGACCTAACAATAATAATATAAAGGCACAAAAATAACAATAGAGGGATTCTATGGGGCACAATAATAACAATATGGGGACAAAAGGGGCACAACAATATTAATAACGGATACAACAACAATAGTAATGGGGGAATCACTAGTATTATAGGGACCTAACATGCCCCTCTCCTTCAAAAAAGTGTTGTCCTCAATGCTTGAGTAGTTTTGGATGCTTCTGTATAAAATTCTCATCCTCCCATGTGGAATATTCAGTAGATAAGTTCTTCCACTTGATGAGATACTCCGAAATTGATTGAGTTCATAGTTGTCGAGTTCTTGTTTCTGTGACTGCTTCCGGTTCCAATATAATTTTTCCTTCCTCTTCAAGTTGTGGCAATATTGTTTGAACTAGGATCTTGTCACCTATAACCTTCTTTAAACATGAAACATGGAAAACTGGGTGCACTCGAGAAGCTATAGGAAGCTCCAATTTCTATGCCATAGTACCAATCTTTCAACACCTTGTATGGACCATAATAATTTGGTGATAATTTATTATCCTTCTTAGCTTGCTTGAGGGACATTTGTTTATATGGTTGTAACCGTAGGAATACCCGTCACCTACATCAAAACTTCTTTCGCTGTGATGTTGATATGCCTGTTGTTTCATTCTATTCTGCACCAGTGTGAGGTTATCCTTTAAGAGTTGGAGAACTTGTTGTTGATGCTCGATGTGATGTTCCATTGCTTGAACCTTAGAATTTTCTCTAAAATATGATGTGATGGATGGTCGCTGATATCCATAAAGTGCCATAAATGGGGTCATTTTTGCTGCAATATGGAAGGAAGTGTTATACCACCATTCAGCCAGGGCCAACCATTTGATCCATTGTGTCAATTTATTAGATACAAAGCAACAAAGATATCCTTCCAAACATTTGTTTAATATCTCAGTTTGCCCATCATATTAAGGATGATAAGATGATCTATGAGCTAACTGAGTACCAAGACAAGAAAATAATTCTGTCTAAAAATTTCCAGTGAAAATGGGATCTTTGTCACTTACAATAATCTTTTGGCTTCCATGTAGCTTTTGAATTGTTTCCATAAATGCAGTAGAAACTATACTGTCTTTAAATGGATGTGATAATGCACAAAAGTGTGCATACTTGGTAAGTCTGTCAACTACCACCATGATGACACTCTTTACTTCAGACTTGGGTAAACCTATGATAAAATCCATTGAAACCTCCTCCCAACATTGGTTTGGAATGGATAAAGGTTGTAATAGACCTGGGTCTTAATTGTTTCAACTTTATTTTGTTGGCAAACAAAACATTCTGCCACAAAATTTTGAATATACGATTTAAGGCCATCCCAAAAAAATTCCTTCTTAACCCTGTGGTAAGTTTTTAAAAATCCTGAGTGCCCTCCTAAGCGAGAAGTGTGCAATTCAATAAGAATCTTTTGTTTGAGTTGGGAATTCTTATAGACATATAAGCGATATTTGTACCATAACGAATCATTTTTCCAGCTAAATGTATCAGATGTACTAGAAATTTGTTGTAACTTTCGAATAAGTGCCCACACTACTTCATCATTCTTCCATTCCTCCCTTGCTTCATTCATCCAATCTGGTTGGAAAATAGAAATGGCACACAATAATGCTTCCACATCCTCATCCTTTGTTGAGAGTGCATCTACCACAACATTTTGCTTCCATTTTTTGTAGATGATTTCAAAGTCATAACCCAACATCTTTGTGACCCATTTTTGTTTCTCTTCAGAGGATAATCTTTGTTCTAAAAAGTGTTTAAGACTATCATGATCCGTTTTTACCTTGAAGTGTCTTCCCATTAGTTAGGGTCGCCATTTCTTAAGTGCATGTAGTATTGCCAACATTTCCTTCTCATAAATATCTTTGTGTAAATAATTTCCCTTGATTGGACGACTTTTGAAAGCAATGGGTCTTCCATCTTGCATAAAACAACACCAATTCCATTTCTTGAAGCATCACATTCCACAATAAAGGTTTTTGTGAAGTCTGGTGTAGTTAAGACCAGTGCTTGGCACATTACCTCTTTAAGATGTTCGAAGGCCTTTGTTGCTTCTGGAGTCCATGAAAATGCATCTTTCTTCAATAATGTTGTTAGAGGTGTTGCTGTTCTCCCATAATTCTTAACAAACTTGTGATAATACCCTATCAACCCGAGAAATCCTCACAGGTGCTTTATGGATGTGTGGATTTTCCATTCCTTAATGGCTTAATTTTGATAGGGTCTACCTTAACACCTTCATGAGATACAATATGACCTAGATATTCTACCTCTTGTACTCCAAAGAAATATTTGGAGCTTTTTGCATATAATTGTTTCTCCTTCAATAGTTTGAGCACCCTGTCAACATGTTCAACATGATCCTTCCAAGACTTGTTGTAGATTAGTATATCATCAAGAAATACTAATACAAATTTTCTATGGAAGGGTTTGAAAATGGAATTCATAAAACCTTGAAATGTAGAAGGTGCATTGGTAAGGCCAAAAGGCATGACCAAAAATTCATAATGACCCTCATGAGTTCTAAATGTTGTTTTCAGAATGTCTTCAGTCTTCATTCTGATTTGATGATATCCTGAACGAAGATCCAACTTGGTGAAGTAAAGTGATCCATGCAATTCATCCAATTATTCATCAATGACAGGAATGGGAAATTTATCTTTAATAGTGAGCTTGTTGAGCTCCCTATAATCTAGACACATGCACCAAGATCCATCCTTCTTGTGCACCAATACTAATGGAGTAGAGAAAGAACTTTGACTAGGTTGAATTATACCAGCCACTAGCATTTTTGCAACCATATGTTCAATTTCACTCTTTTGGGCATAGGGATATCTGTACATCCTGATGTTTGGAGGAACACTTCCTGGAATAAAATGAATAGCGTGATCATGATCATGAATAGGTGGGAGACCTTTGGGAGTCTCAAATACCTTGGAATGATTGTCCAAGACTTTTTGGAGATTTAGAGAAATATATGATTTTGCTGTGGAAACATCTAGTGAACATAATTGTGCAATTACACCTCGTTGTTCCTTATTTAGAAGCTTTTTCATACCGTTAGAGTTAATTATCTTTCATGGTTTCCCTGCAATACCCCTTAATTCAATTCCTTTCCTTCCGCAGAAAATTTCATGAAAGGTTCTTGAAAATTAGAAGCTATTGTACCCAAGGATTGTGGCCATTGGACTCCTAGTACAACATCAGCACCACCCATTGGAATGGAAAGCATTGGGCTATTCGATACATATTCTCCCACGGATAGCTTGATATTATGGAACTTTCCAGAGAAATTTATGGTTCCTCCACTTGCAACCATCACTTGACACTTTAGTGCTAGATATAAGAAGCAATTCAATTCTTTGGCTATCTTACAATGAATAAAATTGTGGGTACTTCCTGAATCAATCAACACTATTATTTTTTTCTTCTTGATATGTCCTTCTATATTGATAGTTTGAGGAGTGGTAATTCCAGGCAATACATTACAAGATATGGTTGTATTCATTTCTTCTTTATCTAGTGTTTGTTCCTAGAGTATATCCTGTTCTTTTGAAATTTCTTGTTCCTTTTCTTCCTCCTCTTCACAATCTATGTAGAATAATTTCTTCTCAGCACACTTATGACCTTTAGTGTATTTTCTATCACAACTATAACAAAGCCATTTCGCTCTTATTTCCTCCAATTGATGTGGTGTCAAACTTGTAGTTTGTGGAAGGATAAGGGCAACAACACTTCCATCTTTATAGTTGTGAGTGGTAGGCTTCCTAGTTGCCATAATTTTACTTTCCATTTTTCTTGCTAACCTGAATGCCTTCTCCAATGAATCAGGTTCCCAAAGGTGAACCTCATGTTCGATATTATGCTTTAAGGTCCCTATGAATACATCAATCCTATGCTCCTCTGGAATATCTTTTACTCTTATGTTCAATTTTTGGAAGTCCTCAATGTGCTCCATCATTGAACCCTTTTGTTTGAGATTTATCAATTGGCTAAAAAAAGTGTTGCTTTTTGTATCCTCATAATGTGTTGTCATTTATTCCATAAAAATTTCCCAAGTGACAATTTTTTTACGAGAGCAAAGCCATCGATACCATATAAACTAATTTGGTTCCAAATATAAAGTTACAATACGTACCTTTTGTGTGTTTTGCACATTATGGAGATCTTAAAATTGCTCCATCTGTAGTATCCATGTTCCGGGATCCTTGCCATCAAACTTCCTCATATTGATTTATGGAACATGGTGGATCTTCAATCCAACATTAGAGTCTATGAAATCATGATTAACATTTATTTTGTTCTCATCATGAGTTTCCTTTACTACCCTTTCACGATTAGTGACCATTTCTTGTAGCAACTTATTCAAATTTATCTTAAATTCTTCCATATTATCGTCCATGCCATTCATCTTAGCTTCCATGCCATCCATCTTAGCTACCATCTTATCTTGCATTCCATTCATATTAGCTTCCATGCCATTCATCTTGGATTCATTTACCTTTAGTGAGAATGAAATTTGTTGTACTTGGTCTTGTAATTTTGATATATCATGTTGCATTTCTTCCTCTTCTTCACGAGTCATGCTAGAGCTTTCAGGTTTCTTACTAGGTGTTTCCATTTTCTTTTTTCAGGGCATCAATTACCGATAATAATGCTTCACTATGCCCTTTGAATTCCTTCAAACTAATTTTTCAAACCAAGCTTATGCAAAAATTTTAAAAAATCTACACACCTTTTTTCACTTTGTAGGAGCTCGATATTGCATATGATGTATCTCTGTAATTTCAGATCTTCTAGTTATGAAATTGCGACCTGCAGTAGCAGTCTGTGTCCTCTTTCCAATGCCACCAATCAGATCGAATTTAGATTCTCTAAGAAAGAGTTATGAAAAATATCCCAAGATGACCTAATTATATACCTTTTAAGAAGAGCGAACTTGTATGAAGTTTCGTGTCACTGTTTTGACCTTAGGATTTGAAAAATATACACAAGAAACTAAAATCCATCCTCTTTCTGTAACTTCTTAAGAAATTTCAATCTGATGCTCAAAACAAAAGTTATGCTATTTTCTCCAGGTCACCTGTTTGTAATGTAATTCGGGAGTTTGCAAAAAGGCCAACTTCCTTAGATCATATCTCCGCAACTATAGCGCGAAAAGCTATGAAATTCGGACCTGAGGTTTAGAATGATTTAAACCCAAATGGTTTTTTTTTACCGTCTAAAATGTCGCAGAAAAAAGTTATAGAGAAAATTCCATGATGACCTGTTTGGCGCAGCAAAACCCTAGAATCCAAAGCTCTAATACCAAATGTTATGAAACCAGCTCACAAAAAGATAGAAAAGATAGATCAACTCCTTATAATTCAGCCTCTTCGAGGGGGAAACCTCCTTTACATTACACAAATGAACAATTCTTGATTGATTCAAATGACAAAACCTCCTTTCTATATATAGGAGTCTAAGGGGTCACAATATAACCAAGCAAACCTAACAATAATAATATAAAGGCACAAAAATAACAATAGAGGGATTTTATGGGGCACAATAATAATAATATGGGGACAATATGGGGCACAACAATATTAATAATGGATACAACGACAATAGTAATGGGGGAATCACTAGTATTATAGGGACCTAACAGACTTGGAGAGAAGACAAGGTTGTGAGCTTCGAGCTCAGATGGAGGCTCTGGGAACTACTGGTGAAAACTGCATAGAAGTCAGTGGGAGATGGAGATGAGCAATCCAGATCGATAGTGATTTTCCGTGAGATCTGGCTAAGTTGGAGAAAAAATCTACACAATTTTTGGGAGGAGCAGTCTGGGCTGCATGAAGGCTGGGCAGACAAAATCTGTGCAATTTTTGGAAGGATTGTATAGTGGTAGCCTAATAGCCAAAACGACACAATTCCTTGAGGGAACTAGTAGCTAGTTGCTGGGACCTTGGTAGCAAAAACTGTGTAATTCCTAGAGGGAACTGGAAGTTGTCTATTCGTACCTTCGTAACAGAAACTGTGAAATTCCTAGAGGGAATTGGTAGTCAGTTGTTGGAGCTTGGCAGGAAAAACTGCACAATTCTTAGACGAAACTAGTAGTAAGCTATTGGGAGTTACTGGAAAGAAAAACTACACTGATGTTGTGTTGTAGCGGCTACAATCACGCTCCAAAATTTTGGCTTGCATCCAATTTCGGAGCCTCCCTTGAGAGTTTCAGTTGATGACTACACACACTCGAGTTCACTCCTTGAGCTAGTGTGAGTCTTAGCATTTTCCTTTCTTATTCATTTCACCAATTCTTGAATGTTGATGCTAAAGTCATGCTTGCAACCATTGTTTTGATTATGCTCAAAGTATTTTATTTGTGTGTACTTGTTGCGTTTGCTATGAAAGCATCTGTCGTGCTCACACACGGAGTCATAGCCACTATCGCTCAAACTTCATCACCGTCGATCAACGACCAATCACGAGTGTCATGCTTATCGCTTGCACTATCGGTCAATCATGTCGAAGATGTGTGTCTAGTTGGTTTGAGTCATCACGTCGTCAAGTCATGTTGGTGTGTGTTTGTAAGATCACATTTCCATCTTTCACTGTTCACACACTTAGTCAATTTGCTCAGTTGTGACGACCGGAATTCCCTATGACAGTTGGACCATCGCCCCCCCATCGACTTGATTGACTGTCACCTAGAACAACGTAGAAGCACCAAGCAAGTCTTTTCAAGTTGTGCTGCTCGTGAGTGATTCAATGAACTTTCATGCTAGCCACCCGAAGAGTCAGACCTAACAGACACCCTCGGACTCACTCCCCTCAAAAATTGCACAAAGGCTGCTAACCTTGCCCACTTTGCTGACTGAGGAAATTGTGCAGACAAGTCAGACAGTCACCCAGTGCCCGTCCTTGTCTCCCCAAAAAATTGCGCAGCTTTCCTAGTCAGTCCTCCCAATATTCAACCCACTGCTCATCCAGAAAATTGCACACTTTTCATGAGCAGGCCTTCTGCTACTAAGTAGTCTTCTCAACTCAGAAATTGCACAGAGATGATCAGCAGGCTAGCTTCCCAGCCTCAGTATAGTTTATCTCGCCAACAACAGACTTCCAGTTCCCTCCAGGAATTGTGCAGTTTCTGTTGCCAACCATCCAGCAGCTGATTTCCATCCCATTTGGAAATTGTGGATTTTCTGTTGCCAGTGACCTAGCAGCCAGCTACCAGTTCCCTCCAGGAATTACACAGTTTTGGTTGCCAGGCTCTACCAATTCCTCCAAAAAACTATGTAATTTCTACCTACTAATCCTTCTTGTAGCCTCGCTGGTTCCTCCAGAAAATTGTGAAAAGTTTGCTGTCACGCCCTTACTGCCCACTCATTCCGAAAAATGCATATTCTATCTACCTTGACTTCCTATTGCCTAGATTTTCCCTCCCAAAATTTGTGCATTTTTTCCTTCCAGCCGAGCTAGACCTCGCGGACAGTCACTATCGACTTGGATTTCCCATCTTCATCACATAGTGACTCTTGCGCAGTTTACATCAACAGTGCCCAAAGCCATCAACCTACCTTGCAACCTTGTTGCCTCTCCTGGTCACTTACATCCCAAATGATCATGTGTCATTCTAGACTAGGAGGTTTTTGGATTTGATGTCATCTCATCATGAGTGACAATAGGTATAGGTAACTAACCAACATGGCGTGACAACAAATGGGATGAACAAAGGGAGCACATGCAGAAGGAGAAGTTCACCAATGGATGAACGAATAATGCATGTGAAGAGATGTTCTCACGAATGGATGATCATGCAAAGATGTGTTTGCAGACGGACAGATGAGAAAATTTGCAAGATGTTCTCACTCATGGATGAACTGATGAAGATGCACCTTTCACGAACAAATGAGTCTATCAAAACCTTCCAACATTCAAGCAAGGATCAATGTGCCAAAGAAACATCAAGCGAACCAACAACCATTGAAGACTCCGCTCACTTTTCCATGTGGAGTTGAAGCTGTGAAGCACCATGAAGAAATCCATCACCCAACAACATTGCAGCTCGACATCCACTCCAGCAGTAGCACAAATGTGCCAGCACTGTCATGTCAATTCATGTCATGAGTCATGTTTTCCACATCTCCATTGTGGGCCATGTTGTCAAATCAATGTAATGTAAAGTGGAAGTCCAAAAGACCCATTTGTTGTACAAAGAGTCAAGCAAAGTTGAAAGGTCATGGAATTCAAAAAGTCATGAGGGTAGTCGAACAACCAGAAGGGTTAGTTTCACCCTTGGCTATAAATACCCCCTCATTTGTACATGCAAAGGATTTTTTCACCTCAACTCCTCCCACATAGCCAAGAGAGTATGTAATCTTTTCTTTGAGGAGTAAGTAGTGGTTCCAACGTCCCACAATCGAGGTTAGTGATGTATGGTGTAACGATGTGTCTTGGAACTTTCCCTTAATTCAAAAGCCTACTAACAGACCAACACATTTTCACACATGTGTTGTAACTATTGTAAGACTAATCTTGAACACTTGTAATGAATGTTTCTTCAACCTGTGTTGAACACTTGAACTTATTTCACTTGTTGTACTACATAATATGTTAATTAAAATGTGTTGTATATTTTGTTAACATTGTCTCACTCGTGGTGGATATCTCACCAAACATTAGACAGAGCTTTCACATAAAACTTGCCATAACAAATGTTGAACTCATGCACACTCATCTATTGAGTGTTGTACATGTTATCTTACCTTGTGTGTTGTGACTCCTACATCTGTGTGGACCGCTCCTCCAAAAGATGTGTACGTCATGTTGTGTTGTGTGTTCCTACGTGAGTTGGGACTTCATCCCAACTCACTTGAGACTCACTCCCACCCTCTCCATCTACAGTGAAAGAACCATTGGCACAAGTACACTAGCAGTTACCAAGCATGCGAACATCACTTCTTGAAGACAAAGTAGACTACTCTCCTGTGTTGACAAGCAAGAATTGAGGTAAATCCTTAAGATAATGTCAACCGGGCCATCATACCAGATGGGAATCCCACACCAAACAGTGTGAGGTCCAGTTGGGACTTCATACCGGGGTGATCCATTGAATGTTGGCGGGTCCAGCAACATCAAAATTTCTGGAGCTAGAAGGAGGAAACTAGTTGTATATGGTTGAACTTCATCTCACACTCATTCATCAACCATCTGGTCAAGGGAGTAACTCACACTCCCTCTCACCTACACATGACTCTAAAGTTGGTTACTCCTTATCTCCCAAGATTGAGCACAAGATTTTGTATCAACACCTTCACTCCGTCCATCCCATCACTCACTAGTTCACGAAAGTAGTTAGACTGATCTTGGACATACAACATCTTCCATACACATCAAGGAAGCCAAAATCCATTCCCAAAGGAGTTGCAGCATCAAAATTTTTGGAGCTAGAAGGAGGAAACTAGTTGTATATGGTTGAACTTCCTCTCCCACTCATTCATCAACCATCTGGTCAAGGGAGTAACTCACACTCCCTCTCACCTACACATGACTCTAAAGTTGGTTACTCCTCATCTCCCAAGATTGAGCACAAGATTTTGTATCAACACCTTCACTCCGTCCATCCCATCACTCACTAGTTCACGAAAGTAGTTAGACCGATCTTGGACATACAACATCTTCCATACACATCAAGGAAGCCAAAATCCACTCCCAAAGGAGTTGTTGTATCGTCGGTGGAAGAAGCAGTCCTTGCCATGCTTGAAGGTCTAGAAGAAGCTATTGAAGACGAAGAGGAACCTCCAGTATTCTAGTAAGGGGAGCAAGACACTCTTATGATCTTGGGATCAAACTCTGGTATAGGAGGCGAAGGGGAAGGCATCAGAGGAGGTAGAGGCAGAGACGAACCAAAATACTCAGAGCTGTAACCATCAGATTCTGAAAGAGAGGAGGAGGAAGAATAAGAAGAAGATATGGCTAATCCAAACCTTGAATGGATGACTAAGGGACCATTATCTCTCCCAGATGTTCTGCATAAGATGTTGAAGTGAGCAGAGAGAATGAGCATCAAGTTCAACCCTGATAGCACGGTGAATGTAGAAGACCACTTAGACAAATTATACCTATATCTGCATACACTTGAGGTACGTTATGATGATATAGCATGCAGATTGTTCCCATGTACTTTGGATGGTCATGCAGCTGCATGGTTTCACAACCTTCCACCAAACTCTATACAGAACTAGGGTGCATTGAAACACATGTTCCTTGAATAGTTTGTTGATGACAAGACCCCATCCATGCTACTCAAAGGATTGGGAAGCCTCAAGATGGAGGGAAAGGAAAAAGTAAAAGAATTCAATCAGAGGTTTACTCGCATATTGAACAAGTTTGCAACAGACACTAAACCTCATGACTCCGTCACCATTGATTACTACATGTCCACACTACCAACCAACATTGTAGTTCATCAAGCAAGCTGTGAAACAAACACTAATGGAAATTTGGGAAGAGGCTATTGTTGTTGACAAAGACCTGCATGCAATCAGAGTCATCAAGGATGATGAATCAGTGAAGGACTCCAAGGATGTGAGCAGGAAGCCCCAGGCAATGGCGAGCAAGGGTAGAGACAAGGAAGCAACTGATATTGAGACCCTCAATCGCCTTGTTAATAACTGTACTATGGAAGTGTTCGAGCTCAAACAATGGAAAATAGAAACATTTGCAAGCAGCCATCCACCCAGACAAAGACAGGAAATCATCTCATCGAGTAGCTCATCAAGCAGCAACTGGTTCTCTTCAAAAACTTTGCAGAATCCTGTGTTCAAACTCAAACAATGTGCACATCCTAATTTCTGTTCTTTCCATGAAGAACATCACCCTGAGAACTCTTTTTCGGACTGGAAGTGAGTCATTAGCTCTGTCTATAGTCATACACTCGATGAAGAAATAGATGTGCAGGAGTAGCTGGAAGACAATGATGATAAAGAAGAGGTTGCTCCTAATGAATGTTTTGGGCATGTGGTGAACACGTATCAGTGCTCGCAAGTAATTTCGAAGATGAACATCGAGAAGTAGCCCCAAAATTAAAATTATCATTACAATCTTAGGAGTAAAGGGGCTCCCTTACACTTAGGGAAATGCAAAAGAAGATGAGACTTCGGATGAGGAAGGTTGATCCACCAGCCACCCAAAAGCAGAAAACACAAATCAAGTCCAGGAAGATAGCGATGGACAAGAGTACGCCCATGAGTAGCAAGCTGCAAAACACTCCGCGGGACAACATGAAAATTCATTTTACCTTGGACACCTCGATGAGTCTACCACCTATGGACTACAACATTGTTGATGACATGAAGAAAACTTTTGAAAACATTAGTTTTTTTCGATTTAGCTAAGGTCCAAATCTAGGGAGATATCCTGCTGTGTGCATTGGGACTGACAGCAATGGACAGTGCAACCTCTATGAGCAAAGGGGCAAGCACACCTCTCGGACCTCTTTCTACTGTACTCAACACACTTCAAATGGAAGAAGAAAACTTAGGCTTCCCTCCATTATTTCTATCCTTTGAAATATTTAACTACAATTTTCACAATTTCCTCGTTGATTCTGGCGTGGCCGCTAATGTTATGCCAGTCTCCATTACAAAGCAGATCAATACGCAATGGAGAAAAAAATCTGCACGAATCATCCAACTTGACCGAACGTCGGTGCCAACCATTGGTGAATTGCGAGACGTGATCATCTATTTATCTCATGACAGCTGGGTCCACCAATGAATCAACATAGTTTTTGTGGATATACCAAAAGCATATGGTCTGCTACTCAGTAGAGACTCATCTAGCAAGCTAGACGGTTACTTTGCTATAGACTAGTCTCACATGTGGCTTCTGTACAAGGGAAAATGCAAACAAATTTAGGTGTTATCCAAGAGGTATATGAAACAAAATTCCACTGCCCTTAATGGTGAGAATGAACCATTGGCATTCGCAGAAGTCATGTTTGGAAACTACCTCCTGGAGACAATTTTGGAGTGTTATCCTACACGACCAACTCCAACCCCACCAGACACGCAGTTGGGACTCCTTCCTTGCCCAACTAATGGTAATGAAAATTTTATAGTTCATTGTACCAATAGTAGCAATAGTAGCATGAACAGTAGTAGGAGTAGTACAAGCATGTCAAACGGTCTGTGTATAAACAAGTTGTGGGCCATGGGTTTTGACGAATCAAAGACATATGACCGCTCAAGGGTCAGGTGAATATTAGTTGTCCAAAATAACAGAAGATGCACGATTTCAAGCTGCTTGAAATTTGAGTGCACAAACAACATTTCCAAGTATGAAGCACTCATGTTGAACTTACAAAGGACCATCAACCTCAACACAGTCACACTCAAAATGATACTACACTCTGCAAACAATGTTGATGCTTTCAAGGGCATAATAGGTAAGCATGAGAAACACCTAAATAATGCAACTCATGGTGAGAAAGGAAACCCCATCCCCAATGGTGTGATTTCCCTCAACAAGCTATATGATTTGCAGAACTTATGTCAAGAGACAAGAAATAGCAGAACCTATAGGCCCACCACTACGAATGAGCAAAGAAACCTCAGAACCAATCACAATCTGAAGATAGCTAGTCTTGATACAAACTACACACCACAACAGCAGCAAGTCTCTGAATGCTCGATGAAATGGTGCCGAGATGTGTCTACATGGGCATATGATGACCTGAATACACACTACATGCAATTGATCCAACACAAGATTCCAGGTAAAGGAGGAGGCAAACCATTACAATAAAGTCCAAGTAAAACACATATTTCATTTCAACTCCTTATATAGGAAAAATTGACTGAGATTTTGGATGATTGGATTACTTGTAAAATTTGTCATCATACTTGGGTTTCTAATTTAACTTCCACATGTAAGAAATATGAGAAAATCCATTAATGCATTGATTTCAAGAACTTGAACCTCTCCTGGAATAAGAACAACTACCTTGTGCCATCATCTGAGCCTATGTTGCACGTAGTACCTGAAGTAGTGATGTCGTCTTCATTACAGGTCTTTTGGAATACGACTAGGTTCTAGAAGCGGAGCCTAGTGGACTTACACTAGTCCACGAGAAGCTTGGCCCACAGATATATCATTTGCAATCACTTGATGGGATAATTTACAAACTTCCTTTCAATGGCCAAGACCTCAAGCATTACTTCCAGTAGGTTGGGCCACGCCCATGCCATGTACATAGTCTGCTTCCTGCTTGTTGTTCGCATCTCCTTTGATTTGCTTACTACAATTATTTTTACTTTGTTTTTTATGTTTACTATTTTTTTTCACATTCATTTTGTTTGTTTGATAGATTACTATTTTTGTTTCTAGAAGTAAGTGTTGCCAACTACTACATTCTGGCTTCTGAATAGAGTATGTGGCTGAAATTTGAAGAAATTTGTGACACTGTAGCACTTGGCCAGTCTTGTGCCCGTCTTCTCTATCCTTGGTTGTAACTTTCGCTTGATGAAGTCTTGACAGAAAATATGAAACGTCTGCAAGGGAAATTTTGGTCCAATCATGAACCTGTGTCCACATTGGGAATCCCCGTGCATGTACTTGACCTTCTGCTCTGTGTGTTCAAGCTCATCCAGCTAGTAGAAATAGAGAAGGGGATAATCTAAATGAGCAAACCTATGTCAGAGGTCTTACATGCTTCTTTGAAGGAACAACCTCTTCTACTATCAATAAGTCGGAATCCGTCTTCCGCCCCAAAAATAAATAATTGCCTATGCACAGTCATCTTGAAAAATACAAAGGAGAAAGAAGAGAAAGGCTTCCTGTGCAGAGAGGTGAAGCATGCAACTCCGTCAGGGTACTAACCAGGCTCGCTGGTAGTGGAGCAATGTGTGTGTTCCTTTGTGACTCTGTTGAGGTACTATTTAGGCCTGCTAGCTACGGAGCAACATCAACGATGAAAAATCATACTCTGAAAATCTTCAATTCGTGAGATAAACTACCCTTCCTAGATTTGAAACATTGTGATTAACCTGAAATTTTGATTATGTTTGACTGAGTTGGGAATAGGTGAACCATGTATGTCCATGGGGTAAGTGGGGAAGCTGAATTAATGTGCACAATGATTCAATACTTGCCTAAAGACCAAGGCCCTATGCTAGCAATGAACCAAAATAGAGAAGTTGGAGTTCTACCAATGTGCCGCCAAGTGTTGTAACGGCTAAAACCACTCTCCAAAATTTTGGCCTGCACCCAATTTCGGAGCCTCCCTTGAGATTTTCACTTGATAATTCCACACACTCAGGCTCACTCCATGAGATCGTGTGAGTCTTAACATTTTCCTTTCCTTTTCATTTCACCAAGTCTTGCATGTTGATGTCAAAGTCATGCTTTCAACCATTGTTTTGGTTATTTTCAAAGTCTTTGTTTTGTGCGTACTTGTTGTGTTCACTATGAAGGAATCTGTCATGCTCACACATCAAGCCACATCCACTCTCACACAAGTGTCATCATGGTTAATCAATGATCAATCACGAGTGTCACGCTTGTTGCTTGCAACGTTGGTCATTCATCTCAAAGATGTGTGTCTGGTTGGTTTGAGTCATTGCATCGTTAAGTCATGTTGGTGTGTGTTTGTAAGATCACATTTGCATCTTTCACTCATTCACACACTTAGTAAATTTTCTCAGTTCCTATGACTAGACTTCGCTCTGATAGCTAGGCCATCACCCCGCCATCGACCCGATCAACTGTCACCCAAAATAGTGCAGAAGCACCAAGCATGTCTTTTCAAGTCAAGTTGCTCGCGAGCGATCCAATGAGCTTCCATGCTGGCCAACCAGAGAGTCAGACCTGACAACCACCCCAGGACTGAGACGCCTCAAAAATTGCGCAAAGGCTACTGACCTTTCCCACTCTGTTGACTGAGTAAATTTCATAGAGAGGTCAGACAGTCACCCAGTGCTCATCGTTGTCTACCCAAAAAATTGCGCAACTTTCCAAGTCAGTCCTCTCGACAGTCAACCCACTACGCATCCAGAAAATTACGTAGTTTCCATGAGCATGCCTTCTTCTACCCAATAGTCTGCTCAGCTCACAGGCTGGCCTCCCAACCTTAATGCAATTTCCCCCGCCAACAGCTCCCAGTAGCAGACTTCTATTTCCGTCCACGAATTATGTAGTTTTTGTTGCCAAGCACCCACCATCTAACTTCCTATCACCCTAGGGAATTACGCAATTGTTAATGCCAGTGACCTTGCAGCCAGCTACCAGTTCCCTCAAGGAATTGTGCATTTTTGGCTACCAGGCTCCCAGTCAGTTCCTCCAACAAATTGCACAATTTCTACCTGTTGATCCTCCATGAAACCCATCATGTTCCTCTAGAAAATTGTGCAAATTTTTTTTTGAAGACCTTGCTACCTGCTCATTCCATAAAATGCGTAGATTCTGTTTGTCTTTCCTTCCTGTAGCCCATATTTTCCCTCCCAAAATTTGCGCAGTTTTTCCTTCCAGTCAAGCCAGACCTCACCACCAGTCAGTGTCGACTTGGATTGCCCGTCTTCATCACATGGTGACTCTTGCGAAGTTTTCATCAGCAGTGCACAGAGTCATCATCCCGCCTCACAACCTTGCTGCCTCTCCCAGTCACCTGCATCCAAAATGATCATCTGCCATGGTAGACTAGGCATTTTTCTAAGTTTATGTGGTCTCATCATGAGTGAATGCAGGTACAGTTACACCAACCAACATGACGCGACGATGAATGGGGTGAATGAAGGGAGCACATGCAGAAGGAGAGGTTAACCAATGGACAAATGAGCAATGCATGCAAAGATATGTGCTCACGAATAGATGATCATGCAAAGATGTGTTCATGGATAGGCAAACGAGAAAATATGTGAGATGTGCTCATGGACGGATGAACGGACGAACATACACCTTTCGTAAATAGATGAGCCTGTCAAAGCCTTCCAACATATAAGAAAGGAGCAACATGCCAAATCAACATCAAGTGAACCAAAGACCATTGAAGACTCTGTGCACTTTCCCATGTGGAGGTTAAGCTGTGATACACCATGAAGACATCCATCACCCAGCAGCACTGCATCTCGACATGCACTCCAGCAGCAGCACGAATGTGCCAGCACTGTCATGTCGATTCATTCCATGAGTCATGCTTTCCACATCTCTATTATGGGCCATATTTTCAAATCAATGTAATGTAAGGTGGAAGTCCAAGATACCCACCTATTGTACAAAGAGTCATGTAAAGTTGAAAGGTCATGGAAGTCAAACAATCATGAGGGTAGTCGAACAACCAAAAGGGTTAGTTTCACCCTTGGCTATAAATACCTGCTCATTTGTACATGAAAATGACTTTTTCACCTTAGCTCCTCCCACATAGCCAAGACAGTCTGTAATATTTTCTTTGAGGAGTGATTAGTGGCTGCAACAGCTTGTGCTCGCGGTTAGTGATGTATGGTGTAATGATGTGTGTTATAAATTTCGCTTAATACAAATGTCTGCTAATAATCCAGAACGTTTTCACACATGTATTATATTTTTTGTAAGACTAACCTTGAACACTTGTAATGCATGTTGCTTTAACCTGTGTTGAACACTTGAACTTATTTCACTTGTTGTAATTCATAATCTATTAATGTAAATTTGTTTTATATGATGTTAATGTTGTCTAGCTCATGGTGGCTATCTCCTAAGACATCAGACAGACCAGCACACTTGAACTTATTTCACTTGTTGTAATGCATAATATGTTAATGTTGTCTCGCTCGTGAGGACTCATCTATTGTGTGTTAGCTTACCTTGTGTGTTGTGACTTCCACATCTGTGTGGAAAGCTCCTCCAGAAGCTATGCACGTCCTCTTGTGTTGTGTGTTCCTAGTCGAGTTGTGACTTTATCCCAACCAGCTTGGGACTCACTCTCACCCTCTCCCTCTACAGTCAAAGTACCATTGACACAAGTACACTAGCAGGCACCAGGCATGTGAACATCACTTCTGGAAGACAAAGCATACCACTCTCCTGTGCTGACAGGCAAGAGTTGAGGAAAATCCTTAATACAGTGGGAACTGGGCTATCATACTAGATGGGACTCCCACAACAAACGGTGTGAGGACTAGTTGGGACTTCATACCGAGGTGATCCCTTGAATGTTGGCAGGTCCAAAACCATAAAGATGTTGGAAGGTTGGCCTACTGATCTCCTCTACACAGTTTCTGGGTTGAGAGAAATGCTGGGTAGAAGAGGACTTGCTCATGAAATGTGCGCAGTTTTTCGGGTGAGCATTTAGTTAGCTAACTAGTGGGAAAGCTAGAAAAACTATGCAATTTCTTGTGGGAGACAGGAACGGGAATTTGGTTTCTGTCCAGCTTGTCTATGTAATTTTCTCAGTAACTGAAGCAAGCAAGGTCTATAGCCTCTGCTCAATTTTTGAGGGGAGTCTATCTCAGGGTGGCTGCTATGTCAAACTCTATGGTTGACCAATGGAAAGGTTTATTGATCATCTTGTGGGCAATGCAACTTGAAGTAGATTGCTTGGTTATTCTGCGTTGTTCTGGGTGACATTTGATCGAGTCGATGGCAGGGTGAAAGTCTAGCTGTCTGAGTTTGATCTAGTCATCAGAGCTTCAGCAAAACAACTAAGTGTGTGAGTGAGTGAAAGGTGCATATGTGAACTTGAAAACACACACTTACATGACTTGACAATGAGACGATTCAAACCATCTAGATCCACATGTTCAACATGACTAACCAACAGTGTGAGAAACAAGCACGACACTTGTGATTGATCATTGGATGATTGCGATGATAGTTGCACGATGGTGTATATGACTCTGTGTGTGGGTGTGACGAATCTTTTCACAGGAAACATAACATGTACACACGAAGTGAAGACCTTGTGTGTGACCAAAACATGGTCATAAGCATGGCATTTCTATCAACATGAAAAATTTGTCAGTTGAATGTTCAAGAAATGTGGGTGCAAAGACTCACACAAGCTCACGGGGTGAATGCGTGTGTGTGAAAACATCCAGTTAAACTTTCAAAGGAGGATCCAAAATTGAATGTGGGCCAAAATTTTGGAGGGTGTTACAGCTGCTACAACACTTGGTGACACACTAGTAGAACTTTAGCTTCTCTGTTTTGGTTCATTTATAGCACAGGACCTTTGTCTTTCAGGGAGTATTGAATTGTTGTGCAGGTTACTTCAGCTTCCCCACTTACCCCATGGACATATATGGTTCACCCTTTTCTAAATTAGTCAGATACAACAAAATTTTAGCTTGATCACAGTGTTTTGAAATCAAGAAGGGTAGTTTAGCTCATGAGTTGAAGACTTTCAGAGTATAAGTTTTCATCTCTGGTGTTACTCCACTACTAGTAGGCTTGGACACTATGTCAGTGGAGTCATGCAGGAACACACGCATTGCTCCACTACCGGCAAGCTTGGTTAGTACCCCGGTGGAGCTGCATGCTTCACCTCTCTGTGTAGGAAGCCTTTCTCTTCTTTCACCTTTGTAAAATTTTTAAGAGGACTACGTATAGGCACTTATTTATGTTTGGGGTGGAAGAGGGATCCCGACTTATTAAGAGAAGAAGAGGTTGTTCCTTGAAAGAAGCATGTAAGACCTCTGACACAGGTTTCCTCATTTAGATTTTCCCCCTCCCCATTTCTACTAGCTGGATGAGCTTGAACACACAAAGAAGAAGGATGACTACAGGCATGAGGCTTCCCTGTGTGGACACAGGTTCATGGTTGGACCAAAACTCCACATTCAGATGGCTCGTATTTTCTGTCAAGACTTCATCGGCCAAAGATTATAACCAAGAACATAGAAGACAGACATAAAACTCACCAAGTGTTGCAGTGTAACAAGTCTCTTCATATCTCAACCACATACTCATTCAAAATCCAGAACTTGGTAGATGGCACCACTTATTTCCGGAAACAAAAATAGCAAGGTATCAAGCAAAAGAAAAAAATGAAAACAAAAATAGTAACCAAAGAAAACAAAACTAAAACAAATATAGTAAGCAAAGCAAACAAAATGAAAACAACAAGCAATTAGCAAACTATGTACATGGTGTGGGGCGCGACCTGACCCACCGAAAATAGTGTTTAAGATCTTGGACATTGATAGGAAGATTGTCAATCCTCTTGTCAAGTGATTGGAGACAGTACGTGTGTGGGCCAAACTTCTCATGGACTGTATACGGACTATCCGGTTCCACTACCAAAACCTAGTGGTATCCCAAAATACCTTTAGGTTAATATGACACTACTGCTTTAGATATTGTGTGTAACATAGGTTTCAATGATGGCATGGGTAGTTGTCTTTTCTGGGAACGGTTCAAGTTTTTGAAATCAATGCATGAGTGGATTTCCCTAGATTTCTTACATACATAACTTCAATTAGAAACCCATGTAAAATAATGAACTTTATAGGTGATCCGAACATCCAACAACTCAGTTGGTCCTTTCTATGTAAGGGTTTCAAGCGACAGATGTCCTTTACCCAACTTTTGTTGAAATGGCTTGGCTCCTTCTTTGCTTGAAATCCCATGTTGGATTATTCTCATGTCGTATGTACTGAGGTCAACATATGCCCACACGGACACATCCCAATGTTGTTTGAACAAGTGGATAAGGGTTTGCCACTGCCGCGGTGTGTAGTACATACAAGATTAACTAACTCTGGATCATGGTTTGTTCTCAGGTTTCTCTATTCCTTCCTCATGGTGGAAATGTGGGTTTTTCTATTTCTTGATCCTTGATAGCGGTTCCACAAATCATAGAACCTACTATGATAAACTACACCCTTAGGGATGAGGTTTCATTTCTCGCCATCAGTTGCAGATTGTAGGGGCTACTCGTGCTCATCTTCATCAGTTGTTTTTTCCTTGAAAGCATCAACATTTTCCATGGAGTGCAGTATCCCTTGACCATCACCAAAAATGTGTAGCTCAGTTATGTTATGAGAGACAAAAGTCTTATACAAAATTTCAATAGTACATCTATCCCTAAGTGGTTACATGCTAGCAGCTGCGGTGACCAAGGCATTTGAAGCTGCAATATACATTTTGGGCCCAACAATGATATTAAATGCTTGGAAGTTAGAGATCATTCTCCATACCTTTAGCTGGTAACTTTTGAGACAAGGTTACAAACAGTGAATGATGTTACGTACTTTACGTATCACTATTTTTAAATCACCTACCAACTTGAGTGTGACCACGTTGAGGCTAATGGATTTTTTTAAGCCCAACACGAGTGCTTCGTATTCAACGACATTGTTTGTGCACTCGAACTCTGAGCGGCTTGAAATCATGTGCTTTCAGTTGTTTGGGTCGACCAAGATACACTAGGCTCCTGAGCCATCCTGTGTCTTTGATCCATTGAAATACAATGTCCACAACTTGTTCGTGCATATACCGCTCAATGTGCTTGCACTACTGCTAGTGTTGTTGCTACTACTACTGCTATTGTTGGTCCAATGTAAAGACTCTGCGGTTTGTGGCCGCGAAGCACAAAGATTGTAAATGAGTCAGAGGGTTGTTGCCCTCATTTTTGTTATGTAATGTGAGCTTAAGAGTTCTACGCATGGTCCTCGAACCATGGGATTGTATAATTAGAGCGAGGTTCTAAGTTGTAAAAGAGAAAAATTAAGAAACTAAGGATGAAGATGAAGCATTGAGTCTGAGTCAAAGTGTAAAGTTGTGTCTTTGGGTCATAGAGTAGGAGGAGGCTTTGCAGGTGGGTGCACAGAGGCCTAGTAGTCCATAGTTGAGTGCGCAACCCCTGTAGCTGAGTGTGCAGGGTGAGTCAATTCTATAACCGATTGAAGAATTAATAAAGAGAAGTTTCTTATCATTCTGTGTATCTTTTCATGTTTTATGCATTAAAGTATATCAGGTATGGATTGCAATTTTAATGTTTAGATGTTGCGCGAACCTATATGAATGTGTTGAATAAGTGAACATAAGAATAAGTATCTATTTATGCAAAGTTAACTAACTCTTATAAGGAAGATAAGTAAGATCCATGGTATAACTTAAGGAATTAGCATAGATCGTTGCCTTAGCAACGTGAAAGCACCACAGTCCCTAGTTAAGGTTCCGTGAAGATAATTATAACTAGTTGCGAAGGTATCACAGGTCAGAAGGGTGTGCGAACTAACCTGTGTGAAGCTAGTTCACAGTTGCACTAGAGTGACACCTAAGACATCTCAAGGGTGCAGAAACTTGGTTCCAGCATCCCCCCATAATGCTACGAGTGAGACCTTAGTCCCTGCTCTGCGGATTGTTGCCGAAAGGTCCAGTAGCACAGGGATTTGTTTGGCTAACTGTCTCCGAACCTGGGTCAGGCCCCTACAAACCAACAAATGGTTCCATTTCTGAGAGAGGAATCTCTATAGAGATGTTTGATGTCACATCATTGGAATCCAACTAAGAAAGGGATTGAAGGGTGGTTGGAGGAGAATTCACGTGTTTGCAGTGGAGGAGAACATGAATCCGCAACTAACAAAAGAAAAGTGGTTAGACTGCTACCTATACACAGAGATACATGAAATTTTCTTTGTGTCATTCCCTACTGAGCTATATGAGTGGATCGCGAAGCTGGAAGATAGCAAAGGAAAGTGGAAGCTCGACGGACCTATTGTGTGGACCCTAGATTTGGTGCAAATATTGGAAGCATAAGAGGATAAGATCATGTGCACTGTTGATCATTGGCTCGATTAGATTATAGGAGGATGCATTACTGAGTTTGCGGTAGATACTTCGGTTAGCTATAGTGAGGCAGAGTGATGCTTTCTCAAAGGACCATGGGGTAAGTATGTTAAGTCTCTAAACACTTGGATTAAAATGCCACTGTTTGAAAAGCAGATTACGCGGTTACATTGATGTTCAGGACTATGCGAAGTGGGAGAATTTATAGAAACAAAGGAAGTGCAGAACTAGAAGCCAACCCCTTGATTTCACCTCTGTGATGGGACGAGGAAGAGCTCATGAGGGTATCTCTGCACAGTGCGATCAATTTGATAAGGCAAAGGATTTGGCGCATACCACCCCCACCCACCCCACCGCCAATGTCATCACCATCACCTCCATCTTCACCTATACCACCTCTGCCACCACCACATTTTAATATGGCAAGCTTGATAAATTTGCCTGTGTTCAAGGGAGTGGGAAATGAAGATCTGGACCAATTTTGGTTCATTGTAAAATCCATATGGGAAGCGTTGGAAGTTATAGAAGATGCTATCAAGAAGGTGACATTGGTTAGCAATCTACATGATCACGCACTAACCTGGTATATCAAACACTCAAATGATAACCCGAATGTGGGAATCGCGGTTATCGAAGCTGTGCTAACTAGGGAGTTTAGTACACCAAAGTCAAAAGTGCAGTCGATCATTGTGTTCAAAGAGATTACGATGCTACCATGCGAGACTCCTTGGGAGCTGGATCAGTGGCTGAAGTGCACAATTCATGAAGCTAACATGACTCTGACGGATGGGCAGCATAGAGAATGGTTTGTAGCATCACTATCACCGCATTTGAGGAATGCATTGTCGCAGCAAAGGTTAACAACTCAAGCAGAAGCTTTAGAGATCACGATGAGGTTGCACGAGACCCCAATATAGGATCCTAGCTTGGGAGTTCAGCAGATCCATGCACAATTGAAAATCTTATGCCTTGAGATGTAGAGTCTAAAACAGGACAAAATAGTTTGACCAAAAGCGCGTGAAGAGGCGTGGTGTGTGAAATGCAAAGGTCAGAGTGATGATAAAGACGACTGCCTGGTATTCACAAATTACCTCGCAGGAGGAGGACTGATGTTGTTAAGACTAAAAGCGCAAGTAGGACCAAACACAGTGCCTACCCTATGGTGCGCGATTTGTCAAATAGGAGGAAAGAATGCGACAGACAACTGTCATCTGTTGCAAAAGTACACATAGAATTCACAATTATTGTTCTGTAATTTCTATAGATCGGTGGGACATGATGAGTGTACATGTAGAAATTATGAGCTAATGATGGATAGAACTCCTACCTACAGGGTTCAAGCCAAAACGCAGCACCTAGACTAGGGCGCAGGGATGGTGCGAACCGGATTCCAAGGGCACAGACAAGGCCAAGGTGGAGGATGACTGGGGAGAGGTCGCTGACAACTGATATGCTAAAATTGTGGAGGGTCAGGGCATTATTCCCGCAATTGTATGAATCCGATGTGTCCATCATGTTTGTATTGTACCTTGTTTGATCACGAGACAAAGGATTGTCCTATGCTAAAAGCTAGGATACACAACAAAGGAGGGCTACAACCTCCCTTGACTCTGAACCTGCAAATGATGAGATCTAAGCCTCGCGAGGAGGAACCTAATGTGAATATTGTGCTCTGAAGTAGAATTACGATGGGAGATGATAAAGGCAAATAGCCTGAGGAAAGTACTTGGGTTCTCAAGGCTCCAATGAAGGAAGAAAAGTTTGATTTGGAGCGTGCTCGAGAAACTTTTATGGAAGCTAAGAAGAGCTTCACTGATGCCTCCACTTCAAGAATCAAAGACAGACTGGAGCTGGAGATGGGCCCATCAATGTTCACGATGTTCCTCGAAACATGTATGAAGCTACTACGCGACAGTAAGGTGGTCAAGGGATTACAAGTACTCATTAATAAATGTGCTGGGACTGCGGCAGGAGAACTGCGCGTAGTCTGGAAGATTGGAAACCATAAGACCAGAACAGGAAGAGAAATGAGGTTAACCATGCAGATTGGGGAATACAAGATGGACCAAGTAATTGTATATTTAGGATCGGATGCAAACATTCTACTGAAGAAAACGAGGGAGTACATGGGGAGGCCAATGCTGCAGTGGTCCCTTAACCAGTTGCACATGGAAAACCAATAGAAGATAATTCCCCTAGTGTGATTGTAGGGAATCATGGTGGATATTAAAGGAGTGAGCATGCTAGATGACTTTGAGGTGATAGAGATTGTTTATGACAACAATCCCTACCCCGCGCTCCTAGGAATCGATTGGGCCACTAACATGAATAGGGTGATTAACCTGAAGAAGCACAAGATGATTTTTAAAAATAAGTCTCTGTGCGTAGTGATACCTTTGGACCCTGCTGAGGGATTGAGCTACACTGAGCTAGTGCATGACTATGAAAGCAGTGACGACATAGACTGTATTTACAAGATAACTGCATGTGAGCAAGACTGGGTAAATCCCACTGCAGACGGACGGATTTCATGGGAGTGCAAAAGCTCCTGTACTTTATATTCGAATGAGGAGATAGAGTGATGGCAGAACAGGTTGCATGAGGTAACCACACTTAATAGTAATATGATGACAAAATCACTACATTGCGCATCAATGGAAATGAGAGATCTACCTACTTCTGATGGATTAGGTGCGGTAGATGCTTTCTTGGATAGATTTGAGAGAGAGGTTCTGTAGAAACAACATTTCGAACCCTTGAATTGGGTACTACACGCTACGTCCATGAGATGGTGGGGTACACAAAGGAAACTTTGATGACTGGCGCACATGTAGAAGGATGATGTGCACACAGTTTGGGAAACATATAGGGCAGTCGACTCATAGATACCATGACTAGGATGGTTCGCGCGCGCATATGTCCAAGTGGGTACAGGCATATGGTAAACAACCTACACGGATGCACATGAACTTCGCGAGAGGAATTACGGTCAATAAATATTCATTGGGGGGGAAATGAATGATCGGCTCCTCAAGCTGGAACAAAGAACAAGCGTGCAGACATGTATCCACGTGGAAGCCATTAATAGCATATGCAAAGCACTGAATAAGGTATGTAATGTGCAACGAAGTGATTGGGACCTGCGCGTACCAGCAGTCCTATGGGATTATAGGGAAATGTGTAAGAAACTGATGGGATAGACACCTTCTAGGCTAGCTTATGAAGCAAACGATGAATTACAGATGGAGTATATCATAACTAGTCTGTGCATAGCAGGGCCTGCGGATAGGATGGATCGCGAAGTTGGAAGAAGAATAATGCTTGGGAATTGATGAAGAGATCCAGTAGGGCAGTCTTAGGCTCCAAGGACTCATGAATGAAAAATTTCATTTAAGGGAGAAAAGCGCCAAAGTGGAAGAAGAATTCAAGAAACTTGAGGAAGGGATAGAGAAGGAGTTTATTAATAAAAGGACTATGGGGATAAAACAATATGTGCATGATTACGTTGATAAATTCAGAGACTACCGCCAAGAATTGATCAGTTTGATGCCTTGGATTGAACCGCATATTACTCAGAGAATCACAAAAGAAGGCGCAATGCAGACGACAAAATTTGCAATTCAGGTAACAAAGTTAAAAGATGAAATCTTTCCAGGAATAGTAAACAATAGTTGGTCGAAGAGATATACAAGTGGCATAGCCACTTGACTAGCCATGGAAAACATAGTCTTAGCACTCTAGGAAGTTGAAAGGAGGTGTGGGACTATAAGCTACTTTGCCCAGGAGCTGCACGAAGATAGGGCTGCACACAGGATCGAAGTGTCACAGGGTCCACGACAGTGCAAGGGTAGCTGCACAAGTTGGTTGGAAAGTGACTGTTATATTCACTATTCACGATGTGATGCTTGATTTGAGACCAAATGGAGTGGGTGGCAGGAATTTAAGGCAAGCTCGTATAGATGCAGGGGACACAGGTGCAAATGCAAGAAAGTAGTTTTGCAATTTTTTAACAGCGCGTCCAGGCGATACAACAGGCAACGGCTCAGTGCATTGTTGACCTCGCAATGGTCCAAGTAGAATTGGGAGATCTCCATGTGAAGATCTCTGCACCGACCGAGTGACTCGAGGGTGAGTCACGATGTTCGTGTTGGGGGCCGTAGAATACAAATAGGAGAAATAAATATGTAAACTAATAAAATATAGTAAAGAAGAAAAAAATATAGTAAAGAATTATAATAAAAAAATTAAATAAGAATAAGAAGTATTAAAATGAAAATATATGATGAAAATAAGAGAAAAGGATGAAAAATAAATAAATACATAAAATGGAAATAGGAAAATAAAAAATAAAAATGAAGAAGAGTGAAATAAATATAAAAAGTAACAAAAAACATAATATATAAATAAACATCAAAGAGAAAGATGATAGAGAGAGAAGAACAAATAGCAGATAAAACAGAAAGAGAGCAACAGAAAATAAATAAGAATAAGAAGTATAGAAAAAATTAGCACAGATCATGTAAGATCAATTATATTCTTTTTAAATGTTATTTGATCTGTACTAAATAAAAAAATTACATATGTTTTCAATATTAAAAAGTACATTACTTATTTCCTTTACTTTCAATTGTTTTATTTTTATATCTGTATAAAATAAAGTGGATGTTAAATTATTTTATGAATGACCAATATTAATATTTTTTTGTTATTATTATTTTTAAACTGGTCATGCCAGACATTGTCTACCTTTTTCATCTCCTTTTGAGTGACATATTTTTGCTAAGGATAACCTAGGCTACTTAAATATTATTTCCATTTCCTCACACTTTGATCCTCAAAATCTTACACGGTATATTCGAAGCTTACTTCTTTGCTACATTTTTGCAAGCTTACTTATTCCAAACATGTTATTCCTTCACGGTCACTCAACGTTTATGGAGAACCTTATCTCAGACCTCGGAAGGTAAAGGATTTACCTCTCACTGTTGTTCTACTCATATCTTTGTGTTTTTTTCTTCTGAATGTTACCTTCTCTTGTCTTACCACCCACCTCTGGTGCTAAGAGAGAGATTATCTTCATTGTTTTAGGTAAGAATTTATGTTATCTGCTATGTGGTGTTTTAATGTTTGATCTTCAACCCATTTTAATTTATTTCTTCTTATTTTCTTTTGGTGGTTTACAAGTATATATTTGTGTTCCGCTTCTTCCCATATGGGTCTCATTTTTTGGTTTACCACGTTCTACCTTTATTGTAATTTTACCGTAAGGAGTGTGTTGGAAGAAGGCCTAAATCTTGCAAGCAATGGACCAATTTCCTCGGTTTATCCTTTGTACAATTATCTTACTTGAGATTTCTTTCAGGGAGGATTGTTGGTGAAGAATATGAAGAATATGTTCTTCATATTCAGGGTAAGGTACTGTACATTTTCTTTTATTCTTAGTCTTGCTTGTTTCTTTCCACTTTATATAATTTCATATACTAGCATGTAGTATTTTATCTGGAGTTTTTGTTATTAGCCTGGTTAGGTCAGGGTTTTATATTTAGCAACAATGCATATTGTTATAGAAAATGGAGATATTCAATATGGAAATTCATGTGAAAATCAAGGATCTCAGAAGCGAGAAGTTGCTCGAATAACTACGGGAGGAAATGGGCATAGGGAATAGGTTCCCAAAGGTAAACAGATAGGAAATTTTTTTCGTAATCCAATTCCAAACTCTTTTTCTAATAAAAACCCTAACTCAAATCCAAAACCTAACTCCATATCCAAATACAATGCTCACCAAAACTCTATGAATCCCAATCGTAATTTCAATTCCAATCCCAATGCTAGTCAAGTTTCGTAGGCTGAACTAAATGGAGATGAGATTCATTATCAATATCGACAAGTGGGTTTAGGTTTCCGGGATGGCATTCATATGGAGAGCCTGCAATTGTTAGAGAACCTAGTGTTACAAGTCTATTTGGGCACATCACTCCCGACAATTAGATCAATACAATTAGGGCTCATCAAACCCTAATTTAGTTGCTACATGCCCTAGACAAGTCATCAAATTGAATTCTTTCATCCATGAAATTTTTTTAGCTTGAAACCCTTCAAAATTGCCTCCTTGGAACACTAGCACAACCTGGGTTAGGGGAAACTGTGATGCAGAGTAGGTAGGCCCATTCAGAGATGCACTGTAGTGCACTTAGGCCCTCTTTGACCTGCACTCGGTGAGAATGAGCGAAATTGACATAGGATTCTCGGAACATTCCTTAATTCTGTAGAATTCTAGAAGGATGCCCAACTCTTATCCCATCCTATGAGCTTGAATTTGGATAGGGTATGGATCAATTAACCTCTATCCTCTCATCCCTTTCTCCATGGAAACTAGCTATAATTATGGAAAACCATTCAATGCCCAATTCATGACAAAACCACTTGAATTTCCCTATAAATTGACCACTCATCATAGTTATCAGGAGGAGGGAATTTGAATATTGTAGTGAAATACTATTGGTTTGAGACATGAAATCATTGTCAAGTAATGTTATGCTGCTGGATTGATGTGCCATTGGTGTGATGAGGGTTTGGACTAAGCTGGATGAGTAACATGGGATTGAACCGCATTGCGTGTAACTTCTCCTTCTATAATCAATAAATTTGTTTTTTCTTTTTCCCATATTCTTGCCTATAGCTATGATAAATGTATGTTCAAATATTGTCGATTCCATTTGTTTATATTAGATATATCACATGCTTTGATTGTTGTCATCTTCTATTTATGTTGGCAGGTACCAATTAAGTGAATTCAGTTTGAGTGAGAGCGACGGGAGAAATTCAAAGGAGATCAAAGGAAGCAAAGGATCACAAGTAGGTTCATTTATCTTATCTATCTATTGTAGGAAAAGGTTAAACAACTTTCCTTCTATTGTTCTAAGTGTAACTACCCACTTAGGGAAGATGTACTTATCCATAGGTATAAATTCCATATAACAAATTCGCGACCATACTAGTGAACAACTGTATTTTCTTGGTAGTTTACCCTTATCATATTACATCCTAGTAGACTTTACTTGACTTCATTGATATCTTTTCAGTCATCTTGAAGCTTTTCTGGTCAAAAAGTGTGCTTAAATGTCTCCTGATTGGGCTCTTTGGCATAAGTGTAGTGTTGGTCTTGACAGAGTGCGCTACAGAGAAGCCTTAGCTTAGAGACAGTGCTCTGTAGTGCACTGTCTCCCACTCAGGGTTGTGTTGATCTGTATCAAGCCAAAAAACCCATCATTTGCTTGGTTTTTTCCAAATTTGCTTCTGATGTTGTTTGCTGAAAGATCAATGTTTTCTATGGTTCTGAAATCAATTTGCATTTCTTCTCCTAGCCCTACTTTGACCTTGATTATTTAGTGTTTCTTAAGAGATTTCTTTATCATTATCAATTCATTTTCAAAGTTAGCTTACATTGATTAGTCTTCTCTGAAAAAGAATTGTCATAAAGTCTTTATTTCTTTGAAAATAAATTGTCGTAAAGTATTTGTTTCTTATGAAAAACATTGATTGATCGTTTGTGCATTTAGTTTATTTATGTTCATATAAACATTAAAGGAATGAAAAGAAAAACATGCATTATGCATTTAGAAGTTTGTCTGTTCTTGTAGGAATGGTATAGGGAAAGTTGCATGAGATGTGCTCTATGCTCTTTGTTTAAAGATTCTGATTGCTCTATCCCTTTTAGTTACGTTTTTCATTGTTTAAATCAAATGAAAAGAATGTTTCTCATTTTAGTTGCATTCTAGGAGTTTCAGAAACATCACACAGTGAACCTGAAAGGCAAAATTTTAAACAAGATCAACTAAAATTTATCTCAATTAACCTAATGGAGCATTGTAACTTAACACATAACATTTAGAGGTCTAGGCTAGAGACGTGTTCCGATGTCATTAAACATAGCGGCTATTGCTAATGGTCTGCGATACATTGCGAGTGTGATACCTCATTCCACGTACGTAAGTATATTGTAGCTCGTCTACGTACTTTATGCTATATAGGGCAGTGTTATAGTACGAAAAGTATAAAGGAATGCTCTCACTGTGCGGTTTCACATTAGAAAATGCCAACACAGATTGGGCCTCCATGTACGTTCAGGTATATATGGGAGTACTACATTAGGTTGTTATCCATCCATAGGTAACCGAGTCGGCCGTCGTGTATACTATGATACACCAAAAACAACATTCGGGGAGATTGCATGTGCATATGTCAAGTCCTTAGTTTAGTGAGGCAGTTCATTGCACTTCACAGTTACTTGGTAATTCTTTTGCCTAGATTATCCCTCTTTTGTTTTGTTATGTTATTTTGATTAAAATAAAATTAATTGGCCACAGATAACATCCTCCACATCACTCCTTATTTGACCATAGGTTGAGACATATGACAATAACTTTGGAGTCCACTGATCAAGGAATTCCTTTTGATGGGAATCTTAGTCCTTTTCCTCCTTTCGGAAATATTATTTCTCCTTATATGGCTACATTGTCCCTTCTAGGACTTGCCATCAGTTTTTGAGTATGGTTGTTCTCAACCTCCTTGACCCTGCAACTGAATATTCCTACAACTTAACAAAATCAACTTCCAATTGATTTTAATGTTGACGCCTTTACCTTCTTCGTCGGTTCTTTCTTCCACCCCTTCTTCATTTTTTCTTGGTGAAAGTATTGACACTTGTAATGGGGTGGATAAGAAGAAGAATAAAGGGAAGAAGAAGAGGAAGAAGAAGAAGAAGAAAATTTAGCAGGGCGGCAACTAAGCAAACATCACTTCGAATGCAACTTCTGATGAGAAACCATGTGATAAGCCTCACAGTCTTCGATATCCGTGCAAATTTTGTATGGGAGACCATATTCTTAGAAATTGTTCTAGTATTCCTGATATCTTAGAAGAATGGTCTTCTCATTCGCATCATCTTGTGTCATCAACTTTTGGAGATCATGCTGGTGACACACCATCAACTTGTGGTAGTAAAGTTCATGGAAAGAAGGGTAAAGTTAAGTTTCCATGTAGGTTATGTGAAGGAAATCATCCCATTCACATTTTTCCCTATCTCGATGAAGCCCAAAAAGTGTTGGATAACTGTTCTGCTTCTCCACAGTCATTTCCATCTGGTTACAGGAGACTTTCCCTTAATCCTTCACTAGATGATGAAGTGACTGACCCAAATCAACCATAGGTCAAACCCACTCTCTCTGAATGTGAATCCCATGAGTCTATACCTGACCAGTCACAGGTCAAGGAAACAGTTGACCCGATTTCACCTTCAGTTAATCATACCTTTCCTGTAGAGACTAAGTATGGTACCACTCAGGTTCTTTTCATTTCTTCAGATTCCAATGAGCTCGGAGGTAACCCTCCTATTCCATTAAGACAAGAGGAAAATCCCCATGTTCCTGTAAATCAAGGGGGTAATTCTCCCATTCTTATAGTACCCCCTCCAAGTAGTCTAGTCACTTCCTTTGATTGGAATCGATTCGTAGGATGTCGCCTTCCTTCTTATCTTCCTTTCCAGATCACAGTACAGGTTTATTATATGATTGTATCTTGCACTATTATTGATGAAGGTGCATCTATGAGTATCCTTTCCTCCACTGCTTCACAGGCACTCAGTTTTCCACCACCTGTGTCTATCACCCAAAATATGTTGGCTTTTAATAAAGGAACCAGTCAACCATTAGGGATCCTTCCTCATTTCACTGTTACATTGGCAGGAGAAATTGTTTATCTCAATGTCATGGTAGTACCAGGCCCTTTAGATTACAATTTAATTCTTGGGCATGACTATGTTTATGACATGGGAGCTATTGTTTCAACACTCTTTCGAGTGATATGTTTCTTGCATGATGGCAGAATTGTCACCATTGACCAACTTTCATTTCCCGGTCCAAATATGGCATCCAGTTAACCATCTTCCCTAAATGGTCCTTTTGTCCCAATGGTATCTTCTCTGCCACAGGTCAATTATGTGGCAACCCGTTCCATGCCTACATGAACTGATAATCAATTCTGTGATGTTGTGCAATATGTACTCGGGGCATTGGAACCATATCTCTCTAATGGATTCCTTGCTATGTATCCCTTCTAGAGCATTGTTCTCCCATCTGATGAGAACCTCTTGGAAGTCATGACCTCTTATGGGTCGTGATCAAGGAATCATGAGCATAGTTCCTTGTCTTGTGTCAAGCTCGTTAAAAAATGAAACAAGGAATATGAGGATAGTTCTTTTACTGTGTCAACCTCATTAAAAAATGAAAGAGGAATCAAAGCATAGTTCCTTGTCTTGTGTCAAGCTCGTTAAAAAATGAAACAAGGAATATGAGGATAGTTATTTTACACTATCAACCTCATTAAAAAATCAAAATAGGAATTGGAGCATAGTTCCTTGTCTTGTTTCAAGCTCATTAAAAACTGAAACAAGGAATCTGAGGAGAGTTCCTTGTCTTGTGTCAAGCTCATTAAAAAATGAAACAAGGTCCCCTGGAGCAAAGTTCCAATTCGAGTCTTTGATTAGATCTCATAAAATCCCAGTCAAGTCTTTCACTTGATCTCTTAAGCTAACCTTCATTCCATCCACTTGATAGCCATGAGTAGTCTACTTAGGTGAATGTAATGAAGTTTGGGGGGCATGCAACTAGAATCAAGTCATCATGCTAGGGGCATGTAAACTAATCTCAAGCATAGTTTTTCATTTCAAGCTTGTGTAAACATGAAACTGAATCCAAAAATAGTTCCCTATGGTTCAAGCTTGTGTAAAAATGAACCCATCTCCATTTTAATCCTCGTGATTTCCATTCTATCAGCCTCTTCCATGAGATGAGCCTTGGTTTTTCTCCTTCCATTGTAACTATATGATTAGCCAATCATATGCTTTCACTTGGTTATTTTACCCTTTTTTAGGAACACTTGCAATGAGTGGTCTTATTATCCAGCCTCTTCACATAAATCAACATGATTTGAATAGTTCCACCATTCCTAGAACCATTTTCCACCCTTTATACTACTCATTCCTCCAGGACGAGTCACCTTTAAGCTCTTTTCTAACTCATAAAAAATGAAAAGATCGCCGATCATTTTCCTTCTTTTACTCGTTAAAATAAAATTAAAATAGGTGGTCTACATTCAAGATCTTTTCCGACTCATAAAACATGAAAATATTGTTGGGAGCTTGTCCTTTTCAACTCGTAAGTGAATTGGAAACGACATCTAGTCAGTATAAGTTTTACCCTTTACCAGAATGAGATAGATTACTTACGAAAAAGGAATATGTTGATCTAACATGATCAATAGGTTCTCTCTTGTATTATTTTATGCTTTTCTGGACTTGAGAGACAAATTTAAGAAAAAGAACTTGTGGAGTTTTATTTTTGTCCCTTTTTAAAATCTGTAAACATGAAAAGGACCGAGTTCTTATTGTCGTTAAACTTGTTAAAACATCAAATAGCGAAAAACTTGTTCATCATTATAAGGCCAAGTTTCACCTTCACAAGACTTATTAAAAGATCACATAGCGATGGATTCACCTAAAGGGTGGAATTATAATACAAGCATATGTTATCTTCCTCAAGCTTTTTAAAAAATAAAGAGGTACTGGTCAGCAATGACTAGGGAAAATGGGAAAAGGGATAAATCGCTTTATGGTAGCAAATTGCTCTTGAACATGACACTTTCACTTCATCTTTATGACTATTTGGGTTGGGTTATCTGCTTGATGGTTATCATACCTATGGTCTATCACACCATCCATCACTTTTGTTTTGGGTCAATGTTGCCAATTCATTCAGTGTTGTCCACATGTTCAAGCGAAGTCACTTAGTAAACTTCATCATTTGCAATACTCATAAACCTTCATTTTTCCTAAACATTGTGTCACGAGTCACATTCTATTTTCAAAATCATTACACTTGTTTCATGTCATTGATGGGGGTACATCAAGGCCCTCTTGCGACGAGTCGATTCTTTTCGACATTAGCACATTATCCAGGAAGTTGACTTAGAAATACCCTTCCAGTACCTCAAGGCTTGCATACATCAAAGGAAAGTTTCTTGCTTCCGATGACAGGTTGACATCACAAGCCTTCAACCGAAAGACTTTCTATGGTGTTTGACATCAAAACATCTATTCACACCATGTAGAATGTACTGTAGTACCTTGAGAATCATTGTCATTATTGGTGATTTTTCTTGCATCTATCAATAGCTTACATCATTGGCTAGTAATCAGATGGTGTCTTCCCATGTTCGACTCTAGATCATATTTTCACATGGTTTGACTTGTACTTGAGTGAAATATTAGACAAGATAGAAGACCCTGGATCTAGGTTCATCCATATGGGTTGTGATTTCAGGAGAGTACTAAATCATCTGTATGATGGCTTTACATAGATGGTCATCCTATCATGGGTCTATATATATAGATGACTACCTGATTTATATACAAAAATTCATATACTGAGTATGGGTATGCCTTCCCTTAGAAATTCATGAAAAATTCAAAGATATCATGATATTATGTATTGTAATCGATGCAGGTCACCATTCGCTTAAAATCCTCCTCATCACATCATAAAGCATATCACGCAACATTATCATTTTCGACTTCATGCTTTAGGGGGCAGTTGTTACAGGTCTATTCGGGCACATCACTCTCTACGGTCAGATCAGTATAATAAGGGCTCATCAAACCCTAATTTAGTTGTTGCATGCCCTATACAAGTCATCAAATTGAATTCTTTCATCCATGAAACGTTCCTAGCTTGAAACCCTTACTAAAATGCCTCCTTGGGACACTAGTGCAGCCTTGGTCAGGGGAAACTGCATTGTAGAGCAGGTAGGCCCATTCAGACTTGCACTGTAGTGCACTTAGGCCACTTTGACCTGCACTGGGAGAGAATGAGCGAAATTGACATAGGATTCTTGAAATATTCCTTGATTCTAGAGCATTCTAGAAGGATGACCAGCTCTTATCCCATCCTATGATATCGAATTTGGATAGGATCTGGATCAATTAACCCTCTATCCTCTCATCCCTTTCTCCATGGAAACTAACTCCAATTATGGAAAAACATTCAATGCTTAATTTATGACAAAACCACCTGCATTTCCCTATAAATTGACCACTCATCATAGTGATCATGAGGCTGGAATTTGAATATTGTAGTGAAATATTGTTGGTTTGAGACTTGAAATCATTGTCAAGTAATGTTATGTTGCTAGATTGATGTGTCATTGGTTTGATGAGGGTTTCGACTAAGCTGGATGAGTGACACGGGATCAAACCGCATTAGGCATAACTTCTCCTTCTACAATCAATAAAGTTGTTTATTCTTTTTTCCATATTCTTGTCTATATCTATGATGAATGTATGCTTAAATTTTGTCCATTTGTTTATATTAGATAGATCATATACTTTGATTGTTGTCATCTTATTTTTATGTTGGTAGGTACAACATATATCTCAATATGAATTTCACTCCTTGTCAATATCTTAGGGTTCAAATGAATCCAGGTCATAGTTATCAATATCAGCCATTCAATTCTAGTTCCAATGTGATTCGCCCTCTGCGTACCTCCAAATTTCCTAGTGGTCTGTCCAATGCGAGTGAGATTTCTCAAAGCTGAGAGAGAAGAAATTTGCTTCAAACATACAACAATGCTGAGAGAAATGGGAAATCACCTTAGCAAAATCAATAATGAAGACCATCAAGAGGGCAAGGAAGAGGCGAACCTTTTGATAGAAATGACAACAAAAACTACTATAGGAGGATTGGGATTTTCTATCCTCCACATAATACTGTAAACCAAAGCATACATGGGCAAGAGAATGATGAGAGGATTAGAAATTGTGTTAGTGATCAGTATAATGAGGCATCCATCGATGAAAATAATTTTACAAATGAGGATTTCATTGGCCCCTTTATTGATGGAAAACAACTCAAGAGTTTCAATAATATGAAAATGATGAACAATAGCCAATATTGGAGGTGCAATCTCCGTCCTCCTCCTCCGTGGACCTATATTTCAACCACGACATACTTGGGCAAGAAAATCCTCATAGGATTGGTGATTGTAATAATGATAGGTGGAATGGGGTATGCATCCATGGACAAAATTATACAAATGAGAACCCTATGAACCCCTTCATTAATGAAAATAAACTCACACAATATATGGGTAAGTGGAGATGAGCAATGAAGGGTTTGAGGAATAAGAAGTTGGTGAACAACATCGAGGATTGGAGGTAGAATCTTCTTCATCCTCCTGAGGGCTATGAGTTTATATTGACAAAGGAGGATAGTAGGGAGAAGAAAAATGTGGATAGATCGAGTGTACCAAATCTGGTGCATGAAATTCAAGAGAATCTTAATAATGGAAAGGTTGAATGCATGATATGTTATGAAATAGTTGTACGATCAATGAAAAATTGGTCTTGTGGTAGCTGTTATGTCATTTTTCACCTGCATTGTGTAAGGAAATGGCTAAGAGCTCCATCCTCTATAGATTTTTCTGCTGGGCAGAGCTAGGATTCCAACTCGAGATGCCTTGGTTTTTAGTCTATGCGGATTTCACTCCCATATGATCTTTGTTACTATTCCCACATACATGTACTCTCTAATGTTATCCATGGTCTTACCCACCTTGCTTAGCAATGGCTCCCCCCAACGTTGTGCGTGTGGTAAAACAACAATTACATGGAGATGTTCTCATCATAAATTAATTGAATTAGGTAGACAGTGTTGTGAAAAGCCTCTCAAATGTGGAAGTTATTATTGTGAAAATGTATGCCGTGAAGACCCACATGATCCTTGCAAGGTTCTAATAAGGCTTCATGCTTTGTGGATAAAAGGAGGAGATGGTACCTTGTGGAGATATGGAGATCCAAGGGGAAATAGAATGGAAAATTTTTGTATTTGAATGTAAGAACCCATGCATGAAAATTATCTCATGTCAAAATTATAAGTGCAACAATATATATCATCCTGGAGAAAGTGGAGAGTATGAACTATCACCTAGAAAGGTCAAATATTGCCCCCATGGTAAAATTTAGCTGCAAAATCAGAGGAAGAGTTATATGGATATTGTACAAACCTACTCAAAGGTATGTGAGAAGCTTCACTCCTGTGGAAAACATTTGTGTATAAATACATGTCATCATGGGAAATGTCCACCTTGTTTGGTTTCTCTTAATCAAAAATGTCAATGTGGGTCATCATCTAAGATGATCCCTTGATGGAATACCCTGATAATCATAGAGGATAATGATGAATTCACATGTGAAAATCATTATGGAAAAAATAAAAATTGTGGTAGACATATATGCAATGAAATATGCTTCCCTCTTGCAAATCGAGGGGGTTCAATTAATCATTCAGGTGATTGGGATCCACATTTATGTAAAATTCCCTGTGGGCAAGAGTTTTAATGTGAGAAGCATTTAAGCAAATAAATTTTCCATAGTGGACACTCTACACCCTCCCTTGAAACTATTTTCATTGATCTCTCTTATGCATGTGGGAAGCCCTCAATTCCTCATGTAGTCCCTTGTGGAGAACGCATTCCTTTGTGCTCATATCGCTTCTCCATTCCTTAGATAAGTGGTCATCGTGCAATTCATGATTTCCATTTCAGGGATTTCCTTCCTTGTGTTGTTCTTGTTGCAAAAGAATGTGTGGGGGATCATGTAGCTATGAAAAATGTGCCATTTGGTTCTCTCAACATTAGATGCAATAAGATATGTGGGAAACCACGACAATGTGGAATCCATGTGTGTACAAGGACATGCCGTCTACCTCCATGTGACTTAGTTTCTAAGGAAAATTCATCATCAGTAGGTAGAATCCCATACGGGAAACCTTGTGGAGCTCCTTAGAGATATTTCAAACATACTTGTACTACTTCATGTCACCCATCTCTTCCATGCCCTAACACTAGATGTGAATTTCTTGTGACTATTAATTTTCATGTGGTCGAATAACTACAAAGGTACAGGGGTGAATGAATATATTTCATAACTTTTGGGTGAATTAATCAAGAGAGAACCACAATGGGTTTCGGGTGTTGAAGAAAGGTTTATATACTTGGTTTTTGGGAAAACGAAAGCCAACTCAGGCTGCATTCTTGTGCATGTTTTTGATCCTATGCCAAAGGAAAAAAGGGATATGTTGAGACATCTTGCAAAAAGATGGAACTTCTACAAATATTCATCTATATAGGAACCCAAGTGTTTTCTAGTCATACATGATACATAGAAGTTAAGAGCCCTAGTAGGTAGCATAATTCCTAAAGGGTAACCTCCTACCATAGGGCCCATGCAAGCTCCACCTTTTAATTCAATTGTACTTATGGATCCTAGGCTCGTCCTTGCATTATTTGATTTACCAAGAGAGTAGAAGTGATTTCCCTTATTTTTATATTTGGAGTTGAGTGTAACTTGTATGACTAAATGACAAAAATGAACTAGCCATATTTATAGATCCTGAGAGAGCTTCAATTTCTGTTAGATGTGTGGATCATGCTTCTATATATCGAAGTGTTGTTGTAGTCCTTCATAATGGTGGATTTCCTAACCATAATGCCTAGGCAACACAAGTTGGGACAAGAGAAAAGGCTAATGCATGGAAATAAATTAAAAATCAACAACAAAGTGTGTGTATGGAGGATTCATGAGGGGAGGGTTCGTCAAGTGTTGAAGTATTGACGGAATTTTGGAAATTCTAGAGAAATACTATTTTAACAACAAGAAATCAATATGGAGCTCTTGAGAAATATAATGAACGAGAGACTTTGTCAACTAATGTAGCCCAACAATCTTCTAAGACTCTAACATCTATGGGTTCCACTGAAGTTTCATCATCTCACGAGAATCAAAATAAGTACTCTTCGAGTGAAGTGGATGATTGGAAGAAGGATTTTGATTAGGGTATTTTTTTTACTATTTTTCTTTGGTTATATAGTCTACGAGGAGAAGACAAACATTTTGTCTCCCCCTGGCTCTAGTACGAGATCTATAGTTCAAAATTTTCAAGTCTGGCTAGTGATTTTTAGAATTTTAAATTAAGCTATAGTAGTGGGAGACATTCTTACTTAGCACTCTTTTGAGATGGGTTAAAAATTTCAGATGCAGAGCACAATTTGGTTCATTCAGTCTTCTTTTCATGGTTTACATCGATTTCCAAATAGTTGTGGAAAGTATACGTGTACACATGGATTCCTATAATGATAAACTTATTGGTTTTTTAGAGTCAATTCCCTTGACTTAAATTATATATAAAAATATATTTTCATTCTTAACTGCAATATATTATGCTTTCTCAAGTAAAATAAACCTTTATTTTGTGATAAAATTTTCTGTCATTAAGATACACTAATAGTTTAACCATTTTAGTATTGAATTTATTAAAACTCAACTTAATAGGGTAACCATTGCAAATATTACTCCTGAAGTTTAAAGGCATTACAATTATGTTTTTGATTTTATAGTAGGAACTTTCAAACTGACTTCAAAGCCATGGATGCGCTTGAATTTTGACATGATTTTTCACCTATCCTTGGGAAGGAACTCTAATCTTCGATTGTTTCCTACTATCATTTGGGATATTTTTGAAGTCCATATATTAATGGTAAAGATTACAATAAAATAATGTTGTTATAGGATTGCATAAGGAAGATTGGGAAACTAAGTCTAATATCAAGTTGCCTCCAAAAGCTCTTGAACCTTGAGAAGCTTGGAATTCTAAATAAGGAGATTTGAATTCTAAATTAAGGTTCTTGTTATAGACATTTTTGTGCCTTACAACTCCAAGCATGAAATGTCCATAAACCAAGGGCTCCTAAGTCCCTAAAAGTGTTGTTCTAACCCCTAAAGGAATAAGGTCAACAAATTACAGCTTCTCCCAGAAGTTCTCCACCAGAAACTGCTCAGAATAAGTCAAAACAGG
This sequence comes from Pinus tabuliformis, assembly GCA_031772625.1. Classification (NCBI taxonomy): domain Eukaryota; kingdom Viridiplantae; phylum Streptophyta; class Pinopsida; order Pinales; family Pinaceae; genus Pinus; species Pinus tabuliformis. The sequence goes on from CM062817.1 coordinate 1,147,315,274, forward strand.
ATCATTTCAGCTGCTCCACTAGCTAAGTGCATTGCATAGCACCTAAATCCACTGGCTAGGTGCGTTGCAACGCACCTAAATGCACTATGAGGGTGCGTTGGGCGAGAAATGACAAATGGCAGTGTCATTCCGCGAGGTGGAGAGACAATGGAAGCTTCCAGAATCTTCTCCTATGACACTTGCCTCACTGAATTCGACCAAGGATGAGTAAGAGGCCTTCAGTCTCCAAGTGGAAGCAAGAACTGACAGAGAGAAGACACTAATCAAATCACAAGCTGACTCATCCTCCTTACACACATCTATATATGGATCCCTCATCCCAGAGATCCAGAGGCTGGAATTTTGCACATTGTAAGGAATTGCTGTTGGTTTTGAGATAAACATCAGAGTATTGGGTGATCTATGCTTTGTTGGAGGTGAAGAGGGGCTTCTTTGCTGGGAGGTTGATGCTGGGTCAGGAACCATCGGTTGTAACTCCTCCTGGATCTTCTTGTTTATCAATAAAAACTATTTGAGTTTCTCCTCCATGCTTTTGTATCATTGATGCTTGTTACATTTGTATGGTTAACTTAAATCTGATCCTAAGTTGTTTATGAATATAGATCCATGTCTTTGTATAGTTTTCTTCTCCTGTGATCTTATAGGTACTTGGTGAAGCTGGGCAAGTAAGGGAGCAGGTAGCTGGAAGCTGTCAAAGAAGAGAGGGATTGGATCAAAGGATTAGCGCAAGACACAGGTTGGTTCTTTCTATTCCTCTCTATTTATAGTTCATAAAGGAAATACAAAAGTAGTTTTCTCTGTTTGTTTCTAAGGCAGCTGTCACACCTTAGTGGGATAGAGCAGTTCTAAATAGACACTTTTCCCGGTAACAAAATGGCGAATCCACTGGGGACGATTGTCTAATTAGTTTGTTTGTGTATCTCTTGTTGTTTGTTTCATAAACTTATAAGTACCATTCGAAATGCATTTGCCATAACAAATGCAAAGTAGACATCTGCTGCTTCAATCCATTCACTAGATCTGTTTATGATTTGAACAGCTGATTCACAGACTATCTGATTGCCCTTGTGATAGCTCTTAGACCCTCCTTAGATCTACCCCTGATTGTGCATTACTGATTGCTTTTACTCGGACAAAAACCAAAGACTAAACTGCAAACTGTGACCCAGAACCCGGACAGATTCTCGTTTCTGGCCCAGCGCAGGCACTGTGAAGAGGTCCTGCATTTCAACGCACTTCCCGAAAGGGCAACCTGCGCTGCAATGCAGTTTCTCTGTGATACAGGTGCGCTGATCAGACTAGCCCTGTGCAGCTGAGGTTCTTGTGCTTCATTCTTTCCAGTTTTGTCTCTGAATTTTGCAGCCTGTGATTAGTATATGACTGTTTAAAACCCCTTTTCCTTACTGTTATTCTGCCTCCTATGTACAAAAGAACTGCAGATGTTTTTGTGTGTTTGTTGAGTCGTTTACAGTTTTCCATTGCAAAAGTAGAATAGTCGTACTGTCGTCCTTTGATTTAGATCTTTCGTAAGTGTCGATTTCGATCATAGGAGAAAGCTTGATTGCTGTTGATGATCGATTATAATTTTACTATTGCCTTTGGTCTGAATTTGTGATTTTCTAGTGTCAAAACGAGTATTCATTTCAAAATCGTAAAGTGTCGTAATCGTCTCTATCTTTTGATTTCGAAAAGAAGCTTGTTTGTGTTTGTCGCTTGAAAGCAAATTCAGATTTGTACATCAACTTTCTTTTTAGCATCAATACTAAGAAATTTGAAAACAAATACATGCGTGTGCATTTGCATATAGACATTCTGTTTGGCTTGATTTAGGAAAGTGCATTTACAGTGTGCTTTTTTCTCTTTGTGAAAAGATTGTGTCTTTCTTTTCCCCTAGTAGCTAGGATTTTCATTGCAGAAAAGAGATAAAAGTTTGCTTATCATCTTTAGATTGCATTTTAGGAATTACATCTACATCTCGTGGTGAACCCAAAAGGCAAACTTCATAAGCAAGATCAACTTAAAATAAATTCAATGAATCTAACAACGCTTTGGAACTTAAAGCACAACATTTAGAGGTCTAGGCTAGAGACGTATTCCTGCGTCGTAAAGCCTGGTAACTGTTGTCCTCACTGATGGTTGGGTGATTCCTCCACTTTGAGACGATAAGTGACAGTACGGACTTGTGCTCCCACGTACCGTCGAGTATATTTTGGGAGACCCCTATAGGCTTAAATCCTTTATCCATAGGAAGCCGTGTCTGCTGCCCTATCGATCGCAATGCATTGAACACAGCATTCGGGAAGATTGACTGTCGTACCGTAAAAAGTATTCTGCAGTTTTGCGATTGGTTTGGTACTCCCTCTACCTAGACCTCCAGAGTAGTCCCTTTCGTTCCTTTTCAGACTCCTTAACGGAAAAGGTCCATCTGAGCACTTGTTACTTCAGGCTCATTAAAAATCGAAGGAGACTAGAGTCATCTTTTGTTTTTTCTCGACTCTTAAAAATTGAAAAAACAAGTTGTGTCAAAGCGTATAAAAATTTATTTTAAACGGAATATTCATACCCCTTTCCTATGTTGATCTTGGGTTGAGAAAATGGAGTCTACCAACCAAGGAATTCCCCTTGGTGGAAATCCTAGTCCCTTCTCCTCTTGGGGAGATGTTGGTGCGCCCCATATGGCCACATTGTCGCTTCCAGGGCTGACAATTGGTTTGCCTGTATGGCTCTTCTCAACCTCTGTCGTTCAGAACACCACTATTCCTGAACAATCGAATCAGCAATTAGACGAGTCCAGAGTTTCCCACCAGCCTTCTACTTCCTCTAATTCTTCCTCTCCTCCTTCCTCTTCGCTTGATGGGGCTGGTAAAGCCAAAAGTCAAGTTCCTAAAGAGAAGAAGGAAAAGAAAAAGAAAGAGAAGAAGAAGAAGGAGCCAAAGGCGAATGGGGGAAAATGAGTGTCTTCTAACGAAAATCCACACACTGCACCGACCAGGCCTAAATCGCCATGTGTCATTTGCAAAGGAGACCACTTTCACAAAGATTGTCCTTGCATCCCTCGGATATTAAGGGACTGGTCTCCTCGTTTGCACAACCCGGTGTCGTCAACCTCTAATGACCATGTTGAAAGCACACCATCAACTAGTGAAAGTGAAGCCCCATGACAAAAAGGGAAATGTAGATTTCCTTGTAAACTGTGTGAAGGCGATCATGCCATCCACCGGTTTCCCTTCTTAGACGAAGCTAAAAGAGTTTTGGATGATCATTCGGTTTCACCGTTACGACCTCCTCCTGGATATAAAAAACTCTTGCCAAGTCCGTCATGAGTTGAAAATCTGGCTGGCCCACTCAGGTGGTCGGCTGAAGCATCTATCACTGAAGATAAACCATCTGGATCCATACCAGACGTAAGTCAAAAGGTCGAGGCGGCAGCTGACCGATCTTGCCTTCAGAGGTTTTATCTTTAGATGATACAGTCACTGAAGAGAACAAGGATGACACCGTCCAAATTCTCTTCATAAACACAGACTCCGACGAACATGGGGGAAATTTACCCGTTCCTTTATCGTAGGAAGGAAGTTCGTTAGAGCCGTACCCGGCCATCTATTCGGTCCCACCTCCAAGCAACCTAGTTGTCTCCTTCGACTGGAATCAACTAGGTAGACCCCGTTTACCAGCAAGCATACCATTCTGAATTATCGTTCAAATATATAGAATGGTTATGGCTGGTACCATCATAGATGAGGGGGCTTCTGTGAGTATCCTTTCCTCAACTGCTTGGAAAGCGCTTGGTTCGCCATCACTTTTGCCTGAAATGAGAAATCTGACGGGGTTTGATAAAGGAACCAGTTGACCTTTAGGGATCCTTCCCGATGTGCCCATAACATTGAGAAGGAAAACAGTTCGCATGAACGTAATGGTAGTTCAAGGATCCCTGGATTACAATCTACTCGTTGGACGAGACTATATTTATTGCATGGAGGCAATTGTTTCCTCACTCTTTAGAGTAATGTGTTTTCCGCACGAAGGAAGAGTGGTCAAGCTCGTGGACCAGCTTTCATTTCCCGGATCATACAAAGCAAATAGTCATATACCATCCCTGAATGGTCTTTTCACGCAAGAAATGTCTCAATCTCCAGTTCGTCCTCCCGATAAGTGCGAGTAATTCGGAGGGATATGATTGAAACCCAGGGGGCATGCATCCTGGTCTGCTTCGGCAGGAAAACTTCGAGTATAGGGTAGGTTTCCGCGGGAGAATATGACTAGTCTGTACCCCCGTCTGTGATTGGAAGAGGGTATTATTCTGGAACAAGATTCTCTTGTCAAAGTTATGTGAGTTGGCGAGCGCCGCCACTCACCTTTGTTTATTTCGGTAGACATTGCCAAAGAAGTGTTTTGTTTGCGCGGTGAATAGAACAATCTTTGGGTGACCTGTAAGAGGTAGGCCTCTCTCGGTAAAACAAATGTTTTGGTGGATAGAAGTAGAGGTAACCTTGAAACTCTATTTTATACCTGGGGGCATCCAAACCTTTTGGAGTGCAAGCAAAGAGCGATTATTTATCTGTTTTTTGGATTAGTCGTTTCCTAACTTGCATAAAAAAAGGATGTGGGGCAAAACTCTAAAAGTTTTCGTTTTTATATGAGACATTCTTATCATACGACTAGATTAATCGAGCAGTGTTACCGCAAGGTTCAAGCTCGTTAAAAAATAAACCCGCACCGAGAAAATGTTTCCACCCGCGTTTAAGCTCGTTAAAAAATGAACTATTCCTCGGTAAATAACCACCGTGAATGTAGTACTTCAGCCATTAAAGCCTTGGTCGTGTTTGCACTGTCACCTCCACTTTTTCATTGGCCGATCATTCACCTCCATTTGATTGTTTACCCATTTTGAGGAACAGCTGCAAAGAGTGATTTCACTAGCCATCCTTGTGACACTGTCGTGATTGGAAAATTCCAAACCTTACCTGGAATCAGCTGCTACCCATTTTATCACTCGTTCCTCAAAAGACGAGTCTTCTTTAAGCTCTTTTCAACTGACTCGTAAAATATGAAAAGATTGCCGAGTTCTTGGCCTTCCAGCTCGTTAAAGGGACAGGAAGTGCTATCCCTCATCTAGATTTTAATCTTTTCAGACCTGAGGGATTATTGTACAAAAAGATCGAGCGCTTGTTTTGTTCGGCTCGTTAAAACTATCGAAAATTCATCCCTTCTGTATTGTTTTATAATTTTTCGGAATTAAGGGATTAGATGACGAAAAAGGAATTTTGGAGTTACCTTTACGTACCTTTTCAGACTCTCTAAAAATGAAAAGGACCGAGTTATCTTTGTCGTTAAACTCGTTAAAAAGATTAATAGCGACAAACTTGTCTTTAGACGAGAACGAGTTTCACTATCGCTAGGCTCGTTAAAACATAGCGATGGGTTTGCCTGAAGGGCAAATTATAGAACAAGCATATGTTATCCTCCTCAAGCTTGACAAAAATAAAGAGGTACTGGTCAGCAATGACTGGGGAAAAATTGGGAAGAAAACTCAAAGAATCTTTATTGGTAGCAAGTCGCTCTTGAACATGACATTTCCACTCCGTGTCCGAGTCGGGTTGGGTTGTTTCATTCACTGGTCACATCGCCATGGTCACACCATACCATCCACATTTGGGGTTAATGCTACCAATCCATCACATCAGTGTCGCCGACATGTTCAAGAGAAGTCATCCAGAAAGGCCACCTGTGTCCCACCCACTACCATACATTATACTCCATTCTTTCATGACCGCCACCCTGAACCGTATATCATCAAATCGTTTTTACCTCCATCAAAATAATTTGCTCCGTTCCATGTCATTGATGTGGGATTCATTAATGCCCTCCTATGACGGATCACTTCTTGTCGACATCAACTCATTATCCAAGAAGTTGGTCTAGGAACACCCCATTCAGTACTTTGAAGCTTGCATGCCTCAATGGCAAGTTTCTCACTTCTGGCGACAGGTTTACATCAATGACCTTCGACCGAAAGATTTTGCGTGGTGTTCGACGCCAAGTCCTTTATTCACACCACATGAATTGTACTGCAATACCTTGAGGATCATTATCATTATCGGTGATTCCTCTCGCGCTTGTTAACAGTTTACATCATTGACTGGTAATCAAGCGATGTCTTTCCATGTTCGACTTCAAAACATTTCTCACATGGATCGACTTGTACTTCGAGTGAATATCGGACGAGATTGAAGACCCCGGATCTAGTTTCATCCATCCGGGCTGTGATATATATTCAGGGAGATAAAGACATTAAAATGTACAGCATTGCAGCACAGATAATCATCCTACTAAAAGGATGATGGCTCTATCAGAATCATCAGTCTACAATCAGACGATTGTCTGTCCTATGTACATGAAAATGAATTTATAAAGCTGAGCATGGGAATGCCCGCCTCAGCTAGATCACGAAAACAGTATGAAGATAATGTATTGTATTGTATCTTATTACAGGTCTCCTCCCAGCATTGAAAGAACTTCGGATCCTCATAATAAAGCATTTCACCCGATTAACGGCCTCATACTTTAGGGGGCAACTGTTATAGACATTTTTGTGCCTTACAACTCCAAGCATGAAATGTCCATAAACCAAGGGCTCCTAAGTCCCTAAAAGTGTTGTTCTAACCCCTAAAGGAAGAAGGTCAATCAAATTATAGCTTCTCCCAGAAGTTCTCCACCAGAAACTGCTCAGAATAAGTCAAAACAGGATCATTTCAACTGCTCCACTGGCTAAGTGCGTTGCATAGCACCTAAATCCACTGGCTAGGTGCGTTTCAATGCACCTAAATGCACTATGAGGGTGCGTTTGGCGAGAAATGACAAATGGCAGTGTCATTCTGCGAGGTGGAGAGACAATGGAAGCTTCCAGAATCTTCTCCTATGACACTTACCTCACTGAATTCGACCAAGGATGAGTAAGAGGCCTTCAGTCTCCAAGTGGAAGCAAGAACTGACAGAGAGAAGAGACTAATCAAATCACAAGCTGACTGATCCTCCTTACACACATCTATATATGGATCCCTCATCCCAGAGATCCAGAGGCTGGAATTTTGCACATTGTAAGGAATTGCTGTTGGTTTTGAGATAAACATCAGAGTATTGGGTGATCTATGCTTTGTCAGAGGTGAAGAGGGGCTTCTTTGCTGGGAGGTTGATGCTGGGTCAGGAACCATCGCTTGTAACTCCTCCTGGATCTTCATGTTTATCAATAAAAACTATTTGAGTTTCTCCTCCATGCTTTTGTATCATTGATGCTTGTTACATTTGTATGGTTAACTTAAATCTTATCCTAAGTTGTTTATGAATATAGATCCATGTCTTTGTATAGTTTTCTTCTCCTGTGATCTTACAGGTACTTGGTGAAGCTGGGCAAGTAAGGGAGCAGGTAGCTGGAAGCTGTCAAAGAAGAGAGGGATTAGATCAAAGGATTAGCGCAAGACACAGGTTGGTTCTTTCTATTCCTCTCTATTTATAGTTCATAAAGGAAATACAAAAGTAGTTTTCTATGTTTGTTTCTAAGGCAGCTGTCACACCTTAGTGGGATAGAGCAGTTCTAAATAGACACTTTTCCCGATAACAGTTCTTGTTGTAAAAAATTTCTAGTGATTGTTTCACCCTTGGGTGTTGCAATGGAAAGATGAATTCTTGAGAATTATATGGGAAATCTTTCTTCACTAGTCGTGAGAATTATTTGTGAAATCTTTCTTCACTCATCATTTGAAGGATTTCTTCCTTCAAGAAAATCAAGATAAATGAGACAAGAAATGACACACTTATCATAGCCAATGTTGTTGAGAAGTGGAAGATGTTTTCTACTCCCTAAACATACATATCTTTCAGATCTTCTATTTCCATTTATCTAGAACAATTCCTCTATTTTTTGTACTTTTATCAAATGAATATGAAACTAATTTGACATACCAGTTGCTAATACATTAGTAAACCTCGTACTAAGAGCCATTGGTAAGCCTTTTCTGCACCTTGAATATTAGCTATTTCAAATTTTCTCCACCTTGACAATCAACCATTACCAATCCTTTTAGTGTGAGTCACTATGCTTTAAATTTAATCCAAATTTGTTTCCTTCATATACCATTTTTCCTTTCATATGTATTCAAGGGAAAGAGAGTAGCATAATGTTATTGCTTATCCACTATAATTCCATTGCAAGGAATGGCTATTCTTTTTAGATTGATCTCTTTTCCCTTCATATGTAATATAGAGGGGAGAGAGTAGAATAATATTATTGTTTGTCATTCAATTTTCATTTCAAGTAATGGATAATTATTTTTTGATTGATCTATATGCCTCTAGTAGCACAGTAAAGTTCCATAATCTATTTGAAAATTTCAATATTTTTCTAATTTCTATCCTTTTCAAATCACAAAAATTCAATGTAACATTTCCAACTCCAACTCTCCATCACTAATTGAGGGCTCTACTTTAAACCCTTTTGTGACAAATAAAAATAGAGAAAGTGGTAAAAGTTGGCTCAGGACACATTCTGATTTGAAAAATTCATAGAAAACACATTAATAAGCACAAAATTTAAATTTAAAGTTAAAAATAGAACTAATGGATCCAAGAGAATGGCTCTAAATTAATTTAAATTTTTTAAAAGGAGATAGCTAAAATTGTAAAACAAACCCCCTTCTTTCTGTTGATTGCAGAATATCTTGGAATCTGAAAATCACTCAAGTGAAAGAGGATATTTGCTTAATCCCGTTATCAAGACACTTTGACTTTAGTCATTTCCTCTTTGTAATTAATGATTCTCCTCATTATCCCCCATGTTATAGCTTGGATATAAATATGTATTTAAGATTTTTACATAGTGGTGTGATTGGAAAAAAATGATTTAAACAATAATGGTGGATTGAGAAACATTTGTGAGAAAGGCATCAACACAAATGTGAGATTGTTGCAAGCCTGAACACATTTCCTCCCCTCCATCCTCCACCCTTTAAGTTGTTATCTTTCCTTTCCTACAACATTTTTGCAGTAACATCATAAGCAAGTCCTATTCCTTCGGTGTATCTTTGCACCTTCAAGGGAAATTGTTAGTTAAATATTTGTTATTACTAATGTTATTCTATAATTATTTAAACTTAAATTAACTAACATAGTGTAAAGCACCACTTCTCGAGCAACAAAAATTGAATATTTAAAGTTTTGTCACATTTCAAGATTTAATCTCTAGCATTTTGGGTGTGGGCCACCATAATCTTACTCAGTTATTATATCTATATATATATATATATATGTTTGTCAAGTTGTCTATGATGTCTATGATCCTTGAGGCTCCTAGCTTAAGAAACCATGAACCATGGGCATCTAATAAATCTGAATCACTCGAGAAACGTACCAAGCCTCAACCACACAAGCCCTAAGCTCACTATATTTTAGCATGTATCCTACCCCTAGCACCCATTGGAATCACTCGGGGAACATAATGAGCCTCCGCCACACCAACCCTAAGCTCACTAGATTTTAGCATGTCTCCTCCCCCTAGCATGAGCGCAACAACCTCCCTGAGTTTTGATGCTCGGTCGTCTTGCTAATGAGGCCCATCCTCAACTAGTAGTGCTAGTAGGACTTGACAACTATATATATATATATATATATATATATATAATACTAATTTTAATATTATAAAATTTGTTTAAATACAACTCTCTCTATATATACATACACTTCCATTATAACTATCGTTTATATTTTTCTAAAGAAAAAATTCAAATATAACTCTAAGATTATACTATAATATAATATTCTTATATTATATTATATTATAATTCATATTGGAAAATAGACATCTATTTATGTAATTAAAAATATTCTTTATCTCAATATAACTAAACCACAATTAATTATTATAATATTTTTTTATTTTAATATTATAATTTGTTTCTTAATATATATATATATATATATATATATATATATATATATATATATATATATATATACTTTCATTTATATTGCCTAAGATAATGTAGTTATATTATTTTTACATTATTAAATAAATAAACAAATTACTTATCTTTTTAAAATTAAAATGTAAATTAATTTTCTCCCTTATTTTTAATGACTTTATTTTTATTTCTATATAAAATAGATTTTAAATTAAAGTATCTCTTTAATGACCAACACTCAATTTTATTTGTTATTATTACTTTTAAATGTTTATTAATATAAATATTTTTATATTATTTTTAAATGTAAATTAATTGATACCATGTAAAACACCACCTGTACCTCTAGAGATATCAAAAAATTCAAGGTTTAAAATTTGGTTGTGTTCATGTATTTAATCTTCAATATTTCATGTACGATCCATCTTAATGTTATTTAATTATTTAAACAATTATATATATATATATATATATATATATATATTTTATTTATTTATTGTAACATCTAATATATATCTCTTATATAAATTTTAGAAATATCCATAAAATAAAACAATTTTTTTTGGCATATAGTTATTATTGACACATAACTATTAAACCATGTATATAGATATATTTAAATGGGTTCGTATCCATGGAAATATATGGCGCCATGACTCCTGTACAAATCTTGAATGCTATAAAATGTTAAATTAAATGACACGTATGGAGATCCAACTTGGGATTCTCCTCACTAATGAGGCATGTAAATTCACGTCTTGCTATGCTGTATGGGCCCTCATTTGTAGCTCCATGCGGCCGGCATCTGTCCTATGGAATGTTAACTCCATGTGCTCTTGCACTCTGTTATGGTGTTTTGTCGTTAATCTTCCCTCTATGATCTCACCGTAGAGATCGGATAGGGTTTAACCTAACCAAATCTTCGCATCGAACCCGAGTGGTCTCATTGTTGTTCTCACTCCTCTGCGACGTGCTCCTCTTCGAGGGCTTTGGCTTTAGTACTTTGAGAGAGAGGAAAACAGAGGAGGTCAATAGTCTCGTAACGGCAGGTATACCGTTCAATTGTGCAACACTAGAACTTTGATTGCTCGGTTTGAAAGTCTGTTATGATTTTGGGAATTGCTTTAAGCCCGTTTTATGGTTTTCTCGCTGCTGCTTAGGATTGACTTATGAATTTTTGAAGGTGTTAGAAGGCAGAGTGCATCTTGGATCGTTTGCAAAAAGTATATGACTTTTATAGCAAGTTTTTCCTGTTGAATGTTTGAACCAAGTCTCTGATTCTTGAGGGTTTTTCGTTCTAGCTTTGTCTTATGATGAATTATCGTTATGAAACTGAGTGTTTATCCTGCTTTTACAGGTTGGCAACTCGTCAAGGCCATGTCCTTAACTCAGGTAAGAACCCTTCTCAATTATGGTTGAATTTTATATGTATGAATAGAAGGTTAATTATCTTCGCTCGTAATGACTAACTCATATCCTCTTGAAACAGGTATGCCACGTGCTGAAAGTTTTATTGCTCAGAACCGCGACCCTTAATTTCTACATTTCCATTGCTTTTTAGGTTGGAGTTAAGCCTTTTGGTTTCTGTCTGAAATTAAGTTATTTTACGAGTTTTAAGATGAGGTTTTTTCCCTGAGAAATCATTTAGGTAGTAATGTTTAAACACATGTTTCCTTGACCTTTATTTTTCAAAGTTATTCGACAAGCTATGACTCTCAACTTTTCTCAAGTTTTGAAATGTAAGTTATGATGGATTTAAAGGCCTTCGAGCCTGTTTTCGCTTGTGTTAAGGGATGATTGTTTTCATTTTTCTTGAGAGGAGGTCGAGAATGTCATGACTTGCTATTCCGATGGCATTGATCGTTTCATTGTCTGCTATATTTAATCAACAATACACTCTTATATTTTTGGCTTAAGTGTGTTATGAAAAGAATTACTGTGTTTTCTCATCTTTCCTCTCTATGGGTATCGTGCGATATGAAGGAGACTAGATCTATATAACTATGTTAATTTCTATAAAATATTCCTACAACGTTATCTATGGTTTTGATATATATATATATATATATATTATTCATCATGTTGTCTTTCGATGCTACCATAGTATGGTAACTCATTGTTATTCATTTATGTTCGTTAATAATAATAGTTTTCACATATTCTATCGAGAGGCTCCTAAGCTTTCGAATGTTGTAATAATAGGTTATATGCAAATGGATACATTCGAGAGAGTTTATATCAGTATTGTGACCTTAAAGTTCATATTCTTTCCTTTCATACTATAATTATATAACTCGACCATTGGTGTATCTGTCTTTTATGGGGTATTGAATCACTCCCTGGTTATTCGTGCAAGAGTTAGCCTCCTACCTTATTTAATTACCTGTAATTTGAATGTTAATAACTATTGTTTAGAAATTTGTTAACCTGTAAAATAGATATTCATAGCTACTCTACATTAAATTCTTTTATTCTTTCTACATAACTATATTTATAGTTCAACAATAAATTCTTAAAATTTTGCTACCTCACTTATTGTGTAATGTAAATATATACGAAAGGTCTCTCCTCCTAGCCACGAGTCTGGAAATCACGTCGAGACTCTCCCCCGAGCACCTTCTATCTTTTACGCTGTATATACGAAAGGTCTCTCCTCCGAGCCACGAGTCTAGAAATCACGTCGAGACTCTCCCCTGAGCACTTTCTATCTTTTACGCTTGATCTATTCCAGTTACTATGGGCCTCACGACTCCTCTCCAACCTCTCTATACTCTCTTGTCCACTGTGCTCAACAAATTTTCCCACTCATTTATTCCACTAAGCTCTGGGAGTTCTTTCTCTTCTTCTCCCCTCTCTATATTAAACAATTTAAACTATGAAATGGGAACTCATACTGTTACCCATTTTGTAGAGATAGCAAAAAAGTAACCCAATTTTGAAAAGTGGTGATGCAGAACACACATGTGTTTTTTAGAGCATAGTTTTTGGCACTATAATTTTTTATGTACATTGTGTTTTAGAATGGTAGTGTTTTTTATGCTGATTTTAAAAAGTGGTAATTCTACATCAGGCCCTTCTTTTAAAAGGATTCTTTTATTTTTTTTTATTTTCTAATGTATGAAATGTAAATAATTATTTTGTAAATTTAATAATTTTTGAAGTGGTCGTTTTCTTCATATTTTCCTGTTTTTATTTTTATTTTAATTTTTTTGTAGTAAGGTTTTTATTGTTTTGTATTTTTAAATTAGAAGGTCGATATTTTGAATTTTTGATATTTGACATATTTATACATCTTTAATTAATTTTTCAATCCACATGAAATAATTGTTTCTAAAAAACAATATTTTTTAACAATGGACATAAAAATAACCATTTTTAACATAAATATAACTAAAAAAACTACACGTTTTGATAATTTTTTTCTAGAATTGAGATGTCAAAATCACAATTTTTATACAAAAATTTTAACTAAAAATGGTTAAATAATAGTTTTTGTTTTTAATGAATTTCATGTCAAAAAAAAAATAATAATCACTTTTTTTTTTCAAAAAATAATGATTAAATTAAAAATTAATGTGAAAATCACATATTACAAATATTGAATGCAGAACAACCTTAATTGAGTGTTTATTCTTCTCATAAAATGTCTAAGTCAAACCATTACAAGTATAACTACTTAATAGTTACAAAAAATGAGCTTGATTTCCAAGCATAACTTAAATTTAATCAACAATGTCATGTAATCCAAACTCTTCGTCCTCTAGAGTTTCATCATTGTCTTTTTCCACAATATTTTCTGCTTCCTTTTGCTCATTTTCCTCTTCTAATGGATCTTTGATGTCTGCGAATCTCCCAATGTATGTCTTTCCAAACATTCCATGTAATGGTGGTTGGGGTTCCTTTGCCTTTTTTGCCACACGTGATTCACTAAAGTCCCCTTTCTTTAACCCAATTTCTTGCATTACATCTGGAAGAAATTGAAGAGCATTAATTCTTTGCTGAATGAAATTGCATTGTGTTGGATCTTTTTCAATTGCAATGAAATTTCTTCATTTTTGAAGGCAACATTCTAGTGTTGTACCTAATTATCAAGCACAAAAGAAATAATGATGTAAATTAGTACAATGACATATTAATTAAAAAATAACATATTGAAATTCAATTCCATATAATAAAACTTACCTGAGCATGAAAATAAATCCAGAACCCAATCTACCTCATTTGAACATATGTCTATAAGATAGTTAATCAATAATTGTGGTTTTTGATAAATGTTAAATATATCTCCTTTTGCTTCTTTGTCTTCATATGCTAGCTTTCTCACAACAACATCTGTTGCACAAAATATTGTCACCATGACATTCTGCAATCGGTGTGAGTCTATCACCACTCATACTTTCCTCCTTTGCAAGTCTTAAACCTCAATTCTTCATGGCAAGTGTCACACCTTCGACCACATACATAAAAAAAAAAAAAAAATGTATGCCCATATAATTATTCTTCTTATGCTTTACTTGATGCAACTATAATGTCTGCACGCACATTTACTCACATAGCATTATTATATATATTATACCACATCTTACACAGTTTATTAATTCCATGTTAAGTTTCGGTGGTAACTTTGGTTGACATATGCTGCGTGGCAATAACATATGCTTGCCAAGGGTTTCGGTGTAATCCTTTGACCTTTCGGTGGAGCTTAGCTGTTAGTCCACATCACAGTTGTGAGTATTTAATGCAGTGCAGGCGTTGGTGGTCCTGCCGCAGCTCTTGCAGGCGCCAACACATCCTGCCTTAATGGCATCCGTCCTTATAGCGCGAGGTGGCACCGCTTGGCTCCTTTGGCCATGTGATGCCTCGATCATTGAGTTCTCGGCCCTTACGCCTGACATTCCCGCCTTGCATGAACGGACAGGATTTCACCCATGGATCGAAGGGTTGAGATTCGATCCAGGGTTTAAGGCATTACAAAAGCTTCAACAACGCGGTCACGGGGTTTATTGTTTCGTTTGTTTCCTCCGGTTCCGTCTCGGCATTTCACCTCTGGTCCATTCTCACCAGCGTTATCCGCTTAACCTGCATCCACCCAGAGCTGTGCAGTGGCCGCCTTCGATACTACACAGGTAATGGTCTCGACTCTAATGCACCTTGCATATTTACAGTTGGTTTTATTGATACTAATTCTTACAGTTTTCGTATTCTCTTACTCCTAGGCACGAAGCTGGGTTTTGCAACCCCACTGGCGGTGTCAAGCGGCTATGCATGATAGCTTCACCCTCGCAGCGGCCACAGGTAAGCTTCGATACTTGTTTACCCTGCTCCTGTATATAAAGCTTCACGGTGTTATCGATTTTTAAGCTATTAGGTTATGGTTGCAGACTGCCGCTCGAATGAGGGCCTTCTTGCTTCACAGGCCGAGGTATACTCCTCAGAGAGCCCTCATGTCTTGTATTTGTTTTTCTTTGTGACTGGTCGAGTCCATACCCGCCGGATTAGTTACTGAGCACGGCGGAACTTTCCATGGCTCGTTTACTTGTATTTAAGGATTCTCATTTGTTTGTATGGTTACCCCCTTGCGGCATACTCTGATTTGGTTTGCCGTTCTGCTGATAGACATGGGTTTCGGGTCTGGCCGTGGTGCGCAGACCTGGTTATTGGATCTTCACTTTTGTTGAGGGTTTTCAGTTCTTTTGTTTGAACAGCTGTAATCATTCAAGATTTCCACTCGAGTATTGTGCTGTTGGTTGTATATGGATACTTGTAATTTATATGTGACTGTGACTCTATTGCGCCCTCAGGCAGTACACATTTTGTATAACAAATGAGTATTTATATACTCTGCTTTTTTTATCGTACCACACAGTGCAAAGGTTTATATCGTTAGATGCTGGTTTCGCTCGTCTACATAGCAGTATCTTCGTAACTGTCTCAGGTTATAATGATTGCTCCATGTCGTTTGCTCTGTATTCTTTATGCATCTGTCTTATTTGGTAGGGTTGAATAGTTTTCATTCGGTTAACTATACAGCAATGTTTGAACGGCATGCATTCGGTTAACTATATAGCAATATTTGTACAGCATGCATTCGAATGGTTAACCGAAACGATATTATAGTTCTTTCCTCCCACTATGGAAACATCGCACTTTATATATATGTTTAAGGTTTCCATTGCATTTGCATACACAGATTATCTTGTAAGTGTAAGCATACCTCTTATCGAAGTTGCATGATCCAGATTTTGTATACATATAACTGTATAACTTCTTTCGATTTGCATGCACAGGCTTTTGTATACATGAATATATACTCTTCCAATTTATCGCTCCACGGAGCTGGTTTCGTGTTACCGTGTTCGCTAACACTGTATTTTGAGAACATGGGTTGATGAAATGTCATATTAATCTCATTTTCTATTTGCACAGTTATCAAACTAACGTTGTTTTTCTCGGTATTCTTTCTGTGTATTTTCATTTCGTTAGTCATTTGTATCAAACAACTGAAGGTTTTAATTATCCCTTTGTCGACAGGGTAGCATCTGACTACCGTCAGTGCTCGTCTACTCAGACTCAGAGGTTCTAACCTCACTCTGTCGACACACTCAGGTATATACTTGATCATTTATCAAGATATTTAATACTATTCTGTCAATGTTAGTTTACTCACTGTTAAACAGTGACTCGGTCTTCTGCACGAGGTTATATTCAGACAGTCATTCGATAACCAGTTCTCGGTTACCTTCCCTGGTTCCTATAACCAGTTTTTAACTACACCTTTCTATGTAGCTTTATCTACAGTCAGACTAGGTTTAAGACAATCTGTCCTTTAACTTTAACCATATCTATACAGTTTCTTATCATTATGACAGTAACTAGGAAAAGAAATTTGCTTCCTGTTTGACTACTGTACATTCACTGTATTTTTTCATATTCAAACAGAGACTCTGCAGTTGAAACCGTACCTGGTTCGCCAGTATCAAGAATGGTTTCTCAAGCAAGTCACCTGTGCTTGTTTATGCTCTTCCACCCAGCCATGAGATCCATCTCTCAGATGGAGTTCTCCCCCTGAGCCATCTTGCAGGCCTCCAGCCCTCAACAAGATTTGTGCACTTTCTGTGCCTGGTTATCTGATCCTCACCAGACTTAACCAATCTCTTCTTTTCTTGTTTTTCCTATTTTCTCTTCTTGGAAAAGGTTCCTTCTGTCTGTCCCCACAGCACAGAACTTTCCCCTACAACCAGGACTTTTCCTGTTCTGGGGAGAGTAGTTTCCATCAGTTAATATAACTGATCTCTTTCTTTTCAATCCACCTCTTAGAGGCTGCCAGCATTTCCAAGAAAATATTTAAATTACTTTCATCAAAATAGTTTATCACAGTTTTGTTTTTAAACATAAACAACAACTGTATTAATGTATTTTACCACAGTAATTTTCATATTTACATAATCTGGGGTTATTACATCTCCCCCTCCTGTGATTGGACATCGTCCCGATGTCCGTCACCCTTAAACAAATTTGGGTAAGCTTCTCTAAGGAGTTCCTCATCCTCCCAAGTGGCCTCTTCAGGCCCATAATGTTGCCACTGCACCTTAGCTTGGGAAATAACCCGTTTCCGCAGCTGCACTTCTCTCCGGTCGAGAATGGTCAGTGGTTCGACCAGAACCTCGCCTTCCGGCTCGACCTGCAATCAGCAACAGATTAAGTTATTTTCCTGTTTAGGAACAGAGCTTATTTAGAATGACCAGATTAATTCTTACCCGAACATTCTGCCATTGAATCACATGTTTAGGATCGTAGACGTATTGTTTTAATACGGAAACGTGAAAAACATTATGGATCCTAATATGGCCTGGTAGAGCGAGTTGATAAGCTACCGGCCCCACCCTTGCCAAGATTTGAAAAGGTCCAAAATAGCGAGGTGCAAGTTTGGCACACCCGCTCCACTGCAAGGTACTTCTTCTGGGTTGGATTCTAACAAACACATGATCCCCAACTTGGAATTCTTTGAACCTTCTTTTTCGATCAGCAAAACTTTTATGTCTGTCCTGAGCGGCTTTTAAGTTAGCACGCACCCTTTTTACTGTGTCTTCCATTTCTTTGAGCATCTCAGGACCAATTCGTAGTCTATCCTCAGGTCCACCCCAACTTGAGGGCGTGCGGCACTTCCGCCCGTACAGAACCTCAAAAGGACTCATCTGTGTTGAGGAATGATATCCGTTGTTATAAGCGAATTCGACCAGGTGGAGGTATTCCTCCCACTGAGTTGGTTTCATCATAACACATGCTCTCAGCATGTCCTCCACAACCTGATTCACTCTTTCCGTTTGACCATCGGTCTGGGGATGATAAGCTGTGCTAAAGTTCAGCTGTGTTCCCAGTTCAGCAAACAATGTCCTCCAAAAGGTTGATGTGAACTTAACATCACGATCAGAGATAATCACCTTCAGAAGTCCATGCAATTTGAACACGTTTTGCATGAAAATATGAGCAATTTGCACAGCCTTATACGTCGATTGTACAGGTATGAAGTGTGCTGCCTTACTTAACTTATCCACTACCACCATAATGGAATCATTATTTTTCTTCGTTCGAGGCAATCCGGTTATAAAGTCCATGGAAATAGTCTCCCATTTCCATTCCGGAATGGGTAAGGGTTGTAACAGCCCTGCTGGATGCATATGCTCCGCCTTAATCTGTTGACATTCTAGACATCGCGCTAGATACTCAGCTATTTCCTTCTTCATTTTTGGCCAATAATATTCTTTTCGAAGAGCGGTAACCATTTTCTGGTACCCTGGATGCCCGGTATAATGGCTGGTATGAAATTCGTCCAGAATCAGTCTTCTAAGACTATTTTCATTGGGTATATACAACTTTTTATTGAAATACAGCAATCCGGCATCATCTAGCTCATACCCCTGTTGTATTTCCTTACCAGACAGTTGTTGTACTTGCTGTTTAATTTGCTGATAAACAGCATCTTGATCAGCTGTTGTTTTTACCCTTTCAAGTAGGGTACTCTGCCACTTACTGACCGAAATCTTGCACACGCATTGTACCTTTCGACTCAATGCATCAGCTACTCGATTCTCCTTTCCCTTTAAATGCTTAATTTCAAAATCAAACCCGCTTAAAAAGTCAGCCCAACGAGCTTGCCTCGCATTCAAAGTGGGTTGGCTGAAATAATTCGTTAAGCTGTGGTGGTCTGTTAACAGCAAAAATTTCCTCCCCAAGAGGTAGTGTCGCCACATTTTCAGTGCATGAATAACAGCTGCCAGCTCCAAGTCGTAAGCAGAATATTTCTGCTCATGTTCCTTCAATTTTCTTGATTCATATGCAATTACTCTTCCCTCTTGCATCAGCACTCCTCCCACACCTTCTTTACTTGCATCCGTACAGACCACGTAATCCTTATTAGGATCAGCTATACATAATATGGGCGCGGTGGTGAGTAAGTGCTTGAGCTGTTCGAAGCTCTGCTGACATTCTGGGGTCCACTTAAATACTTTTCCCTTCTTTTGTAAGGAGGTGATAGGGTATGCTACCCTTGAAAAGCCTTCCACAAATCTTCTGTAATAACCTGCTAGCCCCATAAAGGACCTAATATCTGCCACGTCCTTTGGGATGGGCCACTCCATTATAGTTCTGATTTTCTCAGGGTCAACTGCAATACCTTCCTTTGTGATTACATGGCCTAAGTATTGTATCTCCTCCTTGAAGAAGTCACACTTACTAAACTTTGCATATAATTGATGTTCTCGCAAAGTTTGCAACACCAACCTAAGGTGTTCCTCATGCTCCTTTCTTGATCGGGAGTAAATCAGAATGTCATCTATGAATATCAACACAAACTTGTCTAAAAACCTGTGAAACACACTGTTCATCAAACACATGAAGGTGGCAGGTGCATTGGTCAGACCAAAAGGTAGCACCACGAATTCATAATGCCCATATCGCGTTCTGAAGGCGGTCTTAGCGATATCCTCCTCTTTAATTCTGATCTGATGGTAACCAGATCGCAGATCGATCTTAGAGAATACCGTCGCTCCCTTCACCTGATCAAAAAGTTCGTCGATCCGAGGCAAAGGATATTTATTTTTGATCGTGAGCTTATTCAGCTGACGATAATCAATGCACATCCGAAAAGTTCCATCTTTCTTTTTGACAAACAGCACTGGGGCTCCCTAGGGTGACACACTGGGACGGATGTAATTTTTATCTAACAGCTCCTGCAGTTGCATTTTTAATTCTGTTAGTTCCGGTACACTCATACGGTATGGTGCCCGTGATACAGGTGCTGCCCCCGGAATCAGTTCAATGGTGAAATCCACATCTCTTTTAGGTGGTAATCCCGGTACTTCCTCGGGAAAAACATCTACAAATTCCTGCACCACCGGAATGTTACCCAACATGGCAGTTTTATCCTTCTGATTTGCGTAACCCACCTGAATAGCATAGACTTGACATTTCTTCCTGATGCATTTAGCTAACTGAGTTGCCGTAATGGGTCGAATCTGTACAGGATGTTTGATTCCTTGTAACTCCTGCTGCTCTCCACTGTCATCCTTATAATAAATGGTTTTTGTCTTGCAATTCACTAAGGACCAGTGTTTCTCCAGCCAATCCATCCCAATCAGGATATCATAGGAACCCAACGGTAGTATATTTAAATCTGCCACTATTGGCTGCCCGGCTATGGTTAAGGAACAATTATTTACTTTGGCCAAGACTCGTCTCTTGGCTCCTGTAGCTAATTGGACCAGCCACGGATTTCTGAACTTTTCAGCTTGTAGTTTACACTGTTCTACTATTTTTGGGCTAACATAACTTAAAGTAGCTCCTGGGTCAATAAGAACAGCTATAGAAAGGTTTGAAATTTTACCTTCAAATTCAACCATAGATGGCTGGTACTCCGCTTGGCGGTCCTCCAAAGCTGCATTAATTCTGGGTACACTACGTGCCACGTCCCCAACAGTCGATGCTTCATGAATCTGGGATATCTGGTCTGTCCCCTTTCGCTGTGGGCAGTTTTTAACATAGTGAGGCCCTCCACAGCCCCAGCATTGAACCGGAGGTCTGGTCATTCCCTCGCCTTCTGGTCTAACAGGCTGCTCACTCACTCTGTTTTCACTTCCTGGTCTAGTTCGGGGCGCACTTCTTGTTACAGATCTACTGTTTAATCCTTTACCAGCTCCCTTGCTTCCATTGCTGCGACCTCCCTTGCCGCTTCCAACCATCTGACTGCTCCTTTTCTCATTCCATCTTTTGTTCGAAGTATCCCCCTTCTGCTTACTCTGCTGATAGCAGATCCTTGCTTTACGAATAGCCTCATCCATGGTCCTAGGATTGTCAAACTCAATCCTCTCCCTTATATATGCAGGTAAGCTGCTCACAAACCTTTGGACCTTGGCTTTCTCCTCCTTGATGTAAGGTACATAACGTAACAGGGAGGTAAAACGATTAATGAACTCGTCCATGGTCTGCTGTCCTAGTCTTAAGTCATGAAATTCCCTTGCCTTCTCATCATAGAAGCGCTCAGTCAGGTACCTTTCTTTGAAGTATTTCTGGAACTTCTCCCATGTAATGGTCCGTTCGCTGACCCCCTTGACAATCTTGATTTCCTCCCACCACAAGGTTGCCTTACCTTGTAACTGGAAGATTGCTAATCTCGCTTTCAAGTTATGGTCATACTCATACAACTGAAAATATTTATTCATATTTATTAACCAGGCTTCAGCAGCTTCCTCCTGTTCGCCATCGAAATGTGGGGGTTTAATCTTCCGGAATTCTCCCTGCAATTCCATCCTCTGACGTTTTGAAGTTTGCTGCTCTGGTACATTGTCTGAATGATCCTCTTTGCCCTCGGAAATTTCAGGTTCAACCTGATAATTTTGTTCTTCTGTCATCCTCTGCTGCTCCGCGCTGGGGTTAGATAGAGGTGGATTCTGCCTGTCCGACAAGCTCTTCAGAATCCTTTCTTGTTCAACTGTTAAACGCGCGTTGTCCTCTCGCAACCGTGCCATCTCATTCTTCAATTCTTGAACAGTTTCCAGTATTTCCAGATTGGTACTTCGTGTTGCCTCACCCAATTGTACCCACAGCTCCGGGTTCTCCTGAGGATTACTGCCGGTTCCTTGCATTTTGTCTCCTCACTGCTTTAATTGTTAACTGTTGTAATTCTGTGTTTTACCCCTAAATAGACAGAACAGCAGTTAGTTAAATTATAAACTTATATACGTATGCATGGTGTAGGCTTCTACACAGTGAAACATGTTTTGCTTGAGGCCACAGTGTTGAAACTGGGCTCTGATACCAATTTGTCACACCTTCGACCACATACATAAAAAAAAAATTTAATGTATGCCCATATAATTATTCTTCTTATGCTTTACTTGATGCAACTATAATGTCTGCACGCACATTTACTCACATAGCATTATTATATATATTATACCACATCTTACACAGTTTATTAATTCCATGTTAAGTTTCGGTGGTAACTTTGGTTGACATATGCTGCGTGGCAATAACATATGCTTGCCAAGGGTTTCGGTGTAATCCTTTGACCTTTCGGTGGAGCTTAGCTGTTAGTCCACATCACAGTTGTGAGTATTTAATGCAGTGCAGGCGTTGGTGGTCCTGCTGCAGCTCTTGCAAGCGCCAACACATCCTGCCTTAATGGCATCCGTCCTTATAGCGCGAGGTGGCACCGCTTGGCTCCTTTGGCCATGTGATGCCTCGATCATTGAGTTCTCGGCCCTTACTCCTGACATTCCCGCCTTGCATGAACGGACAGGATTTCACCCATGGATCGAAGGGTTGAGATTCGATCCAGGGTTTAAGGCATTACAAAAGCTTCAACAACGCGGTCACGGGGTTTATTGTTTCATTTGTTTCCTCCGGTTCCGTCTCGGCATTTCACCTCTGGTCCATTATCACCAGCGTTATCCGCTTAACCTGCATCCACCCAGAGCTGTGCAGTGGCCACCTTCGATACTACACAGGTAATGGTCTCGACTCTAATGCACCCTGCATATTTACAGTTGGTTTTATTGATACTAATTCTTACAGTTTTCGTATTCTCTTACTCCTAGGCACGAAGTTGGGTTTTGCAACCCCACTGGCGGTGTCAAGTGGCTATGCATGATAGCTTCACCCTCGCAGCGGCCACAGTATGCTTCGATACTTGTTTACCCTGCTCCTGTATATAAAGCTTCACGGTGGTATCGATTTTTAAGCTATTAGGTTATGGTTGCAGACTGCCGCTCGAATGAGGGCCTTCTTGCTGCACAGGCTGAGGTATACTCCTCATAGAGCCCTCATGTCTTGTATTTGTTTTTCTTTGTGACTGGTCGAGTCCATACCCGTCGGATTAGTTACTGAGCACGGCGGAACTTTCCATGGCTCGTTTAATTGTATTTAACGATTCTCATTTGTTTGTATGGTTACCCCCTTGCGGCATACTCTGATTTGGTTTGCCGTTCTGCTGATAGACATGGGTTTTGGGTTTGGCCGTGGTGCGCAGACCTGGTTATTGGATCTTCACTTTTGTTGAGGGTTTTCAGTTCTTTTGTTTGAACAGCTGTAATCATTCAAGATTTCCACTCGAGTATTGTGCTGTTGGTTGTATATGGATACTTGTAATTTATATGTGACTGTGACTCTATTGCGCCCTCAGGCAGTACACATTTTGTATAACAAATGAGTATTTATATACTCTGCTTTTTTTATCGTACCACACAGTGCAAAGGTTTATATCATTAGATGCTGGTTTCGCTCGTCTACATAGCAGTATCTTCGTAACTGTCTCAGGTTATAATGATTGCTCCATGCCGTTTGCTCTGTATTCTTTATGCATCTGTCTTATTTGCTAGGGTTGAATAGTTTTCATTCGGTTAACTATACAGCAATGTTTGAACGGCATGCATTCGGTTAACTATATAGCAATATTTGTACAGCATGCATTCGAATGGTTAACCGAAACGATATTATAGTTCTTTCCTTCCGCTATGGAAACATCGCACTTTATATATATGTTTAAGGTTTCCATTGCATTTGCATACACGGATTATCTTGTAAGTGTAAGCATACCTCTTATCGAAGTTGCATGAACCAGATTTTGTATACATATAACTGTATAACTTCTTTCGATTTGCATGCACAGGCTTTTGTATACATGAATATATACTCTTCCAATTTATCGCTCCACGGAGCTGGCTTCGTGTTACCGTGTTCGCTAACACTGTATTTTGAGAACATGGGTTGATGAAATGTCATATTAATCTCATTTTCTATTTGCACAGTTATCAAATTAACGCTGTTTGTCTGGGTATTCTTTCTGTGTATTTTCATTTCGTTAGTCATTTGTATCAAACAACTGAAGGTTTTAATTATCCCTCCGTCGACAGGGTAGCATCTGACTACCGTCAGTGCTCGTCTACTCAGACTCAGAGGTTCTAACCTCACTCTGTCGACACACTCAGGTATATACTTGATCATTTATCAAGATATTTAATACTATTCTGTCAATGTTAGTTTACTCACTGTTAAACAGTGACTCGGTCTTCTGCACGAGGTTATATTCAGACAGTCATTCGATAACCAGTTCTCGGTTACCTTCCCTGGTTCCTATAACCAGTTTTTAACTACACCTTTCTATGTAGCTTTATCTACAGTCAGACTAGGTTTAAGACAATCTGTCCTTTAACTTTAACCATATCTATACAGTTTCTTATCATTATGACAGTAACTAGGAAAAGAAATTTGCTTCCTGTTTGACTACTGTACATTCACTGTATTTTTTCATATTCAAACAGAGACTCTGCAGTTGAAACCGTACCTGGTTCGCCAGTATCAAGAATGGTTTCTCAAGCAAGTCACCTGTGCTTGTTTATGCTCTTCCACCCAGCCATGAGATCCATCTCTCAGATGGAGTTCTCCCCCCGAGCCATCTTGCAGGCCTCCAGCCCTCAACAAGATTTGTGCACTTTCTGTGCCTGGTTATCTGATCCTCACCAGACTTAACCAGTCTCTTCTTTTCTTGTTTTTCCTCTTTTCTCTTCTTGGAAAAGGTTCCTTCTGTCTGTCCCCACAGCACAGAACTTTCCCCTACAGCCAGGACTTTTCCTGTTCTGGGGAGAGTAGTTTCCATCAGTTAATATAACTGATCTCTTTCTTTTCAATCCACCTCTTAGAGGCTGCCAGCATTTCCAAGAAAATATTTAAATTACTTTCATCAAAATAGTTTATCACAGTTTTGTTTTTAAACATAAACAACAACTGTATTAATGTCTTTTACCACAGTAATTTTCATATTTACATAATCTGGGGTTATTACAGCAAGCCTTGAAAATAAGAGAAAGCCCTTAAAAGTCTCTAAAACTCTGGTTCTGCACTTTCTCTTAGCATTACCTGCAGTCCTGCACCTACTGGTCATGTCCCCTGCATACTTGACCGCTCTGTCTCTGTGTAATGGGTGCGGACACCTGTAAAAGTCAAAAAGGCGTAAGTACATTCTTAAAAACTCACTTTGAGTCATTTCTAGAAGCTTCTAGAAGGAATCTTGAGGTGGCAAGTTCGCTCCTTTAAGGTTCATGCATCCCATACCTTAAGGAGCTAACCCCTTGATGTGAGGAGCTTATCCCTTTGAAGGAGGACTCTATCCCTTCATAGGTGGACCTGTAACCTCCTTCCTTTGCACTATAAAATGAAGCATTGGGCTGGTTACTTGGGAGGTTAAAAGCTAAATATTTTTGAGGTGAAATGTTGCTAGAACTTAGTCTTCCTAATTTAGCTTAAGTAAGGAAAGATTACATACCTTGTTGATCTCATTTGGAAGAGTTTGAGGCTTGTCAAAGTAGAGGAGATTCCTGTTTCGGACCCTGAGAGGAGCTTGTACAACATCAAGGCACCAAAGGTTGTAAAGTTCTTCTATTTTCAAAGTTAATACAATCAAGTTTATTTTTCTCAATAAGCTGTGTTTTATGGTTTATTTCATGGATTCCTTGATCACCATGATGAATATGATTTATTATATTAGCTATGTAGGTGTTATTTGATGTGTGCTTGTTTGTGATTGCAGGTTCTCAAAAGGAAACTCATTTGGACGGTCGAAGCGTGGCTGCCACAAACTAGCGTTGGACTTAAGGTAGGGTCTAAAACACCTCTTAGTTTTTATTAATGAATTGCAATATATTTAGAGAAAGGTAGATTTTCTTGTCCTGCTTGTTGCTAGATATCTGTTGATACTAGGGAGATCAGTCTTGTCCACAAGAACGATTTATCTGGCCGACAAATTGGTGACTTTGTTGGGGACTTGAATTTGGTTTTTTTCTTTTCCTTTTTCTTTGACTTGAGAAACGTATCCCTGTTTCTGGTTTTTGCTTAATGTGTGTGGGATTGGGTAGCTTTTAGGATCTGGATTCTTTTCTTCTTTTTTTTCTGAAGTTTATAGGGAACCACACTTTTCTTTTACAGACAGTGCGGACTTCTCTGCATCTTTCCTTTAGTACACAAAGCAGTACCGCATCTGGTTCTACTAGAAGCCTGCAGACCCTGTTAAAATTTTAGAAAAACCTAAACTATTTTCGTCTAGTTAAGTTTAGTTTTTATTTTCGACTTTTAGTGTCTACCCAGATCTGCATGTGTTCTGTCAAGAATCTCTTGTGAGTGAATACCATTGGCATTTTTGTTTTAGGTGTTTTTCTAAAAGTTTTGCGTGCCTGGATTGATTTTTTCTTGGTCTTTGTAGTAACTCAGAGATTAGAAGCCTAAGAAACCTTAGATTACCCTAGTCTTTTAAGTCTTCTTAATGAGTCTGACTGATTTGTGAAATCTTCCCTTGCTGAGAAATAGATTTCGTTTTCTCTTTGCAAAGCTTTGAACGAACTTGTTTGAAAGTTTTGAATTTCATTTTTATAAAAGAAAACATAGCTGGGTGTTTTTTGATTAATTTGTTATTCTGAATGAATTAATCCTTAGTTTACTGAATAACTAAGTAAAACGTCCTCAAAAATATTTAAAGCTTTTACTTCAATTAGGTTTTTAGAAGTTTTAGATCTCAAGATTGATTTTTATAGTTTTGAGTGTTTTCTAGAAATTGTAGAATCTCTTTTGAAAGAAATTGTTTTTTGTAGTTTTTGAGTGTTGAAAAAAGAAAGGGATTTTTCGTGAGCATAATTAGTAGTCTCGTTTTGAGTTTATTGAAAAAGAAAAAAATATTTTCTTTTCATTTATATGTTGAAAGAAAGATTTGTTTTTCAAAGAATTGCATTCTCAACTCTTTCTTTTAGCTAGAAATTCATTGAAGAAAAATATTTTTTTATCATCTTAGGTGCATTTTTAGTGTTTTGGAGTCGATTCTTCACACCATAAAGTTTCATCTCCATTCCTATTGACTTAAGAAACAACCCATAAAAACAACGCTTAAATTAAAATTGATCTAGCAATCTTTTTATTTCTAGGGCTCTTATCACCAATATAACTTAGGCTAGTATCTTGGAGTAGGGAGTAATTAACTCTCCAAGATAGTTAAAACAAACAAGTAGCTATATCTTACGGTAGGAAAATTTCCAATTGTTGCATGTATGCTCTGGGAAGCTCCTCCTAAAGGAGTCAAGCACGAGATCATATATGAACCAGTGAGATAATCAATCCTTCCTCATTGGGAACGATAGCAGATATACACGTATTAAAAATGGTAAACCTTGGATTGACCATTGGCGAGGACCCTGGGGTCACTTGTTGGTAAACCTTGGATTATGTCAAGGAGCCTTCAAGGGGATTGAGCTTTGTTACTCTGCCCTTGCGTGTGTATCGAAACGTAGACTCTTCCCTCAGGTATATTTGTTTTTGTTGGTAACCTTAGTGGCCATAATCTATAGCATTCTTTCCTAAGGTGACGGTGGAGGGAAGATCCCACTGTACCTGGAGCAGACGTCGACTAGACTCACTTAGACTCTCTGGGGGGTTATCTTCACTGGAGATGGTTTTGTGAAGAAACTTGTGTCAGTCTGTTTCATTAAGCAGGTTGTCGGGGTAACTATTCCAACTGCCCTTTCTGTATTAAATTTCTACTAAGTTTGATTTCATCACCAACCAGTTTTTTTAGTAAGGGAAGTTACTGTTTGTGTGTGGTTTGACTCCTAGATTTGATAGCGCGTGTTAATTTGTTTGTTTTTACTTTTACAGACCATAGGTGAGAATTGTGAATTTTAATTGTTAGGTGTGAATTGTGAATTGTTAATTTTAGTTTTAAATTGTTAATAAAATTCACAGAAGTTGAATATAATGGCAATTGTTCCGGAATTTACCAACCAAGGAACCCCTCTTAATGAGAATCCTAGTACCTTTCCTTGGTTTGGAAATGTTGATCCTCCTTATATGGCTACTTTGTCATTACATGGATTTACAATAGTTTTACCAATATGGTTATTTTCAACTTCGTTGGCCCCAAATACTCCAATTGTTCCACCTCAACCGAATGCTTCACCTCAACAGAGTTCACCATCTCAACATCACCAACCTTCTATTGACCCTTTACCTTCTTTGCCTAATATATATTTCTTCCTCCATTTCTTCCTCTTCGCTTGGTAAAAGCCTTGACGCTAGTAACCAAGTGGCTAAGAAGAAGAAGAAAGGGAAGAAAAACAAGAAGAAGAAGCAAGATAAGAAAGAAGTCAACCAACCAACCCTGGTTGTAAGTGTTAGTTGTGTTGAGGAAACCTCCAACATGCATCATAAACCCAAATACCCTTGCAGGCTTTGTAAGGGTGATCACTTCCTTATCAATTGTCCTGGTATTCCAAAGGTCTTGGAAGTATGGTTAGAAAAATCTCATCAACTTTCCATTGATCCATCAACCAGTGATAGTCAGGTTCATGGGAAAAAGGGTAAAGTTAGGTTTCCTTGTAAGTTATGCAAAGGGAGTTGTCAAACTCACATTTTCCCTCACATGGATGAAGCCTCAAAATTGTTGGAAAACCTTACTGTTCCACAGCAAGAATTTTGAACTGGTTACCGTAAACTTTCTCCCAACCTACCATCAATTGACAGAGTGATTGATCTAATTTCAAGTACAGTCGATCCCACTCTTCCATTGGAGAGTGAAACTCATATCACTCAGGTTGATGATCCATTAGTTGATCAAGTGGTCGACTCAATTTCACATTCGGTTGATCCCACTCTCCCTTTAGAGACTGAACTTCATACCGCTCAGGTTCTTCTTGTTACATCAGATTCTTCTATGCCGGGGGGCATTTCACTTGTTTCTACAGAACCCCCTCCAAGTACTGAGGTATTTTCCTTTGATTGGAGTGGACTGACAGAACCTCATCTTCCTTCCTCCATCCCTTTCCAAATCATTATCAAGGATGGTGGTAGGGACATACACCGCACATAGGTAGATGAAGGTGCTTCTGTTAGCATTTTATCCTCAACTGCTTGGAAAGCTTTAGGTTCCCCTCAGCTTGTGCCTATCACACAGAATCGGAAAGCTGTTAATAGAACCATTAGTGAACCTTTAGGGATCCTTCCTAAGTTTGCTATTACCTTAGAAGGAAAAACTGTCTATATTGATCTTATGGTAGTTCGAGGTTCCTTGGATTTCAATTTACTCCTTGGGCGAGACTATGTTTATGCAATAAAAGTTGTCCTATCGACACTCTTTCGCATGATGTCTTTCCCTCACTAAGGAAATATTGTGACGGTAGACCAGCTTTCGTTCCCTAGTCTTGTTTCAACTACCAATAATTTGACACCCCTAAATGTTCCTGATTCTAAAGTGGTATCTACCTCACCACGGGTTAATTATGTGGCAACTGGTCCCATGTTTTCAGTTACCGATGTAAGTGAGCCTCTCACTATTTTCTCATCTTCCTTTGATTTAGATCTGGTAATTGACATGGAAAACTCTATGGGATTACTTGAACACGATGTTCTTATCCCTTTTGAGTCCCTTGACATGTGTTCCTTCTAGAGAACTATTCTTCCTTCTACTCAAGACCTCTTGGAAGCCATGATCAAGGTGTGTCCATTGACATGTCTTTCTTCCAGTTGGAAGCCATAATAAGTGAGTTCGAGGAAAGTTCCTTTTATTGTATCGACCTCGTTAAAAAATGAATCAGTGAGTATGAGGATAGTTCTTTTCCTGTTTCAAACTCGTTAAAAAATGAATCAGTTGGTCAGAGGATAGTTCATGTTACTGAGTCAACCTCGTTAAAAAATGAATCTGGATGTCATGAGCATAGTTCCTTGTCTTGTGTCAAGCTCGTTAAAAAATGAAACAAGGAGTCTGCGAGGATAGTTTGTTCCTGTCTCAACCTCATTAAAAAATGAAACCGGATGTCATGAGCATAGTTCCTTGTCTTGTGTCAAGATCGTTTAAAAATGAAACAAGGAGTCGAGCATAGTTCCTTGTCTTGTGTCAAGCTCGTTAGAAAATGAAACAAGGAGTCTGCAAGGATAGTTTGTTCCTGTCTCAACCTCATTAAAAAATGAAACTGGATGTCATGAGCATAGTTCCTTGTCTTGTGTCAAGATCGTTAAAAAAAGAAACAAGGGTTTTGAGGAAAGTTCTTTTCCTATGTCAACCTCATTAAAAAATGAAACAACTCCTTTTTCGAGTCGAGTCTTTTCAAGATCTTGAAAGTAAACCTTCATTTCATCCACCTGGTTGAATGCAATGAAGCTTGGGGGGAATGTACCTCATTTTGCGTCATTATGCTGGGGGCATGCGAACTTACAACAAGCATAGTTTTTCATTTCAAGCTTGTGTAAACATGAAACCAAATCCAAGCAGAGTTCTCTATGGTTCAAGCTTGTGTAAAAATGAACCTATACCCGATTTACATCTCGTGATTGCCGTTTTTATTCACTAAATTCTGCTAGATGAGCCTTGGTTGTTTTCATTCCATTGCCACCATGTCTTTGGTTGATCATATGCTTTCACTTGGTTGTTTACCCTTCCTGAGGGACCGCATCTATGAGTGGTTTTATTAGCCAGCCTCTTAATCGTTACATGTTTTAAGTAGTTCCTCCATTGTCGGAACCAGTTGCTACCCTTTATACCACTCGTTCCTCTAGGACGAGTCCTCTTTAAGCTCTTTTCTGACTCGTAAAATATGAAAAGATTGCCGAGTTTTTCCCTTTTTAACTCGTTAAAATGGAATTAAAAGGACGGTCCACTTACAGCTCTTTTCTGATCGTATAAACATGAAAAGATTCCCGGGCTTTTGTCGTTTCAAGTTCGATATTGGTTATAAAACGATGTGTCTTTGATCGCTTTTTTACTTTTTCATATCAAGGACACTAATTATGAAAAGTACTCCTTGATCATAATGGTCAAGCGGTTCTCTAAAGTATTATTTTATACTTTTTCAGACTTGGGGGACACAAATTTACGAAAAAGGACAACCATGGAGTTTCCTTAAGTTTTTCTCCTAACTCCCTAAAATTGAAAAACACCGAGTTTCTCCTATACTGGACTCGTTAAAATTTAACAGTAAAGTACCTGTTCAATTTTAAACATGAACGAACCACTCCTTCTTAGGGTTCAAATTTTAAACTAAGTTGGACTCATCTGAAGGATGAGCTTATAACCAAGAAAATGTTATCCTCCTCAAGCTTGTCAAAAATAAAGAGGTACTTGCCAGAAATGGTGGGGGAAAGAGAGAAAAATGAACCTATTTTTTATACTTTCTGTTTTAGAAAGCATTTAACCACTCTTGAACATGACACTTTTTGTTCACCTGGGTTGGGAAATCCTTTGCCTAATAGTTAATCAAACCATATTGAAATTCTTTAGCCGGTTTCTGGGTATTAGCTTTGAGTCAATTGTCACCAAACCATCTGCAGTGTCGTTGTG
Organism: Pinus tabuliformis; assembly: GCA_031772625.1. Classification (NCBI taxonomy): domain Eukaryota; kingdom Viridiplantae; phylum Streptophyta; class Pinopsida; order Pinales; family Pinaceae; genus Pinus; species Pinus tabuliformis. Next base: position 1,147,347,089 of record CM062817.1, read on the forward strand.
TGTTCAAGAGGTCAGTTCAAATAAACTATTCATCTGCAAAATATCTGTCATCCATCTTAACCATCCCTGAGTTAATCCTTGCCAAATATATTTCTTCAAACTTGATCTATGATTTCGTGTTGTGGGCTTGCCCACGACGGATCGCTTTCCATCAACTTCAGCTCATTATCTATAAAGATGATCTAGAAATAGTCAGTACCTTGGAATATGCATGCCTCAATGGAAGGTTTCTCACCTTCGATGATAGGTTGCATCATTGACCTTCGATCAAAGGATTCTGTGACATGTTCGACATCAACTCATCTATTCACATTCCATGGATTGTATTGAGTACTTTGAGAGCCATTGACATTACTGGTGGTTTCTCTCACACATGTTAATAGTTCACATCATTGACTGGTAATCAAGTGGTTTCTACCATGTTCGACTTCAACACATTCATTCACATGGATATAATCGTACTAGTTCGGGAAGCTGAAATCAAGACACTGGATCTAGTTTCCACCATCCAGGTTGTGAGGAATTTTGTTATTCATTATACAGTGGACTATTTATAAATAGATGGTTGCGCCCATACTTTGTCTACATATGTCTATACTTGTGATGTATTACGAAATCATTCCTGTATCAGAGCAGTTTAGTTAGTTTTCTAGTCAGTTTTGATCTGAGTATGGGAATGCCTACCTCAGCGATGATATGTTCACATATATATATTTTGTATTGAATGTTTCTATAGGTGCCGACCAGGGTGTCCACAGGATGATCCTTGAAATGATAAAGTACTTCACTTTTATTAGATGACAAATGCTATCCTCATCTATTACAGACTTCGCACTTTAGGGGGAAATTTGTTGCACAAAAGATTGTCACCATGACATTCTGCAATCGGTGTGAGTCTATCACCACTCATACTTTCCTCCTTTGCAAGTCTTAAACCTCAGTTCTTCATGTCAAGCCCTGAAAATAAGAGAAAGCCCTTAAAAGTCTCTAAAGCTCTGGTTCCGCACTTTCTCTTAGCATTACCTACAGTCCCGCACCTACTGGTCATGTACCCTGTGTACTTGACCGCTTTGTCTTTGTGAAATGGGTGCAGACCCCTGTAAAAGTCAAAAAGGCGCAAGTACATTCTTAAAAACTCACTTTGAGTCATTTCTGGAAGCTTATAGAAGGAATATTGAGGTGCCAAGTTCGCTCATTTAAGGTTCATGCATCCCATACCCTAAGGATCTAACCTCTTAATATGAGAAGCCTATCCCTTTGAAAGAGGACTCTATCCCTTCATAGGTGGACCTGTAATCTCCTTCCTTTGCACTATAAAATGAAGCATTGGGCTGGTTACTTGGGAGGTTAAAAGATAAATATTTTTTAGGTGAAATGTTGCTGGAACTTAGTCTTCCTAATTGAGCTTAAGTAAAGAAAGATTACATACCTTGCTGATTTCATTTGGAAGAGTGTGAGGCTTGTCAAAGTAGAGGAGATTCCTATTTCCAACCCTGGGAGGAGCTTGTACAACATCAAGGCACCAAAGGTTGTAAAGTTCTTCTACTTTCAAAGTTAATACAATCAAGTTTATTTTTCTCAATAAGCTATGTTTTATGGTTTATTTCATGGATTCCTTGATCACCATGATGAATATGATTTCTTATATTAGTTGTGCTGGTGTTATTTGATGTGTGCTTGTTTGTGATTACAGGTTCTCAAGAGGAAACTCATTCGGACGGTCGAAGCCTGGCTGCCACAAACTAGCGTTGGACTTAAGGCAGGGTCTAAAACACCTCTTAGTTTTTATTAATGAATTGCAATATATTTAGAGAAAGGTAGATTTGCTTGTCCTTCTTGTTGCTAGATATCTATTGATACTAGGGAGATCGGTCTTGTCCGCAAGAACGATTTATCCGGCTGACAAAATCATAAGTCAGTATTTGGCTATGACTCTTTCTGTCTACCCGATTAAAAATCATAGACATATAGCTATCATCTTTTGCCCAACTATCAATATGAATGAACTCACAATCATTTATAAATTTTTGATCCTCACGGTTAAGAATATTTGACTTTTGCCTGTAACATGAAATAGTAAAAGTTCAATTAACTTGTACATAAATGAATTTTTCAACATTAATCAAATATACATTTTAAACGTCTTACCATGTAAGCTACATCCTTGAATTTATTTTCCCCTTGAAGCTTGACAATATCATTGCCAATTGTGTGTCTGAATGAAATGTCACAAATCTCCATAATGGTGATGATGTGACTTCTACAAATCTCGCAACCACTTTTCTAAGAGCTTAATAAGTATAAGGGTCACTATCATAGTCAATGTTTGGAATATTGAAACCATGAGAAATATCTACGATAACTAGGGCATAATCCCTTTTAGGTATGAGTTTAGCAATGTCTTCACAGTCACCTTGTATTACTTGATATTGAATAGTGTCTAGCCCATTCCAAATGAAATGAGTAAGAGTTGGATCAAGTTCAACATTCTTAATACGTTGCTTCCTCATTTTTTCGATCTTTATCTTTTCAATAAAGGTTTTGAAACTATCTGGTGCTCCATTATCATCCTTCTTCATCTTTTATAAAAAAACAAATATATGTGTAAGTTATAAATTAAAAATAGTACACAGATGAATAAAAATGAATGTATAAATCAAGATACCTTTTTAAATGCAAGATAAAAAGCTTTTAATGTTGATGTAGAACTTGAATCTGGATAGTTGTGTAGAACATCATCCCAGCTATATTCTTTCAACAATTTAACCATTTTTTCTTGAATTTTCATGTAAACTTTGTGACTGCATAGATAAAGTAACAAAAAGTTAATATAATGATATGTATAACAAATACTACCAAGAAGAACATGTTTTATTTAAAAGAAAATTATAATCTAAAAATAAATAAAAATAGTTGAACAAACTTACTTTTGATATTCTTCAGACATTTCCTCCAATGATAATTCTCCTGACCTCACAAGAGATAATATTGTTTTGACAATTTTTTCATCTTTCACTCCTTGCATTGCTCTCCAAGGTGTGATAGTCATATCGTCTGCAAGCTGCTTCATTTCAGGAGATGATTTACTGCTGCTACATATCAATGGCTTAGACTTTTTGACCTTCTGATTTTTAATGCCAATGTTTTCCCACATGCTAAAAATCTCATCAATCAACTTCCAAACATCTCCAATTCTAAATGCCAATTGGAAAATGTTATCAACACCTTTGAATAAATCACTAATTTTGTAGCCTTTTCCACCTTTTGAATTGGTTTTCTCTTCAATTTGATAGCCTATTTCCATACAACATTCCTTTCAGAAATCTGCAGTAACATTTATCCTATCCCCACCACATTTTTCTTGAAATTCACTATGAATAAATCTAACCCTTTGGATGAAAGTAATAGACATCCTATATTCCTTATCTGAATTATGATCCCATGCCACTAACTTTGCTTATGTATCTGATAAACCAGCATAAATGATACATTTCATTATTTCAAAACGTGGGTTATTAGGATATTCCTTCATAAATTGTCTTTGAGCTTCTATAGAATGGTTCCCTCGAAGCACATAACTAACCACATGAGCATATGGATTGTACCTCATCAATGTCTTCAAGTTGTGAACATGCAAATGATGTGGCTTTCTGACTTGATATTGACATTGTCCTTCACTTGCCTTATAGGTTTTTCTGACATTAAGCTGAAATGTATGACCACCATCAATTAAGTTTCTCTTTGTCAAATTCTGTCAAATGGCATTTTGTTTTGTTTTGATAATTCCATCCTCTAAATCAGCTCCTGATATAATGATTTCTCTACTTTCTTTTGAAATTTCACTAGGTTCTTGACTGCTGGTAATGACTACTTCAAAATCTTCAACTTTACTTTTCTTCGTCATAACATTCTCAATAGATTTATTCTTGGGCATTGCTACTTTTGGTCTTTTACGGCTCTTCTCAGTTCCAATGTCATCTTCAGTAACGACAACATATGCTTCACTGTCAATTTCAACTTCATCGTCCTCAAAAGTAACTTGTCTACCCTTACTAGATTTATCCACTAGAGGCCTTTTTTTCTAATCCTTTGGATGTAGTTTTGTAGCATCATCAATTACTATATTTTGCTTGTTTTCCATAGCTTCTTCTGAAACTGAGTAAAAACTACTGACAACTTTCATGATATCATGCTCTATGAAATGAATGCCTCCAAACCTAATTGAACAACTTTCAACAAAATTCTGCCAAACAAAATATCATATGTCAATAAAAACAAAGTTAAAAAAATATAGCAAGTCACTTTCAAGAACACAAAATAAAAATATAAATAACAATACTTACGATGTTTTGTTTCATCTCATTTATGATTTGTTTACAAAAATTTGTAGATACCTCTATCATGTCATACAATGAATATGATAGTCGGTATTTAATCTTTTCATATGACTTGGGAGCTTTTGTAAGTATGTAAACAACTTCAGTGTTCGGTACCGAACACATATCTATGACTCTTCCCATCACCTCATAAATTCAATTATCATTCGGTATATCAATATATAGATATATATTCACATTTTGGCTTTCTCTTTCTTTCACATACCAGATTCTTGATGGAAATTTCACCTCTTTTGAATTCTTCTAGTATGAAATCATCTTCTTATCATTTGAGGCACTTGAAAGATTTGTAGCCATGAGCTCAGGTGGAGTTCATTCACCAATGTTTTTTGAAGATGCACCTTTAAGAGTCTTTGGTCCAGAAAGATTCACAGAAATCTTCTTTGATGCCATTTTCCTGAAAAATAGAAACACATAAATCAGTAAATAACGAAAACATATTAACTTAAATTAACAACAAAAATATATCATAAATTTTTTATTTGTATAATCAGATAATTGAAATTAAAAAAATATTAACACTAAGAAAATCGCCCGCCACCCCGCGGGCAGGCAGGCCGCCAGGGTGGTGCGGGGGGAGGCTGTGGCAACAACTTCTACCATTTCTCCCCACATTGATCTCCTTGTCCATCTTCAATCTACCCCTTAAGGGGAAGGCTGAGGGGTAGATTGAAGACAGAGAAGGAGATCAATGGGGTGAGAAATTGTAAGATTTGTTGCCACAGCCTCCCCCCGCGCCACCCCGGCGGCCCGCCCGCCCACGTGGAGGCTGCCAGGGTGGTACGGGGGGCTGCCACAGCCTTCCCCCTATGCCACCCAGGCAGCCTGCCGGGTGGGGTGGCATGAGGGGGGCTGCGGCAACAACTTCTACCATTTCTCCTGATATTGATCTCCTTCTCTGTCTTTAATCTACCCCTCAGTGTCCCCCTTGAAGGGTAGATTGAAGACGGAGAATGAGATCAATATCAGGAGAAATGGTAGAAGCCCACTGACACCACCCAGTCCATCCGTGGAGTGACAGGCAATTCCGAGAATCGTCGAACCTCTGCGGGCAGACGGGTAGGCCACCATAGTGGCACAGGATTGGGTTGCAGCAACTCCACACCGTGCCACCCCGGTGGCCCACCCACCCCTCAGGGGTGGCTGGGCGATTCTCGGAATCACCCAGCCACCCCAAGTGGGCAGGCGAGCAGGTCGGTGCCAGGCAGGTGGGCGGGAGGGTGGGTAGGCGGGCAACCCCACGGGTGGGCAGGTGGGTTGGCGGGCGATGGGGTGGGTGAGGGTGGGCGGGTGAGGGCGAGTGTGGGTGAGGGCGGGTGGGTGGGAGGGCGAGGGCAGGCGGGCGAGGGCAGGCTGGGCGGGCGAGAAAGGCCAGGCGGGTGGGGGTGGGTGGGCGCTGGCAGGCGGGTGGGGGGGTGGGGGTGAGGGTGGGCGGGCGGGCGGGTGAGGGTGAGGGTGGGGCGGGAGGGCGAGTGAGGGCGGGTGGGGTGGGCAAGGCAGGGGGGTGAGCGAGGGTGGGCGGGGTGGGTCGGGTGGGTGGGTCAGGAGGGCGAGTGAGGGCGAGGTGGGTGGGTGGGAAGGTGGATGCAGGCGGGGCGGGGTGGGCGAGCGCGGGGCGGGGCGCCCGAGGTGGGTGGGTAGGCTGGGTGGGCGAGGGCGCGATGGGCGGGTTGGCAGGGTGGGCGGGTGAGGGTAGGCGGGTGATGTCGGGTGGGGCCAGGTGGGGTGGGCAAGCACGGTGTGCGGAAGAGGGTTGGGCGGGGCGGGTGGGCAAGGGGTGCAAGCAGGGTGGGCGTGGTGGGTGAGCGAGGGGTGGGTAGGCAAGCGAGGGGAGGGTGGGCAAGCGAGGGCGGATGGGCGAGGTGGGCGGGCAAGGGTGGACAGGCCGAGTGGGAAGGAGAGGGCGGGTGTGGGCGGGCAGGCGAGGATGTGTGGGTGGGGTGGGCATGCGAGGGTGGGAAAGGATGGGCGGGCGGGCGGGTGGGGCTGCGATGCCCACCACGTGCCACCTCGATGACCTGCCCGCCCGGCCACGAGGGTTGGGCCATTCCTGGAATTGCCCAACCCCCGCGGTAGGGTGAGTGGGATGCCCGGGTGGCACGGGGTGGGCGACGCAGCCCCACCCCACACCACCCCGACGGCCCACCCGCACGGCCGTGGGGGTTGTGCGATTCCCAGAATCGGGCAACCCCCACGGGCGGGTGGGTGGGCCGTTGGGGTGGCGGGGGTGGGTCTGCAGTGCCCACCCTGTGCCACCCCGCTGGCCACTGGGGTTGGGCAGGCGGGTGAGAGTAGGTGGGAGGGCAAGGTGGGATGGTAGGGGTGGGCGGGCAGGCGGGGAGGGCAGGCGAGGGTGGTCACGGCAGGCGGGGTGGGCAGGTGGGCGAGGGCGGGCGGGGTGGGCGAGGGCGAGGGCAGGTGAGGGCGGGCCGGAGGGTGAGGGCGGGTGAGGGCGGGCAGGGGTGAGGGTAGGCGGGGTGGGCAGAAGGGCAAGGGTAGGCGAGGGTGGGCAGAGTGGGTGGGGGTGAGGGTGGGTGAGGGCAAGCAGGAGGATGAGGACGGTTGAGGGCGAGCAGGGTGGGCGAGCGCGGGCGAGGTGGGCGAGAGGGTAAGGGCGGGTGAGGGTAGGCAGGGTGGGCGGAAAAGCGAGGGTGGGCAAGGTGGGCAGAAAAGCGAGGCGGGTGGGGTGGGTGGGAGGGCGAGGGTGAGGGCGAGCAGGGTGGGCGGGAGGGTGAGGATGTGTGGGGTGGATAGGTAAGGTCAGGTAGGGCGAGTGAGTGGGCAGGCCGGTTGGGCGAGTAGGCGAGGGCGGGAGGGCGGGTGGGTGGGCAGAAGGGCGGGCCTATGGGGTTGCGTTGCCCACCACGCGCCACCCCAGAAGCCACAACACCACCTCGCGCCACCTTGGTTGCCCATCCCGCGCCACCCTAGCAGTCCACCCTGCACTGCAGCCCCACCCCGCGCCACCTTGGCGCCCCGCCCTCTCGGCTGCGGGGGTTGGGCGATTCCGGCGGGAGGGTCGGTGGGTGGGTGGGAGGGCGGGCCAGTGGGGTTGCGCTGCCCACCCCGCGCCACCCCAGCAGCCCCAGCACAACCCCGCGCCACCCTGGAAGCCCATCCCGCGCCACCCTAGTAGCCCACCCCGTGCCGTAGCCCCACCCAGTGCCATCCTAGCGGCCCCTCCGCCCGGTCACAGAGGTTGGACGATTCCGGGAATCGCCCAACCCCTGCGGCCGGGCGGGTGGGCACTGCAGCCCCAGCCCACGCCACCCCGGTGGCTCAACTACCCGGCCGCAGGGGCCCCACCCCGTGCCACCCCGGTGACTTGCTCGCCAGGCTGTGCAGGGTTTGGCCAGTGGGTGAGGGTGGGCAGGAGGGCAGGTGAGGGCGAGCAAGGGTAGGGTGGGCGGGCGAGGGCGGGTTGGGCAGGTGAGAGAGGTCAGGTGAGGGTGGGGGCGGGTGGGAGGGAGGGAGGGTTAGTGGGTGAGGGCGGGTGAGGGTGGCAGGCGGGAGGGCGGGTGAGGGTGGTGGGCGGGAGGGCAGGTGAGGGCAGGTGAGGTTGGTGGAGGGGCAGGCAGTGGAGGGCGGGCATGATGGTGAGCGGGTGTGGGCAGGGTGGGTGGGTGAGGGAGAGCGAGGGAGCGGGAGGTGGGCGGGCGAGGGAGGGCGAGGTGGGGTTAGGGTGTGGGTGACGGTGGGCCAGTGAGGGTGGGTAGGTGTGGTCGGGCAAGTTAGAGGGTGGGGCGGGTGAGGGAGCGCGGGGCGGCGGGCCCTAACGAGTGGGCGCGGGAGGGTAGGGTGGGCGGCAGGGCGGGCAGGCAAGGGCAGGGTGGGAGGGGTGTGAGGGTGGGTGGGTGAGGGCGGGTGGGTGAGAGGGTTGGGTGGGCGGGTGAGGGCAGGCGGGGCGAGTAGGAGGGGGCTGGCGGGGGAGCGGTGTGAGGGCAGGCAGGAGGGTGTCGACGGGGGCTGGGTGTGAGGGCGGGTGGGAGGGGATGGCCGGGTGGGACAGGTGGGTGCGGGGCAATTAGGGTGTGAGGGCGGGTGGGGCGGGTGGGTGTGGGTTGTGAGGGTGGGCGGGAGGGGTTCATCAGGTAGGCGAGTGGAGTTGCGGCGCCCACCACAGCGACCCACCCACCCACCGGGTGGGCACCGCAGCCCCACTCGCCCGCCCACCTACCCCCTCCCGCCCGCCCTCACAACTCACACCCACTCACAGTACCTGCCCTCACACCCTCTCCGCCCATCCCCTCCTGCTGGCTCTAACACCTCGCCCCCGCCGGCCCTCACACCTTGCCCCCCCTGGCCCCCTTCCACCCACCCTCACACCCCTCCCTTGCCCTCACCTGCCCACCCTACCCTCGCCCGCCCTCACCAACCTACCCTCACCCGCCCACCCGCGGTGGCTATTGGGCTATTCTCGGAATCGCCCAACAACCATGGGTGAGCCACCGTGGTGCCACGGGGTGGGTTGCCATCATGATTTTTGTCGGGCTCACCATGCTCATGATGGATGTATTGGTTAATTTGGCTCAGAAAAAGTATTATTTAAAAAAAAAAATCTACTTCATTCAACTAATTTAATATCAAAATTTTCAAGGAAACAAATTTAACTTACCTTTCAATTGTGAGAATTCTTCATTGGATATGTTTTTGATAGCAATGTAGCTGCTCCATAAATTCACAAGTCTTTCAACAAACTTCAGAAAACCTTGATGTGATATAAGTAATAGTTGTTACACTAAAAAATGTCACCATGACTATTTACAGTTAGTATGGCTCTATCAACAGTCATGCTATCCTCCTGGGCAAGTCTTATGCCTCTGCTCTCCATGTCAAACTCCAAAAAGAGAGAAAGTCTTTATAAATGTATTTATCTCTGGGTACGCAGGTTCTCTCAACCTTACCTGCGGATACGCACCTAATGTTCACAAAAGCTGCGTACTTGTACGCTCTGTATGTAAAGGGGCAGGTGCGTACCCCTGTAAAGGTCAAAATGCGCAAGTTTCATCTTTAAAAAGTTACTTGAGGTCATTTCTAGAGCATTCTAGAAGGTTGTTCGACGTGTATTGAGCGCCTCCAGATGGTTCATGTACCCCTACCAAAGAGGAACTTATCCCATCAATAAGGGAGCTATCCCATCCAAAGAGGGGATTATCCCATTGATGGTGGACCTGATTAACTTCCTCTTGAGCACTATAAATACAGGCATTGGGCCAAAAGGAGGGGAGGTTGGAAGCTAAACATTTCTAAGGGTAGATGCTGCTGGAATTAGGACTCCCATTTAGAAGCTTGTGAGGAGAGATTGCCATATTTGCTTGTTCTATTTGGAAGTGGGTGAGCTTTGTCAAAGTAAAGGAGAACTCTTGATGGACCCTGGGAGGGACTTGCACAACACCAAGGCTCAGGTTGTAATTGTTCCTTTTGTTTCCGATTAATGCAAATGAGTCCATTCTTCTCAATAACTTGTTATTTATGAGTTGTTTCATGTACTCCTTGGTCTATGTGTTAAATATGTTTTATTTTATGAGATTATCAAGTGCTATTTAATCGTTTGATTGTTAGTGAATGCAGGTTTCGAAGTGAAGGAGGAGCTCATCCAGATCAGCGAGGCTGGACTGCTACAACAGCGTTGGACTACAGGTAGGATCTAAACACTTGATTTCTTATATAGTAAATGCATGTTTAGAGAAGGATTGCTCTTATTTGTCTTGTTTGTCACTAGAGAGTCTTAGGCTCCTAGGGAGGTTGGTTGTGTCCGCACTATCAACTCTTTCCGCCTGACAAAATGGCGACTCCACTGGGGATGCGCTCTAGCAGTTATGCTTAGGGGGCATCAAGCACAGTTTTATCTCTGTTTCAAGCTTGTGAAAAAATGAAACTACTTTGAAGCATAGTTTTTCTCTGTTTCAAGCTTTTGTAAAAATGAAACTTATCTCGAGTCAATTTCAGTTATTTTCAAGACTCGTTAAACTCATGAAAATCTCGAGATTATTTTGCTATCTTTCATTCTCGTAAAACAATTGAAAATGTCGAGTTCTTTCCGTCTTTTCCTGCTCATAAATTAAATTGAAAGTCGGCCATATGAGTACATTTTTATCATTTTTTCGAACTCACTAAAGCTTATGAAAAAGTGAAAACCATGAGTACATTTTTATCATTTTTTCGAACTCGTTAAAACTTACGAAAAAGTGAAACCTTGGAGTTCTCTTTTAAGCCCTTTTCAGACTCCTAAAATATGAAAAGATTGCCGATCGTTTCTTTTACACTCGTTAAAACGGAATTAAAAGACGGTCCCCTTATAGCTCTTTTCTGACCGTAAAAACAGGAAAAGATCGCAGGGTTTTTGTCGTTTCAAACTCGATACAGAAATAAAACGACGTGTCCTTGATCGCTTTTCACTTTTCAGGTCAGAGACACTAATCATGAAAGTACTCCTTGGTCGTGAGATCGAGCTCATCCGGATCAGCGAGGCTAGACTGCTACAATAGCGTTGGACTACAGGTAGGATCTAAACACTTGATTTCTTATATAGTAAATGCATGTTTAGAGAAGGATTGCTCTTATTTGTCTTGTTTGTCACTATAGAGTCTTAGGCTCCTAGGGAGGTTGGTTGTGTCCGCACTATCGACTCTTTCCGCCTGACAAAATGGCGACTCCACTGGGGACTCCATGAATGTGTTTGAGTTCTTTTCGATTTGATATTTTGGTCTGAGAAAAATTGCTTGTTTTATGATTTTTGGTTGTCTAGCTGTGTATTTGGGTGGGTTAGCTTAGAGTCAATTTAGTTTTTTATTTTTCTTAGCCTTGCCAGCAGTACGCAGTCTCTGGGTTTAGCACAGTGCGTACCCACGCCTGTGTAAACAGATGACCTGCGTACCCCTGTCAATTTTGAGAAAATTTCAATTTTTGCTTGTTTGCTCTTTAGATTTTGTTTTTAATTTGTTTTTCTGCCCAGATCCATTGGTTTTCTGCCATAAATCTTCACCCAAGCTTGTTTCATTAGCATTCCTACTCTAAGCTTTCATCAATTGGGTGTCTTGAGTCTCTTTTTGAGAAATTCTTGATTTGTTTTCCTTTGGTCATTACTTGGAGGTTTCTCTCAGTCTTTTCACAATTTTGCATCTTTTTGCTTCTGTTTTTGCAAAAAAATTTCCCCCTCATTCGCCGGGGGGGGCTAAATTGTGTATGAGTGTTAATCGCCTCTGAGTGTTTTTATTTTTTGATCTTTGGAACTCTCACCCAATTTTCTCAACTTGCACTTGATTGGTTCTTAGATCACATTAGAATCGTCTTGTGTTTGAGAATTCTCTTGCATAGATCACATTTGTATAATTAGAATTCTCATTTTCAGAATATGAATGAAAAATGTGCATAGATTACATTTGCATACTTTTCAAGTGAATTGTGCATAGATTACAATTGCATAGTTTACATTCTGAAAAATCAATCGTAGATTTAGATCAGTTTTCTTTGATTTGAATTTACACAAAAATAAAAATAAAAATAAAAGATTTTGGAATTGATTTGCATTAGTTTTTCTTGATGAAATTAGTGCATTAGAGAATTTGTTATATTTTCTCTTAGTGATCAATCTTTTGCATTGTTGGAAGTGAATGGAAACTCTCTCCTTACTTTAGTTAGGATTCATCAAATTGAAAATATTACATTATCATATTCGATTGCATTCAGTTGATTCGGGTCATAACACCATTGGTTTCATATCCATTTACCCATTTGAGTAATAACAACCTTAATAACGTAGCGCTTAATTAAAATTCATCTAGTAATTTTTACATTTCTAGGGCTCTGAAACACCAACATAGATCAGGCTAGTGTCTTGGAGTAGGAGAGTAATTAACTCTCCAAGACAGCAAAACCAAACAAGTAGCTCATCTTGTGGTAGGATAAATCCAACTGTTACATTTATGCTCTGGGAAAGCTCCTCTTAAAGGAGAAGCACGAGACCGTGTCCGAACCAGTGAGGGGATCAATCCTCCTTCATTGGGAAAGATGCCAGATATGCACGTACTACAAACGGTAAACCTCGGATTATTGTCAAGGAGCCTGGGATCACTTGTCGGTAAATCTTGGATTATTGTCAAGGAGCCGGCAAGGGGATTGAGCTTGTTACTCTGCCCTTGCGTGCTCTCGGGTCATAGACTGTTCCCCCAGGTGTATTTGTTGCTGTTGGTGACCTTAGTGACCATTATCTTTAGGGTTCTACCCAAGGTGATGGTGGAGGGAAGATCCCACTGTACCTGGAGCAGACGTCGGCTAGACTCACTTGGATTTTCTGGGGGGTTCACTTCACTCGAGACGGTTAAAGTGGAGGAACTTGGTCCAGTCTATTCATTAAGCAGGTTGTCGGGGTAACTGTTCCACCCACCACTTCTGTACTGAATTCGGCGATGTTGGGCTTCATCACCAACTAGTGTTTTCGGTCCGGAAGGCTACTGTTTGTGTATGGTTTGACTCCTAGATTTGATAGCGCGTGTTAATTTGTTTGTTTTTACTTTTAGAGACCATAGGTGTGAACTGTGAATTTTAATTGTTAGGTGTGAATTTTGAATTGTTAATTTTAGTTTTAAATTGTTAATAAAATTCACTGAAGTTGAATATAATGGCAAATGTTCCGGAATTTACCAACCTAGGAACCCCTCCTAATGAGAATCCTAGTACTTTTCCTTACTTTGGAAATGTTGGTCCTCCTTATATGGCTACTTTGTCATTACCTGGATTTACAATAGGTTTACCAATATGGTTATTTTCAACTTCGTTGGCCCAAAATACTCCAATTGTTCCATCTCAACCGGATGCTTCACCTCAACAGAGTTCACCATCTCAACATCACCAACCTTCTGTTGACCCTTTACCTTCTTCACCTAATTTTTCTTCCTCCATTTCTTCCTCTTCGCCTGGTAAAAGCCTTGATGCTAGTAACCAAGAGGCTAAGAAGAAGAAGAAAGGGAAGAAGAAGAAGAAGAAGAAGCAAGATAAGAAAGAAGTCAACCAACCAACCACGACTGTAAGTGTTAGTTGTGTTGAGGAAAACTCCGACATGCATCGTAAACCCAAATACCCTTGCAGGCTTTGTAAGGGTGACCACTTCCTTGTCAATTGTCCTAGTATTCCAAAGGTCTTGGAAGTATGGTCAGAAAAATCTCATCAACTTTCTATTGATCCATCAACCAGTGATAGTCAGGTTCCTGGGAAAAAGGGTAAAGTTAGGTTTCCTTGTAAGTTATGCAAAGGGAGTCATCAAACTCACATTTGCCCTCACATGGATGAAGCCTCAACATTGTTGGAAAAACTTACTGTTCCACAGCAAGAATTTCCAACTGGTTACCGTAAACTTTCTCCCAACCTACCGTCAACTGACGGAGTGATTGATCTAAATTCAAGTACAGTCAATCACACTCTTCCATTGGAGAGTGAAACTCATGTCACTCAGGTTGATGATCCATTAGTTGATCAAGTGGTCGATTCAATTTCACATTCGGTCGATCCCACTTTCCCTTTAGAGGGGGGCATTTCACCTGTTTCTACAGAACCCCCTCCAAGTACTGAGGTCTTTTCCTTTGATTGGAATAGACTGACAGAACCTCATCTTCCTTCCTCCATCCCTTTCCAAATCATTCTCAAGGCTGGTGGTAGGGACATACATCGTACTCAAGTAGATGAAGGTGCTTCTGTTAGTATTTTATCCTCAATTGTTTGGAAAGCTTTGGGTTCCCCTCAGCTTGCGCCTATTACGCAGAATCTGAAAGCTTTTAACAAAACCATTAGTGAACCTTTAGGGATCCTTCCTAAGTTTTCTATTACCTTGGAAGGTAAAACTGTCTGTATTGATCTTATGGTAGTTCGAGGTCCCTTGGATTTCAATTTACTCCTTGGGCGAGACTATGTTTATGCAATGAAAGCTGTCGTATCGACACTCTTTCGCGTGATGTCTTTCCCTCACAATGGCAGTATTGTGACTGTAGACCAGCTTTCGTTCCCTAGTCTTGTTTCAACTACCAATAATATGACACCCCTAAATGTTCTTGATTCTAAAGTGGTATCTACCCTGCCACGGGTTAATTATGTGGCAACTAGTCCCATGTTTTCAGTTACCGATGTAAGTGAGCCTCTCACTGTTGATTTAGATCCGGTAATTGACATGGAAAACTCTATGGGATTATTTGAACACGATGTTCTTATCCCTTTTGAGTCCCTTGACATGTGTTCCTTCCAGAGAAGTGTTCTTCCTTCGGATGAAGACCTTTTGGAAGCCATGATCAAGGTGTGTCCATTGACATGTCTTTCTTCCAGTTGGAAGCCATGATCAGTGTGTGTGAGGATAGTTTCTTCTAGTCTCAACCTCATTAAAAAATGAAACTGGAAGTCATGAGCATAGTTCCTTGTCTTGTGTCAAGCTCATTAAAAAATGAAACAAGGAGTTGTGAGGAAAGTTCCTTTTACTGTGTCAACCTCATTAAAAAATGAATCAGTGTGTGTGAGGAAAGTTCCTTTTACTGAGTCAACCTCGTTAAAAAATGAATCAGTGTGTACGAGGAAAGTTCCTTTTACTGTGTCAACCTCGTTAAAAAATGAATCAGTTGGTCAGAGGATAGTTCTTTTTACTGAGTCAACCTCATTAAAAAATGAATCAGGGACGAGGATAGTTTTTTCCTGTATCAGCCTCGTTAAAAAATGAAACAGGCTAGCATGAGGATAGTTCTTTTACTGAGTCAACCTCATTAAAAAATGAATCAGCTAGATTTTAGGATATGTAAGTAGATTGTAGAAAGAAGGGTTTTGAGGATAGTTCCTGTTACTGAGTCAACCTCGTTAAAAAATGAATCAGGTATGAGGATAGTTCCTGTTACTGAGTCAACCTCGTTAAAAAATGAATCAGGTATGAGGATAGTTCTTTTCTTGTGTCAACCTCCTTAAAAATGAAACAACTCCCTTTTCAAGTTAAATATTGAAAGTAAACCTTCATTCCATCCACCTCATTGAATGCAATCAAGCCTGGGGGGAATGTACCTCACTTTGCATCATTATGCTGGGGGCATGCAAACTTTTTGAGCATAGTTCCTTGTCTTGTGTCAAGCTCGTTAAAAAATGAAGCAAAGAGTCTTGAGCATAGTTCCTTGTCTTGTGTCAAGCTCTTTAAAAAATGAAACAAGGGTAGGTTAAGTAGGTAGATGGTAGAGAGTAGTCATGAGCATAGTTCCTTGTCTTGTGTCAAGCTCATTAAAAAATGAATCAAGGATTTTAGAGCACAGTTCCTTGTCTTGTGTCAAGCTCGTTAAAAAAAGAAACAAGGAGTCATGAGCATAGTTCCTTGTCTTGTGTAGAGCATTGCTAAGGTATGTTTTAACGAATAACTTAGTGGTGTTTCAAGCAATAGTTGTAACCTTTTCTTTGTTATAAAATAAGGAGAATGTAATGAGAATGAGCACGAATGACCCAATCACTAATAGTTATCTTCTCTATGCAGGAAAAGACAAAAGTAGGAAGGCGCGGTGCAAAACGAGAGTTCCATGAGGAGATAACGGTTGTCCCTCCAAAACCAAATAAAATCCAGACCAGGGCGAGTAAATCAAGGCAGATCAATCCGGGACGCGATGAAGGACTATCAGTTCGGAAGGCTAGGCAGAGAAAAGAGAGGAGTTAACAGTTTAACAGATCCCTCAGGATCTTTGATCCTGAGGGATCATTACTTTCAATTATTTTGTTGTTTAGTTAACTCCGCCATTACTTGTATAAAAAGGGGCAGCATCGAAGACTTCAGGGACTTTTGATTATCTTGTATCTTCACTTTCTGTTTACAGACTTCACAGTTGGTTAAACTCAGACTATCGAGTCTCTTTGAGACTTAGTTTTGTTGTACTATCATTGATGTGTTAATATAATATATTTGGTGTTACTTTCTCCCTGCATCTGAAGTAAGTTACGGCGGTGTGCCATTGGAAGCTAAGGGCCCGGCTCCAACGGACACTAGCTGATTGTATCATTACAGTTTGGCTTTGTGTGGTTTGTTTATTGTTCTTAATAATCTGATATACTTACATGCTGTTCCATACTCGTTCATCAGTAGTTTTCCTTTTGTAAATCTTTGTAACAAGTTTACATCATATTTCCAGAATTGATCACATAACATTGTTCTGAGTTGTTCACTTCTGTTACAGAATTTATAAGTGGAATGTTTTAGCTACATATGGTTGGAGTGACGATCATAAGAAGATGGAATTAACGTTGTGTGTGGACTACTGGTGATCATTTCAGATTATGTGTACATATGATTGACGTTTCCTGTTTATGGTGGTTTGCTGTTCCATTTGATTAAGCTGTCTACTTGTACAAAAGATTGCTCTTTCTTTGTATGTAAGTTGATGCCAAGAATTGAGAGTGTTGAACTCGCGAGATTTAGTTTCTTTATTGCCGTTCCTTTTACTGCTGTTCCATTTCTGAATTGCCGTTCCATTCTGCTTTCTTGCTGTTCCCTTTTACTTGCATTCATTGGTTTGGTGTGGGAGGAGGATCAAGGCTGTCGTGAGACACAGCAGATGCTATTATGCTCCCAGATCCATGATCCATACTCTAATTCCTTTTCCTTCATCAGTTTCTAGAGGGATGGGTTACTATTTCCGTACCCTTGACTGATAAAGTTGCCGCGTGTGATTTCTTTATGCAAAAGTAATTTAGCCATAGCTTAGCATCCGTTTACTCTTGTATTTCTTAGACCTATACTACTAAGCATTACTCTGACAAATAGCCTCAAATTGAGATACCATTTACAATAAAAAAACGCTCCCGGATTGACTTGTAATGTGAGATAACTAGAGGTGAAAAAGACCCTTGTTACAGCTCTACATTTTGGCGCCGTTGCCGGGGAAAGGGTATAGCCATTTGTCTTTTAAACAGGGTAGTGTACGAATCTGCTAGGGGAGAGTTGGATTTTAAAAACGGAAGGTAAGAACCTGCGTACGGAGCATGTAAAAGCCCTACTCCACCGTCCGCTTTCCTAGCAGAATTGATTGTTTAAATAGGATTTAGCAGTTTAATTGGAGTGCATGACTAAGCAGAAAAGGCCAGAGAAAGATCAAAAGCCTCCATCCAAAGCCAAGGGGCCGGTGACCCTTGGACGAACGACCTTCATAGACGAAATCTATAAGAAAGTTGAATCTCAGCCATCAGTAGGTTATAGGAAAATCAATTCTAAACAGCCTACTAGTTCCCTTCAGGCCTCGGTATCACCATCTGAAGCCTTTGTTGAAGTGCACAGTCAAACAGAGGAGCAGGACTTTCAAGAAATTGAAAATTTGACTCCTGGACTATTGCACGAAGGGAATCTTAGTAACCTTTGCGAAGGAGGAGGAGAAACAGGGGAAATCGGGGAACCTAGATCTCCTATTGAACCAAACCAGCCTTTAAATAGCCCGGATAAAGGAAGCGCTGCAAAAATCCTCGTTGAAGGAATTCATTCACCTCAAACAGTTGGGACCATCATTATCCCTGATAAAGGGAGTGTTGTCAAAACAATCCCTGTTAAGACTACCCCTTCTCAACCAAGGAACACTCTCTTGGAAATTCCTGAAGATTACTGGCATATATTCGATCCCATGGCGCAGAATCAGCCAAACACCCAGACCTCCACATTGCAATATCCTATAGTAGATTCTGCAGCAAATGCACCCATGAAAGCTATCCCTCTCCAGCATATCCCCACATTTCATGGCCTTACATCAGAAGATCCGGATGCATTCTTGTTCGAATTTGATGTATTATGTAGAGGATACGATTACACCACCGATCCCCAGAAATTAAAATTGTTCCCCTCCACATTAAAAGGGGCTGCTTTAAGATGGTTTATGGGCTTAGGTGGTGGGGTTATTAACAATTGGGATCAAATGAAAGAAGCCTTTTTAAAGAAATATCAGGATTACTGTAGGTCAAGAGAACTAAAAGATGAAATTTTTCAACTGTCAGCCAGACCAAACGAAACTCTAGAAGAATATGTGGAACGTTTCCAATATAATTTGCAAAGATCTCCCTATGCATCGTTACCTCTACCTGATAACGTGTTGAAAACCGCATTAATTAGAGGTATGAAAGAACAATGGATTGAAACGTTGAATATTATGGGGAAAGGAGACATTTATTAGGAAAATTTTGCTGATATCATTGATCTGTGTATCAAGAGCTTAAGAGGCAGCACGAGGATAAAACCAGCAGAATATGATCGCTTTACCAGAGATAACAGAACATCAACAGAGGGAGTAACACGTGTAGAACTTGGAAATTTGCTAGAAAATTTTAAAACTGATATCCCGGGGACATTAACTACACAGCTTGATATTGTGCAGGCTAAACAGAAGCAAGCAGAGGCGGAACAGAATCTAGCGGTTTTCTGCCCTCGATGCAGGAAGAAACATAGCCACAAGGAATGCCCACTGGATACAGTCCAAATATGTGCTATCTGTACCAAGGACCACCTGACTGAAAGCTGCCCCTCACTTCCTGGTTTGAAGGCAGTATACAAAGAAGCAGAAGAGGAGCCAGAATCAGCATATTTTATTAACCAGCGTCGTCAATGGTAGCCTAGGCAATCTGGTATGTTTTCAGACCCCTCCTCTTCTTTTCAACCCCCGCAGTTCAATGCTCAGCAACAGAATATGTGGCAAAACCAGTCTCAGCCCCCGTTTTCGAATTGGTCACCTCAAATGTTTCCTACTCCGAATCCTTGGATGACCCAATTTGGTTGGCCAAACTTCCCTTATCCCCCACCATATTGGTAGAATAATTCATATCCTCCACAGTGGACCCCTTCTACTTCGCAAGGTTCACCCTGGCAGACAAGCTAGCCAAAATCGACATATCAGCCAGCAGGATCAATTCCACTCCCTCAACCAACTCTGCCAGCCTTACAACAAAATCCCCAGCCTAATCTGAGACCGCAGCTCCCAGCCCAACCCAACCCCAACCCAAATAATAGACCAGTTCAATCTCTTCAAATTATAGAATCCTCAGAGATTGAATCTGATCTGCGGGAGTGCAATGATCTTCAGTTAAGATCTGGGCGAATAATAGAAACTGAGGGACATAGAACAACTCACATTGAAGATCAGTTACCTATAGAACAGCCGTCACAACAGGAAGATGTAAATAAAGACCAGGCTCATCAGCAAGTAATTACATCTCCTCCACCTTTCCCAGAACGATTGGCCATTCCACGACCAACACAATATCCAGATTTTGATATTCTGGGAGAACTACAAAACTTGTATATAAGAATTCCATTCCTTCAAGCTATACAGGATACCCCCATATATGCAAAAACCATAAAAGACCTGTGTAGCAGAAAATCAAAAAGAAATGTAACCTCTAACCCAAGAGTCCAGGTAGTCGGCACCTTATCCGACCTCCTATCAGGAAAAGAAACACCAGTTAAATACGAGGACCCTGGAAACCCAATTGTCACTGTTCAAATCTATGGGAAGACCTTGACCAACGTCTTAGTTGATCTAGGGGCTGCAATTAACATCCTGACAACATCGACTTGCCAGAAGCTCGGAATTACATCGGTAGAACCTACTTCCACTTTGTTAGAACTAGCTGACCGATCAGTAATTAGACCAGAGGCACCTTGTATGATGTCATGGTTTCAGTGGATTCCTGGGAATACCCGACCGATTTCCTGATAATTAATCCGAAAACCCGACTAGATGGACATCCGCTAATTCTAGGTAGACCGTGGCTTGCTACTGCTGATGCCTACATTGGTTGCCGGCAGGGAAACATGACCATAACCAGAGGGCCGGATATCAAAAATTTAATCTTGTACCCTCCAGCGCAGCCAAGCATCACGATGATGAGAACCAACCTACGCCCTG
Organism: Pinus tabuliformis; assembly: GCA_031772625.1. Taxonomy (NCBI): domain Eukaryota; kingdom Viridiplantae; phylum Streptophyta; class Pinopsida; order Pinales; family Pinaceae; genus Pinus; species Pinus tabuliformis. The sequence continues at coordinate 1,147,367,367 of CM062817.1, forward strand.
CCTCATATATCACTGACAATATTAGACCCCCATTAACAGTCCAGGAAGCGCTAGATTTCAAAGATCAAACGGAAGACGATGCCATCAATAAATTCATTAATCAAACATAATCCACATCGTATACACAATGTTTTATGATAAAAGCGGCATTTGATAACGAATTAGAGGAGGATCCTCTGAAAGACGAACATGACCAAATTATACCTGTGACTTCTGTCGCTAATAGCAAAGTAGTGCAAATTGAACCGGGGAAAACTTTAAATATTAACGCTAATCTGACACCAGATCAAGAGACAAAACTCATCCAGCTGTTACGAAAGTATCAGGAGGCATTTGCATGGGACTATCCCGATATGAAAGGGATTGGTCCTCAGCTATGCACACATCATATTTATATCAAAAAAGATGCAAGACCTGTTCTTCAACCGCAAAGAAGACTCAACCCCCATTTAAAAGATGTTGTAAAAGCTGAGCTTCAAAAACTTTTAGATGTTGATTTTATTTATCCTATTTCTGACAGCAAATGGGTCTCTCCACTTGTGGTAGTACCTAAAAAGAACGGGAAATGGAGGATCTGTGTGGATTATAGAGAATTAAACAAAGCCACACAAAAAGATCACTTCCCTCTTCCATTCATAGATCAGGTACTGGACACCTTAGCAGGCAAGAAATTATTTTCTTTCTTGGATGGCTTCAGCGGATACAATCAGATTCAGATTGCCCCTGAAGACCAGGATAAGACTACCTTTATTTGTCCCTGGGGAACGTTCGCTTATCGAGTCTTACCTTTTGGTTTATGTAATGCTCCAGCCACATTCCAAAGGGTTGTTCTTAGCATCTTTGCAGATTTAATTAATGATGGATTGGAAGTCTACATGGATGACTTCACACCATATGGAGATGACTTTGATCCAGCTCTAGATACTCTCGAAAAAGTCCTACAGCGCTGCATCGCTACCAGACTTTGCTTGAGTCACGAAAAGTGTTACATGATGATGACCGAAGGACTCATTCTGGGACACTATATTTCAGCAGCTGGTATTCAGGTAGACCCGGCTAAAATTCAAATACTTTTGCTTATTCCGACCCCCACTAATCAAACAGAGGTACGCAGTTTTCTTGGTTTTTCTGGGTATTATAGACGATTCATACAACATTATTCACATATTGCCGCACCTTTACATGCATTAACTGGAAATGTTGACTTCTTATGGACAGAGAAATGTGATCGAGCCTTAAAAGAATTAAAGAAGCTGGTATCTACAGCTCCAGTTCTCCGAGGACCTAATTGGAATTTACCATTCCAAATTTCAACTGACGCCTTAGACACAGCAATCGGTGCAGTTCTGGGCCAAGAAGAGGATAAAAGACCATACGCCATCTATTACATCAGCAAAAATTTGGCTCCGGCTGAATTAAATTACACTGTCGCTGAAAAAGAATTTTTAGCGGAGTTTGATATTACAATCAGAGATCGACCGGGGAAGGAGAACCCTATAGCTGATTTCCTCTCACGAATACCAAAATCAGTTGAAGCAGCAGCAGTCGAGGACCAATTTCCAGACGAACACTTATTTGTTGTTGCTGTTCAGACTCCCTGGTACGCTGATGTTGCTAACTATCTTGCAGTAGGTAAGCTTCCAAAACATTTAACCCCCAATGAACGGAAGCAGATTGTTCAGAAAAGAAATCGATTTTCGTGGGTTGGGGGCTATTTGTTTCACACAGGAGCAGATATGGAAATCAGAAGATGTATTCGAGAGGACGAAATCTTTGATATCTTGAAAGCCTGCCATGACGGGCCATGTGGAGGACATTTTGCTGAACGAAGAACAGCACATAAAGTATTACAAACGGGATATTACTGGCCTACAATTTTCAAGGATGCGAAAAAATTTGTCCAGGCCTGTGATAGCTGTCAGCGTGCAGGACGACCTGGTCCAGCCGACGAAATGCCTTTGCGGCCTCAATTAGTGATCGAACCTTTCAAACACTGGGCTCTGGACTTTGTCGGACCCATCAGCCCGCCATCAAACCAAAGAACCTACATTTTGGTGGCAACTGAATATGTTACCAAATGGGTTGAAGCGGAGGCATTGCCTAGAGCTATAGAAGATTCGGTAATACAGTTCTTGTTCCATTTGTTTGTACGTTATGGTCTTCCAAGGGAAGTAATTACAGACGGAGGACCACAATTTGTGGGGCATAAATTAGCTGCAACACTCAATAACTATCGTGTCCAGCATAAAATTACTACCCCATACCATCCTCAGGCAAATGGGCAAGTGGAGAGCAGCAATAAGGTAATAGAGTCTATTTTGACAAAAACCGTTGCCTCACATCGGCGTGATTGGGCCGCCCGATTACCCGAGGCACTGTGGGCTTATCGAACCACATGGAGAAGCACCACCGGCTATTCACCATATCACTTAGTGTTTGGAAAGCAGCCCATTTTTCCTATAGAATTCGAGATCCAAACGCTGCGAACGGCCCAAGAAGTCGGATTGGATTTAAGTGAAGCACAGAAAAATCGATTACAGCAAATTAATGAATTAGATGAAATAAGGCTCTCTGCATTACAGAATACAACACTCATTCAACAGCAGCGAGCCAAATGGCATGATGCGCTTATCAAAAACAAGATATTTCATGAAGGAGACTGGGCTCTGTTATATGATTCTAGATTTCAGGATTTCCCGGGGAAGCTTCAGACTCGTTGGTTGGGACCATACGAGATTCAAAAAGTCCACGACAATGGGACCCTTACTCTGATCACAATCGATGGGTCTAGATATACATTTAAGGTAAACGGCCACCGAGTTCGTCTGTATCGCAAACCGCTCACTCGGGAATCTTTTTGTCAGCAGCTACGCCAAGATACTAACATTGAGATTATGGGCGAGGAAGCAAAAACTTCCTCACCTATAGATCAGTAAGAAATTCATCTTTTATTACCACATCTTGTATATAAGATTGTAAATTTTGTATATATGTTTTTAGTATTTGTGCGTGCTGTTCCTTTTCAAAAGGAACAGCACTTGAGTGTTTTTGCTGTTCTTTTTCAAAAGGAATAGCACTTGTGTGTTTTTGCTGTTCCTTTTCAAAAGGAACAACACTTGTGTGTTTTTGCTATTCCTTTTCAAAAGGAACAACACTTTTGGGTTTTTGCTGTTCCTTTTCAAAAGGAACAACACTTGTGGGTTTTTGCTGTTCCTTTTCAAAAGGAACAACACTTGTGGGTTTTTGCTGTTCCTTTTCAAAAGGAACAACACTTGTGTGTTTTTGTTGTTCCTTTTCAAAAGGAACAGCACTTGTGTGTTTTTGTTGTTCCTTTTCAAAAGGAACAGCACTTGAGTGTTTTTGCTGTTCCTTTTCAAAAGGAACAGCACTTGTGTGTTTTGCTGTTCCTTTTCAAAAGGAACAACACTTGTGTGTTTTTGCTGTTCCTTTTCAAAAGGAACAGCACCTGAGTGTTTTTGCTGTTCCTTTTCAAAAGGAACAGCACTTGTGTGTTTTTGCTGTTCCTTTTCAAAAGGAACAACACTTGTGTGTTTTGTTGTTCCTTTTCAAAAGGAACAACACTTTTGGTTTTTTGCTGTTCCTTTTCAAAAGGAACAACACTTGAGTATTTTTGGCTGTTCCTTTTTCAAAGGAAACAACATTTGTGTGCTTTTGCTGCCCTTTTTTTAAGGCAATGCATCAGATGAACTCCTCCTCACCCTCCCTTTCAAAAAGGAGTAGTATGCTCTTGTCCCTTTCATATAAAGGACGTGTTGTCCATCCTCTTTCCAAGGCCATAAGTAGCAGCTATACATTTATGCAATGAATATAAAAGTCAGGATATATCAAGATCAGCATATCATAAATCGCTATCTTTAACAGCCCTAGTATTGATGCAACAACAAAGGAAGGATCCACACACTCATCATTTTTGCTGTCATGATCTCACCTCCTCTGCCTTGTTGGAAAATTTCGTCATGTTGAGTTCCTACAATTTTCTCTATTATTACATGGAAATAAGAACAGAAGATTTATATCTTCCTATTGGGATGACAAGACTTCTTCCGCCATTCCCACTCTTAAGGAGGGTTGAACCACCCTTATGTGTAATTACACAAGAGCAAAGTCTGTTTCAAAAAAAAAAAAAAAAAAAAAAAAGGCAAAAGCAAAATAAAAAGAAATTATTTGTCAAATGCAGGATAAGGGGTTTCATTAAAGAACCAGCCTACTATGATCATAAGATTGGAAGCGAAGTGGCATTCCCATCATGGCCACCACACCAGGGATATGGTCCAACGGGTTCACTACATAAACAAACCTTGGAACAGGGGGTCTCATTACGAGCCGGCCTGCCCACGTTTCGCGCCTCTCTGGTGAATGGCATCATGGTTATCTGGTTACCAAGCCAGCATGATGGCCTGCATTTTGACAAGAATTGCTCTTCAAAAATACACAAAGGACCATGGTTCCAAGGTGAAATAAACAACTCTGCCAAGGTTATGAACACCTGTCGGCAGCAGAGCTCTGTTAATGGTATCGGAGTCGTAATATATACACCAATTTGGATCATATCAAATACTTCTTTCTATCCTCGTAATAATTATATCTTACACTTTGATGGATACGTCGCATGAATATCTATCACCACCAATCATGGCAAAGGTATTGACTATGACTACCTCAGACCTTATATGAGTGCCAGACATCCTATCCTCCTGTTTTGCATCACATCACGCAGGCTTATGCAAAACGCGATCTACCTTTTGCCTCGATCTCGGTATTTCTTTGTCTAATCTGAAACATGGCAAAACTCTATATGCTGTTCCTTTATGACTTGGTGACGGGACGGCGGCTCCTCCTCCATTTGACGGCTGGGACAGCCTATCATATTGCGAGGGGGGAGGTGACCTCATTACTCCGCCGGCCACGTGTTAGCACATCATTTGGAAATGATATGGTACGAAGGTACGGTATGGGTTAACGGCATGACAATGCTATTTTTGCAAAAAGTTGTTATTTACAATCAATTTTCATGCATGCTCTGTGTTTTTTTTCTTGCTGCGATTACGTTCTTTGCGACAGGTAATTGCTGTTCCATCTAGGATCCCGAAACAGAACCATGGGAGGCAAGGCTATCAGAAGCGAGCCTAGTGAGCTAGTAGTCTCCGAAGCTGCTCGGGAGATCCTAGAAAGGGCGGGGTGGCTAACTTATTTTAGCTGCCTGCGTGAATCAAATGAAACTATGGCCATGGAATTCCTGCAGAATTTGCAGGAAGAACACTCCGTAGTGGGTGGGAAGCAGATAATGGTCACGAAGGAAATAATCGCGGAAGTAACAGGATTACCAGCCTCAGGACCAATATGGACGATAAAGAAAGAGAGGTTGCAAAAGATCATAGAAATTTTCCAAGACGAAGGACAGAATCTAACAGTGAAGGGAAAAGGAGTGTTGTCGGCAATGCTAGGAGAACCCTAGAGCGAATTGGCAAAGGTGGTGCAGAGCTACATCACCTGCGAGGGGCGAAAAGATGTGGTAAGACCGCGTCACCTTAAGCTCCTGGCTGTGTTAAAAGGAAAATGTTCTGTGAATCTCCCAGCATTGTTAAATTCATTACTGCATGATGCCTCTCGAAGCCTGAAAAAGGCACACCATGAAGACGCAGTGGATAGCCACCATGGGTTGATCCGCCTGATAGTGAGCTACAGTCTCACTCAGCAGCAGAGTAGCTGGGGGGAGCTTATTACAGCAATTGGAGGGGGAGTGGCATCACCATCCCCAAAGGCTAAGCATCCCGCTAGTACCTCTGAAGCACCCAAGGAGCCCAGAGAATCACCAAAACCAAAGCATCCCTCGGATACACCCGAGCAACCCAAGAAACGCACGGAGTCAGTAAAACAAAAACGTTCCTCTAGAGCATCTGGACATGCAGAAAAACAGAAGGAACTGGCCACAGAAGAGTGTGTTGCCTCGAAACGTAGGCATTCCTCTGGCACACCAGAACAATCTGAAAAACGCAGAAAGGTGGTGGTGGAAGAACAGGTGGCCAGCACACCTGAACAGCCCGAGAGGCCTAGGAAGTCAGCTCGGTTGGCAAGAATAAAAGGCAGGCTGGAGAAAATCCAGCTAAGCATTGACCAACCGATCGAAATAACAGATGAGCCACCAGTGCCAGAACAAGAACCCTTGAGGGAAAATGTGGAACAAATTGAGAACGAAGCAGAAGCCGAGGAAGGAAATGAACATTCTGACTCTGAGGCCGAGGCCGACTACCCGGAGGCAACCACTGAGCAGCCAATTTGGGAGGAGGAGATGGAACAATTGGGGGACAACCCTCCACAGGTCCCCGTGGAGGAAGAAGAGCTGGCCACCATCTTGGCCAGCCTGGGAGATTATGCTTCACCTTCCAGTCCAGCAGACCCTCCTGAAGGACCCTCTGGGGAAGAGACGCATGAAGAATTGCATGAAGAAATGGTAGGAGGAGAAAACCTCCCTGTTGTTGACAAAGAAAATGTAAATACCAACCGGGAACAATCCATTCCCAAGACACCAGAAGAAAACCCACCTGCTGATGACGTGGAGAATGAAAATGCTTGTCGGGAACAGTTCGTTCCCAGAATGCCAGAAGAAACCCTCGATGAAAGAGGAGCAGAACTGAGGGCCACTCATGCGCCCACTGCCAAGGCAAGAGAAATTAAGATATTGAGAAAGAAACACCAGAGACTGTTGAATATTATAGCCCAGCTTCGGCAGAAAATTCGAAGTTTGAAAGCCAGTCTGAGAATAAGAAGGACCATAAGGAGAAAAAGAAGGACAAATGCAGCAGGGTCCTGTCAGATGAGAAGGCAAGGGGCTTATAGGTGTCTTGTAGGTCAATACTCCGCTGATAGACCTACGACTGTTCCAACCAGCACTGAGGAACAAAATGCCGTTCCATCTGATATGGAACATCAGAATGCCGTTCCTATTGACGTTGAGGAACAGACTGCTGTTCCAAATAGCCCATTGGGACCAACTGCCGTTCCAATCAAAACCGAGCCGCAAGACGACATTCCATTTACAGAGGGGCCATCGTACCCCTTTATTCATGTTGAGAAAGAAAGGGAAAACAAAGCAGTCCAAACTGAGGCACCACCTTTAGGGATAATTCGGGATACGAATTCTAGGCAGCGAAACGTGAAGGTCCAGGTAAAACTCCCTGCCTCTGAGAAATCATGGAAAAAGGATCCAAAAACCAAGGCCTTGCACCACGAGATGAAGCAAGCCCGACAGGAGGCTGACCAGCTAAGGGAACAAATGATCCCTTGGGAAAAATACGAGGAGTTGCAGCAGGAAGCTGAGCAGTTAAAGGAACAAATGATCCCTCGGGAAAAACATGAAGAACTGCAGCAGCAACTGCGGAACATGAGTCAATCAGAGAGTCAGGCCTTTGAAGGATGGCAGAAGGAACAGGAAAAGGTTGCCAAGGTAACACGTCGACTAGATGCTGTTATTAAACAATTGGACACTATATGTTCGCTGTATAATGATGTTTTGACTTGCAGGGCCCCTGCAAAGAATTATGCTTTATTTCTCCTTGAAAGATACTTAAGATTGAAAATAAAAGCTGTCAGGGCAGGTGCCCCTATTCAGATTAATACTGTTAATGATTTTATTGATTGTTGCAAACATTATGGGGTTAAGGTCCAACGGTTACTATGTGAATTCTATTTTCACAATATGGTGCTTGAGCAAGAAACTGATTTAAACCCTGGCCCTTTCGTGGGAGATATACAGCTACAAGCCTTTGTTTCATTTGGGGTCAATCAGTTAAAGTGGCTCAGGGCTTACAATGCCTTTCCGAGGCAGGAGAACAGCCTAGATCTATGGGTCAGGGCCGAGCCTAGAGACCCAGTTCACCTATGGCAATCACACAAAAGCCTTATGAGAACCCCGGGCGTCATAGAACTGCTAGGACCCATGCATGAGGATTTGATCCGAAATAGCTTGGAATACTTTCTGGCTATTAAGGATTCTGCCCTGGATGCTGCCAAATTCCGCTATCGGATTTCTACCCCAAGCATCCAGCTCAGGGAGCCATTCAAATACGAGAATTTTGAGCTGGCTGCTGAACGGTTGAGCCTTTATGGCCAGCGCATTCTGCAAGCTGGGCTGTCTTGGTTAGGATACCGGTTCCGTAGCCCAATTATTTGGCACCCTGCACCTGGGTACCAGGCCTTGTATAATATGCCTGCAGATCAATTGAATCAATTCTTTGATAATCTGGTTGCTCACCATGGTTGTAGACCTCCTCACGAGGTGCCCTCTCCCGCCTATTCTCTTACCGCTCTCCATGTTAATTATAACGTTTTCATGAGGCCATGAAACAGAGTAAGCCGGGGGGTGTGTAGAGCATTGGAAAGGTATGTTTTAACGAATAACTTAGTGGTGTTTCAAGCAATAGTTGTAACCTTTTCTTTGTTATAAAATAAGGAGAATGTAATGAGAATGAGCACGAATGACCCAATCACTAATAGTTATCTTCTCTATGCAGGAAAAGACAAAAGTAGGAAGGCGCGGTGCAAAACGAGAGTTCCATGAGGAGATAACGGTTGTCCCTCCAAAACCAAATAAAATCCAGACCAGGGCGAGTAAATCAAGGCAGATCAATCCGGGACGAGATGAAGGACTGTCAGTTCGGAAGGCTAGGCAGAGAAAAGAGAGGAGTTAACAGTTTAACAGATCCCTCAGGATCTTTGATCCTGGGGGATCGTTACTTTCAATTATTTTGTTGTTTAGTTAACTCAGCCATTACTTGTATAAAAAGGGGCAGCATCGAAGACTTCAGGGACTTTTGATTATCTTGTATCTTCACTTTCTGTTTACAGACTTCACAGTTGGTTAAACTCAGACTATCGAGTCTCTTTGAGACTTAGTTTTGCTGTACTATCATTGATGCGTTAATATAATATATTTGGTGTTACTTTCTCCCTGCATCTGAAGTAAGTTACGGCGGTGTGCCATTGGAAGCTAAGGGCCCGGCTCCAACGGACACTGGCTGATTGTATCATTACAGTTTGGCTTTGTGTGGTTTGTTTATTGTTCTTAATAATCTGATATACTTACATGTTGTTCCATACTCGTTCATCAGTAGTTTTCCTTTTGTAAATCTTTTTAACAAGTTTACATCATATTTCTAGAATTGATCACATAACATTGTTCTAAGTTGTTCACTTCTGTTACAGAATTTATAAGTGGAATGTTTTAGCTACATATGGTTGGAGTGACGATCATAAGAAGATGGAATTAACGTTGTGTGTGGACTACTGGTGATTATTTCAGATTATGTGTACATATGATTGACGTTTCCTGTTTATGGTGGTTTGTTGTTCCATTTGATTAAGCTGTCTACTTGTACAAAATATTGCTCTTTCTTTGTATGTAAGTTGATGCCAAGAATTGAGAGTGTTGAACTCGCGAGATTTAGTTTCTTTATTGCCGTTCCTTTTACTGCTGTTCCATTTCTGAATTGCCGTTCCATTCTGCTTTCTTGCTGTTCCCTTTTACTTGCATTCATTGGTTTGGTGTGGGAGGAGGATCAAGGCTGTCGTGAGACACAGCAGACGCTATTATGCTCCCAGATCCATGATCCATACTCTAATTCCTTTTCCTTCATCAGTTTCTAGAGGGATGGGTTACTATTTCCGTACCCTTGACTGATAAAGTTGCCGCGTATGATTTCTTTATGCAAAAGTAATTTAGCCATAGCTTAGCATCCGTTTACTCTTGTATTTCTTAGACCTATACTACTAAGCATTACTCTGACAAATAGCCTCAAATTGAGATACCCTTTACAATAAAAAAACGCTCCCGGATTGACTTGTAATGTGAGATAACTAGAGGTGAAAAAGACCCTTGTTACAGCTCTACACTTGTCTTGTGTCAAGCTCGTTAAAAAATGAATCAAGGTTTTAGAGTAGAGTTTTTGTTAGGTAGATTGTAGAGAGTAGTTATGAGCATAGTTCCTTATCTTGTGTCAAGCTCGTTTAAAAAATGAAAGAAGGGTTTTGAGGATAGTTCTTTTCATGTGTCAACCTCACTAAAAAATGAAACAACTCCCACAAGTCTTTCCAAGATTTCGAAAGTAAAGCTTCATTCCATCCACCTCATTGAATGCAATGAAGCTTGGGGGGCATGTACCTCGTTTTGCGTCATTATGCTGGGGGCATGCGAACTTATAACAAGCATAGTTTTTCGTTTCAAGCGTGCGTAAACATGAAACCGAATCTGAGCATAGTTCTTTTCCTCTGTCAAGCTCGTCAAAAAATGAAACAAATCCTCCTCTACTTGAGTCGAGAGATTGACTAGATCTCGTAAATGTTAAGTTGTATATTTAGGTTAGTTATTTTAGGTTTTTGCATAATTTTCTTACAGTTTTAGGTCAAGTCTTTCAAATGATCTTGTACATGAACCTTCATTCCATCCATCTTGTACTTAGTTGGATAAAATGAAGCTAGGGGGGCATGCGCTCTAGCAGTTATGCTTAGGGGGCATCAAGCACAGTTTTATCTCTGTTTCAAGCTTGTGAAAAAATGAAACTACTTTGAAGCATAGTTTTTCTCTGTTTCAAGCTTTTGTAAAAATGAAACTTATCTCGAGTCAATTTCAGTTATTTTCAAGACTCGTTAAACTCATGAAAATCTCGAGATTATTTTGCTATCTTTCATTCTCGTAAAACAATTGAAAATGCCGAGTTCTTTCCGTCTTTTCCTGCTCGTAAATTAAATTGAAAGTCGGCCATATGAGTACATTTTTATCATTTTTTCGAACTCACTAAAGCTTATGAAAAAGTGAAAACCATGAGTACATTTTTATCATTTTTTCGAACTCGTTAAAACTTAAGAAAAAGTGAAACCTTGGAGTTCTCTTTTAAGCCCTTTTCAGACTCCTAAAATATGAAAAGATTGCCGAGCGTTTCTTTTACACTCGTTAAAACGGAATTAAAAGACGGTCCCCTTATAGCTCTTTTCTGACCGTAAAAACGAGAAAAGATCGTCGCGTTTTTGTCATTTCAAACTCGATACAGAAATAAAACGACGTGTCCTTGATCGCTTTTCACTTTTCAGGTCAGAGACACTAATCATGAAAGTACTCCTTGGTCGTGAGATCAAGCGGTTCTCCCAGGTATTATTTTATACTTTTTCGGGCTTGGGGGACACAAATTTACGAAAAAGTTCAACCTGGAGTCTTCTTAAGTTTTTCAGATTCTCTAAAATTGAAAAACGCCGAGTTTCTCCTATACTGGGCTCGTTAAAATTTCACAGTAAAGGACCTGTTCAATTACAAACAGGAACGAACCTCTCCTTCCTAGGGTTCGAATCAAAACTAGGTTGGACTCATCCAAAGGATGAGCTTATAATCAAGCATATGTTATCCTCCTCAAGCTTGTTAAAAATAAAGAGGTATTTGCCAGAAATGGTGGGGGAAAAGAGAGAAGAATGAGCCTATTTGTTATCTTTTGTCTCAGAAGAAACTTTATTACCACTCTTGGACACGACACTTTTCATTCACCTGGGTTGGGAAATCCTTTACCTCACAGTTGATCAAACCACATTGAAAGTCTTCAGCCGGGTTCCGGGGATTAACTTTGAGTCGTTTATCACCAAGCCATCTGTTGTGTCGTTATGTGTTCAAGAGGTCTGCAAAGCAAAACTTTCATCTGCAAAATACTTGTCATCCATTTGACCGTCCCTGAGTCAGTCCTTACAACAACATTTCTTCAACTTGAACAATGATTTCGTGTTGTGGGCTTGCCTGCAATGGGTCACTTTCTATCGACATCAGCACATTATCTAGAGAGATGACTTAGAAATCGTCAGTACCTTGAAGTCTGCATGCATCAATGGCAGGTTTCTCGCCTTTGACGTCAGTTCACATCATTGACTTTCGATCGAAGGATTCCGTGAAATGTTCGACATCAACTCATTCATTCACATCTCATGGATTGTACTGGGTACTTTGAGAACCATTGACATTACTGGTGGTCTCTCTCACACTTGTTAACAGTTTACATCATCGACTGGTAATCAAGTGGTTTCTACCATGTTCGACATCAACTCATTTATTCGCATGGTTAGAATCGTACCAATTCGGGAAGTAGAAATGAAGACCCTGGATCTAGTTTCCACCATCCAGGCTGCGAGGAGTTTTGTATTCATTATCTAAGTAGACTAATCATAAACAGATGGCTGCGCCCATAGTGTGTCTACAAAAGTCTATAATTATGATGTACTGCAAGATCATTCCTGTATCAGAGTAGTTAGTCTGTTAGTTAAAGTTTTGATCTGAGTATGGGAATGCCTACCTCAGTGATGATATAATCTTATACATGTATTTTGTGTTGAAAATTGCAGGTTCTAACCAGGCTCTCCACGAGATAATCCTTGAAATGATAAAGCGCTTCACCCTTCCTAGATAAAACAAAACCCTAATCTACTACAGGCTTCGCACTTTAGGGGGCAATCTGTTACACTAAAAAATGTCACCATGACTATTTACAGTTAGTATGGCTCTATCAACAGTCATGCTATCCTCCTGGGCAAGTCTTATGCCTCTGCTCTCCATGTCAAACTCCAAAAAGAGAGAAAGTCTTTATAAATGTATTTATCTCTGGGTACGCAGGTTCTCTCAACCTTACCTGCGGATACGCACCTAATGTTCACAAAAGCTGCGTACTTGTATGCTCTGTATGTAAAGGGGCAGGTGCGTACCCCTGTAAAGGTCAAAATGTGCAAGTTTCATCTTTAAAAAGCTACTTGTGGTCATTTCTAGAGCATTCTAGAAGGTTGTTCGACGTGTATTGAGCGCCTCCAGGTGGTTCATGTACCCCTACCAAAGAGGAACTTATCCCATCAATAAGGGAGTTATCCCATCCAAAGAGGGGATTATCCCATTGATGGTGGACCTGATTAACTTCCTCTTGAGCACTATAAATACAGGCATTGGGCCAGAAGGAGGGGAGGTTGGAAGCTAAACATTTCTAAGGGTAGATGCTGCTGGAATTAGGACTCCCATTTAGAAGCTTGTGAGGAGAGATTGCCATCTTTGCTTGTTCTATTTGGAAGTGGGTGAGCTTTGTCAAAGTAAAGGAGAACTCTTGATGGACCCTGGGAGGGACTTGCACAACACCAAGGCTCAGGTTGTAATTGTTCCTTTTGTTTCCTATTAATGCAAATGAGTCCATTCTTCTCAATAACTTGTTATTTATGAGTTGTTTCATGTACTCCTTGGTCTATGTGTTAAATATGTTTTATTTTATGAGATTATCAAGTGCTATTTAATCGTTTGATTGTTAGTGAATGCAGGTTTCGAAGTGAAGGAGGAGCTCATCCAGATCAGCGAGGCTGGACTGCTACAACAGCGTTGGACTACAGGTAGGATCTAAACACTTGATTTCTTATATAGTAAATGCATGTTTAGAGAATGATTGCTCTTATTTGTCTTGTTTGTCACTAGAGAGTCTTAGGCTCCTAGGGAGGTTGGTTGTGTCCGCACTATCAACTCTTTCCGCCTGACAATAGTGATAATGGAATTTAGTATATAGGTGAAATTACGAAGATGTTTTATCATACTGTTAATGTGGGATAATTTGTTTTAAAAAAAAATTAACATGTTAATTTTTTTATGGCAATGAAGGAAATATGATAAAGAGAATATTATGGAATTGTTTTATAGCGGGGTGAATGTGGGATTAATTTGTTTTAGAATGTATTATAAAATTTAAAAAAACATTCAATTGTTTAGTAAATATTATATACTTTAACTATTAAAGTAATTAATGTAGAAGTTGTAGTTTACAATTTTAACTTTAATGATTTATTTCATTAAAAAGTTCAGTTTACATTTTTCAATAAATTGTAGAATAAAATAATGAAGGGAAATAAATTTAACAAAATTTTTCGAGGGAAATATTTTCACGAAAATTTTTGGAGGGAAAATTTCATTCTCTAAGCTATATAATATCTTTAGGAGACTCTCCATTTGTATCATTCAACATATTCTATTTGAAAGGGATGGATTTTCCTGATAGTGAAATTTCGATTTATAGACCATCAACATCTTCATCGTGTAACAACTCTATTCATATTGGTGAATATAGCGGGAATTCTTCCACTATGAATAGAAAGTCAATTCTTCCACTTAGTCCTGATCCTGAGGACTATGAGGGCAGCACTGATGAAAGAGGGGATGGAGAATTTCAAATAAATAAAGGGTCACAGATTCCACTTAGACCTAATTCTAAGGACTATGAAAGCAGCAGTGATGATGAAATTGATGACAAATTACAAAATAATGGAGTGTCACGATGTCCACTTAGTCCTAATTCTAAGGACTATGAAAGCAACAGTGATGAAGAGCATGATGGTGAAGTTCAAAAGAATGGAGTGTCATGGTGTCCACTTAGTCTTAATTATAAGGACTATGAGAGCAGTAGTGTTGAAGAGCACGATGGAAAATTTGAAAAGAATGGAGTGTCACAGTGTCCACTTACTCCTAATTCTAAGGACTATGAGAGAAGTAGTGATGAAGAGTGTGATAACGAATTTCAAAATAATGGAGTGTCAAAGTTTCCACTTAGTCTTAATTCTAAGGAATAAGAGAGGAGTAGTGATGAAGAGCATGATGATGAATTGCAAAAGTATGGAGTGTCACAGTGTCCAGTTAGTCCTAATTCTAAGGACTATGAGAGAAGCAGTGATGAAGAGCAGGATGATGAATTTCAAAAGATTGGAGTGTCATAGTGTCCACTTAGTCCTAATTCTAAGGACTATGAGAGCAACAATGATGAAGAGCTTGATGATGAATTTCGAAAGAATGGAGTGTCACAGTGTCCTCTTAGTCCTAATTCCAAGGACTATGAGAGCAACAGTGATGAAGGACACGATGATGCACTTAGTCCTAATTCTAATGAGTGTAAAGGTAGCAGTGAAAAAGGACAGGATGTAGCATCTTGAATAAGTAAAGAGTCACATTTTTGACATAGTCCTAATTCTATGGACTATGAGAGCAACACTGACAATGCACATGAGGAAGAATATCCATTAAACATCGAGTCAAATTTTCCATTCAGTTCGAATTTTAAGGACTATGACAGTAGCATTAAAGAAGGGGAAGATGAAGAATATCCTCCAAGTCAATATTTGAAAAACACAGCTGATCATAGTGTGGATAACATTCCTCTTAATGATGATGAAAATCCTTATACAAATTATGATCCAATGATGGAGATGTTGCCAAGAAATATTGTATCGAGGGGTAGGAGCAGACCTTTTCGCATCAATGAAATCTATTCTAGTTATACAAGGGGTAGAGAAGAATATCTTATGAGAAGAAGTTCTAGCAGTGCTCTCATTTCAAGTGAATGTTGCCAAAAATATTTCTTGAAACATATAGATTTCAAATTTGCATTAGAGAGCAGGAAGAGATATTTGTCAATGAATAAAATCATGAAAATTTCATATTTAGTTGGGTGCATGCAATCTACATTTTGAGGTTATGATTATCATATTAGGACTTTATTTATTTGTAGAAAAGCTTTCAAAAATTTTCATTCGATTGGGAATTTTCATCTCTCGAGAAATCAAGAAAATTTGGAAAAGGATCCCATATTTTATTCAGAAGTACATCATAAAAGATAGTTTAGGCCATTATCAAATACTGCAATGTCATGGATGAAAATTTTCTTTTCAAAGCGTGGAGAGTGTATGTCAAATAGAGAGACAATACATATTCCAGATAATTTTTCAAGAAGAGAAATCTACAACTTATACAAAGAATATGAAGAAGGTGCTGAGGGACATGGCCAGTTTATCACATATCAATATTTTGTGAAGGTATGGAAGAAAGAATTCAACAATGTTCGTATTCCTAAGAAGACAAGGATGGGGATAAATCAAAAAGGGACAAATGTAAAGGGTCAGAAAGAGGTAAGCATTCATAACTTTAACTTTTAAAATTGTATAGTCATCAACTATGAAAACATATTTCTTAATGGCTTTCTTTTATGTTGTGTAGATTAAATTATCAAAGAACTTTAGGAGCATCACAAACAACAAACAAACGAAAGGAAGAAGTTGTAAAAGCATCGAAAGAAGTGTTATGATAATCCAAATAAATATTTGGGTTTGATAATTGATGGTATGAACCAGAAGAAAACACTTTTACCACATTTTGTTTGCACACCCAAAAACTTACAGGAGGAAAATTTTATTCAGTTTCACTTGGTTGGTTGTATGGTCTTCAATGGGAAAATGTTGCCAAGGGTGTACTTCACCGCTCCAAATATTCATAATGATGAAAATCTGACATAACCATAATTTATGATGTGATTTCTCATTGGTCTTTTGTATTTACAATTGGACAACACTTGCCGTGAAAACAAAAATCAGGTTGTTTTTGGGTATCTAAACATGCTTTTTGAATTGAGAATTTTTCAAAAGGTAAAGGTTGGTTTCCTTCTTGTTGGGCACACTCATGACCATATTGATCAGATGTTCAATCGTTTTTCAGTCACATTGAAGAGGAAGGAAGTTGGGAGCTTGCCATCACTAATGAATGTATTAAGAAATCATACATGTCAGAGCCTACTTTTGATGTGTTGGAAGAAACTGTTGACGTGCGAAGGTTTATTCTGGGATCATATGGTGAGGGGAAATGCATTAAAAAACTTAATGACATTAGCTTCGAATATCAATTTCGTATAAAAAAAATTGATGGGAAAACACTAATATGGGGCAAGAAGTATTCAACTACTGCAGAATGGGCATCGTCATCAGCTTTGCAATTTTTGAAGTTCATTCCAGATCATCCAATATTTGCATAAAAAATATTGTTATTACAATCAGTTGGTGAAGTTCATAATGCACATATAGACAAAATAGAGATATAAATTATTATGATTTCCTCGAAGAAATTAAAAAATGTATTAGATATACATATGAGTACTTTGACATTGTTGATTGAGTTTGGTGGGAGTTATTTTTCAATAATTAAAGTGATACCATTTCAACAACAAAAAATGAAGATATACCTTTGAAAAATCCATTTATTTGGCCACAAAATGTGTCGAATGAACATGAGGAAATAAATATTGTTGAATAGCAACAACCTCAAGGTATTACTAATTCTTCATAGGCAAAGGAAAGAGAGATGTATATTGGTTCCAGAAGATCTCATGTACAACGTGAAGCAATGGAAAACCTTTGCAGGGGTTCAGTACAGGATATTAAGGAGGGTTGCATGATTGTAGTGCTAGCAGATGGAGATCCCAATGTCTATCCATTCTGGGTTGCTAAATTTATAAAGGTCTTTACAGAAAGTGAGGATGTTACAAGTGTTGAAGTACATTGGTATGCCACAAATACAAACCCATTCAATGGTGTGTATAAGCCAGAGATGGTAGTTGAGAAAAAAATGGCAGAAAGAGAAAAAGAAAGGGTACAAATATAAATCGTCGCCGCAGAGACATATTAAAATTGAAGGATGTTGAAATACTTGTTTATGACTTCAATTTAACAAAGAGAGGAACTCTTTGCTTCAAGATGATAGAGATTCTGAAAAGGTTGTTACCAGAAGGAACAATGTTGAGATGGGAGTCTGCTGAAACCAATCGTAGATCTAGAAGAATTTTGAAACCTAAAATGATGGGTATGCATGTGGACTGAGATGGCGCACTAGTTGATGAAAGAGAAGAATATGGAACATCTTCGTAAGCATCTAGTCACTCATTTGAAGATGTGAGTTCTGATGGTGTGCAAGAAAATATGAGTGATTTTGAATAACTGTTTAAGACAGTTTATATAACTGATGTATGCATCGTATCTTGAAATAAAATTTATGATTTCCATATGGTGTTAAATGAGAAGTTATGAGGCATTTTTATGTTGTTGGATTATATGTCTTAATTATGATAATTTTTATTGTTTAAAATATCTACAATGCAATATTAAATTAGAGATATAATGTATGTTTTATTCAATATACAAATAATTACTTTTGAATTCATTTAGTGATGTAATTTGTTCATAATTTCATGGTTTTTTAATTTTATAGTTGAAAAAAATTTAATTCCTTTTGTATCTAGCATGTTATGGTTAAGAACATGTTGAATTTATACTTAGGAAAGAAAAATGATATTCTACCAAAAACATTAATGTGTTTTTTCCCTCATAAACAACTTTGTTTGGCACATAAAAATTTGGTTTTACTAGCATTTTTTAAAAAATCAAGCTGTATTTTGCATGAAAATTTCGTTTTCACTGCCATTTTTAAAACATGTTCAAAATTGACCATAGAAAACAAAAATCATCGTTCCAGTATACACATCTTTCGTTTTTAGCACTGTTTTTGATGCTTTTTCAGGGTTTTTTGGCCAGAGTTCCCGTTTTGAGTTTATAGTTCCCATTTAAAAGTTTACATTGTTATTACCCTTCTTAGGGAGAGGGTAACTGATTCTTGGCAACCGTTTCTTTCAAATAAACAAAATAATTTTATTTTTGTTAAAGTATTACTACTTATAATTTAGGTAATTACAATATATGTTTCTTGGACTTTCACCCTAAATGAGTTAATATTTCTAATCAAAATATAATAAAATTTAAAATGTCTTTTAGTAAAAGTTCACTTAATGATCTTAGTAATCTATATGCAACTTGGGGTGTTACATATAGATTAATCTCCTTTGTTCTCGCTTCACTTGGAGTCATCTCCTAGTCCCGAATGATCTCCATCAAGCTTGGTAGATCATCATCCTTTTGCTGGTTGTTTACTGTGATGTCCTCCATATCAGTTGTCTTATACATCTCCTTTGTTACATTTTTCATGTCCTGGACTATCTCCTTGTTCCCCTCTTCTTCCTCCAGGATCTTGAAGCTGTTGTGTCTAGTATGTCTATCCTCATTTACCTTCTTGTGTGGATGTTTTCCCTCTTTCCCTTTGCTCCTGACCTTGGTGAAACCCTCATGATCTCTCTCCACGATGGTTTTCTGGTTACCTTCCCTATTGATTGTGAGGCAGTCTTTATATAGATGCCCATGTTCATAACATTTGCGACACCTAAATGGTATGTGCTCATAGTCCACCGTTTTCATCCAATCCTCATCATATACTTCTAAAATTATCGCTTCCAAGCACTCCAAATAGATCCATTTCCACACATATTGAGGCAAAGGAGGTATATTTACCTTTCATAGTTGCCTCTGAGATCTTTAGAAAATGCCCCAGCTTGTTGCCTATGGTTTTCAAAGATTCTGAGAGCTAATAATCAAGAGGAAGGGAGTATAGTCTCATCCAAACCGGTACTGATGTGAAAGTTTCATGTTCCGTGACAAAGTTCATCATCCATGGCCGCATGTAGAGTCCTGCCGCAACATAGAAATAGGACCCTCCTTCAAACACTCTGTCTTTGTCCTCTATGCTTGTGAATACTATTGTAAAAATTCCCTTAAAACCGAGATGTAAATGTATTTCTGGCTTTGGCTTCTAATGGCCCCTTATCTAGGCGTGTAACACCCTCTCCATGGGCCATAACCCCATGAACTTGCATATGATTGCATGTTCCTTCATATGATCCTTATGTGCTTGTATTGCTGGGTTGCTCAATACGACCCGAGGAATAATGAATAATGCCTGACTTGGGTTTGCAGACCCCAGATGTCCTTACGGAAGCCGGTCTTTCACTGTTACCTCCATTCTCCTTTTCTGTACTTGTTCGTTTCCTTCCTGATCCTGATGTCCACTTCTTACAGATGTCCTGTGTCTTAGTGCTTTTGAAATCTTCTCCAAAGGTATTTTGAAATGCTTCTTTCTCGTGTCCTTACTTCCATCTGTGGTTGCTTGACTATAGGAGGGAACAACACTCCCCCTGCGCTACAAACCCTATACTCAACTCCAACCCTAGCTCCTCACAGATTGAGCACCAAGTAGTTGTTCCATGCAACTCCAAGATTTAAATTTAATATTTTAAAAGTAAATTATTTTTTCTCTTTAATTTCAATTACTCTATTTTTATTTTTATATAAAATAGATGTAAAATTAAGATAGAAATTAAAATATTTTATTAATATCTAATCAATTTTATTATTATTATTATTTTAATACAAACTATTATAAATAATATTTATCTTATTCATAATTAAGCCATGCAAAACACCACCTCCAGAAAATTCAAGATTTAAAATTAAAAGCCATTCAAGATTTATGTCACTTGTAAAACACCACCCCTAGAAGAAACAAAAATTCAAGATTTAAAATTAGGTGGTCTTTCAAGATATATGGGACTCCTAAAACACCACCTCCAGAAGAAACAAAAATTCAAGATTTAAAATTAAAAGTCATTCAAGATTTATGTCACTCTTGTAAAACACCACCCCTAGAAGAAACAAAAATTCAAGATTTAAAGTTAGGTGGTCTTTCAAGATTTATGGCACTCCTCTAAAAGACCACCCCTAGAAGGAACAAAAATTCAAGATTTAAAATTAAGTGGTCTTTCAAGATTTATAGGACTCATGCAACTCCAAGATTTAAAATCTCCAAGATTTAAATTTAATATTTTAAAAGTAAATTAACTTTTCTCTTTAATTTCAATTACTCCTTTTTTATTTTTATATAAAATAGATGTAAAATTAAGATAGAAATTAAAATATTTTATTCATAACTAATAGTGTTTTTGTATTATTATTATTATAAATATTATTCTTTTATTTATAATTACGCTACCACCTCTAAAAGACACAAAAATTCAAGATTTAAAATTTAAAGTCTTTCATGATTTATGTCTCCCCTGTAAAACACCACCCCTAAAAGAAACAAAAATTCAAGATTTAAAATTAAGTCTTTCAAGATTTATGTCACTCCTCTAAAACACCACCCTTGAAGAAACAAAAATTCAAGATTTAAAATTAAGTGGTCTTTCAAGATGTATGAGACTCCCTTAAAACACCACTCCTAGAAGAAACAAAAATTCAAGATTTAAAATTACTTGGTCTTTCAAGATTTATGAGACTCCTGCAACTCCAAGATTTAAAATTCATTGGTCTTTCAAGATTCATTGTGGCTTCATTTCTTTCTGCAATTCCTCATTCAGAATTTCTGAAAATATTATGTTCCATATCAATGGCTGCTTCGAATACCAAGCAAATGGCTCTGGGCATTTGCGTTTTTTTCCTCTTCCTCGTATCTCCTTTACCAACCATAGCAGTGGCGACGGGGGTGACGGCGGTGCCATCACTGCGTAAATATAACAATTCCAATTTGTGACAAAAATCTAAAAACAAAATCCGAACAAATTCCAGTTCGTTACTAATCCGTGAAATTGTTTGACGTGGGTGTGTTTTTAGGGCTTAGCGAGGCTCACAATGAGAGAGCTGTTGGTGTTGACGTTGATTTTGCATGGAAGGACGGAGCGTGCTGCGGACCGTGCTGTTGTCATTATTGCTATGACTATGCGCAATGTTGCATAGTATGACAACGTTGTTCTTTCTGAGGATGGTGCTACCCGTGGTGCTGCACTTTAATCACTGTTTTTATAATAAGCATTGGTCACTTGGATTACAGTGCGTTTATTAGTTTAGATTATTTGGGATTTATTAAACTTCAAATCTCTCTTATTTTCTGAAAGCAAAATTTGAATAAAGAATTGCAACAAGCCTTTGGCGATTCAGAGATCCTAATCAGAAAGTTAAATGCTGAAGATCTTTTCAACAATGCAAGACTCAAGAAACTTCTGGGAAGATTGAAAAGAATCATCCAAGAGTTCACCTCATATAAATTATATCACATTCTTAGAAACCTGAATGGCGAAGCTGATCAAATGGTGAATAAAGGATGCCCGCTCATGAAAGGACAACTGTTTATTAATGACAAAAACTTTCACCAACCCCCCTGAAAAGTCTGTAAATCACAAGCAGAACAAGCTTACTGTTCTCTATGTAATCGGGGCTGCCTCGGCAAAGACCCCACCCTTCTTATTGGAATAAATAAAATCCTACAACCATTACAGTTAAAAATATATATATATATACATATATATCTCTTAGAACTTGATAAATCTGAAGTGAACATAGTATTAATTTTAATTTTTTAGCTAAATTTTATTTTTATGTGATCTCACTCTATGAAAATGTTTTAACCAATGATTTTATATCCTTTTTTATTTTTATGTAATTTGGATGGGTCAACGCATATTGAGATATAAAATTATTTTATTTAAGATAAATATTGAAATATTTTATTTATGGTTAACACCTTTTTGTTATTAATATTTCTTTTTCAATATTACATGTCAACTTGATCTTAGGAATGAATAGAATTAAACAATTTTTAGGTGTAACATTAAAAGTTCCAACTCCATATTGAGTCATGGAGGAATTACACATCTCCCTCATACTCAAAAAAGGAGGTAATTATAGAGGAAATTAGAGACTTTTCACTATAAATTACTTTATCTCTATATATAAATATGATGTAAAATTAAGGTTAACATTGAAGTTCCCCATATGGGGTGTTTGCTAGAGGACAAGTACACAGGGGCATAATGCCACCACCCCAACATCCATTAATCTATTGGGCATGACACTTGGCCCCACCAATATTATTTATCACTAGTCACACTTATTATGAGCAATTGTTGAACATGGCAAGGAGCAATATCATTTCAAGGAACTAGGTTGAATGTTTGTTTCATGTGTTGTTCAGCCTCATCCATGGCTTGTAATATTGAGAATCGATGGTTACTTTGGCTAGAGAATGTCACCTACATGGAAAATAGGAGAAGTTTCGTTCATGGTCTGAGATGACACTAGAGAGCTGATCTAGTCCCAATAAACACCACTTGTTCAAAATCATTATCATTATTTATGGTGCAAGAGTTCTCCTAGAACAACCACTATGAGGAGGTATTTTCTCTCATGGTCTATTTAGTGGGGTTTCTTCTCTTCACTCACCTATTGTTTGGCTTAAGGTGGAAGCCTTGTGTTAGTAAACTTTTCTTTGGCTCTCCCCCCATAAGGTTTCATCTATCCTAGCCCTTTCTTCTTATTTTCACTTTTATTAATTGAAATATTATAAATGTGTATGTAGGTTCCTTCATTCTCTGAATTTTCCACTTTTACCCCTACATATCATTCACCATCATTCATTGTTTTCCCATAGTTTCTCCACCATTATGGTTACATTTCCCCATGTTTTGTATCTATATTACCTCAAATGGGGAACTTCCATCATCAATATAACCCATTGCCATTGATCATTACCTCCCTCCACTACCTTAGCCCTTCCATCCACTAGAAAAGGTTGCATCTATAGACCATTTGATAGCCCCATTCTACGAGGGTCCCCCACAACCATTTTTAAAATATCAAGTGGTTTATGTAGATAGCATTCGTGTAACCCCTCAACTATAAACGGAGAATGGAAGTTTAGTGGATGCAACAATAGATGTTTCTTTTCAATAGGTTGTGTAGCAGACTACTCCACCCCCTAGTGAGTCTCCATCATTGGCTGAGACATTAAAGATGAGTTCATCCATTGACGATTTATTTTCTTTATGATGAATTAAAATGAGTATAGGTATTTTTTGTTTAAATTCTATGCTCTAAATATTGAAACAGTTAAAGAGTGATATAGTAAAGAGGTTAGGGGCAAGGAGAAGGAAAACACCCTTTGATTTATTAAACCATCTTTGATGAGTTTTATGGGATTGAATTATAAAGTATTCGTTTGTAAGTGTGTAATTTATTGTAGAAAGAATCTAATAAGAATATTGGTTCTATATCCAGTCCCAAGAGAGAATAATCTTAACCAAAAGAAAAAAAAGTTAAGCTCCTTCTTCTAGTAAGAGGATAAAGGTCAACTTTGAGTATGAAAATGATGGTGGTGAAGGTATAAGTCCTCAAGGGTCCCATTTGGAATAAACACCATCATATGCCAAATGATCATATTTGAGCATTAAATAATGTTTGTATATTGAAATCATTTTCTATTAAGGCCGCCATATGTCATACTTCCATGTTTAGGCATGAGGTGTCATTTTGTAAATTGAACATGTAGTGTTATTTTCTTAAATAATTACAATTGAGACAATTTTGAGTGTTTGTGTGTGTATGTATTTATGTACCTATGTATGATTTGAAGTGAATTTTTACTTGATGTTGAAGTGTTGTACTGTTAGGTTGAATTTTCAGCTGTGTAGCGATGATGAAATATCACTTATTGTAATGTTAGCACTCTTGATATGTTGTACTCTTGAAGGTGTTTGTATTGGGTTTTTGATGAAATTTCAATTAACCATATTCTCGGTGGTAAATTAGTTGATGATACAAACAAATTTCAATAAGTTTTATCCCTGAGCAAACACTTCTCCAAGTGCATACTAAATATGAAAATCACTCTATTAAAATAATTTATGTAATAGAAATATGTTTTTTGTCTTCAATTTCTATATTAAATCACTTGAAATTTTCAATCCTATTGTTGGAAATGAGATCCCCTAATGACAGTTTTGGGGCTAAAAGCCCATGTTTTGGGCCAATTTTGTAATAAAGTTGTAAAGTCTCCACATTCTATGGTCGCAGAGTGAGAAGGTGTCAAGAGTCATAAAGGGTTGTCCACTCTTATTTTGTAAAGTGAAAATTCTGTTGTAAAGATCCATCCATGGTCCGCGGACCATGAGATTGTATAAAAAGGAGATAAGTAAGTAAGCTTTAAGTTGTCTTTAGTGGATAACAAAGAATGAAGTGAAGAGTCTTAGTAGAGAAGTCTAAGTGTTCAGGTCTTAGCATAGGTAGAGGCTCTACAACTGAGTGTGCAGAGGCCTAGGGTGGAAGTCCACAGCTAAGTGCGTGGACCCCTGCAGTTGTGTGCGCAAGGTGGATAGAGTCTATATTAATATGAAGATATCAATAAAGAGTATTATGCAAATTTTGTGTATTTATTTCCTGTTAATGCATCTTGTTATATTGCGTATAGGTTTGATTTACAATGTTTATGTGATGCGTGAATATATGTGATTATATTGGTTAATTAAATACGAGTAAGGATATCACTTTACTTGGTGCTAACTGTGATTGATTAGTAAGATAAGTAAAACACTTAAGATAACTTGGGAACCTATACGGTACATTTTCATAGCAGCACAAAAGTACATGGATTGCGAGTTAAGGTTGCGCAAAGGTCAATCATACACCTTTGCGGAGGTATTGAAGGGTGGAATAAGGGGTAGACTATAGAGCCCTAAAGCTTAGTGACCTGCGTGAAATTAGGAATAAAGGGTTTAACCCGACATCACGACCATCTCAGGGTGTAGAAACTTGGTTCCAGCATCCCCCCATACTACTTTGGGGGAGACTTCAGTTCACGCTCCGCAGGCTAATGCCGAAAGGGTGAGTAGTGTAGGGATTTGTCTTGCTAACTAACGTTGAACCCGGGTGAGGCCCCACAAAGCCAATAAATGGTTCTGTTGCTAGAATTGGAATCTGCATGAGAGATGTTTGATGTTGTATCACTGGAATCCAACTAAGAAAGATATCCATGACTCGTTGGACAAGAAGATCCACGAATTCACAGCAAGAGAGAATAGAAATCTGCAACTAACAAAGGAACAATGGCTTGACAGATACCTAGATACAGAAACCCACGAGATATTTTTTTGTTCCTTTCCAATTGAGCTATACGAGTGGATCGCAAAGCTAGAGGATAGCCAAGGGAGGTGGAGACTTGATGGTCCTATTGTCTGGACCCCATAGTTAGTACAAAGACTGGAAGCCTCTGAGGATAAGATCGCCCATGCTGTCAACCATTGGCTTGATCGCATCATAGGAGGATTTTTGACTGAATTCGTGGTCGATACCTCGATTAGTTATAGCAAGGCAAAGCAACATTTTTTTAAAGGTCTACGAGGTAAGTACTTGAAGTATTTAAATACCTATATTAAGATGTTATTGTGCGAAAAATAGTTCATGCAGCTACCTTGATGTTCGAAGCTACGCAAAGTGGAAATACTTATAGAAACGAAGGAAGAAAGGGTCTTGAATATAGCCCACTCATTTCACCTCCATAGGGTGATGAAGAGGCAGTAGCGCAGGCTTCTTCGTGAAGTGCAATTCAGTTAATAAGACAGGAATTCCCGCGATTTCCACCTCCACCTACACCACCTCCAACTTCACCACCATCACCTGCGACTTCACCCACACCACCTCCACCTCCACTGCAGTTCAACATGGCAAATTCAGTGAAGTTTCCTTTGTTTCAAGGCTTGGGAAATGAGGACCTGGACCAATTTTGGTTCGTCGTGAAAGTTGTATGGGAAGCTCAGGGTGTCACAGATGACCATATGAAGAAGATGACATTAGTTAGTGATTTGTAGGATCGCGTGCTAACCTGGTACCTAAGTACTCTAATGATAATCCAAATGCTCGGTTGGTACACATCGAGACCGTGGTGAATAAGGAGTTCAGTAGGCCTAAATCTGAGGCACAAGCAACTTTGGGGTTCAAGGAAATCATGATTAAATAAGGTGAGACACCTTGGGAATTGTATCAGAGGTTGAAGTGTAAAACCCACGAAGCTAATATGAACTTAACAGATGGATAGCACCACGAATGGTTCATGGCTTCACTCCTGCCACACCTAAGGGGTGCTCTATCACAACAAAATATTACGATTCAGGTAGAGGCCTTGGAGATTGCAATGAGATTGCATGAAACACCGATGCAAGATCCAAATCTAGGGGTTCAGTAGATCCATGCACGATTGCAAAATATTTGCCTTGAAATGCAAAGTTTGAAGCAAGATAGAATAGTCCGGTCGAAGGTGCATGAAGAAATATGGTACCTGAAATGTAAAGGTTAGGGGCATGATAAAGACCACTGCCTTCCCTTTGCGAACTATATTGTAGGAGGAGGGTTGATGCCTTTGAGACCGGAAGCCCAAGTAGGATGAAGTGTGGGGCCTGCATTGTGGTGCTGTATATGTCAGGTAGCAGGAAAACACACAACAGATAACTATCATTTGTTGTAGAAGTTTGTACAAACACCACAACAAATATTCTGGAACTTCTCCAAGTCGGTAGGGCATGATGAGCACAACAGCCGAAGTTATGAATTGATGATGGATAGAACACCTGCCAATAAAGTCAAGGAAGAAACGTGGCCTCGTGACCAGAGCGTTGGGATGGTGCGAATAGGCTTTCAGGGGCGCAGACAAGGCCAAGGTGGTGGAGGACATGGCAGAGTTTGGGGATAGCTGATCTGTTATAGTTTTGGAGGATCGGGACACTATGCCCGTGAATGCACTAACCCAACGCGGCCGTTGTGCAAATATTATACTCAGTTTGATCATGAGACAGAAGACTGTCCTACGCTGATAATAAGGATACATGACAAAGGGGCACTACCACCTAAGCTGACTCAGAACCTACAGATGATGAGGTTTGAGCCCCATGAAGAGGATCTAAATGTGAATATAGTGCTCCGAGGTGGAACTTCAATAGGCGATGATAAGGGGAAACAACCTAAAGACAGTGCATGGGTTTGAAAAGCTCTGGCGAAGGAGGCCAAATTTGATTTGGAGCACACACACGAAACATTCATGGAAGCAAAGAAGATCTTTGTTAAGGCCTCTACCTCAGGAAGCATGGATAAGCCTAATTAGGAAATGGACTCTTCTATGCTCACAACCTTTCTAGAGACCTGCATGAAGTTGTTGCGTGATAGAAAGGCTGTGAAGGGGTTACGGGAGCTTATAAATAGATGCGTCAGAAACACTCCAAGTGAACCGCTCATTGTATGGAAGATTGGTAAATATAAATCAAGGATAGGATGAGAGATGAGACTAACTATGAAAATAGGAGAATATGCAATGGATAAGGTTATTCTAGATCTGGGGTCAGACGTGAACATTTTACCAAAGTAGACTTTGGAGTAGATGGGAAGACCCGTGCTGCAGTGGTCTCTGATTCAATTAAGGATGGAAAATCAGTAGAAGATCATCTCCATGGGACGGCTCCAAGGAGTGACTATAGATATTGAAGGCACGAGCACATTAACTGACTTTGAAGTGTTAGAAATTATGGATGATAGCAACCCCTACCCTGTGCTCCTTATCATTGATTGGGGTACTGACATGAACAGGGCAATCAACCTAAAGAAGCAAAATAAGATATTTGAGAATAAATCACTCCACATAATAGTACCCCTAGACCTTGCTAAAGGATCGCGCTATACTGAACCAGTCCTCGATTACGAGAGCGATGACGATTTGGATTGCATATATAATATAACAACGGGAGACCAAGATTGGGTGAATCTAATAGCAGACAAATGAATTACATGGATCGCTAGAGTTCCTGCACCTCAGACTCTGATGAGGAATTAGAGTGCTGGCAGAATCAGCTACATGAAGTAACCACGCTGAGCTGTAACATGATGAACCAATTGTTGCACTGTGTATCGTCAGAGGTAAGAAGTGTGCCCACTTACGATGGTTTGAATGATGTGGATGTGTTTTTGGATGCATTTGAGAGGAAAGTACCAGAGAAGTAGTGCTTCCAAGCTTTGGACTGGGCACTGCATGCTACGCCCGCAAGATGGTGGGGTTCATAAAAGGGTAGCTTTGATGATTGGCACAAGTGCAAGAGGATGATGAGAATAGGCTTTGGGAAGCCAGAGGTACTAATGACAAACAAATATGACGAGAAGGATGATCCACACACACACTTGGCCAAATGGGCTAAGGCTTATGGAGCGAAGCCCCAAAATAAATGGGTGCACTTATTTTGTCACACCTTGGATATCATCCCAATGAACTGGTACTTGGAAACAAAGCTCTACCATGGTATAGGTGAATGGGATATTGATCAGGTGCTCATGTCCTGTGTCGTAAAATGCTCAAAATTTAAAGTGCTTAGAACTAGTTCAGAGTTGAATGACTAGAAATTGCTCGTCTTCCCAATTCTGGCGCCGTAAACAGTTCGAAAAATGGTCGTCGTATGAGGAAGTTATGGCAAAAAGAAGAATTTGTCCATAACATTAGAAATTTTAATTTTTCAAAAAAATAATTAAAAAAGGAATATTCCGCCGGGCACGAAATCTGAGGCAACCACCCAAACATTAAATGTAACTGCAGTTAAGTTGGCGGAATTTTGGCAGGAGCGCCAAATTTGGCAGACCCGCCATAATTGGCAGAGCTATCTGGAGTTAACTAAAGTTAGCTGGAGTTTTTCTAGGGGCAAACTGGAGAAATTTTAAATGGCCATAACTTTGGCTAGGAAAGTCGATTTTGGACGAATTATTTTTTTTTATTTTTGGTATTTTCGACCTTCTGAAGCCATTGGTGCAGGTCTTACAACCATCTGAGGTCATTTGCAGAGGTTTTGGAGCCGTGAAAGTTCTAGGAGCCACCAGGGCCTAGTTTTGTGAAGACTGTATAGGGTTGCAGGTATCCATTGGAGGTGATCCAATAGTCAATCCTGAAGGATTCAAGTGTTCTGAATCCATTTTTACCATCTATTTCTCCTGTAGATGCTTCTATTCAGCTGTATTTTCAATTTGAGCATTTAATAAAAACAAGGACAAGCCCGGTTAGGAGCTTTGGACCCAACAGACCTAGCCCTGGAGGGGGTGAACTACTTTATCAACATCTTTTGCATTTGTGGTTGATTTATTTTGCAGATCAAATTCATTTTAATGTGTTAAACAGTAAAAGGAAATAACTCTGCTATGCTTAAATGGGTCATGAACAACTGAAAATTTCATGTGTTTTCTTTCTGCAAGACATGGAAATCTTTTAAACATGTTTAATTCTGAATTGAATACCTTGCAAACAAATTTCAAGTAGTTTCAAATTCAGATCAAGTTGGTATCAGAGCTCAGGGTTTTTGTGCAAAGATCTTCTAACTGTCTTGCAAAGTATTGATGCTTACCAGGTTGAAACTTAAAAGAGGGGAAGGACAGTTGACTAGAGAACGAGAGAATCCTCAGTCAAGGAAGGCCAGAGAGCCATCACCTCCACCTTCAATTTCACCCTCAAGAGTCTCAGCAGAAGCTTCAAGGATGTCTGAACATGAAGGAGAAATTCCTACAGAGATAGATCCAAGAGAAGAAGAAAGAGTCTTCAGAAAGGCTTTCTTAGACCTCACTAAAATGGTGAGGATATTATACCAAGAAAGAAATGAGAAATTCGCTGGAGAAGGGTCCAAACATCCACATGAAGGAGAGGGCTCTTCAGGAGGTAAGAAGGATGATGATCATTCCAAGAAAGGACATGGAGGAAATGGTGATCCACCACCCCCATCTTCACCTTCTTCCTCTTCATCTTCGTCTTCTTATGTTCATAAGCATAGATCCTCTGGAAAAGGTCCTTTTTTGAAGCTTGATGTAAAATTCGAATTACCTATGTTTAATGGTGAAGTGAATGCAGAAAATCTTGACAATTGGATTAGGCAGTTGGAAGTTTACTTGAGGATCCAAAATATGCATGATGATGCCACAAAGATTCAGTTGGCTTCTTTGAGAATGGATGGAGTAGCATTGGTCTGGTGGGAGGCCAAGACTAAAGAGAAGATCAAGAAATTTGGTAAGGTTACCTTAACATGGCCTGAATTTCTGTTAGCCATTAAAAAATTGTTTTATCCTCTTGCTCACATGCAAAAGGCCATTATGAATTGGCAAAATTTCAGACAACTTAAGGGTCACAGTGTCCAAGACTACACCCAAGAATTCAGGAGAAGAGCTCTCTTTTTAGGGGTAGATTTGCAGACCCAGGAAACCTTGCTGAAATACATTGGTGGCTTGCATAGCTACCTTAGACACACCATCTTGATGTTTAACCCTACTAGCCTGGACGAGGTTTGTGTCCAAGCTACCCATTTAGAGGCAAGGGGAAAAAACACATTTGAAGAGGGTAGAAACAAGCCCCCCAAGGGAATGCATCTATCAAACAGGAGAGTGAGAAAGTGATCTGTAAACACTGTTCTAAACCAGGCCATGAGGAGAAAAACTGTTGGAAATTATATCCTGAAAAAAGACCTCAATTTAACAAATCCAAAGGGAAACAGAAAACTGTTGCTACTACATCTACACCACAAGATTTAGGGGAAAATTCAGGTGATGAAACCAAAATTGTTGCCATGGGTTTGAAAAACTTGAAGGGAAAAGAAATTGAAACTCAAGCCAGAACTAGTACCTCAAACTGCCATGTACAAGCTCCTAATGAGGAAGAAAGAATTGAACTGTTTCCTGTGAGGGTGATTTCAAAACATACTAAAATTGACACACTTTTTGATAGTGGGTCACAAGCAAACCTTATATCAGAGGACTTGGTCAAGCAGCTTAAACTTGAGACCGTTCCACATCCAAAGCCATATCCACTTGGATGGATTTGCAAGGATGCAAATTTACAAGTTTCAAGAAAGTGCACATTGTGCTTTGCAATTACTACACATTTTATTGACACAGTTGAACTTGATGTGGTACCTTTTGATATAGCAGGAATTGTTTTGGGAAGTCCTTACTTGTTTGACAGGAAAGCTATCTTTCATCGCCATGAAAACAAATACCATCTGTTCAAAGATGGCAAGGAGTTCATTGTTAGAGCTCATTGCAAGAAGACAAATATAGCGATGGTAAATGCAGGACAGGTAAAAAGGCTAGTCAATTCAAGTAAGAATTTTGTTCTTCTTATGATTAAGCCCAAGGTTGATGTGAATCATGAGTCATTTGACAATTGTGATCCAAAACTTAAATCAGATATGTATGATGTAGTTGATGCATATCATGAGATGTTTCAGGAGCCAACAGGTTTGCCTCCTAAGAGGGAGATTCAGCATGAAATCCATTTGCATCCAGATTGTCCTCTTCCAAACATAGGCATGTACCACATGTCTATTATGGAGAATGCTGAAATAAAGAAGCAAATCAAGGACTTGTTGGACAAGGGTTTCATAAGGCCAAGTACTTCGCCATGTGGGTCACCGATTGTATTGATTCCAAAGAAAGATGGCACTTGGCGTATGTGTGTTGATTTCAGGGCCTTGAACAAGATAACGGTAAAGAATCGTTACCCACTCCCAAGGATAGATGATTTGCTAGACCAACTGAAAGATGCTCGATATTTCACTAAGCTAGACTTGCGCAGTGGATATCATCAAGTAAGAATTGAAGAAAGTGACATTTGGAAGACAACCTTTAAAACCAAACAAGGACTCTTTGAGTGGCTTGTGATGCCGTTTGGTTTGTGCAATGCACCTGCAACTTTCATGCGGGTAATGGATGATGTCTTGTGTCCTTTTCTTGATGTTTTCGTTATTGTCTACTTAGATGACATCTTAATTTTCAGCAAGTCTAGAGAAGATCATGTCATGCATGTTAGAAAAGTACTTGATGTTTTGAAGAAGAATCAGTTATTTCTTAAAATGTCAAAGTGTGAATTTGGAAAGACTTCTTTGGTTTATTTGGGACACATAGTAGGAGGGGGTGCTTTGAGAATTGATCCTGCTAAGATTGAGGCTATTGTGAAGTGGCCTACTCCCAAATCCATAACAAAGGTAAGAATTTTTTTGGGTGCAGCTCAATATTGGAGGAAGTTTATCTCTAACTTCTCTTCTATGGCAGCTCCTATGCATGCAGTGACAAGTGTGAAGCATGCTTTCCAATGGGGAGGCAAGCAGCAAAAAGCTTTCGAATCTTTGAAAGAGAAGATTAGTTCAGCTCCAGTCCTTGCATTACCGGATTTGAGACAGCCATTTGAGATACAAACTGATGCTAGTGATTATGCTATGGGTGCAGTGCTTCTACAGCATGGTAAGCCTATTGCTTTTCATTCTGAAACTTTTAATGGTGTTGTTGTAAATTATCCTACATATGATAAGGAGTTGTATGCGTTGGTACAAAGCGTCAAAAAGTGGAAACACTACTTGATGGGCAAAGAAATTGTTATACATCCTGAGCATCAGCCCTTACAGTACTTGTAATCACAAAGAAAGTTACAACAGTCACGACACTTCAGATCGATGGGCTTCTTGCAACAGTTCCATTTGGTAATAAGGTATAAGAAAGGTACTTTGAATAAGGTTGTTGATATGCTTTCAAGGCCTATTATTGGTGCTGTTACTTTACTTAAGAATGATTCCATTGTACATGATAGTTACATAGAACAATATGCATCTGATGATGACTTTAAAGATGTGTATGCTAACTTGAGTAAAGGAAATCATGTAGAGGAAATTGAATATCACATGCATAACAATTTGCTGTTTCATTTGGGCAAGTTGTGTATACCACAGGGGGAGAGGATAAATGTCATAAGAGAAGCTCATTCTTCTCTTATTGCTGGCCATTTTGGTGTGAGCAAAACAGTTGCACATCTACAGAGGTATTGCTATTGGCCTCGCATGGTAGATTCTATTTCAAGGTTCATAAGAGGTTGTTCATTATGTGCTACAAGCAAGCCTAGCAACAGGAAGCTTGGTTTGTATACTCCTTTGCCGGTACCTTCTAGACCATGGGAGAGCATCTCTATGGATTTTGTAAGAGGTTTGCCAAAATCTCGAAAGCAGCATGATTATTTATATGTAGTAGTTGATCGTTTTAGCAAAATGTGTATACTTATGCCTTGTAAGAAAACTATAACTGCTAAACAAACTGCTGAATTATTTTTTCATCATGTATGGATTCACTTTGGTTTTCCTACTTCCATTATTAGTGACAGGGATTCCAGATTTGTGGGAAATTTTTGGTCCAACCTATGGGAGATGATGGACACAAAGTTGAAGAAAAGTATTGCTTTCCATCCACAAACAAATGGACAAACCGAAGTTGTGAACAGAACCATTGTGCACCTCTTGAGAGGTTATTGCAGCAAGCATCCCAAGCTTTGGGATGAACATTTTCACTACATACAACATGCTTACAATCGTGCCAAGCACTCTTCCACAAACACCTCACCGTTTGAAGCTTGTTTTGGTTACTTGCCAAAATCACCTCTTGATTTCATTCTTGAGAAAGATGTCGCCATTGAGGGACATAGTGACATTGACAAAGCTCATTCATTCATTGAAAGAATTCAGCAAATACATCAGCAAATTCAAGAACAGCTTGAGAAGAGTCAAGGCAAGTACAAGGAAAGACATGACAAGCATAGAGTCGATCACAAGTTTCAAGAAGGAGATGAGGGATGGTTGTACATTAGTAAGGAAAGGATGCAAGGAGAAGGTAAAAAGCTGAAGCCTATTCGTTATGGTCCATTCAAAATCCTCAAGAAGGTTGGAAATAATGCTTTTCAATTAGATTTGCCTTCCTACATGCAAATGTATTATGTTGTCAATGTGGAGAACTTACGTTTGTATGAACCTCCTTTGATTTCTGACCATGAAAATGTTGTTCAGCTGCCATCTATAGAAGATTTCTCGCCAGAATTCTTAGATGAGCTGAAAGAAGATACAATCCTTGACAGAAGGACATGCACTTCAAGGAGGGGCAGTGTAGATTATGTTTGGGTTGGTTTCAAAGGCAGCAAACCGAACAAGGCAAAGTGGATGGAGGTGGACAGAGTGAGGGAGTTGTACCCTCACCTCTTTAACAGGTAGTTGAAGGCTTTTGGGGTCCAAAAGCTTCCCAATGGGGAGGCATGATCAGGTGCTCATGTCCTAAGTGTCGTAAAATGCTCAAAATTTAAAGTGCTTAGAACTAGTTCAAAGTTGAATGACTAGAAAGTGCTCGTCTTCCTAATTCCGGCACCACAAATGGTTCAAAAAACGGTTTCCGTATGAGGAAGTTATGGCAAAAAGAAGAATTTGTCCATAACATTAGAAATTTTAATTTTTCAAAAAAAAATTAAAAAAAGAATATTCCGCTTGACACGAAATCCGAGGCAACTACCCAAACATTAAATGTAACTGCAGTTAAGTTGGCAGAATTTTGGCAGGACCGCCAAATTTGGCGGACCCGCCATAATTGGCGGAGCTATCTAGAGTTAACTAAAGTTAGCTGGAGTTTTTCTAGGGGCAAACTGGAGAAACTTTAAATGGCCATAACTTTGGCTAGGAAAGTCGGTTTTGGACGAATTTTTTATTGATTTTGGGTATTTTCAACCTTCTGAAGTCATTGGTGTAGGTATTACAGCCATCTGAGGTCATTTGCAGAGGTTTTAGAGCCGTGAAAGTTCTAGGAGCCACCAGGGCCCAATTTTGTGAAGACTGTATAGGGTTGCAGGTATCCATTGGAGGTGATCCAATAGTCAATCCTGAAGGATTCAAGTGTTTTGAATCCATTTTTACCATCTATTTCTCCTGTAGATGCTTCTATTCAACTGTATTTTCAATTTGAGCATTTAATAAAAACAAGGACAAGCCCGGTTGGGAGCTTTGGACCCAACAGCCGTAGCCTTGCAGGGGGTGAACTGCTTTATCAACGTCTTTTGCATTTGTGGTTGATTTATTTTGCAGGTAAAATTCATTTTAATGTGTTAAAAAGTAAAAGTAAATAACTCTTCTATGCTTAAATGGGTCATGAACAGCTGAAAATTTCATGTGTTTTCTTTCTGCAAGACATCAAAATCTTCTAAACATGTTTAATTCTGAATTGAATACCTTGCAAACAAATTTCAAGTAGTTTCAAATTCAGATCAGATATTCTGCGCAAAGGATTCATGATGACGTTCAATTTAAAAGATGAGTTTGACTGTATTGAAAAAGTGCTTCAAGAAGTGAAAGTAGCAATCTTTTAGATATCGCAAGATCCTTTGGATTTGATTCAACCCGATTGGACTACTCAGCTGAGCCATGTGCTGGAATGCTATAATGTGATTGCTGAAGAAGAAGATGAGGATCCATGAAAGATTAATATCCCTAAAACAGAGGGTCACCGTGAGGTCGAGGGATCGCAGATTGAGAATCCTGATATAACCGCGCCACTGAAAATAAAACAAGTAAATATTGGTATGGAGGGGGAGCCCAAATTAACAAAGATTGGAGATTACTAGGATGATGCGACGGTAGATAAGGTCATTGAATTGCTTTGCGAATACCAAGATTTGTTCCTTACCAAGTTTATGGAGCTAAAGAGGATAATAGGAGACCTAGGTGTTATGAAGATCATGTTAAAACCCAAAACAAAGCAAGTTAAGCATAGACCTTACTGTCTCAACCCGAAGTATAAGGAGAAGGTCTGCTTAGAGCTAAACAAGATGCTCGCGGCAAGCATCATTGAGCCCATAGAAGAATCTGATTGGGTAAGCCCAATGGTGGTACAAGAAAAGAAGCAGAAGGATGAAATAAGGATATGTGTAGATCTCAAGAAGTTAAAAGACGCTTGCGTACATGATCCCTTCCTGAATCTATTCACTGATGAGGTATTGGATAATGTAGGTGGCCAGGAAGTGTACTCCTTCACTAATGGGTTCTCTAGGTACCATTAGATCAAAAAAGCACCTGAAGATAGAAGCAAGACGAACTTCGCGGCTGAATGGGGATGTTTTCAGTACACTGTGATGCCTTTCGGATTGAAGAATGTGTCTGCAATTTTTTCGCACGTAGTCATTGCTGCATTCAAGGAATTTATTCATAAGTTTTTGGAGCTGTACTTTCATGACTCGACTGTGTTTGGGTTGCTAAAACGCCATGTAGCAAGTTTTCGCCTAATGCTAGATACTTGTCGAAGGTACCAGATTGCACTCAATTTGAAGAAGTGCCTCTTTTGTGTTCCTTTTAGGACTTCGTTGGGTCATGTGGTTTGTAGATAGGGACTAATGGTAGATCCCATGAAGATTAAAGTGATACTTAATTTGAAGGTGCCT
The DNA here is from genome assembly GCA_031772625.1 of Pinus tabuliformis. NCBI lineage: Eukaryota > Viridiplantae > Streptophyta > Pinopsida > Pinales > Pinaceae > Pinus > Pinus tabuliformis. The sequence goes on from CM062817.1 coordinate 1,147,404,187, forward strand.
AGGAGTGTGAAACAGCTATAGGCAACCCTAGGACATACTGGGTATTACCAAAAGTTTATCAAGTGCTATGCTCAAATCACCGCACCTATGGAGAAATTGTTGAAAAAGGATGTCATGTTCTATTGGAACAAGGATTGTAAGAAAAACTTGGATGTTTTGAAAGAAAAAATGGTCACCGTGCCGATTTTAGTCTTCACGAATTGGAAGAAGGAGTTTCATGTACATGTAGACACGTCATGTATAGCGTTGGGAGTAGTACTGACACAACTAGTGGAGGAGAATTGGACCATCCCATAGCATTTGCAAGTAGGAGGTTATCTAAGGCTGAGACGAATTATTCCACCACCAAGCGCAAAGGGTTAGCTATGGTATATGTGCTCTAGAAGTTTAGCCACTATTTGTTGGGTGGAGTTTTTAAGATGTATACAGATCATTCCACGTTGAAATACCTGGTCAATAAGCCTGTGTTGGGGGGGAGAATTTGTAGGTTGATGCTATTGTTCCAGGAGTATGATTTTGAGGTTATTGTAAAGCCTGGATGACTAAACGTGGGACTAGACCATCTGTCTCGCATCGAAATAAGGGAAGAGCCCACTAATTTGGAGGAGGGATTGCCTGATGTGAAACTATTTGCACTATCTATCATGGATGATAATTTTGAAGACATCATACACTTCCTAATGACAGGAACTACCCCAAAAGGCTACGCCGTCTAGCAGAAGGAGTTAGCGGTACACGCGGTAGACTTTTATGTCATTGTTGGGCATTTGTATAAAATGGTGTCTAATGAAGTATTATGACAATATGTACCGGAGTTTGAAAGGAGCAGTATCCTCACGGATGCTCATGGGAGCACCGCAAGAGACCATTATGCACGAAGAGCGATCTCGTAGAAGATTCTATGCACAGGTTTGTGGTGGCCAACCCTCCATCAGGATTCAAAAGCTTACTACAAGGCATGTGATGTGTGTCAAAGGACTGGCAGGCCATTGCGGAGGTATGAGCTCCCTCTGAACCCACAGATGACGTTGCAATATTTTGAGAAATGGGTGATATATTTTATGGGACTCATTTAGCCCCAAGGGAAGAAGATGGGAGCATGGTACATTATCACCGCGACTAAGTATTTGACTCGATGGGTGGAAGCACAGCCTATGAAGGATTGCACAAGCGCGACTATTGTGAAGTTCCTATTTGAGTATGTATTGACGCGATTTGGGTGTTCAAAGATTTTGATGAGTGATCATGGTAGGCACTTTCTGAATGAGACGATCAACATGCTGGCAGAAGAATTTCTGGTATATCGTCAGAAAATCACGCCTTATCACCCACAGGCTAATCAGATGGTGGAAGAATTCAATAAGGCGTTGGATAATGCACTGACCAAGGTTTGCAATGCTTAGTGAAGTGATTGAGACCTATGCATACCCGCAACACTATGGGCCTATCGGACGACATGCAAAAATTTTGACTGGACAAACACCCTTTAGGCTTGTATATGGTGTTGAAGTAGTGATGCCCATGGAATAAATTGTGCGTAGTCTATGCATAGCGGCACCCATGGGTATGATGGATCGCGAAGCCCTTGAAGAGAGGCTTGCACAACTTGCTGAGCTTGAGGAAGAGATATTTCTAGCTGGATTTCACCAACAAGTCCAAAAGCATGGCATGATCAGCACATTAAGCTGCACACCTTTAAGGTGAGTGATCTGGTTTTTTTATATGATAGTAATTTTGATAAATTTCCAAGGAAGTTCAGAATGCACTGGTTAAGGCCCTATGTCACTAAGGAGATTACCGACGGTGGAGCAGTTTAGTTGGTTAAATTGAATGGAGATCCATTCCGAAGAAAGGTGAATGGAAGCTGATTGAAGCCATAAACTGATGATCTGGCTAGATGACTATATGAGGGTAGCATAGTCTTAGCACTCCAAGCAGCTGAAAGGAGGTGCGGCACTATAAACTACACTACCCGGGTCGGGGAACTGCATGATTGGAGGATTATGCGAGATGAGGAAATGTCACAAGGTTTTTGACAAAGTGAAGGGAGCTATGCTACCCAGGGAAAAATCACACAAGTCATCCGGAAAGTGACCGTTAAAGTCGTTGTTCATGATTTGACAGTAGAAATGTGGCCAAATGGAGCGGGCGACCGGAATTTAAGATGAAATTTATGGGTAATATCCTTGTAAATCTACCGCCAATCCAGCATTAATGAACCGAATGTGGGGGGGAATGATCAGATTAGAATTCAAAATGCCCTATAAATGAGAAGTGGCTACCCAACGAAAAACACTTGCCATTTTAAGAATTGAGTTGTTGAGCTCTCAGGCGCACATGAACTGTGAATTCCTTGAAGCTTTGATAGCGAGTTTGGAATTTGAGGAAATACCAAGGGTGACACAAGAACTATTGAATAGCATCATGTCGACACCGAAGCAGTGACAACTGAGGGGGTTGTGCTGGAGGTTGTTAGCGAAGCAGATGGAGTTGTGCTAGAGGTTTCCGAGGTATTAGCTGAAGTTCCCAAATCACCACAGACACCTAGACCAAAGATGATCCCGACCAAGGAGTGTGCAAAGGATAAAAAGGGAAAACATGCTGCAATACGAGTGTGCACATTGCCAAGAAGAAACCCACCGAAGGACAAGCTCACTGCACAAGAAAATAGCAAAGCCATTAACCTGGAGTCAGAGGAAGAAGAAATTGAGGAAATCCCAATGGATGATGAGGACTTGGGAGTAGAAGTGGAGGACGTTGAAGCCCAGGGTACTGACCCTATCACTAAGTTGCTTGAGTACATCCCTTTGCCCAAGGGCATGACCAAGGTGCTAAAGGACATTGGCAAGAGCAAGGTCCCCTTGAAAACCCCTCTGCTATCGGACGAGATTGTCTTTGAAGGACTATGCTTGGGGTGAGTTCCTCTGTTGAAACTAGAATATTGGGACTTAGCTAACCATGAGAATTTCCTACACTTAGCGATAGAGCAGCTAATTCATCGTATTATTTACACAACCAATGGGATGACTGCATTGGAACCACGGAAGTGGATTAGAGGAGTAGACAAGGTAGGTCTTCTCAACCTGCTATGGGTTCCACACTACAATCACACCCCCATTATAGTGTTGGTCATCAAGCAGCTACTATGCTTGGTGCACGATGGGTGTCAGTGGCTGGAGCAACCAATCCCCATCACCGACAGATTGATCCATAGGATCGCATGGCTGCCCTAGACAGGAGAAAATCTGGCCATGATGTTTGCTAGAAAACGTGGCGACAGGCCCTCGCGGAGGCCATGAAGGAGAAATTAAAGCTCATAAATAAACCATGAGGCTATGCCATCTCGAGTGTCATGGATCCTCCTGTCAAGGTGGCCACATAGATTTTGGCAGGAAAGGTTATGAGGGAAGTGTCAGCACCAGTCATTGCTCTTGCATCCCAATGTGCCGAAGGAGTCTAGTTCAATTGGGTGCATTATCTTTACGGGGAGTTCCTTGCGAACCGCCGCAAGTCATAGGAGCTCCGCAAGACCTTCCACTATGTGTGGCTCTTGCTGTCTATTGTGTTGGTAACATGGAAGCTTCTAGAAGATAGTCAATTCCCCTCGGTCACGCCAGATCTGCCAGAAGCAACAAAGTATGCTTCGTTGTGGATAACCAAGGATGCTCAATGCATTAAGGATAGCAAGATCTTCTGTATCTTGATGGAAATGAACATCCACATGGCTATCAATCACAAACTGTGGTTGTCGCCTATTGTGTTCGCTAACCTGCAGGGGTACACGGAGTTCAAGGCAGACTTTCAGCATGTGTTGATGAGGGCACGGAAGAGCCCTGCGCAGACCAAGGAAAATTTTAAGGAGAGAAATTTATCTCAAAGTTTAGAAACCTTGGCGAATCTTACTAGTCCCTAATATGAAAACTATAAAATATTTGTTGATATATTTGTAAAAATATTCAAATTTATAATGATTTTCTGTAGAGTCTCTATAATTTATTGGTGATATTTGAGGTAAAATAATTTTATACTATAAAAATTTGGTGAATCATTTTTAGAAAAAACGCAAAATTAGTGAATCCATTTTTTAGAAAAATCATGGAAAATTATCCCACCTGCGAATATTAGCCCCTAAAATTTTCAGTGGTGCACACATGGTATGACTTGCCTTACTTGGCAACAGATGATGCAATTGATGTAGTACTTGATCATTGGCTCACAAAGTGGTGCACTACATCAGACTTGGCGGTGGGGGCGAGCAAGTTCGCCGCATAGCGCAAAAAGGAGGAGGCCAAGCTCAAGATGGCTTAGCTGGCCGAGAAGAGGAAGAAGGAGGCCGCTGACAAGGCTAAGGAAAAGCGCGATACTACCCAGCAGATAGAAAAGCAGACAAGCGGAATAGAGTAGGGCTCTGAAAAAGGTGCGAGGTCACCTTCACCCAACACAGAGGAGGAAATAGATGAGCAAATATAGCAACACAATGCGAACTCGCAGGCAACATCCACCGACATCAATCATCCAAGGGAACAATAGAAAGGAGGGTCGAGGAAGAATTCCAAGGCCACTAAGACATTGTTGGATCCAATCACCCTCACAGAGGACGATTTGCATAACATCGGAGACATGGTGCAGAATGTCACCGCAGAGGCTACAACAGTTTAAACAACAACAACAGCTACTATTGGGAGCCATCTAAATAGGTCTACAAGAGCTGCGGACCCGCACATCTCAGGCTGGCATGGTGTCCACTGGCCTCGATATCGACACTTCAGAAGTTGCCAAAATGTTGCATGCAAAGGTCTCCAATGCGATAGTGCTGCTAGATGGAGCACTGACCACAGAGAATGAAGCTGAGAGGCCCACTTCAATGTCTTCAAGGGAGTGGGGTTAAACTTGGCAGTGATCCCTAGTGAGGCACTCTACCTATTGTAGGATGGAGTGATCACAGAGCTAAGGGCCCGTGAACACCATGCTTTAAAGGTGATTAGTGAGCAGAGAATTAATAATGAACATATGGCCCTACAACGAGACTCTGCCATTGTCTTTGTGATCGAGGTAAATGATCAAAACAAGCAGATAATTCAGATTGTGGAGGAGGCATGTTGAATGGTCTCAGAATTGGCCATTCCTGAGGAAGAACCAGTCAAGATTTGCGTTTGCAAGCTTGCTATAGGAGTGTGCGACGCTCACACAAAGATGGCTAGGGTTCAGTTGGAGCTGAACCTATAGATTACATAATTATAATTGAAGGCCCAACCTTCAACTCTGCCAGAAGTAAAGGAGCAACGTGCAACTGCTATCATAGAGGTGATAGCGGTGGTAGACAGTGTACTAGTAGATTGTACACAACCTTTTAAACAATCGTTCAAGGTCCTCACAACCCTGCAGGAGGACCCTAATGTACAGCGGCTGGAGATAGAACAGTGATAACTGCAACAGTGTTATGACAAAGTAAAAGGTATAGCGGGAACCATCACTCTCACGTAGAGATTGGAAAAGCTGCAGGAGGCGAAGTAGTTGAAAGAACAGGTAGATGAAGCGCAGTAGAAGGAGGCATTGTTGAGGGCGTGATTGAAGCCCTTGCCATATGAGGCTTATTTGGTTATAACCTCTATTGAAGGCAAGCTTGTGAATCTGCAAGCAACTCAGCAGAAGCTTCAAGCCAATAGCTCAAGACCAGTGACCGAGCAGTTGGTCGAAGAAGTGAAGCAAACAACTACATAGTGCCTTGCTGAGGTTGTGGTCATACAGGTTGAGCTGAGAGGTCTTCGCATCAAGATCTCCACACCTGCAGAGTGAATCGAGGATGAGTCACCATGTTTGTTTTGGGGCCTTGTTGGGAACGAGATCCCCCAAGGATATTTTTGGGGCTAAAGCCCATGTTTTGGGTCAATTTTGTAATAAAGTTATAAATTCTCCGCATTTTATAGTTGTCGAGTGCGAAGGTGTTAAGTGTCATAAAGGTTTGTCCACCCTTATTTTGTAAAGTGAAACGTTGGCTGTAAAGATTCATCCATGGTCATAGACCATGAGATTGTATAAAAAGGAGCTAATTAAGTAAGCTCTAAGTAGTCTTTGGTGGATAGTGAAGAATGAAGTGGAGAGTCTTGGTAGAGAAGTCTAAGTGTTCAAGTCTTAGCATAGGTAGAGGCTCTGCAGCTGAGTGCGCACAGGTCTAGGGTGGAAGTCCGCAGTTGAGTGCACGGACCCCTACAGTTGTGCACACAGGGTGGATAGAGTCTTTATTAATTTGAAGATATCAATAAAGAGGATTATTCTACAAATTCTGTGTATTTATTTCCTATTAATGCATCTTGTTATATTGCGTATGGGTTTAATTTACAATGTTTATGTGATGCAAAAATATATGTGATTATATTGGTTAATTGAACGCAAGTAAGAATATCAGTTTATGCGGTGCTAACTGTGATTTATTAGTAAGATAAGTAAAACACTTAAGGTAACTTGGAAACATATACAATATGTTGCCATAGTAGCACGAAAGTACCTAGATCGTGTGTTAAGGTTGCGCGAAGGTCAATCGTATAGCTTAGCAGAGGTACTGAAGGGTGGAATAAATGGGTAGACTGATAGAGCCCTAAATATTAGTGACCTACATGAAAGTAGGAATAAAGGGTATAACCCGATATCAAGACCATCTCATGGTTCAGAAACTTGGTTCCAACATCCCCCCATACTGCTTCAGGTGAGACTTCGGTCTGCACTACATAGGCTAATGCCAAAAGGGCTAGTAGTGTAAGGATTTGTTTGGATAACTAACGTTGAACTTGGGTCATGCCCCACAAAGCCAACACCTATGTTATAACAAATCAACATAAATGACAACTTGAAAAATAATTAATCATGAAGAAAATGAAAAAAAAAAAAAAAATCAAATTTGCAATCACATTATTTCGATAGAAATATACTTTATGCATATGTAGAAGAAATTAAATACACATGAAAAAATTTATCAAAAAATTGGCACAATATCTAGTTCTCCATACTATAGTAAGAAAAATTAGGAAAACCCTTGCCACCACCAAATATCCACAACAAGATAGCATCAACAACAAACAATTCCTCTCCTAGCTTCAACAGGATTTTAGCACATATGCTCTTCACACTAGCATTATTTTCCTCCTTAGTATTTACCAACCCTAGCCATTTTGAATCACAGAAGTGCATGGAAATATGGCTTTAGTTTTAGTCTACAAAAATTCTTGTCCATCCTAGGGTTTGTGTACTAAAATCCTTGGCCTTCAACTCTTATATCAACATAAACAAACACCTACACATGACATCATCAATGATATAGTATCCAAATTGTCTTCTAGGATAAGCAGCACACCCTACTAAAGACCCATCAATTTCATCTCACGATGATATTTCTCTAACCTGACATCCCATACAAACAAAGTTTTAAAATAATTCAATTTGTTAGTTTCATTGTCTATGTCTTCTACTAGGTTACACAATATAGTAGTACAATAAGATCCACTGCAGTCATAGTTGTTGATCACACTAACTCCATGTTCATCTCTAGGGCCCACATGCATAAAATTAATCCTAGAATCACATGATTGGTGGGCTGCCAAATTAAAATACATTTTCACTCCATTTTCACCTTTATCCTCATTTTGTCACCTCATTTTATCACATTATCATTACATAACCCTGTATTTCCATTACCATATGGGTTCATATTCTCATTTTCCAAAGTTATTTATTTTATGTATTTAAAGTGAATTTATGATTAAAAGTTAAAAAAATAACATGTATTTTCTTATACCTAAAGGTGGAATGAGTTTGGTGACATGTGTAGGTGATTTGAAAGGTTCCAAGACACTCTTATGTGGCCTCCAAGACTCAAATTCGAATTCTATTGAATATTTGAAGGAGATTTGGGATAGGGGTTAAGCATATCTCATGGAGAAAAATCATGGATCAAGGAATATGTGACTCATATTGGTTGTAACCATATGAAGGATTTGTGGATCTAGGAGGGATTAGTGGCTCTCCATTAATGTGTTAGTTGCTTATGTTTTTGTATAAATACGAGTACCTCCTCCATTCCAAAGAGAAGGACTCTTGGAGATTGTATTCTAATTTATGATGGAATAGAATAAATTTTTATTTCTATAGTTTTAGATAAAAATTGCCTTAAGGTAGTATATGAATTTATGGAATAGTTTGTCACTTTGGTCTTAAGAGAATTGAGCTCACTCTAAAAGGATCAAAGAAACATTTTTAGTTCATTATAGATTTATTTCGTTATAGATTTTATTTTCATTTAATTACTTAGATGTTTGAATATTTTTCATTATTAATGAATGAATTTTAGCTTATTTCTAATCAGAAAATGAGGGGACAACTAAGAGTCTAAGTTAGACTCTCCTTCTATTGGTGTGAAAAATAATTAAATTTCATTTCCTTTTCTTTATTTCAAGTTATTCTTGAGTTTATGATTTGATGCAATGGTAATGTTGTTAGAATAGAACTGTGAGGAAGGACAATCAGGAACTCCTAAATTAGGAGCATCTTCTCTTGATTTCTATACATCACATACTGCTACTCTTCAGTTTATCTTCTTGAGGATAGTACTATGGGGAAGGGCAACTAGGACCTCCCAAATTAGGAGCCTCTTCCTTCACTTACTGCATCTTGAATCAGAGACTTTTTAGTTTGCTTAGCTTAGAGTTAGTTGCCTACTCCTGCATATATTTTGTTGGCATCATCACAAGATTACAAGTATCCCTGGTTGATAATTTAATGAAAATTAATTTAAGCAATTAAATTGCTCAACATTTTGGTGTCGTTGCTAGGGATGGTGCTAAGGGATTAGGCATTAGGAATTTAATTCAATACCAGTATTTTTCTTTATAGAAAATCTAACTCATGTTGAAAGGATAACTTGGTGACAGTTAGATCTTAGTAACATGGGGAAGAAAACTTAGATGTAAGCTAGTTAGGAGAATTGTTTAGGAATCATTTTTATTTAGGGTTAATTGCATTTAGGCATTTTCATTTAAGTTTATTCTCATATAGAAAACATAGAAATAGAACACAAATAAAAAACCCCCATTCACTAAAAAAAAAACACACAATAAAAAGGATGAGTATAAGTTTGGAACAACTCACTCAAATCCTAGCAAGTGTCAGGATCTCCTCTTCTTGCAAAGAAGAGATCTTGACAGCAGCCAAAAGTTTAACTACTCCTCCAGAAGAAAACAATGAATTAACATTCGAAGAATCCTATATAGCTCATGATGAACAATTATTTGAACAGGAGATTGAGGAGGACAAAGAGAAGTTGCAGCATGATCTCACTCTGAGTGGAAATCATACCTATGAAAGCCTTATCAAAAGGTGGTTTCGATGGTTTCAAACAAGTACAAGGTTAGATCAATTTCTTTTTTGTTCTTATTTCATTAAGTCACACTCACAAAAACTAGATTCGATCGTTCTTGTATATTTTCATTTCAAAATTGCAAAATCGGAAATGAATATATTTTTACTACTATTGTGTGAATGGTTACATTGGAAATTTAATTACACGTAATAGTTTGTAATTTCCAATTAACACAGAGTAGGTAGGATGATATTTTTTGTTTCGAATAAGTATGCTGGTATGCTCTCCTCCTGTGTTTTCGCACGATCTCGAGGATTAGAAAGTAGAATGTTTTTAGGTTTGCAATATACTTGTCTCCATTTTATAAAAAGAAAAAAAGAAAAAAATCATCCTAAATCAATAAAAAAATCCTAGGTTTTTTAAGGTTAGAATAAAATTTAAATTCTTTCTATAAAAAGATTTTGATTTTAAAACAATATAAAAATTAAAATAAAAAAAAAATAGAATAAAATTCAAGTTTAAAAAAACAAAAACTGAATTTAAAAACAAAAATTAAAAAAATATTTAGGAATAAAATTCAAATAGTTTTTAAAGATTTTTAAAATAATATAAAAGAAATCATTAGAAATAATTTTAATTTATTTTGTTTCAACATAAAAAAAATTACGAATATTTTTTTTTTTTTTATTTTAGTTAAAAACAAAAAAATATAATAAAACAATGAATAAAACAAAATGCATAAAAATAAAACATTAAAAAATATATGGTTAAAAAAAATAAAAACAAACATAAACCAAACAAATATCTATATATATATATATATATATATATATATATATATATATATATATATATAAAATAACAAAACAATAAAAAGAAATCACATAAAAACAAAAAAATATAAAAAATAATTGAAATAAAACAAACATACGTTAACCCTTGGCAAATAACTAAAACTTTGACCATTTGCAAAAACTTCGTTGGCTACAAATTCATAGAAGGCCAGCAGATGGAGTCTAATAAACAATTTTCAGTCATGTTATTGGGATCTCTGTGGGAATGTCTCTGCACCCTAAGTCAGAAACCTGAACTGGATCTGCGAATTGAAGGTTGGCTGGATAATCGAGGGCTTCGTCCTCTACATTGCCTTTGCCTAGTAGCTATCAATTCAATTCGAGCAAATAACCAGAAACCCATCACCATCAAAGTCTATCCCCACATTTGTCCATCATAACTCACTGGTGCTTGTAACGCCCTAAGAATGCACATTGTATAGAGGCACACAGATTCTCATTTAAGGAATATTTCCAATGGTCAATGATCTCGAGTCATGGCTCTATCATACACCCATTATTTAGCACAACTTCGAAGGGGGATACCGAATGAACCGGTTGCTCTGTCATACGCCCATTCGCTCCTATTATTATTTCATGCGCAATTATAGAATTACAATCTCACCTTTTGCTCATGGCCAAACTGATCCGGATTCGAGTAAATATGTTCCACCAAAATCTCAGGAGCAACAGTCCGCTATTATCAAGCTTGTTATCATTGGCAATGGAAACACCGAGAGGACAATTAGTGTCAATGAGTATCCTACTGGAGAATATGAGCCAACAATAGGCGTGGAAGTTTATCCTCCTGATTTCTTTACTAATTGTGGGAAAATTCGATTTAATTGCTCAAAAAACACTTCCACCACCAGGGAGAGCCACTATTATTGTTCTCGTTATAACCACCAAGAACAAAATTCGCGAGATTCGTTCCATCAAAATAGACAATCAAGGAAAATATGCTACAACATAAGATTCACACCTAATTAGAGTTGGAATCAAGCCTCCCAAGGGGGTTCAGAAAGAAGACTTTGCAAAAAGGAACAAAGTTGTCAAAAGGTAAATTATGTGAAGTTAAAAAAAATTGATATTAGCCAAAGCTCACATAAAAGCAAGACAATTCAAAAGACCAAATCATGATCAAGGTAATAGATTACATGCGGACATGCAATAACTTAAGTTGGGGGTATGTTGGGCTGCCAAATTAACATACATTTTCACTTCATTTTCACCTTTATCCTCATTTTGTCACCTCATTTTATCACATTATCATTACATAACTCAATATTTCCATTACCATATGGGTTCATATTTTCATTTTCCAAAGTAATTTATTTTATGTATTTAAAGCGAATTTATGATTAAAAATTAGAAAAATAACATGTATTTTCTTATACCTAAAGGTGGAATGAGTTTGGTGACATGTGTAGGTGATTTGGAAGGTTCCAATACAATCTTATGTGGCCTCCAAGACTCAAATTCGAATTCTCTTGAATATTTGAAGGAGATTTTTTATAGGCGTTAAGCATATCTCATGGAGAAAAATCATGGATAAAGGAATATGTGTCTTATATTGGTTGTAACCATATGAAGGATATGTGGATCTAGGAGGGATTAGTGGATCTCCATTAATGAGTTAGTTGCTTATGTTTTTGTATAAATACGAGTACTTCCTCCATTCCAAAGAGAAGGACTCTTGGAGAATGTATCCTAATTTATGATGGAATAGAATAAAGTTTTATTTCTATAGTTTTAGATAAAAATTGTCTTAAGGTAGTATATGAATTTATGGAATAGTTTGTCACTTTGGTCTTAAGAGAATTGAGCTCACTCTAAAAGGATCAAAGAAACATTTTTATTTCATTATAGATTTATTTCATTATAGATTTTATTTTCATTTAATTACTTAGATGTTTGAATATTTTTCATTATTAATGAATGAATTTTAGTTGATTTCTAATCAGAATATGAGGGGACAACCAAGAGTCTAAGTTAGGCTCTCCTTCTATTGGTCTGAACAATAATTAAAGTTCATTTCCTTTTCTTTATTTCAAGTTATTTTTGAGTTTATGATTTGATGAAATGGTAATGTTGTTAGAATAGAACTATGAGGAAGGACAATCAGGACCTCCTAAATTAGGAGCCTCTTCTCTTGCTTTCTATACATCACATACTGTTGCTCTTTAGTTTCTATTCTTGAGTACAATACTGTCGGGAAGGGCATTCAGGACCTCCAGAATTAGGATCCTCTTCCTTCACTTACTACATCTTGAATCAAAGACTTTTTAGTTTTCTTAGCTTAGAGTTAGTTGCCTACTCCTACGTATATTTTGTTGGCATCATCACAAGCTTACGAGTATCTCTGGTTGATAATTTAATGAAAAGTAATTTAAGTAATTAAATTTCTCAACAATGATCAATCCTAAAATTCATATAATGGAAATCTTGCTATGAAATATATAAGACATATATCTCTCATTTTTCCTTATTGTAGGGTTTTCTCACACACCTTAATGTCATGCCACTATGGTTTCCTCATGAACCTACACTCTTTCTCCCTACAAGCTTTAAGACAATACAATGAAAAGGTTATAAGGATGAAGCTATATACAAGAGCTCTATTTTCCCTTATATATAAATAGTTCACGGGGGCTAGCATAATAAGGTCATAATTCCATACAAGTGAAACACCCTCCATTTATGATCCTCGTTGGGATAAACACCCCTCCTCTAGAATTGCACACTCTTAAAAAAGTTATTCCAATGCTTCCTCTTCAATGGTTTATTATGAGTCTCCTCATGCAAGATGATTCTACTCTATGTGCCACATGTCTCTAATATTGTTTTTATTTGATTAATAGGTTTACAACCACACTTGGGCACATTAAGAAGCACCCCATTGTATTGGGATGCTAAATTATTTTACTAGATATTTATCTTTCCACATTGCATTTCCATTCACATCATAAAAATATATTTTCATGCGCTCACTATACTTTTCAATAGCTATGCATGTAAGAGAAATCCTCCGTGTTGGGATTGGGGAGTGATACACTTGTCATCCCTCCCCTCTTGTAATACCCCTCCAATGTTGTGAATTTACTTATTTATTTTGTATTTGCTATTGTGGGTATGTTGGTTATTGAACTACAATGAAATAATTATGAAGGAAAACTTGATGTTGTTTAAATAAATAAATTTGATGAATAAATCTGGAAATTGTGTTGAAATAAACATCGAAGTAAAAGATGCTTTCTAAATAGGAATACCAATGAATTTGATTAGATTTATTCCTTAAATAAATATATTGATTTGTGAGAAAAGCAATGTGGGAGAGAAAATAAGGCTTTATGAGGAAAAATAAAACAAATCCTAGGCTGAAGGGGGAGTATATCCTTATATGGTGGGACGCTGCCAAGGAAATACTCTAGAAATTAAGCTTAAAAAACATTATGGGAATGAGAGGGTGTTGATAATTCCAGGTAAGACCATCTTAGCTTGGGGGATCAAAGGTTGGTCTAAGGTTGGGTGGTTGAGTGTTGTCTTGAGAACAATTTCCACACTAAATTGCGGGTTAGATGTTTTGATTATTGGTGTGAGTCACACTATTTGAGTGAATTATAATTGCTATATAGTTCGATTTTATTGTTAACCCCTGTATGTGCATGTTTTGCATAATGGTATTTTTTTATTTTTAAGAAGATAAAACCTTACTATGATAATTTAACTATGATGCTCTCTATGCGAGCATCTTTAGTGTTTTGGTTAGGGGAATATAATATTTATTTCATGTAGGAGTGCTAAAGCAATGGTAGGGAGATATCAGGGCAGTGATTCACCTACCATTGGATTCTGTGGGTGAGGCTAGGATCGAACTAACATGCAAAGTGGCAATAAGTCTCAACAACAACAACCGAGTGGGTGGAAAAGGTTATATTGAGAGGTTAGGTGACATTGACACGAATTGAGTCGTTGGCCTCAAGAGAATGCTCTTGTAACTAGTAACCTAAATTTTATCTGGAGATATCAAAGATCATACTATCGCATCCTAAACAAATATTTATAGGCAATAAGATGTGGTATGTTTACTACAAAAAATTATCATAAGCTAGGAAGGTTGATTTAAAAAAATCAAGTTATTGACCACCTTTCTCCTCACAGGGTAGCTTCAATTATTAGGGCGCCAAATCCTATTCACAAGTTGTAGATTAATTCTATTCTCATGCTATAGATTAATTATAGTTAGTGGATGACGATTAATTGGTGTAGAAATTATCGATACTAATTGTAGATCTTATAGCATCATAACTTCAATTTACTGATGGTGAATATTTGGGAATAGTATATTGTTGAGTATATACAAGAACAACGCTAGAAGGAATGTGAGGGTTGGCAAAGAAAGGTAGTAGCATACTCAGTAAGGATGTTGCCTGACTCTGGAAACTCAAGCCAAGATCGTATGAACTCAAAGCAGAAATTACTCTAGAATAACATGCACCACCATATTCACATACACAAAAATAAAGTTCTTGTTTAAAACATATTAATATAGAACCAAATATGGATTAAAATTCTAAACATAACATGGCCTTGTAATAACTAGCAATAGTGTAAAAGAGAGGGAAGACTCAGTGATAATCCGGAGCACTATTCTAATTAGAGATAGTGAGCATCACTTACGCTTATGATAAATATCTAGCATATATAAAAAGGGAAAACAATTACACTAATTAACTAAGAAGAGATCATGACATACTCACATACACATAAAGAAAATGTGATTAAGAAACTGGAATCACAGTTCAAGCTGATTCAACCTTCAGCTTTAAAACGTAAGGAAAATGAGTATTCACTTCAGATAACCAAACTGAGAACAAAATGCATCCTTATCACCATTTTCCAAAAAAAACTAGAAGCTAATAGTAATAATCAATTCAAGAACAAGATATAGTATTATCATCATTCACCAAACCAATCCGAGAACCCTATACATTATTATCCCTTATTTGTAATCATAGGAGAAACATATATTGATTCCAAATCATAACACAAAAAGCAAAGTGTACCTTAGATGGAGTTGTAATTACAAACATAAAGTTAAATAATTAATGAAACTTTTGATATGGTAATTTGTCCATTAGTGGATACTGTCATAGTGCTAGTGGTACTAAATGTAACACGTATAAATATTTCCATAGAATAAAAGGAAAATCAAAGAACTTGAATAGGGATTCAAGTTATGATAGGAATTGAAGTACAGTATATACAATGAGAGTCCAGAGAGCACTTGGATCATTAACCTTAAATTGAAGAAGATCCCTTTAACATCAACAATTGGACACATAGTCAAGAGTTCTAGAATAGAAAACATTAAAACTACTCTAGGAAACCCTGGAGTTTCCCCAACCCATCCATTATGGTAAGGCGGTCTAGGAAGGAAGGGGTCATGCAAAGTAACCGACCTCAAAGTAATGGGGCACCCAATTAGTACTCTTCATTCCATGGAAACCCAAGTACACGTCTAAAGAAGAATCGTGTGAGTATACATGTACTAGTAAGCCACAAGAATAGTTAAAATGAGATAATAGTAAAAAATTCAAATGGAATTAAAGAAATGCAACCCCATGTGTGAAGAGAGGAGGTAGTACCTGTATATGGGTCATAGAGTAGAGCCTCATTTGGGTAGTCGAACCTTCACATCAAAACCCAACATGAAATGTGTTAATTTAAATGAGCGGAAGAAATTATTGAACAAGTGAACCATGAATGCAGGGTAAAAAATTTATCTGTGACACGAGAGGCTATATGATCGTCATTTAAGTTCAAATCCAGCCTTGTAGAAACCCTTAGTCGATTCCTATGGAAGAAAAAAAAAAAGGCAAGGGGAGATTAAAACCATGCTGAAATTAAAGGGGTTAATCAAATAGCTTGGAATTCCAAGAATAAAATGATAACTAAGATTACGTGGGCAAGTGAATTTGATATGAAGAGCCTCTCGAAAATGCATAAAGTAGGGCCAGAAAAACCACCTTGATGCTAGACCAACCCAAAGTCGTGGCAAGGCCTGGTGCAATAGGCGTACCCTGCAACAAAAGGTGGAGACAACATACACATACCATGGGGGTAGCAGATGAAGACACTAGGTATGGTTGTAGAGATCGCGGTGCTACTAGAATAGTAAAAAACCAAAATAATTGAGGGAAAACTAAGAAAGTGCTATGGTTTGAATGAAATTTCTTATGTCATTGATGAGAGAGAAGAGACCTAGGCCATTTAAGTCCCATAGTCTCGGCCACAGTGAGGGCCAGGTGGCATCATACCTTGTTCACATGGCCATGACATGTGGAGAAATCCAGTCAAAGGTGTGGTGAAATTGCAGAACAGTTGGAATGCAGAGTGAGAGTTTCATCTAGGTGAGGGTTTTAACCTAGTGTCATATGAAATACCTCCACCATTGAATGACCATTAACAAGCACATTTAACATTGGGAACCAATGGCTGAGATGTGATTATTAACCTTGAAACAAGGGTGATCATATAGCTACGGGCTTTCAACAAAATAAAATCCATATATTGAGAGGAAGTTATATGTAACATGTAGAGCACTATAATGACACTTAGATATGTTAAGGTTGGTCTGAGCGCTAACTAGATAAAGCCTTAACTTTAAACATAAGTCGAAAAAGATAAGGACAACCATAAGCACCATGTTAGATACAAATATATATTCATGCCATTTTGTTAAAAAGAAAAAAAAAATACTAAATAATGGGTGCACCATATGGAATGTTGAATTTTTTCATTCAGGTATAATGGAGTGTGATTTATAAGATAGGTATATGCCAAATGGTATGAGATCACCAGCTACAACTCTAGGCTTAAGAAAAAGGCACCACCATAGTTATATAATAAGCAGTAATAGAAATAAATGTAACATATTAATGTTAATTGGATTGTTTCGTAGGGAGCGGAATTGAAGCAAATTACTGTATAATGATGGAGAACTCTCCTACATATATTACTTGCAGGGAGGATTTGTATGATATGGGGGAAGGTATCACCTCATTACCTTCTCAATTTGTGGATATATTACGAAATATGCAACAAGAATTAGGACAAATCTAGGGTAGTAATGAGTGGTTATTAAAAGCTAGTGAGGAATAGGAAAAGTTGATCAGAGAGTGGATCTAGAAATATAGCCACAAAAGTGTAGAGATGGGCGGAATAAAAAGAAAGAAGAGTGGGACAAAATATAAAAACTCTGAAAGTGGAAACAAATTAGGTCATAATTCTCCAAAAACACATAATGGAAAGAAGAAGATGGGGTTACAGAGGGAATGTAAGAACATCAAACCCCCTACCTTTGATGGCGAAAGGGAAGAGGATGCAGAGGAATAGTTGTTGAACATGATTAAGTATTTCCATGTAAATCTATTTATCAGCTACATGGTAAAGCTATCCTGTAGTTGGAAGAGCTAAAAATTGTGCAGATGTTAAAAGAGAAGACAATTTCATGTTAGGAATTCTAATAACAGTTCAAGTCATGGTATCTGAGTGTAACACCCCTCCCTTGTGTGTTTAGATCTAAGCTAAGAAAAGTTAGGTGTGATATCTAATATGGAAAACAAATATGTGATTAAACAAATTAATAAATAAATCACTTGGAAAAGCGAGACACCAAGAGAAGAGATTCCCTCCAAATCCCATCGAGGAATGGGATAAGGATAAAGCTTCTAGATGTTATTCTAGATAAGCTTGGATCAATTGGAGATAAATATCCATCAAGGAAAAAAACATAAAGGCTTTGCAGGAGATAAAGGCAAGATTTTATGAGGAAAAGCTTCGCGGGAGATAAAGGTGAGCTTTCCCGAGAAATACCTAAGAAAATGGAAAAATCCATAAAGGCGGGACACCACTAATGGAAACTATATCATGAAAGAGGGTATAAAATACCCATTGTATAGATCAATAGGAGGAAGTTGATCCATTGCAAGAACCTCGGCCTGGGCGGAATTAGAGGTGATTCATGGTTGGGTGGTGGTGATCAGCTCACCAAGTGATGTTCTTTTATTTCCTGGTTGAGTACTCTTGCATGGATGTTTTGTATGTTGATTTCTTACTCTCTCTCTGTTATAATTCGAGTTGTCTATGAGAAGATTTCTTAAGTTTGTCCGCAAGGAGAATGTTTGAATAATTTACATGAGATGTTTATGTATTAGTATATTTACTGGTGTTTTTCCTCCATTCTGATGAGATTCACTTGCATGGTATGTGTTTCATGTTAATCCTTACTTATTAGGATGTTAAATCATATAGTTTAGTTATATGGATTTATTAATTACCTGTCTTATGGAAATGATGAATTAAATAATGTATGTGATTGTCATGTGATCTCATATGCATTTCAAAGTTATTATGATTATATTTACTTTGAATAAGGAAGGGTATCATGCTCTAGTGTTTTGCAGATGTTCATGCATGTGGAATAGTTATGAACGAATGTCTCCCATAGTATTGTCAAGGGTTCACCATGATCTATGTCATGCATAATGAAGTTAGATTCTCTTGTAGGGTGCATAAGGAATTGATGGTGCATCATTTTAGTTATGCATATATGGGTCTGTAACATATCCAGTGAATCTAACTTGAATGTAGATATTTGATAAATTGAACTTGAATATCATCAAGTTGACGAAGGTACCTAGCATGCCTATAATGAAATGATATCTCCAGTGTTGTGTCATAACTGAGAAAATTTTTATGCTTGCAGAATAGTTGTAATATTTATAAGTGTATGGTATGAGAAACACATTATCCATACCATGCTTGTTCTAAGACTTGTATGTACTTATGCTAAAGTATTTAGTTATGCATGATGAAAGAAATTCTATAATCATGATGTATGGCCATGATAGCTACAATAGAGTTAAATTAACTTCCATTAATGTTAGGTGGATTAATCAAGGAATTATTATGGGTTGCATGCTATGGTTAGTCATTTCCTACAACTAGTAAATCATGCTTAATATTGATCTGACACATAAGCCTTATAGATAGACTTAAAAGTACACATCAGAACCACTCTATAGTCAAATTGATAATGACTATGGAGTCTATTTTATAAATAATAATGATGATATAATGATGGACTAAATATACCCTTGGAAAGGGTTGAGTCTTAATGATAAATAAAGAAAAAAATTCACCAGAATGGGAGCCCTTTTATCTAATTTCCAGGGTAGGATAAGGAGGTTCGTTACAAATGGTATCAGAGCTTCGAGTTCAAACCTTGTGGCCTATGGGCCAATATGCCTCCATAGCATATTTCACTACCACAAAGTTTACTAAAGGGTCCACATATAAGTGTTAAATTTGGATTCTTTATGATGGAATCTATGTATTTAAAATGTTTAGATAAAGGAATGGGGATTAATAACTAAAGAAAATTTTCCCTTTTTCCTATATAAGTTATACAATGTCGCTAGTCAATCGAAAGTAAGAAGCTAAAAAAAAAAAACTGGTTCATACAAACTGTTGATCATACATGCAAGATTAATAATTGTTTATTGTATGAGACTGATTTAAGGGTTTACAATAATAATGGTTTATTTGCATATTTGTTAGTTATAATGGGTCAACAATCACTTTCTTTGGCACTAGTGAAGCGTATAAAACAAAAGTTGTAACTATAAGGGAAAATTAATTAACACTACTTTATTGATAACCGTCGGCACTAGAAGGAAACCAGAACCTTATCAAAACCCTACCAAGGAAATCATATTTCACTACTGAGTTTGACGAACATTGTTATGGGGAAAGACTCTTAAAAAGATTATTGAAGTCATGACTTCAATCATATTTGGAAGACGATGGAAGATCTTGACATGTTTCATATACATGTTAGATGGATGAAGTACAATGAAACGATACAATTGTGTGGGTGAGCGAAATAAAAACTTACTATTTTACAATGACTACATCACCTTTTGTGCAAAGGCTTAGATGAGAATCCATAGATAGATAGAGGAGTAGGAATGTTTAAGAGTTGGTTGAATAGTAGGTTCAAGCGTTTTAAGTTTGGATAATGCAATATAGCTATCGTTCTTCTCTTTCCACATTATTCTCTCCAATCGTATGAATTGCTACTGGAGATTATGGACAAAAAGTGTAGACGATCATGCGTAACATGCTAAAAACATGGATGATTGTAAGGGGTCAAATGATGCCTTTAGTGATCAATGGTAATTGGTGTTTAAAATCCATTTTGACACAGAGAACAGGGTGGGTAAGCTACTGTTTTTTTTCATTCATGGAAAAGATGTTGAAAGCAACAATGATGGCTATAAATTTCCAAACCTTCAAAGCTCTCCTTCGCCTATTGTAACTTTTATAAAAAGCACTAGAAAATCTTACATTTTGTTGATAGTGTTGGACCCACCAACATTCAGGGGATCACCCCAGTATGAAGTCCCAACTAGACCTCACACCATTTGGTGTGGGAGTCCCATCCGGTATGATGGCCCAGTTGCCATTATCTTAAATACTTTCCTTAGCTCTTGCTTGTTAGCATAGGAGAATGGTCTACTTTGTCTTCGAGTAGTGAGGTTCGCGTGCCTGGTGATTTCTACTATTACTTGTGTCAATGGTTCTTTCACTATAGAGGTAGAGGGTGGGAGTGAGTCCCAAGTAAAATGCGAGGAAGCCCGAACTCTATTAGGACTACACAACACAACAAGACATGCATAGCTTCCAGAGTAGCAGTTGACATGGATACAACAGTCATAACACAAAAGGAAATATAACACATACAACACACAGCAGAGGAGTCCACGCAAGTGTGACAGTCATTATAGAAAGTTTAGGTGAAAGGTTATGTCTAGTGTCTGGGGAGGTAACCAACATGGGCAAGACAATGTTAAAAATTCATACAACACATTTTCATTAATATATATGTATTACAACAATCGAATGAGTTCAAGCGTTAAACATACGTTAAATAAAAATGCATTACAAGTGTTCAAGATTACTCTTACAACCGTTACAACACATGTTTGAAAACGTGCTAGCATGTTGGAAAGCTTTTGAATTAAGTGAAAGTTCCAAGACACATCATTACACCATACATCACTAACCCTGTGGGTGGGGCGTTGGAGCCACTACTTACTCCTCAAAGAAAATATTATAGACTCTCAAGGCTATGTGGGAGAAGATAAGGTGAAAATTCTCTTGCATTTACAAATGAGGGGGCATTTATAACCAAGGGTGAAACTGACCCCTTGTGGCTGTTCAACTTCCCTCATGACCTTTTGACTTCCATGACCCTTCGACTTTATATGACTCTTCATATGACAAGTGGGTCTCTTAGACTTCCATGTTACATTACATTGATTGATAGTATGGCAAACAATAGAGATGTCGATGACATGACTCATGACACAACTCGACATGATAGTGTTGGTACATTCATGTTGTTGTTGGTGTGCATGTCGAGTTGCAGTGTTTCTAGGTGACAGATGTCCTCATAGTGTGTCACAGCTTCACCTCAGCATGGAAAAGTGCGCAGAGTATTCTATGGTTGGGTTCGCTTGATGTTTCATTCACATGTTCCTCCTTCTTTGTATGTTCACATGCTTGACAGGTTCGTCCATTCTGAAATAGTGCATGTTCTTCCATCTATCCATCCATGTCCAAACACATCCTCACATTTTCGTCCATCCATTCATCTGTGAACAAATATTTGCATGATCGTATGTTCGAAAGCACTTCTCTTTGCATATTTCATTTGTTCTTTCGTTGGTGAACATGTCCTTCTACATGTGCTCCCTTTGTTCATCCCATATGTAGTCACACCATGTGTGTTTATGTACCTGTATCTATAGTCACTCATGACGAGATGACATCAATTCCATAACCCTCCTAGTTTACCATGATGCATGATCATTTTGGATGAAGGTGACTGTGTTATGAAACCAACTCACAAAAAGATAGAAAAAAGATAGATCAACGCCTTATAATTCAGCCTCTTTGAGGGGGCAACCTCCTTTACATTACACAAATGAACAATTCTTGTATGATTCGAATGAAAAAACCTCCTTTCTATATATAGGAGTCTAAGGGGTCACAATATAACCAAGCCGACCTGACAATAATAATATGAAGGCACAAAAATAACAATAGAGGGATTCTATGGGACACAATAATAACAATACGGGGACAATAGGGGCACAACAATATTAATAAAGGATACAATGACAATAGTAATGGGGGAATCACTAGTATTATAGGGACCTAACATTCCCCTCTCCTTCAAAAAAGTGTTGTCCTCAATTCTTGAGTAGTTCTGGATGCTTCTGTATAAAGTTATCATCCTCCCATGTGGAATCTTCAGTAGATAAGTGTTGTTGGGAAAAGTATCCAATACGGAATGACCCTATCCCACTCTAAGGGTGATAGTACCTCAGCAACAACCGAATGCAAAGCTATTTAAGATTACTTCTTTATGAGATGTAAGAGAGGGGAGAAAGAGATCCACTAACCGTTGTCTTCCGCTAGTGTTTGATCCAATCTTCTCTCCTTGCTGCTTGCTCCCAGCTCCTTGCTCTTTCACTGGCCCAGCTACACAAAGATCCTGCAAAAGCACAAGAAAGGGAAACTACAAGAAGCATACATCCATAATTGATTCAAGGATTAGAATAAATCAAATATACAAGCATCAATACGCCACAAAGACACATGCATATAGAAGAACCTCAAATACTTTATTAATGGAAGAAGTAAAGTTCTGAGAGTGTTACAACCATAAGAGGCCCAATCCAGCAACACCTCCCAGTAGAAAGAAATCTCCTCTTCACCTCCTTCAAAGCAATCACCCAATAGTTCTATACTCAAACCAATAGCACTTCCTTACATTCACAAGATTCCAGCCTCCCTAGACCTCATGAGAGAGCTCTATATATAGGAGATTTGGAGAAAGGATGAGTCAGCTTGAGGCTGGCATGAAGCTGACTAGTGTCCTCTCCCACTTCAGTTATACTTCAGTTCTTGAGTCCACTTGGAGTTTCTTGCTTCCACTTGGAGATCTAGATCCTCTTACTCATCACAAGGCGAATTCCCTGATCCAAGTGTCATTTTGGAAGCTTCCTGGGCATTTGACACCTTGCAGAATGACTGTGCCACTTGGCCAATCTCGCCCAGCGCAGGTAGCCTTCATTAGATTTGACATTCAGCGCAGGTACAGAGTGGAGCAGTTGACATTCAGCGCAGATGCTCAGTGGAGCAGCTGACATGATCCAGAATTAGCTTGTTTTTGAGTGTTTTCAGGTGGAGAACTGATTTTCAGTGCTGTGGTTTGCTGACCTTGTTCCTCTAGGGGTAGGAACAACATGTTTAGGGACTTTGGATCCCTCATATTATTGACATTTCATGCTTCATGCTGTAAGGCACAAAAATGTCTATAACAGTTGCCCCCTAAAGTATGAGGTCGTTTATCGGGTGAAATGCTTTATCAGGAGGATCCGAAGTTCATTCAATCGCTGAGAGGTGCCCTGTAATAAAATAGAATACAATACATTATTTTTCATTCTACTTTCATGATCTAGCTGAGGCAGGCATTCCCATGCTCAGCTTTATAAATTCATTTTGGTACATAGAACAGACGATCGTCTGATGGTAGACTGATAATTCTCTGCTGAAATTATCATCCTTTGAGTAGGATGATCATCTGCTGCAATGATGTACATATCAAATGTCTTTATATCCTGAATATATATCGCAGCCCGGATGGATGAAACTAGATCCGGGGTCTTCAAACTCGTTCGATCTTCACTCTAAGTACAAGTCGATCCATGTGAGAATTGCGCTGAAGTCGAACATGGAAAGACATCGCTTGATTACCGGTCAATAATGTAAACCGTTAACAAGCGCGAGAGGGATCACCAATAATGACAATGACCCTCAAGGTACTACAGTACAATTCACGTGGTGTGAATAAAGGACTTGGCGTCGAACACCACGCAAAATCTTCTGGTCGAAGGTCATTAATGTATATCTGTCGCCGGAAGTGAGAAACTTGCCATTGAGGCATGCAAGCTTCAAAGTACTGGGGGGGGTTGTTCCTAGATCAACTTTCTGGATAATGAGCTGAAGTCGACAAGAAGCGATCCGTCAAAGGAGGGCCTTAATGAATCCCACATCAGTGACACGGAACGGAGCTAATGATTTTAGTGGAGGTGAAAACAATCTGTGAAATATGATTCAGGGTGGCGATCATGGGTGGATGAAGGATAATGTATGGCAGTGGATGGGACACGGTTGACTCTTTCTGAACACATCTCTTGAACATATAACGACACTGATGTGATGGATCGGTAGCATTACCCCAAATGTGGATGGTTTGGCGAGGACCATGGTGATGAGACCGGTGAATGAAAACAACCCAACCCGATGTGATACGGAGGACAAAGTGTCATGTTCAAGAGCGACTTGCTACCATTAAAGCTTTGAGGTTCTCCCAATTTTTCCCCAGTCATTTCTGACCAGTACCTCTTTATTTTTGTCAAGCTTGAGGAGGATAACATATGCTTGTTCTATAACCTACCCTTCGGGCAAGCCCATCGCTATGTTTTAACGAGCTTAGCGATAGGGAAACTTGTTCTCGTCTAAAGACAAGTTTGTCGCTATTTAATCATTTTAACGAGTCTAACGACAAGGAAAACTCGGTCCTTTTCATTTTTAGAGAGTCTGAAAAGGTACAGAAAGTTAACTCCAAAATTCCTTTTTCATCATCTAATCCCTTAAGTCCGAAAAAGTATAAAACAATATAGAAGGGATGAGTTTTCGATAACTTTAACGAGCCGAATAAAACAAGCGCTCGACCTTTTTGTGTAATAATCCCTCAGGTCCAAAAATATTAAAATCTAGAGGAGGGATAGCTCTTCCGGTCACTTTAACGAGCTGGAAGGCCAAAACTCGGCAAACTTTTCATATTTTACGAGTCAGGAGAAAAGAGCTCAAAGAAGACTCGTCTTTTGAGGAACGAGTGATAAACAGGGATAGCAGCAGATTCCAGGTACAGGTTGGAATTTTCCAATCACGGCAGTGTCACAAGGATGGCTAAGTGAAATCACTCTTGGCAGCTATTCCCCAAAATGGGTAAACAATCATATGGAGGTAAACGATTGGCCAAATGAATGGTGGAGGTGATGGCTGCAGCAAAACATGACCAAGGTCTTTTTACGGTTGATCAGGGTACATTCTTAATGGTTATTTACCGGGAAGTTCATTTTTTAACGAGCTTAAACTTGCTCAAAAGCTTATGTTTATTTTTTAACGAGCATGAACTATGACGCTAAAACTGCTCGGATCTCGCTTTTCTATTTTTTAACGAGCATAAATTCCACAGTAAAACTGCTCGATATACCAATCATAAGATAAGAAATGTCTCCTGTGAGATAGCTATTTTTTATGGAGCTTTATCTCACGAAGCTATGCTCCTCATATGCTTTCTTTATGCAAGTTTGGAAACGGCTAATCCTACGAGTTTAAAGGGTTAGACCTACAGGTTTAAAGGGAGGACCTAAAAATTTAAAAAAAAAATAGTCGTCCCTTGCTTGCACTCCAAAAGGTTGCATGCCCCCAGGTGTAAGGTATAATTTCAAGGCTACCCCTACTTATCCAATAAAACATTTGTTTTAAAGGGTGAGGCTTGCCTCTTTCTGGTTACCCAAAGATGGTTCTATTTGCTGCCGCAAATCAATCTCTTTCTTCAGCAATGTCTACCGAAATAGACAAGGGTGAATGACTCTTTGTCAAACAAGTAACCTTGACAAAAGAATCCTGTTCTAGAACAACCCCTCTTCCTTCCATGGACAGGGTACGGACTAGTCATATTCCTTCGCGGAAATTCTACCTTATACCCAAGGTTTCCTCTGCCCGAAGCAGACCAGGATGCATGCCCCCTGGGTTCCAGTCCCATCTTTCCGAATCACTCGCACTCATCGGGAAGGAGGACTGGGGGTGGAGACATTTCTTGGGTGAATAGACCATTGAGGGTTGGTATGTGACTATTTGCGATGCGTGATCCCAGAAATGAAAGTTGGTCTACGAGCTTGACCATTCTTCCTTCGTGTGGAAAACACATTACTCTAAAGAGTGAGGAGACTATAGCTCCCATGCAATATATATAGTCTCGTCCAAGGAGTAGGTTATAATCCAAGGGTCCTTGAACGACCATCACGTTCATTTGAACGGTCTTCCCTTTCAATGTAACAGGTACATTGGGGAGGATCCCTAATGGTCGACTGGTTCCTTTATCAAAACCCGAGAGATTTCTTATCTCAGGCAAAAGCTATGGGGAACCCAGTGCTTTCCAAGCAATAGAGGAAAGGATACTCACAGATGCCCCTTCATCAATGATAGTTCCAGCCATTACCATCCTGTAAATTTGGACTATGATTCTGAATGGTATACTGGCTGGTAACCGGGGTCTGCCTAGTTGGTTCCAATCAAAGGATACAACCAGGTTGCTTGGTGGTGGGACCGAATACACGGCCGGATATGATCCTGACGATGTTCCTTCCTGCGATAAAGGAATGGGCGCATTGCCCTGATGCTCATCAGAATCTGTGTTGATGAAAAGAATCTGGATGGTGTCCTCCTTATTCTCTTCAGTGAGGGTGTCATTTGAAGATGAATCTTCAATGACGGTGTCATTTGAAGATGAAACCTCTGAAGGCGGAACCGGGTCAACTGTCGTATCAACCTTTAGAATTTCATCTGGTCTGGATTCAGTAGGTTCGTTCTCAATGACTGACGCTTCAGTTGACCACTTGAGCGGGCCAGCTGTATTTTCAACCAACGAAGGACTTGGCACGAGTTTTTTGTATCCAGGAGGAAGCATTACCGGTGAAACCGGACGATCTTCCAAAACTCTCTTCGCTTCGTCTAAGAAGGGACAACGGTGAATGGCGTGATCGCCTTTACACAGTTTGCAGGGAGATCTTGCTCCCCCTCTTTGTCTTGAACCTTCACTTTCGCTGGTTGACGGTAAGCATTCAACATGGCTATCAGAGGTTGATGCTCCCGAATTGTGCAACCGAGGGGACCAGTCCCTTAGTATCCGGGGAATACAGGGACAATCTCTATGGAAGTGGTCTCCTCTACATATGACACATGGCGATTTAGGCCCGGTCTGTGTTCTATGTGGATTTTTGTCAGATGTCTTTTGCTTGCCCCCAGTCGCCTTAGGCTCCTTCTTCTTCTTCTCCTTCTTCTTCTTCTCCTTCTTCTCCACGGGAGCTTGGCTTTTTCCGGCTCTACCTTGCGAAGATGAAGGATTAGAGGAAGAGTTATAAGAAGTAGAAGGCTGGTGGGCAGCTCTAGACTGATCTAACTGTTGACTCGACTGTTCAGGAACCATGGTGTTCTGAACTACATTGGTTGAGAATAACCAAATAGGCAGGCCAATTGTCAGTCCTGGAAGCGACAATGTGGCCATGTGGGGCTTACCAACTTCTCCCCAAGAGGAGAAAGGACTAGGATTTCCATCATGTGGAATTCCTTGGTTAGGGCGTTCCATGTTCTCAACCTAAGATCAACGCGGGAATAGGAGGTGATTATGTTCCGTTTAAAATAATTTTTTATAACGACGCTTAGACACAACTTGCTTTTTCACTTTTTAAGAGTCGAGAAAAAGCTAAAGATGACTCTAGTCTCCTTCGATGTTTTAACGAGCCCGAAGTGACAAATGCTCGGATGGACTTTTTCAGTTATAGAGTTTGAAAAAGGCCAAAAGAAACTGCTCTGGAGTTCTAGGCAGAGGGTGTGCCAAACTTTTCGCAAAACCACAGAATACGTTTTACGGTACAAGTGGTCGATCTTTGTGAATGCTGTGTTCACTGCATTGCGATCAGTAGGGCGGCCGACACGGTTTCCTATTGGATAAAGGCTTTATTCCTATAGGGGTCTCCCAATATATACGTGACGGTACGTGGGAGCACAAGTCCGTATTGATACTTATTGCTTCACCGTGGAGGAATCACCCAACCACTCAACGCTAAGATATCACGTTTAACGACGCCGGAACACGTCTCTAGCTTAGACCTCTATGTGTTTGTGTTATGTTTCAATGCGTTGTTATGTAAATTCAATTTATTTTAAGGTTGATCTTGTTTAGCAGTTTGCCTTTATGGATCACCACGAGATGTATGATAACACTCCTAAATGCAGTCTAAGATGATAAGCAAGCTTTCAATCTTTCAACTTTGAAAATCTTAACTACTGAGGGAAAAGAAAGACAACATCTTTTCACACAGATCATAGAGCACACACTAATGCACTTTTTCCTAAATCAACATGCAAGCTGTCATAATGCACATGCACAATGCAAGTATTTCTTTTCTCTTTCTTTAATGTTGGCGTAATACAAAAAGAAAGCTGTTGTATAATTTCGAATTCAATTTCAAGTGAAAGCAAACAAGCTTGTCCAAAATCAAAAGACACCTTAAGATTTACTTGTTTCGACACTAGAAATATATAAATTCAAACCATATGACGAAAGTAAAGCTCAATCAGCTATGAACAGCAAACAAACTAACTCTTAAGATCAAAACGACACTTTATCACAGGTCTAGATCTAAGAGGCCACAGCAAGACTAGTTCACTTTTCGTTATGGGAAACTGTAAATGGCATAAGAAATACACAAAGAACAAACACAGTTTCTTTATACAACCGAGGCGGAATAGTGGTAAGGAAAGTTGGCTTCAGATAGGCACATTGACTGGTAACAGGCAGCAAAAACAAGAGTGAAAACAGGGCAAGAAACAGCAGGAAACCCCAGTAGCACAAGGCAAGACTGGTCCAGCGCAGGTGGAACACAGGCAGTTTGACCTTCAGCGCAGGTAGCCCCTTCCGGAACTGCGCTGAAATGCAGACAACCTTCACACAGTCTGCACTGAAGAACGAAACTTTCGTTTCTTTTGGTTTCCAGGTCACAGATTGCTCAAAAATTCACAGTTTTTGGTCAAATCAGAAGCTATCAGTCAAGGACACACTAAGGGATGACAAGGAGGATGAAAAGCTATCACTAAGAGCTTATTAGAGTCCTTGTGGATCAGCTCTTCAAATCATAAACTTTCCCAGAAACTGAGCTAGAGTAGCTGCCCTCTACTTTGCATTTGAAAGATCCAAATGCAGTTCGATTCGGTACTCCCTTTGTTTATGAAATGAATAGCAAAAACACAAACAACCAACAAGATACGATCCCCAGCGGAGTCGCCAATTTGTTGTTGGGAAAAGTATCCAATACAGAATGACCCTATCCCACTCTAAGGGTGATAGTACCTCAGCAACAACCGAATGGAAAGCTATTTAAGATTACTTCTTTATGAGATGTAAGAGAGGGGAGAAAGAGATCCACTAACCATTGTCTTCCGCTAGTGTTTGATCCAATCTTCTCTCCTTGCTGCTTGCTCCCAGCTCCTTGCTCTTTCACTGGCCCAGCTACACAAAGATCCTGCAAAAGCACAAGAAAGGGAAACTACAAGAAGCATACATCCATAATTGATTCAAGGATTAGAATAAATCAAATATACAAGCATCAATACGCCACAAAGACACATGCATATAGAAGAACCTCAAATACTTTATTAATGGAAGAAGTAAAGTTCTGAGAGTGTTACAACCATAAGAGGCCCAATCCAGCAACACCTCCCAGCAGAAAGAAATCTCCTCTTCACCTCCTTCAAAGCAATCACCCAATAGTTCTATACTCAAACCAACAGCACTTCCTTACATTCACAAGATTCCAGCCTCCCTAGACCTCATGAGAGAGCTCTATATATAGGAGATTTGGAGAAAGGATGAGTCAGCTTGAGGCTGGCATGAAGCTGACTAGTGTCCTCTCCCACTTCAGTTATACTTCAGTTCTTGAGTCCACTTGGAGTTTCTTGCTTCCACTTGGAGATCTAGATCCTCTTACTCATCACAAGGCGAATTCCCTGATCCAAGTGTCATTTTGGAAGCTTCCTGGGCATTTGACACCTTGCAGAATGATTGTGCCACTTGGCCAATCTCGCCCAGCGCAGGTAGCCTTCATTAGATTTGACATTCAGTGCAGGTACAGAGTGGAGCAGTTGACATTCAGCGCAGATGCTCAGTGGAGCAGCGGACATGATCCAGAATTAGCTTGTTTTTGAGTGTTTTCAGGTGGAGAACTAATTTTCAGTGCTGTGGTTTGCTGACCTTGTTCCTCTAGGGGTAGGAACAACATGTTTAGGGACTTTGGATCCCTCATATTATTGACATTTCATGCTTCATGCTGTAAGGCACAAAAATGTCTATAATAATAAGTTCTTCCACTTGATGAGATACTCCGAAATCGATCCATTTCGTAGCTGTCGAGTTCTTTTTTCTATGACTGCTTCCGGTTCCAATATAATTTTTCCTTCCTCGTCAAGTTGTGGCAATATTGTTTGAACTGGGAGCTTGTCACCTATAACCTTCTTTAAACATGATACATGGAAAACTGGGTGCACTCGAGAAGCTGCAGGAAGCTCCAATTTGTATGCCATAGTACCAATCTTTTGAAACACCTTGTACGAACCATAATAATTTGGTGATAATTTATTATCCTTCTTAGCTTGCTTGAGGAACATTTGTTTATATGGTTGTAATGGTAGGAATACCTAGTCACCTACATCAAAACTTCTTTCACTACGATGCTGATCTACCTGTTGTTTCATTCTATTCTGTGCCAACGTGAGGTTATCCTTTAATAGTTGAAGAACTTGTTCTCGATGCTCGAAGTGATGTTCCACTGCTTGAACCTTATAATTTTCTCTCAAATATGATGTGATGGATGGTGGCTTATATCCATAAAGTGCCATAAATGGGGTCATTTTTGCTGCAATATCAAAGGAAGTGTTATACCACCATTCAGCTAGAGGCAACCATTTGACCCGTTGTGTCTGTTTATCAGATACAAAGCAACGAAGATATCCTTCCAAACATTTGTTTAATATCTCAGTTTTCCCATCAGATTGAGGATGATAAGATGATCTATGAGCTAACTGAGTACCAAGACAAGAAAATAATTTTGTCCAAAAATTTCCACTGAAAATGGGATCTCTGTCACTTACAATAATCTTTGCGTTTCCATGTAGCTTTTGAATTGTTTCCATAAATGCAGTAGAAACTATACTATCTTTAAATGGATGTGATAATGCACAAAAGTGTGCATACTTGGTAAGTTTGTCAACTACCACCATGATGACACTCTTTCCTTTAGACTTGGGTAAACCTGTGATAAAATCCATTGAAACCTCCTCCCAACGTTGGCTTGGAATGGATAAAGGTTGTAATAGACCTGGGGTCTTAATTGTTTCAACTTTATTTTGTTCGCAATCCAAACATTCTGCCACAAAATTTTTAATATTCGATTTAAGGCCATCCCAAAAAAATTCGTTCTTAACCCTGTGGTAAGTTTTTAAAAATCTTGAGTGCCCTCCTAAGGGAGAAGTGTGCAATTCCATAAGAATCTTTTGTTTGAGTTGGGAATTCTTACAGAGGTATGAGTGATCTTTGTACCATAACGAATCATTTTTCCAACTAAATGTATCAGATGTACTAGAAACTTGTTGTAACTTTCAAATAAGTGCCCACACTTCTTCGTCATTCTTCCATTCCTCCCTTGCTTTGTTCATCCAATCTGGCTGGATAATAGAAATGGCGTACAATAATGCTTCCACGTCCTCATCCTTTCTTGAGAGTGCATCTACCACAACATTTTGCTTCCTTTTTTTGTAGATGATTTCAAAGTCATAACCCAACATCTTTGTGACCCATTCCTTTTGCTCTTCAGAGGCTAATCTTTGTTCTAAAAAATGTTTAAGACTATCATGATCCATTTTTACCTTGAAGTGTCTTCCCATTAAGTAGGGTCACCATTTCTTAAGTGCATGTAGTATTGCCAACATTTCCTTCTCATAAATAGCTTTTTGTAAATACTTTCCCTTGATTGGACGACTTTCGAAAGCAATGGGTCTTTCATCTTGCATTAAAACAACACCAATTCCATTTCCTGAAGCATCACATTCCACAATAAAGGTTTTTGTGAAGTTTGGTGTAGCTAAGACTGGTGCTTGGCACATTGCCTCTTTAAGATGTTCGAAGGCCTTTGTTGCTTTTGGAGTCCATGAAAATGCATCTTTCTTCAATAATGTTGTTAGAGGTGCTGCTATTCTCCCATAATTCTTAACAAACTTGTGATAATATCCTATCAACACGAGAAATCCTTGCAAATGCTTTATGGATGTAGGGATTTTCCATTCCTTAATGGCTTTAATTTTGCTAGGGTCTACCTTAACACCTTCCTGAGATACAATATGACCCAGATATTCTACCTCTTGTACTCCAAAAAAACATTTGGAGCTTTTTGCATATAATTGTTTCTCCTTCAATAGTTTGTGCATCCTGTCAACATGTTCAACATGATCGTTCCAAGACTTGTTGTAGATTAGTATATCATCAAGAAATACTAACACAAATTTTCTAAGGAAGGGTTTGAAAATGGAATTCATCAAACCTTGAAATCTAGAAGGTGCATTGGTAAGGCCAAAAGGCATGACCAAAAATTCATAATGACCCTCATGAGTTCTAAATGTTGTTTACGGAATGTCTTTAGTCTTCATTCTGATTTGATGATATCTTGAATGAAGATCCAACTTGGTGAAGTAAAGTGATCCATGAAATTCATCCAATAATTCATCAATGACAAGAATGGGAAATTTATCTTTAATAGTGAGCTTGTTGAGCTCCCTATAATCTGGACACATGTGTCAAGATCCATCCTTCTTGTGCACCAATACTACTAGAGTAGAGAAAGAACTTTGACTAGGTTGAATTATACCAGCCACTAGAATTTTTGTTACCATATGTTCAATTTCACTCTTTTGGGTATAGGGATATCTTTACAGCCTGATGTTTGGAGGAACACTTCCTGGAATAAAATGAATAGCGTGATCATGATCACGAATATGTGGGAGACCTTTGGGAGTCTCAAATAACTTGGAATGATTGTCCAAGACTTTTTGGAGATCTAGAGAAATAGATGATTTCGCTGTGGAAACATCTAGTGAACATAATTGTGCAATTACACCTCGTTGCTCCTTCTTTAGAAGCTTTGTCATACCGTTAGAGTTGATTATCTTTCACAGTTTCCCTGCAACACCCCTTAATTCAATTCCTTTAATTCCACGGAAAATTTCATGAAAAGTTCTTGAAAATTAGAAGTTATTGTACCCAAGGATTGTAGCCATTGGACTCCTAGTACAACATCAGCACCACCCATTGGAATGGAAAGCATTGGGCTATTCAATACATATTCTCCCATGGATAGCTTGATATTATGGCACTTTCCAGAGAAATTTATGGTTCCTCCACTTGCAACCATCGCTTGACACTCTGGTGCTGGATATAAGAAGCAATTCAATTCTTTGGCTATCTTACAATGAATAAAATTGTGGGTACTTCTTGAATCAATCAAAACTATTGCCTTTTTCTTTTTGATATGTCCTTCTATATTGATAGTTTGAGGAGTGGTAATTCCAGCCAATTCATTACAAGATATGGTTGGATTCATTTCTTCTTTATCTAGGGTTTGTTCTTGGAGTATATCCTCTTCTTTTGAAATTTATTGTTCCTTTTCTTCCTCCTCTTCACAATCTATGTAGAATAATTTCTTCTTAGCACACTTATGAACTTTAGTGTATTTGCTATCACAACTGTAACAAATCCCTTTTGCTCTTTTTCTTCCAATTGATGTGGTGTCAACCTTGTAGGTTGTGGAAGGCTAGGGGCAACAACACTTCCATATTTATAGTTGTGAGTGGTAGGCTTCCTGGTTGTCATAATTTTGCTTTCCATTTTTCTTGCTAACCTGAATGCCTTCTCCAATGAATCAGGTTCCCAAAGGCGAACCTCATGTTGGATATTATCCTTTAAAGTCCCTATGAATACATCAATCATATGCTCCTTTGGAATATATTTTACCCTTATGTTCAATTTTTGGAAGTCCTCAATGTGCTCCATCATTGAACCCTTTTGTTTGAGATTTATCAATTGGCTAAAAAAAGTGTTGCTTTTTGTATCCTCATAATGTGTTGTCATTTCTTACTTAAAAATTTCCCAAGTGACAATTTGTTTACGAGAGAAAAGCCATCGATACCATATAAACTGATTTGGTTCCAAATATAAAGTTGCAATACGTACCTTTTGTGTGTTTTGCACATTATGGAGATTGAAAAATTGCTCCATCTGTAGTATCCATGTTCCGGGATCCTTGCCATCAAACTTCCTCATATCTATTTTTGGAACATGGTGGGTCTTCAATCCAACATTATAGTCTATGAAATCATGATTAACATTTCTTTTTTTCTCATCATGAGTTTCCTTTACTACCCTTTCACAATTAGTGACCATTTCTTGTGGCAACTTATTCAAATTTATCTTAAATTCTTCCATATTATCGTCCATGCCATCCATCTTAGCTTCCATTCCATCCATCTTAGCTTCCATCTTAACTTGAATTCCATTCATATTAGCTTCCATGCCATTCATCTTACCTTCATTTACCTTTAGTGAGAATGAAATTTGTTGTACTTGTTCTTGTAATTTTGATATATCATGTTGCATTTCTTCCTCTTCTTCACAAGTCATGCTAGAGCTTTCAAGTTTCTTACTAGGTGTTTCCATTTTCTTTCTTTGGGGCATCAATTGTTGATAATAATGCTTCAATATGCCCTTCAAATTCATTCAAACTAATTTTTCAAACCAATCTTATACAAAAATTTTAAAAAATCTACACACCTTTTTTCACTTTGTAGGAGCTCGATATTGCATATGATGTATCTCTGTAATTTTGGATCTTCCAGTTTTGAAATTGCAACCTACAGTAGCCCTTTGTGTCCTCTTTCCAATGCCAGAAGTCGGATCGAATTTAGATTCTCCAAGAAATATTTATTCACAATCTCCCAAGATGACCTGATTATATACCTTTTCAAAAGAGCAAACTTGTATGAAGTGTCGTGTCACTGTTTTGACCGTAGGATCTGAAAAACATACACAAGAAACTACAATCCATCCTCTTTCTGTTGCTTCTTATGAAATTTCAATCTGATGCTCAAAACAAAATTTATGACTATTTTCCCCAGTTCACCTGTTTTTAATGTAATTCGGGAGTCTGCAAAAAGGCCAAATTCCTCATATCATATCTCTGCAACTATAGCGTGAAAAGCTCTGAAATTCAGACCCGAGGTTTAGAACAATTTCAACCCAAATGGATTTTTTTTTTTAGCATCTGAAACGTCATAGAAAAAAGTTAGAGCGAAAATTCCATGATGACCTGTTTGGAGCAGCGAAATGCTAGAATCCAAAGCTCTGATACCAAATGTTATGAAACCAACTCACAAAAAGATAGAAAAGATAGATCAACTCCTTATAATTCATCCTCTTCAAGGGGGAAACCTCCTTTACATTACACAAATGAATAATTCTTGGATGATTCAAATGACAAAACCTCCTTTCTATATATAGGAGTCTAAGGGGTCACAGTATAACTAATCCGACCTGACAATAATAATATAAAGGCACAAAAATAACAATAGAGGGATTTTATGGGGCACAATAATAACAATATGGAGACAATAGGGGCACAACAATATAAATAAGGGATACAATGATAATAGTAATTGGGGAATCACTAGTATTATAGGGACCTAACAGACTTGGAGAGAAAACAAGGTTGCGTGCTTCCAGCTCAGATGGAGGCTCCAGGAACTACTGGTGAAAACTACATAGAAGTCACTAGGAGATGGAGATGAGCAATCCAGATCGATAGTGATTTTCTGCGGGGTCTGGCTAAGCTGGAGAAAAAATCTGCACAATTTTTGGGAGGAGCAGTCCAGGCTGCATGAAGGCTAGGCAGACAAAATCTGTGCAATTTTTGGAAGGATTGTACAATGGGAGCCTCACAACCAAAACTACACAATTCCTTAAGGGAACTAGTAGCTAGTTGTTGGGACCTTGGCAGCAAAAACTGTGTAATTCCTGGAAGGAACTAGCAGCTAGCTATTTGTACCTTTGCAACCGAAACTGTGCAATTCCTAGAGCGAATTGGTAGAGAGCTACTGGAGCTTGGCAGGAAAAACTGCACAATTCCTGAAGGAAACTAGTAGTCAGCTGCTGGGAGTTGCTGGCAGGAAAAACTACATTGATGTTGTGTTGCAGTGGCTACAACCACTTTCCAAAATTTTGGCCTGCATCTAATTTCAGAGCCTCCCTTGAGAGATTCACTTAATGACTACACACTCGAATTCACTCCTTGAGCTAGTGTGACTCTTAGCATTTTCCTTTCTTATTCATTTCACCAAGTCTTGAATGTTGATGTTAAAGTCATGCTTGCAACCATTATTCTCATTATTCTCAAAGTATTTGCTTTGTGTGTACTTGTTGTGTTTTCTATGAAAGCATCTGTCATGCTCACACACGGAGTCACAGCCACTGTCGCACAAGCGTCGTCACCATCGATCAACGACCAATCACAAGTGTCATGCTTTTCGCTTGCACCATCGTTCAATCATGTCAAAGATGTGTGTCTGGTTGGTTTGAGTCATCATGTCATCAAGTCATGTTGGTGTGTGTTTGTAAGATCACATTTCCATCTTTCACTATTCACACACTTAGTCAATTTTCTTAGTTGTGATGACCAGAATTCCCTATGATAGTTGGACCATCACCCCACCTTCGACTTGATCGAATGTCACCCAGAAAAAATTAGAAGCACCAAACAAGTCTTTTCAAGTTGCACTGCTCGTGAGTGATCTAATGAACTTCCATGCTAGCCACCCGGAGAGTCAGATCTAGCAGCCACCTAGGGACTCACTCCCCTCAAAAATTGCGTAGAGGCTGCTAACCTTGCCCACTCTACTCACTAAGGAAATTCAGCAGACAGGTCAGACAGTCACCTAGTGCCTGTCCTTGTCTCCCCAAAAAATTGCACAGCTTTCCTAGTCAGTCCTCCCAATAGTCGACCCGCTGCTCATACAGAAAATTGCGCATTTTTCATGAGTAGGCCTTCTGCTACCGAGCAGTCTTCTCAACTCAGAAATTGCACAGAGATGATTAGCAGGCTGACTTCCGAGCCTTAGTGCAGTTTCCCTCGCTAGCAGCAAACTGCCAATTCCCTCTAGGAATTGTGCAGTTTCTATTGCCAACCATCCAGCGACTAACTGCCTATCCCATTTGGGAATTGCAGATTTTCTGCTGCCAGTGACCTAGCAGGCAGCTACCAATTCCCTCCAGGAATTACGCAGTTTTGGCTACCAGGCTCCTGCCAATTCCTCCAAAAAACTATGCAATTGCTACCTGCTAATCCTTCTTGCAGCCCCGCTAGTTCCTCCAAAAAATTGTGAAAACTTTGCTATCAAGCCCTTATTGCCCACTCGTTCCGAAAAATGTGCATATTCTATCTGTCTTGCCTTCCTATTGCCCAGATTGTCCCTCCCAAAATTTGTGCATTTTTTCCTTCCAGCCGAGCTAGACCTCGCGGACAGTCACTATCGAATTGGATTTCCCATCTTCATCACATAGTGAATCTTGCGTACTTTTCATCAATAGTGCTCAAACCCATCACCCGCCTTGCAACCTTGTTGCCTCTCTTGGTCACCTACATCCCAAATGATCATGTGTCATTGTAGACTAGGAGGTTTTGGGATTTGATGTCGTTTCTTCATGAGTGACAACAGGTACAGGTAACCAACCAACATGATGCAATGACAAATGGGATGAACGAAGTGAGCACATGAAGAAGGAGAGGTTCACCAATGGATGAACAAATAATGCATGCGAAGAGATGTGCTCGCGAACGGATGATCATGCAAAGATGTGTTTCCAGACGGACGAATGAGAAAATATTCAAGATGTTCTCACTGACGGACGAATGGACAAACATGCACCTTTTGCGAACAGATGAGCTTGTCAAAACCTTCCAACATTCAATCAAGGATCAATGTGCCAAAGAAACATCAAGTGAACCAACAACCATCGAAGACTCCGCTCACTTTTCCATGTGGAGGTGAAGCTGTGAAACACCGTGAAGAAATCCATCACTCAATAGCATTGCAGCTCAACATCCACTCCAGTAACAGCATGAACGTGCCAATACTGTCATGTCGAGTCATGTCATGAGTCATGTTTTCCACATCTCCACTGTGGGCCATGTTGTAAAATCAATGTAATGTAACGTGGAAGTCCAAGAGACCCATTTGTTGTATAAAGAGTCATGCAAAGTCGAAAGGTCATTGAATTTAAAAATTCATGAGGGTAGTCGAACAACCAGAAGGGTCGGTTTCACCCTTGGCTATAAATACCCCCTCATTTGTACATGCAAAGGAATTTTTCACCTCAGCTCCTCCCACATAGCCAAGAGAGTCTATAATATTTTCTTTGAGGAGTAAGTAGTGGCTGCAATGCCCTACGATTGAGGTTAGTGATGTATGGTGTAATGATGTGTCTTGGAACTTTCCCTTAATTCAGAAGCCTACTAACAGACCAGCACATTTTCACACGTGTGTTGTAACTGTTGTAAGACTAATCTTGAACACTTGTAATTCATGTTTCTTTAACCTATGTTGAACACTTGAACTTATTTCACTTGTTGTAATGCATAATATGCTAATTAAAATGTGTTGTATATGTTGTTAACGTTGTCTCACTCGTGGTGGATATCTCTCCGAACATTAGATAGAACTTTCACATAAAACTCTCCATAACAACTGTTGCACTCATGCAGACTCATCTATTGAGTGTTGTACATGTTATCTTACCTTGTGTGTTATGACTCCTGCATCTGTGTGGACTGCTCCTCTGGAAAATGTGCACCTCCTGTTGTGTTGTGTGTTCCTACCTGAGTTGGGACTTCATCCCAACCCACTTGAGACTCACTCCCACCCTCTCCCTCTACAGTTAAAGAACCGTTGACACAAGTACACTAGCAGTTACCAAGCACACGAACATCACTTCTCGATGACAAAGTAGACTACTCTCCTATGTTGACAAGCAAGAGTTGAGGTAAGTCCTTAAGATAATGTCAACCGGGCCATCATACCAGATGGGAATCCCACACCAAATGGTGTGAGGTCCAGTTGGGACTTCATACTGGGGTGATCCACTGAATGTTGGTGGGTCCAGCACCGTCAAAATTTTTGGAGCTAGAAGGAGGGCAACTAGTTGTATATGGTTGAACATCCTCTCACACTCATTCATCAACCATATGGTCAAGGGAGTAAATCGCACTCCCTCTCACCTACACGCGACTCTAAAGTTGGTTACTCCTCACCTCCCAGGATTGAACACAAGATTATGTATCAACATCTTCACTTCATCCATCCCAATACTCACCAGTTCATGAAAGTAGTTAGACTGATCTCAGACATAAAACATCTTACATACACATCAAGGAAGCTAAAATCCACTCCCAAATGAGTTGTTGTATCGTC
This sequence comes from Pinus tabuliformis, assembly GCA_031772625.1. NCBI lineage: Eukaryota > Viridiplantae > Streptophyta > Pinopsida > Pinales > Pinaceae > Pinus > Pinus tabuliformis. Next base: position 1,147,443,919 of record CM062817.1, read on the forward strand.
AGTGGAAGAAGTAGTACTTGCCATGCTTGAAGTTCTAGAAGATGAAGAGGAATCTCTAGTCTTCTAGCAAGGGGAGCAAGACACTCTTATGATATTGGGATCAAACACTGGTATAGGAGGCGAAGGGGAAGGCATTAGAGGAGGCAGAGGTGGAGACGAACCAACATACTCAGAGCTAGAACCATCAGACTCTGAAAGAGAGGAGGAGGAAGAATTAGAAGAAGAGATGGCTAACCCAAACCTTGAATGGATGACTAAGGGACCATTATCTCTCTCGGTTGTTCTGCATAAGATGTTGAAGTGAGCAGAGAGAATGAACATCAAGTTCAACCCTGACAGCACGGTGAATGCAAAATACTACTTAGACAAATTCTACCTATAGCTGCATACCCTTGAGGTACGTTATGACGACATAACATGTAGATTATTCCTGTGTACTTTGGATGGTCACGCAGTTGCATGGTATCTCAACCTTCCACCAAACTCTATATAGAACTAGGGTGCATTGAAACACATGTTCCTTGAATAGTTTGTTGATGACAAGACCCCATCCATGCTACTCAAAGAATTGGGAAGCCTCAAGATGGAGGGAAAGGAAAAAGTAAAAGACTTCAATCAGATGTTTACTCACATATTGAACAAGTTTGTAGCAGACTCTAAACCTCATGACTCCATCACCATTGATTACGACACATCCACACTACCAACCAACATTGCATAGTTCATCAAGCAAGCTGCAAAACAGACACTATTGGAAATTTTGGAAGAGGCTATTGTTGTTGACAAAGGCCTGCATGCAATCGGAGTCATCAAGGATGACGAATCAGTGAAGGAATCCAAGGATGTGAGCAGGAAATCCCAAGAAATGACGAGCAAGGGTAGAGACAAGGAAGAAACCGATATTGAGACCCTCAATCACCTTGTTAATAACTTGACGCTGGAAGTGTCCGAGATCAAACAATGGAAAATAGAAACATTTGCAAGCTGCCATCCGCCTAGACAGAGATAGGAAATCATCTCATTGAGCAGCTCATCAAGCAGCAACTAGTTCGCTTCAAAAACTTTGCAGAAGCCTGTGTTCCAACTCGAACAACGCGCACATCCTAATTTCTATTCTTTCCATGAAGAACATCACCCCGAGAACTCTTGTTCGAACTGGAAGTGAGTCGTTAGCTCTGTCTATAGTCATACACTCGATGAAGAACTAAATGTTTAGGAGCAGCCAAAAGACATTGATGATAAAGAAGAGGTTGCTCCTAATGAAGCATCAAGTTTTGGGCATGTGGTGAATGCATATCAGTGCTCGCAAGTAATTTGAAAGATGAACATCGAGAAGTAGCCCCGAAATTAAAATGATCGTTACAATATTAGGAGTAAAAGGGCTCCCCCTACACTTATGGAAATGCAAGAGAAGATGAGATTGTTGATGAGGAAGGCCAATCCACCAACCACCCAAAAGCAGAAAACAAAAATCAAGTCCAGGAAGAAAGCGATGGACAAGAGTACACCCATGAGCAACAAGCTGCAAAACACTCTGCGGGAGAACACGAACATTCATTCCACCCTGGACACCTCTATGATTCTACCGCCTATGGACTACAACATTGTTGATGACATGAAGAAAACTCGAGCAAACATTAGTTTTTTCGAGTTAGCTAAGGTCTAGATCCAGGGAGATATCTTACTGTGTTCATTGGGACTGACAACAATGGACAGTGCAACCTCTACGAGCAAAGAGGCAAGCACACCTCTTGGACCTCTTTCTACTATACTCAACATGCTTTGAATGGAAGAAGAAAAATCAGGTTTCCCTCCATTCTTTCTATCCTTTGAAATATTTAACTACAATTTTCACAATTGCTTCGTTGATTCTGGCACAACCGCCAACGTAATGCCAGTCCCCATTGCAAGGTAGATCAATGCACAATGGAGTGAAACATCGGCACGAATCATCCAACTTGACCAAACGTCAGTACCAACCATTGATGAACTGCGAGACGTGATCATCTATCTATCTCATGATAGCCGGGTCCATCAATGGATCATCATATTTTTTGTGTATGTACCAGAAGCATATGGTCTGCTACTCAGCAGAGACTCATCTAGCAAGCTAGATGGTTACTTTGCTATAGACTAGTCTCACATGTGGCTTCTGTACAAGGGCAAATGCAACCAAATTCAGGTGTTATCCAAGAGGTATATAAAACACACTGTCACTCCCCTTAATGGCAATAATGAACCATTGGCGTTCGTGGAAGTCATGTTTGGAAACTGCCTCCTGGAGACACTTTTGGAGTGTTATCCTACACGACCAACTCCAACCCCACCATACACGTAGTTGGGACTCCTTCCTTGCCCAACTGATGGTAATGAAACTTGTACAGTTCATTGTACCAATAGTAGCAGTAGTAGCATGAATAGGAGTAGGAGTAGTACAAGCATGTCAAACAGCCAGTGTATAAACAAGTTGTGGGCCACGGGTTTTGACGAATCAAAGACACATGACAGCTCAAGGGTCGAGTGTATATCAGTTTTCCAAAATAACAGAAGATGCACGATTTCAAGATGCTTGAAGTTTGAGTGCACAAACAACGTTGCCAAGTATGAAGCACTCATTTTGAACTTACAAAGGACCATCAGCCTCAACACGGTCACACTCAAAATTGTACTACACTCTACGGACAGTGTTGATGCTTTCAAGGGCATAACAGGTAAGCACGAGAAACCCCTGAATAATGCAGCTGAGGACCAGAAAGGAAACCCCACCCCCAACAGTGTGATTTCCCTCAACAAGCTATATGATTTGCAGAACTTATGTCTAGAGACAATAAATAGCAAAACCTACACTACAAATGAACAGAAAAACCTCAGAACCAATCACAATTTGAAGATAGCTAGTCTTGATACAAACAACACACCTCAACAATGGTAAGTCTTTCACTGCTCAACCAAATAGTACCAAGATGTGTCTACATGGGAAAATGATGACCTGAGTACACACTACACGTGAGTGATCCAATGCAGGATTCCAGGTAAAGGAGGAGGAAAACTGTTACAACAAAGTCCAAGTAAAACAAATATGTCATTTCAACTCCTTATATAGGAAAAATTGACTGAGATTTTGGATGATTGGATTACTTGTAAAATTTGTCATCATACTTGGGTTTCTAATTTAACTTCCACACATAAGAAATCCAATCCATTGATGTATTGATTTCAGGAACTTGAACCTTTCCCGAAATAAGAACAAATACATCGTGCCATCATCCAAGCCTATGTTGCACGCAATACCTAAAGTAGTGATGTTGTCTTCATTACAGGTCTTTTGGAATACCACCAGGTTCCAGTAGCGAACCCTGGTGGACTTACACTAGTCCACGAGAAGCTCGGCCCATAGATGTATCATTTGCAATCACTTAATGGGAGCATTTAAAAACTTCCTTTCAACGGCCAAGACCTCAAGCATTACTTCCAGTAGGTTGGGTCGCGCCCATGCCATGTACATAGTCTACTTCCTGCTTGTTGTTTGCATCTTCTTTACTTTGCTTACTACCATTATTTTTACTTTGCTTGTCATGTTTACTATTTTTGTTCATGCTCATTTTGTTTGTTTGATATATTACTATTTTTGTTTCTAGAAATAAGTGTTTCCAACTACTACGTTCTGGTTTTTGAATAGAGTATGTGGCTGAAATTTGAAGAAAATTGTGACATTGTAGCACTTGGCCAGTCTTGTTCCCATCTTCTCTATTCTTGGTTGTAACATTCATTTGATGAAGTCTTGATGAGAAATATGTAATGTTTTCAAGGGAAATTTTGGTCCCACCATGAACCTGTGTCCACATTTGGAATCCCCATGCCTGTACTCGGCCTTCTGATCTGTGTGTTCAAGCTCATCCAACTAGTAGAAACAGAGAAGGGGATAATCTAAATGAGCAAACCTATGTTAGAGGTCTTACATGCTTGTTTGAAGGAACAACCTCTTCTAATCTCAATAAGTCAGGATCCCTCTTCCACCCCAAAAATAAACAACTACCTATGCACAATCATCTTGAAAAATACAAAAGAGAAAGAAGAGAAAGGCTTCCTGCATAGAGAGGTGAAGCATGCAACTCCATCGTGGTACTAACCAGGCTCGCTGGCAGTGGAATAATGTGTGTGTTCCTTTGTGACTCTGTCAAGGTACTCTCTAGGCTTGCTAGCTACAGAGCAACATCAACAATGAAAAATCATATTGTGAAAATATTCAACTCGTGAGCTAAACTACCCTTCCCAGATTCGAAACATTGTGATCAACCTAAAATTTTGATTGTGTTTTACTGAGTTGGCAATAGGTGAACCATGTATGTCCATGGGTTAAGTGGGGAAGCCAAAGTAACGTGCACAATGATTCAATACTTGCCTAAAGACCAAGGCCCTATGCTAGCAATGAACCAAAACAGAGAAGTTGGAGTTCTACCAATGTGTCGCCAAGTGTTGTAGCTACAACCACCCTCCAAAATTTTTCCCTGCACCCAATTTCAGAGCCTCCCTTGAGAGTTTCACTTGAGAACTCCACACACTCAGGCTCACTCCATGAGCTCATGTGAGTCTTAGCATTTTCCTTTCTTTTTCATTTCACCAAGTCTTGCATGTTGATGTCAAAGTCATGCTTTCAACCATTGTTTTGGTTATTATCAAAGTCTTTTCTTCGTGCGTACTTTTTGTGTTCACTATGAAGGCATCTGTCATGCTCACACATGAAGCCACATCCACTCTCACACAAGTTTTGTCATGGTTAATCAATGATCAATCACGAGTGTCACACTTGTTGCTTGCAACGTCGGTCATTCATGTCGAAGATGTGTATCTAGTTGGTTTGAGTTGTTGCGTCGTCAAGTCATGTTGGCGTGTGTTTGTGAGATCACATTTGCATCTTTCACTCATTCACACACTTAGTCAATTTTCTTAGTTCCTATGACTAGATTCCCCTCTGACAGCTAGACCATCACCCTGCCATCGACCCGATCGACTGTCACCTAGAACAGCACAGAAGCACCAAGCAAGTCTTTTCAAGTCACATTGCTCGCGAGCGATCCAATGAACTTCCATGCTGGCCAACCAGAGAGTCAGACCTAACAACCACCCCAGGACTGACTCGCCTCAAAAATTGCGCAGAGGCTACTGACCTTTCCCACTTTGTTGACTGAGTAAATTTCATAGAGAGGTCAGACAATCACCCAGTGCTCATCCCTGTCTCCCCAGAAAATTGTGCAACTTTCCGAGTCAGTCCTCCTAATTGTTGACCCACTACTCATCTAGAAAAATACGTAGTTTCCATGAGCATGCCTTCTTCTACCCAATAGTCTGCTCAACTCAGAAATTGCATAGAGATTATTAGCAGACTCGCCTCCCAGCCTTAGTGCAATTTCCCTCGCCAATAGCTCCCAACAGCAGACTGCTAGTTCCCTCCACGAACTATGTAGTTTTTGTTGCCAAGCACCCACAATCTTACTACCTGTTGCCCTTGGGAATTATGCAATTTTTAATGCCAGTGACCCAGCAACTAGCTACCAGTTCCCTTAAGGAATTGTACAGTTTTGGCTACCAGGCTTCCAGCTAGTTCCTCCAAAAAATTTCACAATTTCTACCTGTTGCTCCTCCATGCAGCCCGTCATGTTCCTCCAAAAAATTGCGCAAATTTTGTTGTGAAGCCCTTGCTACCCCTCATTCCAGAAAATGCGTAGATTCTATTTGTCTTTCCTTCCTGTAGCCTATATTTTCCCTCCCAAAATTTCCGCAGTTTTTCCTTCCAGTCAAGCTAGACCTCATGAACAGTCAGTGTCGATTTGGATTGCCTATCTTCATCACATAGTGACTCTTGCGAAGTTTTCATCAGTAGTGCCTAGAGCCATCATCCTGCCTTGCAACCTTACTGCCTCTCCCAGTCACCTGCATCCGAAATGATCTTGTGTCATGGTAGACTAGGTAGTTTTTTAAGTTGATGTCGTCTCGTCATGAGTGACTGTAGGTATAGTTACACCAACCAACATGGTGCGACGATGAATGGGATGAATGAAGGGAGCACATTCAGAAGGAGAGGTTCACCAATGGATGAACGAGAAATGCATGTGAAGAGATGTGCTCACGAATAGATGATCATGTAATTATGTGTTCACGGACAGACAAACAAGAAAATATGTGAGATGTGCTCATGAACAGATGAACGGACGAACATGCACCTTTCGTAAACAGTTGAGCTTGTCAAAGCCTTCCAACATATAACAAAGGAGCAATGTGCCAAAGCAACATCAAGCGAACCAACGACCATCGAAGACTCTGTGGACTTTGCCATGTGGAGGTTAAGCAGTGATACACCATGAATACATCCATCACTAGCAGCACTGCAGCTCGACATGCACTTCAGCAGCAGCATGAATGTGCCAGCACTGTCATGTTGAGTCATTCCATGAGTCATGTTTTCCACATCTCCATTGTGGGCCATATTTTCAAATCAATGTAATGTAAGGTGGAAGTCCAAGAGACCCACCTATTGTACAAAGAGTCATGTAAAGTTGAAAGGTCATGGAAGTCAAACAATCATGAGGGTATTTGAACAACCACAAGGGTCAGTTTCACCCTTGGCTATAAATACCCCCTCATTTGTACATGCAAATGAATTTTTCATCTTAGCTCCTCCCACATAGCCAAGAGAGTCTGTAACATTTTCTTTGAGGAGTAATTAGTGGCTCCAACACCCTGCGCTCAGGGTTAGTGATGTATGGTGTAATGATGTGTGTTAGAAATTTCTCTTAATTCAGATGTCTGCTAATAAGCCAGAACGTTTTCACACATGTATTGTAATTGTTGTAAGACTAACCTTGAACACGTGTAATGCATGTTGCTTTAACTTGTGTTGAACACTTGAACTTATTTCACTTGTTGTAATGCATAATTTGTTAATGTAAATGTGTTGTATATGATGTTAATTTTGTCTCGCTCATGGTGGCTATCTCCCAAGACATCAGACAGACCTTTCACATAAAAATCGTTGTAACAACCATTGCACTCGTGCAGACTCATCTATTGAGTGTTGTACATGTTAGCTTACCTTGTGCCTTGTGACTTCCGCATCCATGTGGAAAGCTCCTCCGGAAGTTGTGCATGTCCTCTTGTGTTGTGTGTTCCTAGTCAAGTTGATACTTCATCCCAACCAGCTTGGGACTCACTCTCACCCTCTCCCTCTATAGTCAAAGTACCATTGACACAAGTACACTAGCAGGCACGAGGCACACGAACATCACTTCTGGAAGACAAAGCATACCACTCTCTTGTGTTGACAAGCAAGAGTTGAGGCAAATCCTTAAGACAGTGGGAAATGGGCTATCATACCAGATGGGACTCCCAAACCAAACGGTGTGAGGAATAGTTGGGACTTCATACCGGGGTGATCCCTTGAATGGTTGTGGGTCTAGCACTGTCAAGATGCTGGAAGGTTGGCCTACTGATCTCCTCGACGTAGTTTCTAGGCTGAGAGAAATGCTGGGCAGAAGAGGACTTGCTCATGAAATGTGCACAATTTTTCGAGTGAGCATTTCTTCGGCTAACTAGTGGGCTAGCTGGAAAAACTGTGCAATTTTTTGTGGGAGACAAGAACGGGAATTTAGTTTCTATCCGGATTGTCTACGTAATTTTCTTAATAATCGAAGCAGGCAAGGTCTGTAACCTCTGATCAATTTTTGAGGGGAGTCTATCCTAGGGTGGCTGCTAGGTCAAACTCTCCGGTTGACTAGTGGAAAGCTTGATTGATCATCTTGTGGGAAATGCAACTTGAAATAGATTGCTTGGTGTTTCGGCATTGTTCTGGGTGACATTTGATCGAATCGATGGGAGGGTGAAGGTCTAGCTGTTTGAGTTTGATCTAGTCATCAGAGCTTCAAAAAAATGACTAAGTGTGTGAGTGAGTGAAAAGGTGCATATGTGAACTTGAAAACACACACTTACATGACTTGACGACGAGATGATTCAAACCATCCAGATCCACATGTTCAACATGACTGACCGACGGTGTGAGCAACAAGCACAACACTTGTGATTGATCATTGGACAACCGCAATGATAGTTGCACAATGGTGTATATGACTCTGTGTGTGAGCATGATGGATCTTTCATAGCAAACATAACATGTACACACGAAGAGAAGACCTTGTGTGTGACCAGAACATGGTCACAAGCATGCCATTTCTATCAACATGAAAAATTTGTCTGTTGAACGTTCAAGAAAGCTGGGTGCGAAGACTCACATGAGCTCATGAGGTGAATGCGTGTGTGTGAAAACATCAAGTTAAAGTCTCAAAGGAGGCTCCAAAATTGAATGTGGGCCAAAATTTTGGAGGGTGTTGTAGATGCTACAACACTTGGTGACACATTAGTAGAACTTTAGCTTCTCTGTTTTGGTTCATTTATAGCACAGGACCTTTGTCTTTCAGGGAGTATTGAATTGTTGTGCAGGTTACTTTAGCTTCCCCACTTACCACATGGACATATATGGTTAACCTTTTCCAACGTAGTTAAATACAAAAGAAGTTTAGCTTGATCACAGTGTTTCGAAATCAGGAAGGGTATTTTAGCTCATGAGTTGAAGAATTTCAGAGTATAAGTTTTCATCTCTGGTATTGCTCCACTACTAGCAGGCTTGCACACTATGTCAGTGGAGTCACGTAGGAACACACGCATTGCTCCACTATCGACAAGCTTGGTTAGTACCTTGGTGGAGTTGCATGCTTCACCTCTCTGTGCAGGAAGCCTTTCTCTTCTTTTTCTTTTGTAAATATTTTAAGAGGACTGTGCATAGGAACTTACTTATGTTTGGGGTGGAAGAGGGATCCTGACTTATTAAGAGAAGAAGAGGTTGTTCCTTGAAAGAAGCATGTAAGACCTCTGACACAGGTTTTCTCGTTTAGATTTTCCCCTTCTCCATTTCTACTAGTTGGACGAGATTGAACACACAGAGAAGAAGGATGAGTACAGGCATGAGGCTTCCCAGTGTGGACACAAGTTCATGGTTGGACCAAAACTCCGCTTTCAGATGGCTCATATTTTCTATCAAGACATCATCGGCCAAAGATTATAACCAAGAACAGAGAAGACAGACAAACTCGCCAAGTGTTGCAGTGTAACAAGTCTCTTCATATCTCAGCCACATACTCATTCAAAAGCCAAAACTCAATAGATGGCACCACTTATTTCAGGAAACAAAAATAGCAAGGTATTAAGCAAAAAAAACAAATGAAAACAAAAATAGTAACCAAAGCAAACAAAAATAAAACAAATATAGTAAGCAAGGCAAACAAAATGAAAACAATAGGCAACAAGCAAACTATGTACATGGCACAGGGCATGGCCCGACCTACCGAAAATAGTGTTTATGATCTTTGACATTGATAGGAAGATTGTCAATCCTCCAGTTAAGTGATTGCAGATAGTACGTGTGTGGGTCAAGTGTCTCATGGGTTGTATACGGACTATCCAGTTCCACTACCAAAACCTAGTGGTATCCCAAAATACCTTTAGGTGAATACGAAACTACTACTTTAGATATTGTGTGTAACATAGGTTCCAATGATGGCATGGGGTAGTTGTTTTTTTCTGGGAACGGTTCAAGTTTCTAAAATCAATGCATGAGTGGGTTTCCCTATATTTCTTACATACATAAATTTAATTAGAAATCCATGTAAAATAATGAACATTGTAGGTGATCCGAACATCCAACAACTCAGTTGGTTCTTTCTATGTAAGGGTTTCAAGTGATAGATGTCCTTTACCCAACTTTTGTTGAAATGGCTTGGCTCCTTCTTTGCTTGAAATCCATGTTGGATTATTCTCATGTCGTATGTACTGAGGTCAACATATTCCCACACGGACATATCCCGATGTTGTTTGAACAAGTGGACAAGGGTTTTCCACTACCACAGTGTGTAGTACCTACCGAGATTAACTAACCCTGGATCATGGTTTGTTCTCAAGTTTCTCTATTCATTCCTCATGGTGGAAATGTGGGTTTTTCTATTTCTTGATCCTTGATAGTGGTTCTGCAAATCATAGAGCCTACTGAGATAAAATACACCCTTGGGGATGAGGTTTCATTTCTCGCCATCAGCTGCAGATTGCAGGGGCTACTCGTGCTCGTCTTCATCGGTTTTTTTTCCTTGAAAGCATCAACGTTTTCCATGGAGTGCAGTATCCCTTGACCATCACCAAAAACTTGTAGCTCAATTATGTTATGAGAGACAAAAGTATTATACAAAATTTCAATAGTACATCTATCCCTAAGTGGTGACATGCTAGCAGCTGCGGTGATCAAGGCATTGGAAGCTACAATACACATTTTGGGCCCAACAATGATATTAAATGCTTGGAAGTTAGAGATCATTCTCCATACCTTTAGCTGGTAACTTTTGAGATGAGGTTACAAATAGTGAATGATGTTACGTACTTTCTATGTCACTATTTCTGAATCACCTACCACCTTGAGTGCAACCACGTTGAGGATAATGGCTTTTTTTAAGCCCAACATGAGTGCTTCGTATTCAACAAAAATTTTTGTGCACTTTAACTCTGAGCGGCTTGAAATCACGTGCTTTCAGTTGTTTGGGTCAACCAATATACACCCGGCTCCTGAGCCATACTCTGTCTTTGATCCATCGAAATACAAAGTCCACAACTCATCCGTGCATATACCGCTCGATGTGCTTGCACTACTACTAGTGTTGTTGCTACTACTACTACTACTGTTGGTCCAATGTAAAGACTCTGATATTTGTGGGTGCGAAGCGCAAATATTGTAAATGAGTCAGAGGGTTGTCCACCCTCACTTTTGTTATGTAATGTTAGCTTAAGAGTTCTACCCATGGTCCTCGGACCATGGGATTGTATAATTAGAGCGAGGCTCTAAGTTGTAAAAGAGAAAAAATAAGAAACTAAGGATGAAGACGAAGCATTGAGTCTGAGTCAAAGTGTAAAGTCGTGTCTTTGGATCATAGAGTAGGAGGAGGCTCTGCAGTTGGGTGCGTAGAGGCCTAGTAGTCCACAGCTGAGTGCGTGGACCCCTGTAGCTGAGTGCGCAGGGTGAGTCAATTCTGTAACTGATTGAAGAATTAATAAAGAGAAGCTTATTATCATTCTGTGTATCTTTTCATGTTTGTGCATTAAAGTATATCGGGTATGAATTACAAGTTTACTGTTTATATGCTGCGTGAACTTATATGAATGTGTTGAATAAGTGAACATAAGAATAAGTATCTGTTTATGAGAAGTTAACTAAATCTTATAAGGAAGATAAGTAAGATCCATGGTATAACTTAAGGAATTAGCACAGATCGTTGCCTTAGCAACGCGAACACACTGGAGTCCCTAGTTAAGGTTGCGCGAAGATAATTTTAACTAGTTTCGAAGGTATCATAGGTCAAAAGGGTGTGCGAACTAACCTACATGAAGCTAGTTCATAGTTGGACTAGAGTGACACCTCAGACATCTCAAGGGTGCAGAAACTTGGTTCCAGCATCCCCCCATGATGCTTCGAGTGAGACCTTAGTCCCTGCTCCACGGACTGTTATCGAAAGGTCTAGTAGTACAAAGATTTGTTTGGCTAAATAACTTCGAACCTGGGTCAAGCCCCTACAAGCCAACAAATGGTTCCATTGCTGAGATCGGAATCTATATAGAGATATCTGATGTTGTATCACTGGAATCCAATTAAGAAAGATATTGAAGCGTGGTTGGATAGGAGAATTCACGAGTTCGTGGCGCAGGAGAACATGAATCCACGACTGACAAAAGAAGAGTGGTGCTGCTACCTGTACATAGAGATACACGAAATTTTCTTCATGTCATTCCCTATTGAGCTGTACGAGTGGATCACAAAGCTAGCAGATAGCCAAGGAAGGTGGAAGCTCGACAGACCTATTGTGTGGACCCCAAAGTTGGTGCAAAAATTGGAAGAATAAGAGGATAAGATCGCGTGCGCTGTTGATCACTGGCTTGATCAGATTATAGGAGGATTCATTACTGAGTTTACGGTAGATACTTCGGTTAGCTATAGCAAGGCAGAGCGATGCTTTCTCAAAGGACTGTGAGGTAAGTACGTTAAGTCTCTAAACACTTGGATTAAAATTCTATTGTGTGAAAAGTAGATTATACGGTTACATTGATGTTCAGGACTATGCAAAGTGGGAGAATTTACAAAAATGAAGAAAGTGCAGAGCTAGAAACCAACCCCTTGATTTCACCTCTGCGAGGGGACGAGGAAGAGCTCACGAGTGTATCTATGCATAGTGTGATCAATTTGATAAGGCAAAGGATTCGGTGCATACCACCCCCACCCACCCCACCGCTAGTTTCACCACCATCACCTCCGTCTTCACCTGTACCACCTCCGCCTTCACCTGTACCACCTCCGCCACCACCACGTTTTAATATGGAAAGCTCGATAAAGTTACCTGTGTTCAAGGGAGTGGGAAACGAAGATCTGGACTAGTTTTGGTTCATTGTAAAATCCGTATGGGAAGCGCAGGGAGTTACAGACGAAGCTATCAAGAAGGTGACATTGGTTAGCACTCTGCAGGATCACATGCTGACCTGGTATATCAAACACTCAAATGATAACCTGAATGCGAGAATCTTGGTTATCCAAGCTGCGCTAACTATGGAGTTTAGTAGACCAATGTCAAAAGCATAGTCGATCATTGGGTTCAAAGAGATTACAATGCTACCATGTGAGACTCCTTGGGAGCTGGATCAGTGGCTGAAGTGCACAATTCGAGAAGCTAACATGACTCTAACAGATGGGTAGCATCGCGAATGGTTTGTAGCATCACTATAATCGCATTTGAGGAACGCGTTGTCGTAGCAAAGGTTAACAACTCAGGTAGAAGCTTTAGAGATCATGATGAGGCTGCATGAGACCCCAATATAGGATCCTAACCTCGGAGTTCAGCAGATCCACGTGCAGTTGAAAAACTTATGCCTTGAGATGCATAGTTTGAAACAGGACAGAACAGTCTGACCAGAAGCACGCGAAGAGGTGTGGTGTATGAAATGCAAAGGTCAGGGTGACGATAAATACCACTTCTTGGTATTCACGAATTACCTCGTGGGAGGAGGACCAATGTTGTTAAGATCAAAAGCGCAAGTAGGACCGAACACGACGCCTACTCTATGGTGCGTGATTTGTCAAATAGGAGGAAAGCATGCAACAGACAACTGTCATCTATTGCAGAAGTACACGCAGAATTCACAATGATTGTTCTGTAATTTTTGTAGATCGGTGGGACATGATGAGCACACATGTATAAGTTATGAGCTAGTGATCGATAAAACTCCTACCTACAGGGTTCAGGCTGAAAAGTGGCGCCTAGACTAGGGTGCAGGGATGGCGCGAACCGGATTCCAAGGGCACGGACGAGGCTGAGGGGGAGGAGGACCAAGGAGAGGTCGCAGACAATAGATATGCTACAATTGTCGAGGGTCAGGGCATTATGCCTATGATTGTATGAATCTGATGTGTCCATCATGTTTGTACTGTACCTTGTTTGATCACGAGACAGAGGATTGTCCTACGCTAAGAGTTAGGATACATGACAAAGGAGGGCTACAACCTCCCCCGACTCAAAACATTCTAATGATGAGATCTAAGCCTCATGAGGAAGAACCTAATGTGACTATTGTCCTTCGAAGTAGAATTATGATGGGAAATGATAAAGGCAAATAGCCTGAGGAAAGTACTTGGGTTCGCAAGGCTCTGGCGAAGGAAGAAAAGTTTGATTTGGAGCGTGCTTGAGAAACTTTTATGGAAGCTAAGAAGAGCTTCACTGATGCCTCCACTTCAAGAATCAAAGACAGACCAGAGCCAGAGATGGGCCCATCAATGCTCACGATGTTCGTGGAAACATGTATGAAGCTACTACGTGACAGTAAGGTGGTCAAGGGATTACAAGTACTCATTAACAAATGTGTTGGGACCGTGACAGGAGAACTGCGTGTAGTCTGGAAGATTGGAAAGCATAAGACCAAAACAGGAAGAGAAATGAGGTTAACCATGTAGATTGGGGAATACGAGATGGACCAAGTAATTCTGGATTTAGGATCAGACACAAACGTTCTACCGAAGTAGACGTGGGAGTACATGGGGAGGCCAATGCTGCAATGGTCTCTTACCTAGTTGCACATGGCAAACCAACAGAGATAATTCCCCTGGTACGATTGCAGGGAATCACGGCGGATATTGAAGGAGCGAGCATGCTAGCTGACTTTGAGGTGATAGATATTGTTGATGACAACAATCCCTACCCCGCGCTCTTAGGAATCGATTGGGTCACTAACATGAATGGGGTGGTTAACCTGAAGAAGTGCAAAATGATTTTTGAAAAGAAGTCTCTATGCATAGTGATACCTTTAGACCCTGCTGAGGGATTGTGCTACACTGAGCCAATGCACCACTATGAAAGTGGTGATGACTTAGACTACATTTACAAGATAACTACACGCGAGCAAGACTGGGTAAATCCCACTGTAGATGGACGAATTTCATGGGAGTGCGAAAGCTCCTGTACTTTAGATTTGGATGAGGAGATAAAGTGATGGCTTATGATGGATTAGGTGTGGTAGATTCTTTCTTGGATAGATTTGAGAGAGAGGTGCTGGAGAAATAGTGTTCCGAACCCTTGAATTGGGTACTACACGCTACACCCGCGATATGGTGGGGTACGCAAAGGAAACTTTGATGACTGGTGTGCATGTATAAGGATGATGTGCACACAGTTTGGGAAACATATAGGGTGGTCGACTCATAGATACCATGACAAGGATGGTCTGCGCACATATATGTCTAAGTGGGTATAGACATATGGTAAACAACCTGCATGGATGCACATGAACTTCGCGAGGGGAATTACGGTCAATAAATATGCGTGGGGGTGTGATCGGCTCCTCAAGCTAGAACAAAGAATGAGCGTGCAGATGGGTATCCACATGGAAGCCTTTAACGACATATGCAAAGCATTGAATAAGGTACATAATGCGCAATGAATTGATTGGGACCTGTGCGTACCAGCAGTCCTATGGGCTTATAGGGAAACGTGTAAGAAACTGATGGGATACACACCTTCTAGGCTAGTTTATGAAGTGAATGATGAATTATCGATGGAGTATATCATAACTAGTCTGTGCATAGCAGCACCTGCGAATAGGATGGATAGCGGAGCTTTGAAAGAAGGGATCACGCAGTTGGATGAAGAAGAATGCTTGGGACCTGATGAAGAGATCCAATAGGGTAGTATTAGGCTCCAAAGACTCATGAATGAAAAATTTTGTTTAAGGGACAAAAGCGCCAAAGCAGAAGAAGAAGTCAAGAAGCTTGAGGAAGGAATAGAGAAGGACTTTCTTGATAAAAATACTATGGGGATAAAACAAGATGCGCATGATTACGTTGATAAATTCAGAGACTACCGCCGAGAATTGATCAGTTTGATGCCTTGGATTGAACTACATGTTACTAAGATAATCATAGAAGATGGCGCGATGCAGATGACAAAATGTGCTATTCAGGTAACAAAGTTAAAAGACGAAATCTTTCCAGGAAGAGTAAACGATAGTCGGTTGAAGTGATATACAGGTGGCGTAGCCACCTGACTAGCCATGGGAAACACAATCTTAGCACTCCAGGAAGTTGAAAGGAGGTGTGGGATTATAAACTACTCTACCCAGGAGCTATGCAAAGACAGGGCTGTGTGCAGGAGCGAAGTGCCACAGGGTCCACGACAGCGCAAGGGTAGCTGCACGAGTTGGTTGGAAAGTGACCGTTACATTCACTATTCACAATGTGATGCTTGATTTGAGACCAAATGGAGCGGGCATCGGGAATTTAAGGCAAGCTCGTGTAGATGCATGGATGCATGTGCAAATGCAAGAAAGCAGTTCTGTAATTTTTGAATAGCCCGTCTAGGAGATACAACAAGAAGCGGCACAGTGCATTGTTGACCTCGCAACGGTCCAAGTAGAATTGGGAGATCTCCATGCAAAGATCTCTGCACTGACTGAGTGACTCGAGGGCGAGTCACGATGTTCATGTTGGGGGCCGTAGAAGACAAATAGGAGAAATAAATATGTAAAAGTAATAAAATGTAGTAAAGAAGAAAAAAATATAGTAAAGAATTATAATAAAAAAAATAAATAAGAATAAGAAGTATTAAAATGAAAAGATATGATGAAAATAAGAGCAAAAGATGAAAAAGAGATAAATACATAAAATGGAAATAGGAAAAAAATTAAAGAAATGAAGAAGAGTGAAATAAATATAAAAAGTAACAGAAAAAAATAGAAAACATAATATATAAATAAACATCAAAAGAGAAAGATGATAGAGAGAGAAGAAAAAATAGCAGATAAAATAGAAAGAGAGAAGAAGAAAATAAATAAGAATAAGAAGTATAGAAAAAATTAGCACAGATCATTGCCTTAGCAACACGAAA
This sequence comes from Pinus tabuliformis, assembly GCA_031772625.1. Classification (NCBI taxonomy): domain Eukaryota; kingdom Viridiplantae; phylum Streptophyta; class Pinopsida; order Pinales; family Pinaceae; genus Pinus; species Pinus tabuliformis. Next base: position 1,147,460,424 of record CM062817.1, read on the forward strand.
GCACCATAGTCCCTGGTTAGGGTTGCGCCGAAGATAATTATAACGAATTGTAAAGGTATCGTAGGTCAGAAGGGTGTAGAAAGTAACCTGCACGAAGCTAGTTCACAGTTGGACTAGAGTGACACCTCAGACATCTCAAGGGTGACCATATGCTTCTAGTATGTCCACAACAACAATGTTGATGAACTGGTGAACTCAACCTTCGTGATATAGTCAGATGATGACATCTTAAAGTTCACCAATGAATGGTATATAGGTTTGATCAAGTTGGATGATTTACGTGGATTTCTTTCTCCATTTCACATTGATCTTTTTGGCAATGGAGAGTAGCATGACGTTGGATGCCACGCCATATTCAAATAAGCAATTGTGAACATTACAGTTGAAAATTTCAAATGAGAGCAGGAATGGAGGGCAACCTAAGTTTTCTTCTTCCATCCGGAGTGTGTTTAGCACAGTTGAAAGTGATCCGGGAGGTGTGCTTGCTACCTTACTAGTAGAGGCTATGTTGTTCATTGTTTTCTATCCCAATGCACGCAACAGGATGTCTCGCTCACTCTAGATCTTATATAACTTGAACAAACCGATGTTCACATGATTTTTCTTCATGTCATCAACAATGTTGTAGTCCAGAGGTGGTAGAATCACCGAGGTATCCAGGGTAAGACTGAGGTTCGTGCTTCCTGGCGGAGTGTTCTACAGTTTGCTACTCATGGACATACTCTTGTCCACCGCTGTCTTCCTGGACTTGTTTTTTGTTTTCTTCTTTGGGGCAGCTGGTGGATCAACCTTCCTCAACATCGGTATCATATTTTCTTGTACTTCCTCAACTGTAAGGGGATCCCATTTACTCCTGAGATTCTAACTGTCATTTTTATTTGGGGGTTGTTTCTCAGTGTTCACCTTTAATGCTGCTTGTAAGAAATGATACATGTTGACCACATGCCTAGAACCTGATGCTTCATCAAGTGAAACACCTTCGTCACTATCTATATCTTCCAGCTATTCTTACATACTGTTTTCTCCATCAAATGTACAATTGCATACATATCCTATGGCTTGCTTCCAATCTAAACAAAAATTCTCTAGGTTACGATCTTCGTGGAATGAACAGAATTCAGGATTTGTGCACCGATCAAGCTAGAACACAGATCCCTTCGCATTTTTTCGAGTGTACCAGTTGCTTCTTGATAACATGCTTCATTTCTTTCTCTAGGTGGATTGTTACTTGCAGGTGTGTCTTTTTTTCCATTTTTTAAGCTCAAACACTTCCTTGCCAAGTTCTTGATGAGGCAAGTGAGGGTTTCAATATCATTTGTTTCCTTGTCTCTACCTTTGCTCGCCACCACCTGGGACTTGCTGCTCATGTCTTTGGATTCCTTTTATGGTTCATCATCCTTGATGACTCCAATCATGTGCAGGTATTTCTCAACAGCAATAGCCTCTTTGTAGTTTTGTAGTAGTGTTGGTTTCGCATCTCGCTTGATGAACTACGCAATGTTGGTCAGTAGTTTGGATGTGTAGTAATCAACAGTGGTGGAGTCATGAGGTTTGGTTTTCACTAAAAATTATTCAATATGTGTGTAAACCTCTGATTGAAGTCTTTTACCTTTTCCTTCCCCTCCATCTTCAGGCTTCCCAATTCTTTGAGTAACATGGATGGGGTCTTGTCATCATCAATTTTTTCAAGAAACATGTGATTGAACACACCCCAATTCTATATGGAGTTGGTTGGAAGGTTGTGATACCATGCAGCTGCATGACCATCTAAGGTACATGGAAACAATCTACATGCTATGTCATCGTACCGTAACTCAAGGGTCTACAGTTGTAGGTAGAAGTTGTCCAAATGGTCTTCTTCCTTCACTGTGTTGTCATGGTTGAACTTGATATTCATTCTCTCCGCCCACTTGGGCATCTTGCACAAAGCACCTGGGAGAGCCAATGGTCCTTGAGTCATCCATTCCAAATTTTTGTCAGCCATCTCTTCTTCTTCTTCATCCTCCTCCTCTTCTTTAGAATCTAATGGCTTCGGCTCTGAGTGTGTTGGTTTGTCCCTGCCTTCACCTCCTCCACTACCTTCCCCTCCACCTCCTGTAACAGAGTCTGATCCCAAGATCACGAGGGTGTCTCGTTCCCCCTGTCGAAAGGCCGGAGGTTCCTCTCCATCTTCAATAGCTTTTGCTAGACCTTCAAGTGTGGCAAGCACTGCTTCTTCCACTAATGATACAACGTCCCCTGTGGGAGTGACTTTTGGTTTCCTTGATGCGTATGGAAGATTTTGCATGCTTGGGATCAGTCCAACTGATTTTGCGAACTGGCAGGTGATGGGACAAATGGACCAAAGCTGATGATATTGAATTTCGTGCTCAGTCTTGGGATGTGAGAAGTAACCAATTGTAGAGTCACGTGTAGGTGAGAGGGAGTGCGAGTTACTACCTTGACCAAATGGTTGATGAGTGAGTGTGAGAGGAATTTCAACCATAAAAAATTGATCGCGCTCCTTCTAGCACCAGAAATGTTGATGGTGTTGGACCTGACAACATTGAGGGTATCACCTCGGTATGAAGTCCCAACTAGACCTCAAATAGTTTTGTGTGGGAGTCTGATCTAGTATGATGGCACATTTTCCATTATCTTAAAGATTTTCCTCAGCTCTTTCTTGTCAGCACAAGAGATTGGTCCTCTTTGTCTTCGAGTAGTGAGGTTCGTGTGCCTGGTGATTGCTAGTGTTACTAGTACCAATGGTTCTTTCACTGTAGAGGGAGAGGGTGAGAGTTAGTCCTAATTCGAATGGGAGGAAGCCCCAACTCTGTTAGGAACACACAACACAACAGGACTTGCACAACTTCTAGAGGAGTAGTCCACATGAATGTGGCACTCACAATACACAAGGAAAGATAACATGTACAACACACAGTGGAGGAGTCCGTGTGAGTACGATGGTCGTTATAGCAAGTTTATGTGAAACATCTTTCTGGTGTCCGGGGAGGTAACCAACATGGGCAAGACAACGTTAACAACTCATACAAAACATTTTCATTAACATATATGTATTACAACAATTGAATGAGTTCAAGTGTTAAACACAGGTTAAAGCAACATGCATTACAAGTGTTCAATATTAGTCTTAAAACAGTTACAAAACATGTCTGAAAATGTGTTGGCGGGTTAGTCTACTTCTAAATTAAGAAAAAGTTCCAAGACATGTCGTTAGACCATACATCACTAACCCCATGGGCGAGGCGTTGGAGCCACTACTTACTCCTCAAAGAAAATATTATAGACTCTCAAGGCTATGTGGGAGAAGCCAAGGTGAAAAGTATTTTGCATGTACAGATAAGGGGGTATTTATAGCCAAGGGTGAAACTGACCCCTTGTGGTTGTTCGACTTCCTCATGACTGTTTGACTTCCATGGCCTTTTGACTTTACATGACTCTTCATATGACAAGTGGGTCTCTTGGACTTCCACGTTACATTGCATTGATTAACAGTATGGCCCATAGAAGAGATGTGGACGACATGACTCATGACAAGACTCGACATGGCAATGATGTTACATTCGTGTTGTTGCTGGTGTACATGTTGAGATGTAGTGTTTTTGGGTGATGGATGTCCTCATGGTGTGTCACAGCTTCACCTCCACATGGAAAAGTGCGCGGACTATTCGATGGTCATTAGGTTCACTTGATGTTGCATTCACACGTTGCTCCTTTCTTGTATGTTGGAATGTTTGACAGGCTTCTTCGTTCATGAAAATTGCATGTTCATCTGTCCATCTATGTGTGAACACATCCTCGCATGTTCGTCCATCCATCCATCTATGAACAAATATTTTCATGATCGTCCATTCACGAGAACTTCTCTTTCCATGCATTTGTTCATTGGCGAACATGTCCTTCCTCATATGCTCCCTTTGTTCATACCATTTGTCGTTGCACCATGTTTGTTTGTGTAGATATATCGGCAAACACTCACGATGAGATGACATCAATTCCATAAACCTCCTAGTCTACCATGATGCATTATCGTTTCAGATGCAGGTGACCAAGAGAGAAGAAAAGGTTACGAGCTTCGAGCTCGGATGGAGGCTCTGGGCACTGCTAGTGAAAACCATGCAGAAGTCACTTAGAGATGGAGACAGGAAATCTAGATCGATAGTGACTATCTGCAGGGTCTAGCTTAGCTCGAGGAAAAACTGCACAATTTTTTGGAGCAGTGTGGGCTATGGGAAGGCTAGGCAAACAAAATATACGCAATTTTTGGAAGAAGCAGGAAGAAGGAGCTTGGTGGTCAAAACTGCGCAATTCCTGGAAGGAACTGGCAGCTGGCTACTTGGACCTTGGAAGAAAAAACTATGCAATTCCTGGAGGGAACTGTTAATTGACTGCTGGGATCTTGGCAGCAAAAACTGCACAATTCTTGGAGGAAATTAGAAGTCAGTTGTTGTAACTTGGTAACAAAAACCATGCAATTCCGGGAGGGAATTAGAAGCCAGCTGTTGGTAGCTACTGGCAGGAAAACCTGCGCTGATGCTAGAAGGTTGGCCTATTGATCACCTCTATGTAGTTTCTGGGCTAAGAAATATATTGGGCAGCAGAGGACTTGCTCATGAAATATGCATAGTTTTTTGGGTGAGAAGTCGGTCGACTGATTGGTGGGCTAGCTGGAAAAACTGCGCAATTTTCTGTGGGAGATAGGGACAAGCATTGTGTGTCTATCTAGCCTATCTGCATAATTTTATGAGTCATCGGAGTGGGCAAGGTCTATAGCCTCTAGTCAATTTTGGAGGGGAGTCAGTCCTAGTGTGACTGCCCTATCAAACTCTCTGGTTGACCAGCAAGAGGGTTGATTGATCAACTTGTGGGCAACGTAACTTGAAATGGCTTGCTTGGTGCTTTTGCCTTGTTTTGGGTCACAGTTGATTGAGTCAATGGCAGGGTGAAGGTCAAGCTCTCAGAGGGTGATCTGGTCGTCAGAGCTTCATTAAAACGACTAAGTCTGTGAGTGAGTGAAAAGGTGCATATGTGAACTTGCAAAGACACACTTACATGACATGACGATGAGACTACTCAAACCATCCAGACACACATGTTCAACATGATTGACCGACGGTGTGAGCGACAAGTGTGTCGCTTATGATTGATCATTAGACGACCACGACGATTCTTACGCGATAGTGTATATGACTCCATGTGTGAGCATGACAAATGTTTTCATAATGAACATAACATGTACACACAAAGCGAAGACCTTGTGTATGACCAGAACATGGTCACAAGCATGACATTGATATCAACATGCAAAATTTGTATGATGAATGATCAAGCAAGGTGGGTGCGAAGACTCACATGAGCTCACAGGGTGAACCTAAGTGTGTGCAAACATCATGTTAAACTCGCAAAGGAGGCTCCAAAATTTGATGTGGGCCAAAATTTTGGAGGGTGTTGTAGCCGCTACAACACCTTTCTAGACTGATGTTTCCTTTCTAAATATTATTTTCGTGTGTGCTTTATATCGGAGAGGAAGTATGCGAGTTATCGAAAACAAACAATAAGGTTTCCAAGAGGGAGGGAGGAAAAGTTGGGATACAACTATTTCCTTTTGTTGATTGTGTAGGAGGATAAAGGTTATTCGACGCTCAATCTCATTAGAATGATAAACCTTGTTGGAAAAGGATAAAAGCCCAAGGATAATGTTTATCCCTACTTTCCACCGAACACTCTGTCATCTGAGTTAGAAAGGATACTCATAAAGAGTACGCAAGTTCAATCTCTATAATTGTGATTTGTAGATAGCATGGGTTCGAAATCAAATTGTATTGACAAAGAATCAGCATAAGTGTATGCATGTTGTCGAGGAGATGCACCACCGTTTCGTGACTCTGCCTCCCAAGTTCCTTTGATTAGTGGGGTCTTGGATAAGTTTTGTGTGGTTTTGTTTTAAAAATGAGCATGGACTTGGGCTCTAGAATTTTAGGTTTGGTGTATTACGTTTCGAAGCAATGGATCAAATTCCAATTCTTTATGAATTTCTACAAATTGAGTGCAATCAGGTCTATTGAAAATATCTTTGGGAATCATCAAACCAGTGCAATCAGGTCTATTGAAAATATCTTTGGGCATAATCAAATCACTTCTTCTCATATACCCACGCAGCCACTGCCTATGAATAGGTCCAACCATGGCCGCTTCCGCAGATTATGTTGTCTCTGAAAGCGCTGTCAAAATGATTAGGAGGTAGTCGCCCCTTCTCTGTTTTGCAGAATTGCATGCATAAATTGAAAACTTTCGATCCTATTGAAAAGGACCAATTACCACTGCATTCCTTGCTTAATTTTGTGGGATCAAAAGGCCATCAATAAATGACCCATATATGTTTTTGTGGATCCATAAGGATTGACCTACAACACTCATTGTCACACTGGTTATAAAAAAAAACTGATGATTCGGAAAATGCAAACTTGATTAGACTTTTTTGGTTTAGTAGAGAGCATTGATCTTTAGACGATCTCAATCACTTCACATATTACAAAGTGATTATTACTTCTATGGCCTCCCTTTTAACAAACCATCTATCGTCGTTCAAATCCAAACATGAAATATATTTTCCTTTTAATAAAGATCCATAATTTTATGTTTTTAAAAATTCAGAGACGATAGTGCTACTCTATGGAGTTGCATTTTAATGGCCTTACAATGATGCTTTTAATATACATGAATTACCATCACCATTCTGAAGAGATTTATGGTTGTAGTGGATCATCTGCTGTAATATTTTTCAATATCAAGTACGTGAGCTTTGGAAATGGTCTTTCAGATTGAGTAGATAAATTTTCCTTATTATAATACAACAAATAACATCCACCATTTAATAGAATTTGGGTGCACTATTTACAATACTAAGATGCCTACCCAACCTTTCATAGCATCCACGCAATTATGGAAAAAATTAGAAGAGATGAGTTGTAAAGCGATTAGTGAAATATGGGTTAAATTATTTGGCATATGAAGATGCTACTAAATTACTACAACTTATATAAAAACATGTTTAGAATTCAGTTCCTTACGGGATCTTCCCTCTTCTGCCAGGGAAAGATCAATGATCGGGTTCATTTAAGTAATATGGAATGTCTCATTATATAATTTATGAAAGTAGAGGGTTGGAAATAATATCATGGACATCAGTTTACCATCTCTCACATCAGAATATTGATGGGAAAGGGGAAGGTGGTACATTACAAATGGTAATGGACGTTTAACCCTAGGTCCTTCGTTGTGTGTTTTATGAAACCCTAATTGAGTAAACAATAAAATTTGAACTAGATCATACATATTTTAATGAGTTTCTGTTATCTGTGATCATAAAGGAATTCCTGGTTCTCTTTGTTGTTTTATAAATAAAAATGAGAAAATTTTAAGAATAAATCCAAGGAAATCTTTTATTAATGTTATCCCATATGTGGGTAAAATAGTAAAATTCAAAAAGCAGACCATCTCTAGATGGTGGAGGCTCAAAATTGTGAAATGTTTAAAAAAAATAACAAGGGAAAACATGGATTATTATCCTTTTTGGTACACATTATAGGCGTAAAGGGAAAGGAGCGAATGAATATAAACCCATAGATCATAACGTGGGTTCAAGATTCTGGTCCATCCATGTGTGAAGCTTGGATTGACCCGCAAATTCCTTTGGATTTGCAATTGACCAGACGCTTAGGAATATTGGAAAAAATAAGTTTTATGTTTTCATTTTTGAGGTTGGGCTGAAAGGTAAGTACTGCATAGTGAATATTCAGTACTGGCCGCTTAGAATTTCATTATGGTTGGTAAAGCCATTTTCCACTTCATAATCAACTGCAATGTGAACTGACAATGCAAGCAAAGTTTGGGAATAAATGAAACACTTATTTAACATCATAATCCATAAAGTTAAATCACACATCTTTTAGATAACTAATAAAATATGAGTCGATAGTCAAACAAAAGTTGGGAATGGAATCAGCACATGTTCATGACAACATTCACAAAGTTCAATTAAAAATAAGGAAAAGTTTGGGAATGGATTCAGCACATGTTCTATGATGGCATCCATAAATTTCAATTAAAAAGAAATTTTTTCTAGACCATCGCATGTAAATATTATTTTCTGAAGGTGTATTACCATGTATGAGGCCAAACATCCAGGGGACTATTATAACAAACTTACCTTCTTGGAAATCATATAATAGTAAATTTCACATTGACATGTAACTGAATAAATTTGTACCCTCCCAATTTCAATGATGAGTTGGGATGTTTCTTAGTGCATGCTTCATTGCAATAAAGTATATAAACATTCGTTGACTTAATTCATGGGTACACAACTTTCTTGAGAAGCACTTCTTATTGTTCCCTATCTTTGCATGCGTCTGTAAACTGCACATTCATGTCCACCAACAATGGATGCATCACTGTTTTAACATATTAATGTTGACTAATATCTACCATATATGGAGTGTGTCATGTTAGCCATAATTGTTATATAATTGATAGGAATAACTAATAAGCCACTTGAAGTAGGAAAACGTAAATATGCCTCCCTATGTGTGGTAGGAGTTGACCCCTTTCTTTGGACAATGCAAGGAATTTTTTGCAATTGATTGTCTTCCACAGTTGTTGTAGAGAGCTCAAATAGCTCCAACAACTATATTGGAACGAAATAAGATTGATTATTCCAATAGGTAAATTTTGAATAGTGATGCTAAAATATGCATAGCATGTAGATATTTGACCTTTTCATCCATGTATGATATTTTGAGTTGCTCAAACTATATTGAAGTTATAAATTTTAGCATATATACTTAGGTTGTTATGTGCTAATGATAAGCAGGAAAAGTATGCATGAACAATTTATGATTATGTGTTAGAATTAAGAGTCGGGCTAAATGAAGAAACTAAAGGATATAAACCCTTACTATCATGAGGAAAAAATCTTATAACTAAGTTGTTACAGCATGTTATGTGCCTTAGTGAGAAAATGAATTAAAATTAACGCTGCTAGATTTTTTTTAAGATCGATAACAAGTAATGCATATAGGAGGAAGATATGATTACTTAAGTGGCACACTTACATATGTTGCCTTCATGAGTGAAAGAATCACAATTCTCATAAAACTAGACTATGATAAAACCAAAAAATAAATTTACCATGCTTATTTGAGAATATGTGGTAATTGATTCCAGTCAAAGGTTAAACTATGGTCATCATGTTATAAAAACAAATTATGAATGGTATAATTTCTGTGAAAGGACATGGCTAAACAAAAAATCCCACCTAAATAAGGAAGAAAATGTTTAACCTTGGTAAGGTAACTGGTTCATAAGTAAAAATCCAAAGGGAAATTACATACCTCATGAGAGGTTGGGGGTTAAATAAGTGGGTTCCACCCTAAATATTTTACCATGGTAAGGGTTTTCATGAAGAGTGTTAAGATGGTAAGAACATGTTATAGTATAAGACTATATAATTGTACAAATTTTCTTTCAATTTAATCCTTTGATTAATGCATCTATATACAATGTGATTTATTCTTCTATTGGAAGAAAGTGTGATTAAGGGGAACCTAACTTTAATAGGTTATTATATTCCATGACATATGCATCTTTCATTGGATATTAACAGTGGGACCTATAAGTATCCTTGAGTACAACATTACACAAACTAGGTTAATTAATAAGAAGCACAAATTGTATGTTATGGACCACTAGGTGAATTAAATGGTATCCAAAAATCTATTTAAATAGACTGATACCATACCAATTGAAATGCATATTTTGTACCAAGCAATTTTGGGAGGTTCTCTTGTTGGATTGCATTAATAATGTGTCTGGACAACATAAGAAATGTTCCATAGTCCATACAAGAATTCATAAAACGGAGAACTAATATTTTAGTTAAGGGTGATTTAATGTTAAAAGAGGAGGAGCTAACATGTAAGTACCCTGAGATCATAAGTACTTACAACTAAAAGGATGTAGGATTGAAAGTAGTAAAACTTTCATGTATAACTCCTGAAGAGGAAATGAGATTATACCTACCCTAAGTTTTGCATGGACAACAAGATGTTGAAGCATAAAAAGGACAATAGTAAATCACACGAGATGGATTATTTAAGAATGAAGTATTGATTTGATGCTTATTAAACTTCAAAAATATATCAGTTAATAGTTTGCTTTAGAACATTGATCCAAAGGTATGATTAAGATGAAAATATGCATAAATACTATGTTATACTACTAATATTTTGTTACAACCACATGAAATCAGAAAATGATTTTCACTTGATATAGAACTTTCATTGTTTGCAGAAATGAACCATGTTCATGAAAATTCCTTATAAACTCAGCCCAATTGTTCTAATTACCATAAATAGATAAAGGAATGTTTGGCATGATACTAACATGGTGGAAAAATATGTGGATAAATTTTATGTCATGCAGGTGATACCATGAGGATGGTATGATAGGTTGTAGCACAGATGGTACTATGTACAAGCAGTACATACAGTACCCGTATGACTACATTTGTTAAATGATTGAAACATGATATGTATATCAGTGTGTATAATACATCTTGTGTGTAGGTATGCATGAAGACATTGGGTAGATGTCTAGCAGGGCAACCAACCTGGAGGTTGCACAAAAGAAGGAATCAAGAAGTGGTTCCAGGAATATTAACAATGGGTTAACTGCAGTATGACATACATATGATGAGTTTATGTGGTTATGATTATATATAAACTAACCTAATTATGATATGTCATGCAAATATGCCAGTGGATTTTTATATGTAGAGGAGTTGTAGAAGGCAAGTGTTCATCAGAAACACAAAGGTCAGAAGAATGCAGGGAGAGAACATGCATTCTTCAGATAAAAATAATAATGAGCAATAGTTGCATTAGTAGTATTGACTAACAAATCATGATATTTATCATAGTTAAATTTCTACATCTATAATTTCTCACAAATTGTTTCAAAATAATGTCATTGGTAGCCATGGCTGGAGATATGTTGGGAGCACTCCTTGTAACCGATATACATTGGGAGATTTGTATCATATGGAAAGGCCATGAGATCTATGGATTCAGAAACCAGCTACTTGTGAACAAGGACATGATGTAGTAATACATCGAGGACGGTGTAAAACTTAAGGGGGGGAGTCTGACTATGTAAACCTAAGATGAGAAATGCTAGGTGTTATATGTAATATGGAAAACCAATATTTTGTTAAATAAATTAATAAATAAATCACTTGGAAAAGCGAGACACAAAGAGAAGATATTCTTGCCAAATCCCATTGAGGGATGGGATAAGGTTAAATATTTCATGATAAAGCTTCTAGATGTGATTCTAGATAATCTTGGATGGATTGGAGATAAATATCCATCAAGGAAAAAAAAATATATATATATATTTGAGGGAGATAAAGGCAATATTTTATGAGGAAAAGCCTTGCAAGAGATAAAGGTGAGATTTTTTGAAAAACACCTATGCAAATGGAAAAATCCATAAAAGTGGGACATCGCTAGTGGAAACTGTATCATGAAAGAGGGTATTAAATACCCATTGTGTAGATCAATTGGAGGTAGTCGATCCATGGCAAGAACCTCAGCTTAGGGGGATTGGAGGTGATTCATGGTTGGGTGGTGGTGCTCCGCTCTCCAAGTGATGTACTTTTTCTTTCCTGGTCGAATACTCTTGCATGGATGTTTTGTATGTTGATTTCTTACTCTTTGTCTATTATAGTTTGAGTTTTCTATCAGAAAATTGTTTAAGTTTCTCCTCCAAGAGAATGTTTGAATGATTTACATGAGATACTTATGCATTAGTAGGTTTACTGGTGTTTTTTCTCCATTCTGATGAGATTCACTTGAAAGGTATGTGTTTCATGTTAATACTTACTTATTAGGATGTTAAGTCATACAGTTTAGTTATATGGATTGCTTAATTACCTCTCTTATGAAAATGATGAAATAAATAATGCATGTGACTGTCGTGTGATCTCATATGCATTTCAAAGTTATTATGATTATATTTACATTGAAGAAGGAAGGATAGCATTCTCTAGTGTTTTGCATATGTTCATGCATGTGGAATAGTTATGGAGGAATGTCTCCCATAGTATTTTCAAGGGTTCACCATGATCTATGTCATGCATAATGAAGTTAGATGATCTTGCAGGCTCCATAAGGAATTGATGGTGTGCCATTTTAGTTATGCATATATGGGTCTGTAAGATATCTAGTGAATCTAACTTGAATGTAGATATTCGGTGAATTTAACTTTAATATCACCAAGTTGAAGAAGGTCCCTAGTATGCCTATAATGAAATGGTATCTCTAGTGTTGTGTCATAACTTGGTAAATGTTTATGCTTGTGGAATAATTGTAATATTTATAAGTGTATGGTATCAAAAATAGATTATCTGTACCATGCTTGTTCTAAGACTTGTATTTACTTATGCTAAACTAGTTAGTTATGCATGATGAAAGAAATACTATAATCATGATGTATGGCCATGATAGCTATAGTAGAGTTAAATTAATTCCCATTAATGTTAGGTGGATTGATCAAGGAATTATTATGGGTTTCATGCTATGGTTAGTCCTTTCCTACAACTAGTATATCATGCTTAATATTGATCTGACACATAAGCCTTATACATAGACTTAAAAGTCCACATCATAACCACTTTGTAGTTAGATTAATAATGACAATGGATCCTATTGTATAAATAATAATGATGATATAATGATGGACTAAATATACCCTTGGCAAAGGGTTGAATCTTAAGTTTAAATAAAGAAAAAAATCACTAGAATGGGAGCCCTATTATCTAATTTCCAGGGTAGGCTCAGGAGGTTCGTTACACTAAGTGGGTGCTACTATGATGATCAAGCCAAGGAATTTCATGAATTATGGTTGGGACAACTGACCATGGATGAGTTTGTGGCTAAGTTTACAAACGTTTTACGGTATGTACCATATGTTAAATAGGACAAGGTCAAATTCCATTGGTTCCTAAACTAATTTCCAGCCTCGTATAAGGAGAGAATTGAGTTTGATAACCCAAAACCTATGGATGATATGGTGAGGAAGGCTAGATTATGTTATCAACAATTCAAGGATAGAAGTGAAGGGGGTAAATTGTGGAAAAGTAAAGAGAGTGCCAAGGTGGGAGGTAGCGTAAAAATATAGAAACCTTAATAGGTTAAGAACTTTTGCAAGGATCAACAAAGGAAGAAGTTTGGAAAAGGAAACACACCTACACCTACAAAGTCTTATATGGGCTTTGGCAAGGATCAACAAAGGAAGAAGTTTGGCAAAGGAAACACACATCCACCTGCACAGTCTTATACGGGCTCGAAAACTACATAATTTAACAACAAGAAAAATAGTAGTTCACAGGCAAGGGAACCATTGAAATGTTGGGGCTGCAACGAGACACACTTTCTAAAGTATTCCACTCATAATCCTAGATTTCTACATAACATTGAGGTCGTTCAAGAGGTAACGACCATGAATGACATTACCCACAATATTCCTAGAATTAGCGCAACATTCAACGATAGAAAAGTTGAGCATTAGTCGACTATGATTGAAATAGAAGGTATGATACTTAACCAAATTTTGTATGTTTTAATTGATACGGGGGCTAGTCTAAGTTATATCCACCCCCATATTATGGAAAAGTGTAATATGAAATCAAAAAAATTCAAGAATGCGTGGTTGGTTCAGTTGGAAACTGGGACTAAAAGAAAAGTAACCAATCAAATAAAATAGTGATCCCTTAATTTAAATGGTAATCCTACAGAAACCGATTTAAATATTCTCCCTTTAGGATCTTATGATTTTTTTATAGCCATGGACTAGTTGGAAAGGCAAGAAACCATTATAGATTGTTTGGAGAAAATGGTTAGTTGTGTGCAGCACAATGGACACACATGGTTAATAAAGGGAAAGAAAAAACCAGTTTAGTTCAACAAATTTCTACATTAGAGTTGAAAAGAAGTGAAAGAAAGGGATGCCAACTATATATGGTACAAGTGAAAACTAGTGATGAAACTTTAGAGAAATGAAAATTAAATACTTTATCGGTTATTAAGTAATTTCGAGATTATTTCTAGAAGAAATTTCGGGGTTACCTCCATATAGGGACACATATTTTACCATTGGCTTTTTATCGGGTGTCATTCCCGTGTCTAGAGCCCCATATCGAATGAGCACCCCAGAACTATTAGAATTAAAAATGCAATTACAAGAGCTCTTGAATAATGGGTATATCAGACCCAATGTCTCGCCATGGGGGGCACTGGTACTTTTTGTCAAGAAAAAGGATGACACATTTAAAATGTGCATTGATTACCGTCAGCTGAATAAGTTAAAAATAAAATATAGGTATCCATTTCCACGAATTGACAATCTATTTGATCACGTGAGGAAGGCAATAATTTTCTCAAAAATTGATTTCAGAACTGTTTACCATCAGATGTGCATAAAGAATGAAGATATTTAGAAAGCAAACTTTAGAACTAGATACAATCATTATGAGTTGGTTGTGTTACCTTTTGGACTCACGATTACGCCATCAATGTTCATGTGCTTGAAGAATAATACACTACATTGTTACCTTGATAACTTTGTACTGGTGTTCATTAATGATGCTTTATTATATTCACATAATGAGGACAAGCACAAAGAGCATTTGAAGTTAATATTATAAATGTTAAGATAACATCAACTATAAGAAGAACTCAGCAAATGTGAGTTTTATAATGATAGAACACAGTACTTGGGATATGTTATTTCCAAGGAAGGATTATGAGTGGATCCTGAAAAGATTTAGGCTATCAGGAAATGGCCCATATCTAAAGATGTAGTCACAGTTCACTCTTTTAAGGGAATTTAAGGATATTATTAGACCTTCATAGAAGCCTTATTGAGACTAGCTTATCCTATCACCTCCTTGTAGAAAAAGGGTGTGAAATTTGATTGGACAACCCAATGTCAAGAAATATTTGATAAGTTGAAACAATTTTTAACCAAAAAACCCATATTAAAAATTGTAGATCCCAACAAAGAATTCATTATTTCTATAGATGTTTGTTTGGAAGGCCTTGGAGGAGTATTGATGCAGGATAATATTGTAATAGCTTATGGTTCTGGGAAGTTGAAAGTGCATGAGAAAAAATATGCAGTGTATGATTTAGAACAAGTAGTAGTAATAAATGTGCTTAAAATGTGGAGACACTATTTTCTTGGAAATAAATTTATACTAGTAATTGATGACATCAGTCCAAAGTATTTTTCATCTATCTAGACATAAATTCTAGGGAAGTGAGATGGTTGGCATTCCTTAGCAATTTTTTTTTTTGAGATGACACAGAAAACGAAAGGAAAAAAAATAGCAGATGCTCTAAACTGACATTCTCATGATGTGTTAGGGATATCAGTTAGTAGAGTGAATATAGATTTCTTGGAACAGGTGAAGAAGTTAATAGAGCAAGATATTCAATACAAAAAAATCCAGAAAAAATTGCAGAAAATAGGTGATTGAGTATATGCTGAAAATTCTAAAACATTACTCACTTACTCAAATTATTTGTGTATTCCTAATTTGAGCACATTGAAACACACAATATTAGTTGAGTATAACATAATACCTTATGCAGGCCATGCCGGTTATTAGAAAATGATTACCGTGTTAAGGAAACTTTTGTTTTGGATGGGTATGAAGAGGGATGTACCAGAGTATCTATCAAGGTGCATAGAATGAAAATGGGTGAAGGTGGAGCATAAACATCAAGTCGTATTGTTGAACTCTCTACCCATACCTGAATAGAAGTGGGAAACAATTTCAATGGAATTTATCACTAGATTACCAAGGAGAAATTACTAGCAATATTCTATCATGGTGGTAGTAGATGTTTTGACTAAAGAAACCCACTTTATACCATTGCAGTCTACGTTTGGGACTCCTCAGATATCTAATATTTTCATGAGAGACATTTTTTGCCTATATGGAATACCCAAGGTAATAGTGTCACACGAAGATGCAAAGTTTACCTCTAAGTTTTGGAAGGCATTATGTAGATGTATGGGAACAAAATTGAACTTTAGTACAATATATCATCGACAAATAGATGGGCAAACAAAAAGGATGAAGCAGATTTTAGAGGATATGATAAGAATGTATGTGATGAATCAACCTACCAAGTTGGAAGAATTTCTTCATTTAGCAGAATTTGCATATAATAATAGTTACTAGGCCTCCATTAAAATGAGCCCCTTCAAGGCTTTGTATGGTGGAAAATGCAACACACCCTTGAGCTAGAGACAACCATAAGATAATCTAATATTGGGGCCATATGTGTTACAGGAGATGGAACATATCATGTGGAAAATTAGGCAACACATCAAAATAGCACAAGATCAACAGAAAATTTATGAAGATTAAAAGAGAGTGCATAAATAATTCAACATCAGAGACCACGTATATTTTTGAGTAAATCCCAAAAAGAGTACTCTAATCACATGACCTTGTGCAAAGTTGGCACCACGATTGTGTGGGCCTTTTGAAATCCTCGGTATATTAGGGACAAAAGCTTATAAACTAGTTTTCATGTGTCTTTATTAAAAAATTATGCTCATGATACTTCTCATGTGATTTATTGAAATCTAATATAGGTAGAACCCAAAGGATACTTACTTCCTAAGCCACTTTGTATCTTGGATCGAAGGGAAACCAGGCTCCAGAATCGATTCGTTTCTCAAGTTAAGTTGTAGTGGAGACCCTTTACCCATTACTATCAGAATTTAATTATGATGTTTTGTATGCGAGCATGTTTAGTGTTTTGGTTGGGGGAATATAACTTTTATTGCATGTAGGAGTACTACAACAAAGTTAGGGAGATATCAAGGTAGTGATTTGCCTACTGTTATATTTTACGGGTGAGGCTAGGATCGAACTGACATGCAAAGTGGCAGTAAGTCTCAATAGCGACACCTAAGTGGGTGGAAAAGGTTAGATCGAGAGGTTAAGTGACACCAATATAAATTCCGCTGCTCACCTTAATAGAACCCTTATCTAACTGGTAATTTAAACGTTGTCTAAAGATATCCTAGATAATACTATCACATCCTAAACAAATATTTATAGGTAATAAGATGTGTTATGTTTATTACAAAAAATTATCATAAGCTAGGAAGGTTGATCTCTAAAATATCAAGCTATTGACCGCCTTTCTCCTCACAGGATGTAGATTAATTCTATTCCAAGGTTATAGATTAATTATAGTTATTGGATGCAGATTAATTGGTGTAGTAATTCTCAATACTAATTGTAGATATATAGCATCATACCTTTAATTTATCGATGGTGAATATTTGGGCATAGTATATTGTTAAGCGTATACAGAAGCGATGCTAGAAGAAATGTGAGGGTTGGGAAAGAAAGGCATAAGCATACTCAGCAAGGAGGTTGCTTGACTTTTGAAACTCATGCCAAGATCGTATGAACTCAAAGAAGAAATTGCTCTAGACTAATAGACACCGCCATATTCACATTCATAGAAATACAATTCCTCTTTAAAATAGATATTACTATAGAATTTAAGATGGATAAAATTATGAACTTAACATGGGCCTGTAGTAACCAACAATAACGTAAAAGAGAGGAAAAATTTAGCGATAAGCCAGAGCACTAATCTGATTAAAAAAGGAGAGCATTTCTTACACTTATGATAAATATCTAGCATATATAAAAAGGGTGAACAGTTATATGAATTAACTAAGAAAATGGCATGACATCCTCGCATACACATAAAGGAAATTTCATTGAGAAGCTAGAAGCGTGGTTCATGCTAATTCAACCTTCACCTTTACAAGGCAACGAAAATTAGTATTCATTTCAGATAACCAAACTAAGAACATAATACATCCTTATCATCATTTTGTAAAAATTGTAAATGTTGATAGTTATAATCAGTTCGAGAACAAGATATAGCCTTATCATCATTCTGCAAACATATTAACAATAGATATATATTTCAAATAACCAATCCGAGAACCGGATACACTATTATCCTCAATTTGCAATCATAACAAAAACAAATATTCATTCCAAATCATAACCCAGAAAGAAAATTGTACCTTATCCTTAATATGTGACATAACAAAAACATAACATGGAGTCATAAATACAAATAGAGAGCACAATAATTACTGAAACTTATGATATGGGAATTTCTCCATTAGTGGAGACTGTCACAGTGTCGTTCATATTAAATGTGGCACGAATAAATATTTCCACAAAAGAGAAGGAAAATAAAAACCTTAAACATAGATTCAAGTTCTGATAGGAACTTCAGTATAGTATATACAATGAGAGTCCTGAGAGTGCTTGGATCATTAAATTTAAATAAAAGAAGACCCATTTAACAACAACAATTGGAAACATAGCCAAGAGTCCTAGAATAGAAAACATTAAAACTAGTCTAGGAAAACCTAGAGTTTCCCCAGTCCATCCACTATGATAAGGCAGTCTGAGAAGGAAGGGATCCTATGAGGTAACTCACCTAGAAGTAACGATGTGTCGAATCAGTACTCGTTGTGCCATGGAAACCCAAGTACGTGACTAAAGAAGAATGGTGTGAGTATACCTGCAATAGTGAGCCACATGAAACATTAAAATTAGAGAATAGTAACAACTCCAAATGGAATTAAAGAAAGGAAACCCCATGAGTGAATAGAGAAGTTAGTACCTATGTATGATTCATAGAGTAGAACCTCATCCAGGCAGCCAAACCTTCACATCAAAACTCAACAAAAAATGTGTTAATGTAAATGAGCACAAGAAATTATTTAACATGTGAACCATGATTGCAGGGGAAAATATTTACCTATGACACTAGAGGCTATATGCTCATCATGAGAGTTCCAAGCCAGCCTTGTAGAAACCCCCAATCCATTCCTGTGGAAGAAAAAAAAATTAAGGTGAGATTAGAACCACGCTGAAATTAAAGGGATTAATTAAATAGCTTGGAATTCCAAGAAGAAAATGAGAATTAAGATTGCATGGGAAAATCGAGTTGGTATGAAGAGCCTCCAATGTTTCGAAGTGTAATCACATCACTCATTTTATAGAAAATGCATAAATTACAGGCTAGATAAACCTTATTGATGCTAGACCAACCCCAAGCTATGGCAAGGCCTAATGCAAGAGGGGAACTATGCAATAGAAGGTGGAGACGGCAGAGGCATACCATCAAGGTAGAAAATGAATCGACCAAGTATTTCTTCAGAGTTCTCAGCACTAGTGGAACAAAAAAAAACCAAACGAATGGAGGGTGAACTGAGAAATTGTTAGGGTTTGAATGAAATTTCTTGCACCTTTGATGAGGGAGAAGAGACATGGACCATTGGAGTCCCATCTTCTTGGCCACAGTGAGGGCCATGTGACACCATACCCCATTCACATGACCATGACATGTGGATAAATCCAGTTGAAGGTGTTATGAAACTGGAGAACAACTGGAGCATTGAGCAAGAGTTTCATTGAGGTGAGGGTTTGAACCTAGAGTTATACGGAATGAATCCAACGATGAAGGACCACTAACATGCAC
The DNA here is from genome assembly GCA_031772625.1 of Pinus tabuliformis. NCBI lineage: Eukaryota > Viridiplantae > Streptophyta > Pinopsida > Pinales > Pinaceae > Pinus > Pinus tabuliformis. The sequence goes on from CM062817.1 coordinate 1,147,480,088, forward strand.
ATTTAACATTGGGAACCAATTATTAGTATGTGGCTATTAACCTTGAAACAAGGGTGATCATCTAGTTACGAATTTTGAACCAATTAAAAGGCATATAGTGAGAGGAAGATATATATGACATGTAGAGCACTATAACCACACTTAGATATGTAGGAATTGATCAAACATGAGGTTGGTTTGAGCATTAAGCAGAGAAAGCCTTAACCTTAAACATAAGTCAAACAATATAAGGATAGTGATAGGCACCTTGTTAGATACAAATATATATTCATGCCATTTTGTTAAAAAGAAGATCTATAAAAAAATGTTAAATAAGGGGTGCACTATATATAGTGTTGAATTTTTGCATTCAGGTATAATGGAGTGTGATTTTTAAGATTTGAATCTAACAAATGTTATCAGAGAACTAGCTACCACACTGGGCTTAAGAAAAAGGCACCACCATAGTTATATAATAAGTAGTAATAGAAGAAAATGTAGCAAAATGATGTTAATTGGGTTTCATAGGGTACAAAATTGAAGCATATTGTTTTATAATAATGGATAACTCTCCTCCAACTATTACTAGCAAGGAGGATTTGTATGTGGAGTTGGGGGAAGGTAGCACCTCATTACCTTATGAGTTTTTGGATATATTAAGAAATCTACAACAAGAATTAGCACAGCTCTGAAGTACTAATGAGCGGTTATTAAAACATAGTGAGGAATAGGAAAAGTTGATCAGAGAGTGGACCGATAAATCCAGTCAAAAAAATTTAGAGCTAGAAGGATTAAAAAGAAAGAAGAGTGGGACAAAATATCAAAATTTTTTGAAAGTGGAGAGGAATCCGGTCGTAATTCTCCAAAAACACATAAAGGAAAGAGGAATATGTAGTTACTGGGGGAGTTTAGGAAGATCAAGAGCCCTACCTATGACTGTGAAAGGGAGGAGGATGTCGAGGTGTAGTTTTTGAACATGATTAAGTATTTCCAAGTGTATGAGTATGAGAGCAATTTAAGGGCATGCATGACTATTTATCAACTACATGGTAAATCTACCCTTTGGTGGGATGAGGTAAAAAGTGTGCATCTACTAGAAGAGAATACAGTTTCATGGGAGGAATTCTAGAAAACGTTCAAGTCATGGTATCTCAACGAGTGCTACTATGATGACCAAGCCAAGGAATTTCATGAATTAAGGTTTGGAAAGTTGACCATGGATGACTTTGTTGCTAATTTTACAAAACATTTATGGTATGTACCATACCTTAAAGAGGAGAAGGATAAATTAAAACAGTTCCTAAACTATTTTCCATCCTTGTATAAGGAGAGAATTGAGTTTGGTAACCCAATACCTATATATGAGGTGGTGAGAAAGGCTATATTATGTTATCAACAATTCAAGAAGAGAAGTGAGGGAGGTAAATTGTGGAAAAGTAAAGAGAGCACCAAGGTGGGTGGGAGTGTAAAAAGATAAAAACCTTACTATCTTAACAATTTGGGGAAATATAATCAAAGGAAGAAGTGTGGCAAAGGAAACACACCTCCACCTGTACAATCTTATAAGGGTTTGAAAAGCACATAATTTAACAACAAGGAAAACAATATTACGAAGGAAAGGGAACCATTGAAATGTTGGGGTTGCAACGAGCCACACTTGCTAAGAGATTTCCCACATAATCCTAGGTTTGTACATAACATCCAATCCATTCAAGAGGCACCGAATGTGAATGACATTGCCTGAAATATTCCTAGATTTAGCGCAACATTGGAGGAAAAACAAGTTGAGAATTAGTCGACTATGATTGAAATCAAAGGTATGATACTAAACCAAGTTGTGCCTATTTTAATTGATCTGGGGGCTAGTCTAACTTATATCCACCCCCAAATTGTGGAAAAGTGTAATCTAAAAGAAAAAAATTCAAGAATGCATGTCTGGATCAGTTGGAAACTAGTACTAAAAGAAAAGTAACCAGTCAAATAAAACAATTATCCCTTAATTTAAATGGTCATCCTAAAACAACTGATTTAAATATTCTCCTTTTAGGATCTTACAATCTATTGATAGGCATGGATTGGTTGGAAATTCAAGAAGTTGTTATAAATTTTCTGGAGAAAATGGTTAGTTATGTGGATCATAATGGTGACACATGTGCAATAAAGGGAAAGCCAAAACTAGTATCAGTTCGAAAAATTTCTACATTATAGCTGAAAATAAGTGTAAGAAAGGGATGCAAGCTATATACAATACATGTGGAAACTAGTGACAAAACAACATAGAAAGGAAAATTAAATATCTTATGAGTTATTAAGTAATTCCAAGATGTATTTCGAGAAGAAATTTTGGGGTTAACTCTACATAGGAACATATATTTTACCCTTTACTTAGTACCAGGTACCATTCATATGTATAGAACCATATATTGAATGAGCACCCTAGAACTATTAGAATTGAAAATTAAATTACAAGAGTTCTTGAACAAGGGGTGTATCAAACCTAATGTCTCGCCATGGGGGACATTGGTAATTTTTGTCAAGAAAAAATATGGCACATTTAGAATGTGCATTGATTACCATCAATTGATAAATTAACAATAAAAAACATGTATCCATTTCCAAAAATTCATGATTTATTTGATTAGGTGAGAGAGGCAACACTTTTCTCAAAAATTGGTTTGAGAAATGGTTACCATCAGCTAGACATAAAGAATGAAGATATTCATAAAACAAACTTTAGAACCAGATACAATCATTATGAGTTTTTTTTGTTACCTTTTGGACTCACAATTGTTCGAGCAACCTTCATGTGCTTGATGAACAATATACTACACCCTTACCTTGATAAGTTGGTGATGGTGTTCATTGATGATATTTTAGTATATTCAAAGAATGAGGAGGATCACAAAGAGAATTTGAAGATAGTATTACAAACGTCAAGGGAACATTAATTGTTGAAAAAATCAACATATGTGAGTTTTATAAAGACAAAATACAGTACTTGGGACATTTTATTTCTAAGGAAGGATTATCAGTGGATCCTGAAAAGATTGAGGCTATCATAAAATAGCTCGTACTAAAGGACATAGTTGCAGTTCACTCTTTTATGGGAATTGTAGGATATTATTGGTGATTCATAAAATCATTCTTGAGACTATCTTATGCTATCACCTCCTTGCATAAAAGGTTGTGAAATTTGATTGGAAAGACCAATGTCAAGAAAGCTTTGATAAGCTAAAAAAATTTGTTAACCACAACCCCCATATTTAAAATTGCAAATCCCAACAAAGAATTCATTGTTTGTATATATTCCTACTTGGAAGGCCTTGGAGGAGTATTGATGCAGGATAATACTGGATAGCTTATGTGTGCCACAAGCCAAAAGTGCATGAGCATAACTATGCAATGTACGATTTATAATAGGAAGCAGTAATACATGCACCTAAAATGTGTAGACTCTATTTGATTAAAAAGAAATTTATACTAGTAACTGACCACATCAGTCGGAAGTATTTTTTCAGCTAGCCCAACTTAAATGTTAGGTAATCGAGATGGGTCGCATTTCTTAGTAATTTCGATATTGAGATACAACACATAAAAGGAAAGGAAAACAAACTAGTAGGTGATCTAAGCCCACATTCTCGTGTTCTATTATGGCTATCTGTTAGTAGTGTGAATACATATTTCAAGGAACAGGTGAAGGTGTTAATACAACAAGATACTAAATACATAGAAATCCATAAAACTGAAAAAAATAGGAGATTCAACATATGTTGAAAATTTTGAAAAATCATGCACTTACTGGAATCGACTCTATATTAATAATGTGAGCACACTGAAACATAAAATATGAGATGAGTATTAGAGAATACCTTACGTGGGCCATCCGAGCTAACAGAAAATGATTATCATGTTAAGGAAAAAAATAATTTGGCTAGGTATGAAGAGGGATGTAGCTGAGTATCTAGCAAGGTGCATAGAATGCCAACAGGTGAAGGTGGAGCAACAACATCCATCCGAATTGTTGAATCCTCTACCCATACCTGAATGGAAGTGGGAAACCATTTCAATGGAATTTATCACCAGATTACCAAGGAAAAAAGCATGCATGATTTTGTCATGGCAGTAGTACATGTGTTGAATAAAGGAGCCCACTTTATACCAGTGATGTCTACGTTTTTTACTGCTTAGATAGCTATTATTTTCATGAGAGACATCTTTTGCCTACATGGAATACCCAAGGTAATGGGATCAGATAGAGATGAAATGTTTACCGCAAAGTTTGGAAGGCATTATTTGGAGGTATGGGAATGAAATTGAACTTTATTACAAGATATCACCCACAAACGGATGGGGAAACAGAAAGGACCAATAATATTTTAGAGGATATGCTAATAATTGTTTGTGATCTATAAACCTATGAAGTGGGAAGAATTTATGCATTTAGCATAATTTTCATATAATAATAGTTATGAGGCCTCTATTAAAATGATCCCCCTCAAGGTTTTGTATGGAATAAAATGAAATACATCCTTCAGTTGGGGCCAACCAGAAGATAACCTAATATTGGGGACAACTTCCTTACATGAGATGGAACAGATCATGCGGAAAATTAGGCAGAACATCAAAACAACACAAGATCGACAGAAATGTTATGCATACAAAAAGAGAGTACATAAATAATTCAACATCGGAGACCACGCATATTTGTGATTAAAACCCATAAAGAGTACTATAATCACATGAATGTGTGCAAAGTTGGCAACACAATTTTGTGGGCCTTTTGAAATCTTAGACAGAGTAGGCCCGGTACCTTATCAACGAGCTTTACTTGGTCATATTAGAGTCTAGAAAGTATTTCATGTGTCTTTATTAAAAAAATATGTTAATGATACTTCTTACGTGATTGATTGGAATCTAATACATGTTGAACATGAAGGAGACTTCCTGCCTGATCCACTTCATATCTTGGATCGAAGGGAAATTGGGCTTCGAAATGGAGTCGTCACTCAGGTTAAGGTGCATTGGAGTCAGTTTACTCCTAATGAGGTAACGTGGGAGTGGGAAGTTAATATGAAAGAAGCCTACCCATCACTATTCCAATAGAAGCCAAAGAACCAAAAACATTGAGGATGATGTTATTTTTGAGAGGGGGTAGATGTAATACCCCTCCATTGTTGTGAAAACATTTTTATTTTGTATTGGATATTCTGGGTATGTTTGCTAATGAACTATGATGATTAACTAATTATGAAGCAAAAGTAAATGTAATTTAAATAAATAAATTTGATGAATAAAGCTCTAAATTGTGTGGAAAGAAACACTCGAGTAAAAATATGCTTACCAAATTTGAACACTAGTGGATTGGATCAGATTCATTCCTTAATTAAATGTACTTAGTTGAAGATAAACGATGAGAAAAACACTATGGGAGAGAAAATAAGGCTTTATGAGGAAAAACAAAAGAAATCCTAGGCTGAAGGGGGAGTAGATCTGTGAAAGGTAGGATGCCACCCAGGAAATCTGCTGGAAAATAAGCTTAAAAACACATTATGGGAATCAGAGTGGGTTGTTGATTCCTGGAAAGACCATCTTAGCTCTGGGGGGTTCAAGGTTGGTCAAAGGTTGGGTGGTTCACTGTTGTCTTAGGAACAATTTCTAAACTAAATTGTGGGTTAGATATTTTGATTATTGTCGTGAGTCACACTATGAATTTGAGTTAATTAAATTTACTGTATCGTTAGATTTAATTTTTGAGTCTTGTATTAGATATTGTGACTATTTTTATTAGTCGAACAATGAATTTGAGTTAATTAAATTTACTGTATTGTTAGATTTAATTTTCTAACTGTTGTACTATATATTATGACTATGGTTGTTAGTCGAAATATGATTTGAGTTAATTATAATTGTTGTATCGTTCGATTTTATTGTTAACCCCTATATGTGGATGTTCTATGTAATGGTATTCTTTGTTTTTAAGAAGATAAATAATTTCTATGAGAATTTAATTGTGATGTTGTCTATGTAAGCATATTTAGTGTTTTGGTTAGGGGAATATAAAGTTTATTCCATGTAGGTGTACTACAGGAAAGGTAGGGAGATACCAGGGTAGTGATTCACCTACCGTTGGATTCTGAGGGTGAGGCTAGGATCGAAGTGACATGCAGAGTGGCAATAAGTCTCAAAAACAACACCTGAGTAGGTGGAAAAGGTTAGATCGAGAGGTTAAGGGACAACAATATAAATTGTGTCGTTGGCCTCAACAGAACACTCATTTAACTCGTAACCTAAATGTTATCCAAAGAGATCCCAAATCATACTATCGCATCCTAAACAAAGATTTATATGCAGTAAGATGTGGTATGTTTGTTAAATAAAATTATCATAAATTAGGAAGGTTTATCTCAGAAATATCAACATATTGACCACCTGCCTCCTCATAGGGTAGCGTCAATTCTTAGGGCACAAAATCATATTCACAAGTTGTACAGTAATTCTATTCCAGGGCTGGAAATTAATTATAGTTACTCACTACATATTAGTTTTTGTTGTAATTATCAATACTAATTGTGGATCTTATAACATCATAACTTTAATTTACCGATGGTGAATATTTGGGTGTAGTATATTGTCGAGAATATATAAAGTGATGCTAGAAGCAATGTGAGGGTTGCGAAATAAAGGCAGAATCATACTCAGCAATGGGTCTGCTTGACTCTAGAAACTAAAGCTAGGTTTTGATGAACTCAAGGAAGAAATTACTCTAGAATAACATGCACCACCATATTCAAATTCACAAAGATACAATTCCTCTCTAAAACAGATTTTATTACATAATCGAAGATGGATTAAAATTCTAAACTTAACATGATCCTGGAAAACTTAGTGATAAGATAGAGCGATAATCTGATTACAGATGGGGAGCATCTCTTATGCTTATGATAAATATCTAGCATATATACCAATGGAAATTGGAAGCACAGTTCATGGTGATTCAACCTTCAACTTTACAAGGTAACGAAAATGAGTATTCATTTCAGATAACCAAACTGAGAACAAAATACATCCTTATCATAATTTTGCAAAAATAGTAAAAGTTGATATTTATAGCCATTTTGAGAACAATATATAGTCTTATCATCATTCTACCAACATATTAGAAATAGATATATATTTCAGTTAGCCAATCCAAGAACCACATACACTATTACCCTCAAGTTTCAATCATCACAACAACAAATATTCATTCCAAAATATAGCCAAGAAAAAAGTGCATCTTTATACCTAGTATCCAACATAACAAAAACATAAAATGGAGTTTTAAATATAAACAGAGAGCACACTAATTACTGAAACTTCTGATATGGGAATTTCTTGATTAGTGGAGACTGTCACAGTGTCAGTTATATTAAATTTGGCACGTATAAATATTTCCATAGAAGAAAAGGAAAATAAAAACCTTGAATAGGGATTCAAGTTCTGATAAGAATCGAAGTACAATATATACAATGAGAGACCGAAGAGCACTTGGATCTTTAACCTTAAATCAAATAATACCCATTTAATAGCAACGACTAGACACAACCAGGAGTTTGGGATGAGAAAACATTAAAACTAGTCTAGGAAACCCTCATGTTTCACCAGTCCATCCACTGTGTTAAGGAAGTCTTGGAAGGAATGGGTCGTGCCAATTAGCTAACTTGGAAGTAATGGGGCATCAAATTAGTACTCGTTGTTCCATGGAAACCCATGTACACAGCTAAACAAGAATGGTGTGAGTAAACCTACAACAGTAAGCCACAAGAAACATTAAGATTAGAGGATAGTAACAAATCCAAATGGAATTAAAGAAATGAAACCCTGGGATTGAAGAGAGGAGGTAGTACCTGTGTATGTTTCACATATTAGAACCTCATCTGCATAGCTGAAACTTCACATAAAAATCCAACACGAAATGTGTTAATGTAAATGAACACAAGAAATGATTTAATAAGGGAACCATGATTGGAGGGGAACAAATTTACTTGTGACACCAGAGGCTATATGCTAGTTGTGAGGGTTCCCATCCAGCCTTGTAGAAACCCTCAGTCCATTCCTGTGGAAGAAAAAAAAAGTAAGGGAGATGATACTTTGTGGAGATATGGAGATCCAAGCGGAAATAGATTGGAAAATTTGTGTATTTTCATGTAAGAACCCATGCATGAAAATTATCTCATGTCAAAATCATTAGTGCAACAAGATATCTCATCCTGGAGAATGTGGAGACTATGAACTATCGCCTAAAAAGATCAAACCTTGCCCCTCTAGTAAAATTCAGCTACAAAATCAGAGAAAGAGTTGTATGGATAGTGTACCAACCTACTCAAAGGTATGTGAGAAGCTTCTTCCCTGTGGAAAACATTTGTGTATAAATACATCTCACCATGGGAAATTTCCTCCTTGATAAGTGTGAATGAATAGATTTCATAACTTTTGGCTGAGTTGATCAAGAGAGAACCACAATGGGTTTCGGGTGTTGAGGAAAGGTTTAGATTCTTGGCTTTTGGGAAAATGAAAGCCAAATCAAGCTGCATTCATGTACATGTTTTTAGTCCTATGCCAATGGAAAAATGGGATATGTTTAGACATCTTGCAAAAAGATGGAACTTCTCCATATATTCAACTGGATAGGAACCAAAACATTTTCTAGTCATACAGGCTACATAGAAGTCAAGAGCCCCATTATGTAGCATAATTCCAAAAGGGTCACTTCCTATTGTGGGGCCCATGCAAGCTACACCTTTTAATTCCATTGTAGATAAGGATCCTAAGCTCATCTTTGCGTTGTTTGATTTACCAAGAGAAGCAGAAGTTATTTCAATGATTTTGAGATTTGGAGTTGAGTGTGACTTGTATGACTAAATGACAAGAACACATTAGTCATATTTACAGATCCTATGAGGGTTGCAACTGCTCTTAGATGTGTGGCTCATGCTTCTATATATCGAGGTGTTATTGTAGCCCCTCATAATGGTGTATTTCCTAACTGTAATTCCTGGGGAACACAAGATGGGACAATAGAAAAGGCTAATGCATGGAAAAAAATTAAAAATGAGTAGCAAAGTGTCTGGATGGAGGATTCATGGGGGGGGGGGGGGATTGATCATGTGATGAATTATTGAGGCAAGTTTGGAAATTCTAGAGAAATCCTATTTGAACAACAAGAAATAAATATGGAGCTCTTGAGAAATATAATGCACGAGCGAATTCGTCAACTAATGTAGATTGATCTATATGCCTCTAGTAGTAAAGTAAAGTTCCATAATATATTTGAAAATTTCAATCTTTTTTCTAATTTCTATCCTTTTCAGATCACAAAAATTCAATGTAATATTTCCAACTCCAACCCTCCATCACTCATCAAAGGCTCTGCTTTAAACCCTTTTGTGACAAATAAAAATAGAGAAAGTGGGAAACATTGGATAAGGTCACATTCTCATTTGAAAAATTTCCTGGTAAACCCATTAATAAGCACAAAATTTAAATTTAAAATTAAAGATGTAATTAATGACTCCAAGAGAATGACTCTTAATTAATTTAAATTTTTTAAAAGGAGATAGCTAAAATTTTAAAACAAACCCGCTTCTTTATGTTGATTACAGAATATCTTGGAATCTGAAGGTCACTCAAGTGAAATACGCTCTTTATTTAATCTAATTATCAACACACATTGACTTTAGTCATTTCCTCTTTGTAATTAATGATTCTCCTCATTATCCTCCACGTTATAGCTTTGATATAAATATGTATATAAGATTTTGACATAGTGGTATGATTGGAAAAAATGATTTAGCCAGGAACGGTGGATTGAGAAACATTTTTTAGACACGCGTCGATACAAATGTTTGGTTGTTGCAAACTTGAACAAATTTTCTCCCCTCCATCCTCCACCCTTTAAGTTGTTATCTTTCCTTTCCTACAAAATTTTTGCAGTAACATCGTATGCAAGTTCTATTCCTTCGATGTATCTTTGCACCTTCAGTGGAAATTCCTAGTTTAATATTTGTTATGACTAATATTATTCTATAATTTTTTAAATTTAAATTCACTAACATTGTGTAAAGCACCACCTCTTGGGAAAAAAAAATTGAATATTTAAAGTTTTGTCGTGTTTCAAGATTTAATCTCCACTGTTTTGTGTGTTCGTCATCTTAATATTACTTAGTTATTTTAAGTATATATATATATGTGTGTGTGTGTGTGTGTGTGTGTGTGTGTGTGTGTGTGTGTGTGTATATATATATATATATTTGTTTGTCAAGTTGTCTATGATATCTATGATCCTCGAGGCTTCTGGCTTGAGAAACCATGACCCATGGGAATCTAATCTGTCTGAATCACCCGGGGAACGTATGTGGTCTCGGCCACACCAGCCCTAATTTGACTAGATTTTAGCATGTCTCCTCCACCTAGCACGAGCACAACAACTTCCATGAGGTTTGGTCCTGGGTCGTCTTGCTAATGAGGCCTATCCTCAACTCGTTGTCCTAGTGGGACTTGACAACTACACACACACACACACACACACACACACAATACTAATTTTAACATTATAAAATTTCTTTAAATACAACTTTCTCTATATATACATACACTTCCATTATAACTATCATTTATATTTTGCTAAATAAAAATATAAAATATAACTCTAAATTTATATTATAATATAATATTATTATATTATAATTCATATTCCAAAATAAACATCTATCTATGTAATTAAAAATATTCTTTATCTCAATATAATTAAACCACAATTAATTATTATAATATTTTTTTTCATTTTGATATTATAATTTCTTTATATATATATATATATAGATAACACCCTCATTTACATTACCTACTATAATGTAATTAAAAAAATTGGCTATTTAAATATAATTAATGATTGGAATATTTTATATATTTTCATTTTAATATTATAAATTTTTTAGTGATATAACTTTTTTTTATCTTTTCAAAAATGAAAATACCACTCATATTTATATAATATGGTTTATAGACCGCCCTTCATTGCACACTAATGTCTGAGTATCTTGTTAGGTGTGATTTCATTCTCAGCCATAGGATTTCATTGAGTGGATCAACGGATAATTTTGATCGTGCTGCTTGGTGGCGCGGGACCGATAAACATCGGTCATCTTTGTTGAGCAATTTCCTCCTTGGCCATTGGTTTGAGCATAGAAATGGACAGCTCAGATGAAAGTGGCTTTCCCGGGGACTGAGATATGGAAGTTTCCGTGGGTTTTTTGGGGGCTGGGTTGTATTTTTGGTTGATTTTCCTTAGGTTCGGTGATTTTGTTTGTAAGGCTAAGAGGTTTTTCCCTAGGTGGCTAGTGCTCTATTTTTTCTGATTCCCTAGCATCGGGTGGACATTTGTAAATATTGTATACTATTTTTTGACTTAATGAAATAGAAGGATCGACACTTGCTTAAGAAAAAAATATATAATATGGTTTATAGTATTATATTGTAAATTATATTTCAAAACAAATAACTATGTATATAATATCAAACTTATCTTTAGATAATTTAAATTAGTTTGTTTTTATTTATGTAAACTTGATATAAAACTTTACTATTGAATGTATACATTGAAATATTTTATTAATCACTAACAATAAAATATTTTTCTGGTTGTTAATATAGTTTTATTTTAAATATTATAAGTTAACTAAACATAGAATTATTCACATATCTTGCAATACCAAATATATTATTTATAAATAATTAAATACCCAAAACAATTACTTATCTTTTTTATATTTAAAATAAATTATTTTCTCCCTTACTTTCAATTACTTTATTTTTATTTCTATATAAAGTAGATTTTAAATTAAAGATTTTATTTTTATTTTCATATAAAGTAGGTTTTAAATTAAAGTAGGAATTAAAGTATCTCTTTAATGAACAACGCTAAATTTTCTTTGTTATTATTACTTTTAAATGTTTATTATTATAAATATTTTTCTATTATTTTTAAATGTAAGTTAAATGATACTATGTAAAGCACCACCTCTAGAGATAACAAAAATTCAAGGTTTAAAATTTGGTTGTGTTTCAGTATTTAATCTTCAATATTTCATCTACGAGTCATCTTAATCTTAATGTTATTCAATTATTTAAACAATTATATATATATATATATATATATATATATATATATATATATATATATATAGATATATATATATATATATATATATATATATATATATATATATATAGAGAGAGAGAGAGAGAGAGAGAGATATATATATATATATATATAATGATGATGATGATGATGATTATGATTAACCTCACTAAGACCAATGTGGTCTATCAGACCTCAAGAAAAGGGAGTATTGTCATTCTTCAAAATCGTGTTTCTGTGTTCAAGGAGCACAAAAAGAAGCATTCGAAGATCATGATAGCAATAAGTCAAGAAGATTGGAGGTGTGGTTAATGATAGGGAATTGAGAACACATGTGGGCAAGAGAAGAGAAGTCTAAAATGAAGTGCTTTCCATATTCCATGTTACTATACCAAATGTGACAAATTCTATGGTCCTATGGAGTCTTGGGAGTAGTGTTTGGTCTCACTCCGAAGCTCATGAGAGTTTTTTCTAATCCTAATATATAAAAAAGTTTTAATATACTATAATATAATAATGTAAATGATACAAAAGGGATTTGAGGCTCCTGGGATAGCCAAACTCAAGGAAACTTAGAGTCCTATGAAGGATACCAAGGTTTAGAAGCTAAACATGACATCAATATTCATTATTTCCATTAATACAATTACATCCATGTAAGAAATGAAGGTGGAGCTGCAAAAAATTGAGTTCTCCCCACAAGAAGACTAATAAAAATCAACCCCTAGAGGAAAATGTGACCGTGTACTTATACAAAATTATTAGGAATCATTCCCCATGAAAGGAGGAAGCTTTCCCATTCAAAATCCCTTGATTAATGGATCTAGTTCCCAATACTAGAATTCTACATTAAATGACAGGGAACACATTCCTAGATTTTCTCAATCATTGGAGTCCACAATCTGTGCCATAGTTCTAGAATATCTTGTTGATTTATTATTTAATATTGATCCTCCCGTAGTAGGGAGCATGTCCCTAAATTATCTCCTCCTCCAAATCTTCATAATCTACCCAATATTCACACAATATTCCACAAAAATAAATAATATTAGGCACAAATATGAAATTATCCATAAACCTTCCTAATGAACATATTAAAGTTAAAAATACATTATATAATGAAAAAATATAGGTTTAACGTGTTGAAGGATCCTCAGATGGGCCTTAATTTATGTTGAAATTAGAGGCCCATCATACCCCCTATTGAAAGCATTGTTCATCCCCTCAGAAACTTAGTGACCTCATCTTGCCTCATTCATGGCCCCAATGTCCTCTCTCTTGTGCATTCCTTATTCCTTTCTCTTAAGAATTTTGGTTGTAAGTTCTGTAAGGACAAGCACAAAAATGTAATTGTTTTTTCCATGATTGTTTAACAGTGTTTCAAGAAAAAGCATAACTTTCCTCTTTTCAAGTGCACTTTGTTGGCTTGTAGATCTATTTCATTCATATCCTCTCCCTTCAAACCTTCATTCAATTTTCACTCATTTTTCCAAAACTGTTTCTGCATAGAAAAATCAGAGTGTTTCTTGAGACCATTAGGCTGCCTTCTTCTCCTTATTCAAGATGGGTTCTTGAATATTTTTCAGTTTGGCTAGGTCTTCCACATATTTTTCCAACCTCCTGCTACCTTTTTCCACCATTTGGACACCTCTGAAACCTTAAAATTCGTTTAGATGCAAACTAGGACATTTTGTAGTAAATTTGTGTTTCCTGTAGAAAACTATAGGAAACCATGTAGCAGTTCCTGTAGTAAACTATAGGAAACCATGTAGCAGTTCCTGTAGTATTTTAGGACAACAAGGAAAATGAATGGGAAAAACTTGGTAATGATGGGTGGATGATGGAAATATATGAGGGTGATGGATTGGCATCATGTTGGTCCTTCCGAAGAATCTGAGTAGAGGAGGAGAAAATCCCAGTTTGACTTCCTTTGACTAGAATTTTGACCATTTCTCTCTTTTTTGGGTGCCAACTTGTTTTTGTTTCTTGCAGATGTTGGAGAGCATGTGGATTCATCAAAGAGATACATGGAGCAAATATTTTTTATTTTTTCCCTTTTTTTCTTCTATGCCTATTAGCTGCCTCAATGAGGTTTTCAACTAGGAGGTCTGCCTAGGTGCCTCAAAGGAGGTTTTCACCTAGGATATTTTATTTTTCTCTTTTTTCTCTTTTTTCCAACCAATTGACCACCTCATTGAGGTTTTCAATCAATGCGCCAATCTCAGGCGCCTCAAACGAGGTTTTCACCTCAGTTTTTTTTCTCTTATTTTTTATTCTTTATTTCTTTTCCTATCCTACTCTACTTGAAAAAAAATCTTTTTCAAGTGTATGAATACTTCAAATTGAGCCACGTGCATAACTAGATGACATATAAAATCATGTGTAGGCTCGAAACATATTCTTTGACATGTACTTGAATGTAAGAGACCAAATTCTTTGACTTTTATGATATCAAGCACAGTTGAAGAAGAGAGTATTGCTACAACTTAGTGACTGAGAAGAACCATATTTCAATATAGTTGTGATGCCCTTGGTCCATTTTATGATTTGGGTCATCTTGGATGTCTTCTTCTACCACAAAATTTAAATCTTCTTCTTTTTTTTAATTATTCTCTTGAACACATAGAGGATATGATGGTAAACATGAGGGCACTTTCCGAATATTTGATTCTAATGTCTGCTCTTCGTCAAGTGCATCCTATGATTCTTTGGCATTCTCATTTGAATCTTCTTTTCCTGCATATTGTCCTTCAATGATATCAAGACAATATTTTTTTATTATGATATTCCTGAGCTAAGACGAATACCATATAGATCAAGAAGAGATTTTTGGAAGTGTTGTACCTCAACATTGTAAGTGGGCTGAGCTACTGCATTGCGTGGGTTTAGGAATGGTGGTACCGGTAGTTGAGTGGGAGTGGATATTTGAGATGGATGTGGTTGGGGTTGTGGTTGTGGTTGTCGTGAATGGTAGCGATAACATGGAGTTGAATATGGAGGATATTGAAGAAAATATTGAGGATATTGTGGATGGCTCCCATAAGTTCCTTACCAACCTTGTTGCGAAGATTGCTTTTGGGGTTGAGATGGCCAACATTGCCAAGGAAAAGGTGTGTTCCAATGACTTTGAGATGGATATGCATAAGCTTGAAATTGTGAATTAGGCTCTTGCCTCATATCAAGTTGAATAGGCTTCCATAGTCCTCTTCGAGCTATATAACATAGCTGCATTGGAAATTGACTTACTCAATTGTCCTCTGGGTAAGATTCCTTCAACTTGGGTAATGAGGGGTAATATTTAACATCATGTGATTTTGCATGGAAAACAAAAATATCAGCATCTTCTTTTTTCTCATTTTGTATTCTTAGCATTTCTTCTTGTTCACTTAGATTGCTAAGAATTTATGTTTTAAAGTTATTAAGCAAATTTCCAAGTTTAGCTTGACTTACCGATCTTGATATTGATTGAATTACTCTTTCCCTTCATCTTGATATGTGTTTGCATGTTTCAAATTTTTTTCAAATGATAATTGGTATACATCACCTCTACTTATGAGATCAAGGAGATCAATCCATTCATCCCTAATTGTTCTAAGTAAGAGGGTTTTTAGTGTGTTTGATCCTAAATGATGTAATTTTTCCCTCTTAACATTATACATGAACCTCTCTACTAGATCCTCTAGAATATCATCTTCTTTTTTATACATTCTAAATATTTATTCTTTAATATCATGATATTTATCTACTTTTAGAAATATCTTTTGCATCTCACTCCATGATCTTATTGAATTAGCCCCTAAAATCGTCAACCATTTAAGAGCTCTATCCTTCAATTTTGTTGGAAACAATATCAATTTTCGAGTGTTTAATAAGTAACCATAAGATCTACAAACAATTTCAAATTCAAAGAGAATTTTTCTTTTATTCCTCTGACCTTAGACCATGAAATTTTGGAACAAAATATAGAGGGATGTTATTCATATGCACATTGATATGAGTATATTGAATGGGAAATCAAGAGGATATTCCTCATTGTCATCATCTCCATCCACTTATTCTACATTCTTTGTCATATCTTCTTTCTACTTGCAAACATGGATGGTGATGTGGCTCTTACTGCACCGTGTGATCAATGTTAGTGTTGGAGATTTTTTTTGTTTTTATGATGGAATGAAAAAATTAATCCAATGCACTTTTCGGTTTTTGAAGTGAAATATGCCTAATGAAAATATTTTTGTTGTTGATAAAAAGTAAAAATAAATTAATCAACTAGGGAAGAAAAAAATGCATACTCTAACACCTCCCTGGCAACGGCACCAAAAAGTTATGAGCCTTGGTATTGGAACAAGAATGTTATAACTCCCAAGGCTACCAACTTTAATTATCGACCTGGGTTTCGTACAAACTTAAGAGTTATCGGCACTATATGTGAAACATACAATGGGTCCTTCCCTTTCTTTCATGATGTAATGGAGTGCATGTACTGAAATCAGATCCTAAAATAATTGCAGAAAATGAAATGCTTGAAATGGAAACCTTAACCTATTGCAAGAAAGAAAGTAAAAGGAAAGAAACATACTCAAATTGCATAAAGTAAAGATCATGAACTAAATTTGAACCATTACATTCCAAAGATTTTATATTCATTAAAAGAGTTTATTCAATGTGGCAATCAAGAAAATGATCATTGTATTATCTAATTCATAAATTTGTCCATTAACCAAAATCATTGAAATGTTTTGCATGGGTAAAGAGGAAAGTATTAAGCAGTCATCAATCTTCCCTAATAATTTATTTAGAGCCTAGTGGTCTTGATTCAAACCTAAAGGACAATAACCAATCTTCTTGAGCGAATTTGGGCAACTATATACATGGTGGAAGGCTGGTACATGTTTTCTTGTAGTTTACTATAGGAAACAACAAATTTTATATAGGGAGTTATAAGTCACCAAATGACCAACCAAATAAAATCCAAAATTGATGGGACAATTTTTTTTTATTGATTAGAATTTCTTATGTCTCCATTCCAATTGTAATCACTCCAAAACACCTTTTTTAACCCATGCTAAAAAATAATAGAACATTACTAGTCTAAAATCTAGAAATTCAAAAACTAGTGAGCTAGTAAATCTATCATATGCCTAACCTAATCAAGTGAAGATGTAATGGGGTAATTTTTGTTATTAACTAGAATATTTTTTTATTTAAGTAAAGTGGAATCAACTCGACTGAAGCTCATTATAATTCTCTAAAAAATAGCCAAAATTTACTGTTATTTTCCACAAGGGATTTCCAGAAATTTGGATTTGGGAATAAGAAAACTAATCCAAGTAGATCGATGATTACTATGACCTTCCGAATCTGTTCCAATTATCAAGTGATTCTTTCAATCTTTAAAAATAACTTACTTCAACCATTTAACCCAATCCTACAACAAGAAATCATTAATACTAAATGCAGAAATAGAAAAAATCAGAACAAGAGATGCATGTGAATAAGAAGTGAAAAGAAGAAAATTAAATGATACAAAAGGGCTTTGAGGCTCCTGGAATGGCCAAACCCAAGGAAAATAATATTCCTATGAGGTATACCAAGGTTTAGAAGCTGAACATGACACCGATCTTCATTATTTCCATTAGTACAATTACATCCCTGTAAGAAATGAAAGTGGAGTTGCAAAAATGCGAGTTCTCTCCACAAGAAGGCTAATAAAAATCAAAACCTAGAGTCAAATTTGACTTGGAACTTATACAAAATGATTAGGAATCATTCCCCATGAAAGGAGGAAGGTTTCCCCAACAAAATCCCTTGACTAGTGGATTTGGTTCCCAATACTAGGAATCTGCATTAAATGGTACAGAACACATTCCTAGATTTTCTCAATCGTTGGAGCTCCACAGTTTGTGCCATAATTCTAGAATATATTATTCATTTATTATTTAATATTGATCCTCTTCTAGTAAGGAGAAAGCCCCTAAATTATCTCCTCCTCCAAATCTTCATAATCTACCCAATATTCTCAAAACATTCCACAAAAATAAATAATATTAGGAACAAATATGCAATTATCCATAAACCTTCCTAATGAACATATTAAAGTTAAAAATAAATTATATAATGAAAAAAGATAGGTTTAATGTGCTGAAGGATGGTAAGATGGGCCTTAATTTATGTCTAATTTAGAGGCATGAGCCTTAATTTATGTTTAATTTAGAGGGCCATCACCTGTGCACCCTCTAGAGCATCTATCTGTTTTGAAATGAGTTCATCATACAAGTTTGAATTCATTTCACACAGAATAATGGCCTAGTAACCAACATCTCGTTAGGTATAATAACTATGTGTTGTTGATTGGTTTATGACTAGCATTCCTCATTATGTAAAAGGACTCTGAACCTGCCATTGACTTTTTTTGTCTGAGATGAAAAACCATTGATGCTGACATAAAGCCTTTTCATGCCAGCAATTTCTTCATCATAATTGGGCTTCACATTTGCACTGAAAATTTCAGTAGACATAATCTCCAAATTACCAACTTCTGCCATTTTTATATTAGAACCCAAAGCTACAACAACATCAAATATGATTGGAGGAATATTAACCGTCTGGATACCATTCCAACTATCGATCTTGCCTGGAACAAGTTTTATCCTTGACAACAAGGAAACTACATCGATTGTTTGAGGTTCTCTATGTCATGTATTTAATTTGCATAATTTTCCTTGTAAAAGACCCTTAGTTGTACAAGGAGCATAGCAAAGAGAATTAAAATCTGTTCTCCAACAATTTGCTACAAAAAAGAATGTATTGTAGCCACCCAACTTTGATCTATAGCAAGAGTAGATGGTACATGATTATTGGCTAAGAATAGAAATAAGTCCAAATAAGATGAGTTCCACAAAATTTGTTGAAACCTATTTCTCAGCTGACTTAACAAACCGATTTGAAGATACTTGCAAGTATGTTTTCCAATGACGTTGTCCTTTTTTGAGCATGAGCAACAAGAGGCATGCAATTCCTTTTCAATGCACAACCATCTTTTATCGCATCCAATGAGCCATATAAATTTTTTGAGGCTGAGACAACACATTGCAAGTACTAGAGCCATAACTCAACACCATTTGAAGATACAAGAATAACTAAAAGATGCAAAGGCAGCTACCAAGCTACTTTTTCCATATCAACCTCTATCAAAGAGACTTTATGAGTAATCAAGCACAATGTCAGATTATGAGAATATTCCAACAATTTCTTTATTTCTTGTGAATTGTAGCCATGCAACTCTTCCACCACAGCATAAAGGTCAAGTATATTATTAGAATGTTGCATTAAATCTTCCATACTAACTTGCACCTTATTGGTCATGGTCCAAATCCAAGAGGAAAAAATAAGTTACAACATTTAGCTCCATTTAGGGACAATGCTTTGATAGAAAAGTGTTGAGAACTTATAGATCAATGACCTTAGTTGGGCATGGAGTCAAATGAAAACAAAAGTTGATCCCAATCCAAAATCTCTGAAAATTTCAAACTCCCTAAAACCTTTGTCTTCCAAGATATTTATTCTTGAACTGAAAATGATAAACTATAAATATTGCAGCTTCAAAGTAAAATTCTCACTGGTTGAGCTTATTTATGTACATGTCTCTAATTATGTACAAGACTGAATTTTTTTAGGTGAATCCCACCTCCGAGTAGCACCAAGCCAACATTTGAGTACTAGACCTTATGCCTCCATACTGTTGGAATTCAAAAACTAAAATTGGTATGCACCATAATATAGTTTTAGGAAAAATGTTTAGCACATACCCCAAAAAAGATAATTGTTGCTAACCAAAGGAAAATGACAAATAGTCAGCTACTATATCTTCAAAGAAATTCTTTATTTGCAATAAAACTTTGTTGTTGTTTTTTTTTGAAAACCTTCTAGGTTGAAAATAAAAATTCAAAGTTTGTGCCCCATGATGTTGATGTTTTTCATGTGATACCAACTCTTCACAAAAATCCTTGTCCTCTTGCAATATAGCTTGAGAATCTGCATTGGGTTCTCCTTTATTCAAAAAATTACAAAAATCATATTTATTATAATTATCAATCAGGCCTTCAAAGTGTTGTTCAGTTTCTGCAACAAGTTGCAAATCTAAATTCTTAGAATGTTTTCATTCTAGTTTCTTAACAGTATGGGAATCCCTTGCCACATTTTGAAATCCCATCCTTATCTCTAAATGCATATTTTCTTGCAAAGAATTTCCATTATTTTCTTGGAGGACATTTTTGTTTTCAACAGTTTATTTTCTTTGAATATGATAATAAAATTTTTCACAAGCCCATAAATTATCTTCAATTTCCTATGAATAAAGAAACAACAACTCCAGAGTGCAAGGATTTCTCTCCTTCAGATAAAAAGTGAATTTAATAGGATAAGCCTTCGAATAATACACCACGGAAGGAGCTTCAGAGGGTCGAATTTCTTTTGGCATACTAAAATAAATAGTTTTGAACCTCCTATTAAACTCAGTGATCGATTCATGACTCTGCCTCTAGATAGTATATAATTCCAAAAGGTTTTCTTGATATGAATTGTGCTTGCCCCAATATATAAGAAAGATATGTTGAAAACCTTGCCACGAATTAATTGAACTTGCTTCTATATGTTGAAACCACTATTGTGATTCCCGCTTTAATGAATGCCAAAACAACCTCAAAGCCACATCTTGATAGATAATTTGAAATTTATCCATAAATTACTCAAAGTTTAAGACATGTTTTTCACTCGTAACATCATCATTCTCTCTAGAGAAACTTGGTACAAATTTGAAGTTTTTTTTAAGGATACTGATGAAGAACTATAGGCAGCTACAAGGGTTTAAATATTTCCTTGATTTTCACCTGAACAATAGTGAGTTGTTTATGAGGCAGAGTATTATCCCCCAAAGATAATGAATCATCACTGTTGTGCACAGACTATGACTAATTATCTTTAGGAATTGTAATGCAACAATCCTCTCTTATCTCACTTTTAGGAGATAAAGTTGTGTCTAGATCTATAACACAATAAGAAGAAAGGTCTTCTTTTTCCAATAAAGAATGTTGTTTTTGAGGTTTACAATCTTTTGAGAATATAAAGCAGGAAACAATATTTTTAATGTGAAGGGGAAAATATACCACAGAGCTGATAATACAAAATAAGGTTTCCTTTAAAAACCTAAAAGTATAATACTTGAACTTTTCATGATGCTTCCTCATTTTCTTGTCAGCGAAATCTTAATTCGAATAAGCCTTCATCAGTGGAGTCACTAGGTGAATAATGAACTACCAATTTGGATATCTAAATCTTGCTCACCACCAAGAAATCTATTTTTAATACCCAGGGAAAAATAGCTTCGTATCTCCATTCCTCGGAAATGACACCCAAAAATGTTGTACCCCAAGAGACAGTTACTGGATGTGGGGGAACTAGTGCCTGAGACATTTTGAGATTGGATAAAATGATAATTTGAAATCAAGGGAAGGAAGGACAAGCCATGAGGGTTTGCAAGAAAAACTTCTAAGTCTGAAAACCTAGCCTTCTAAAATAGAATGACCAGAGACTATGAGAGCTGCAGGGTGGAGATTTAAAGAAGAAAATGGAGACAAAGTTTTCGCACAGGGAATTAAGGATCTATGCTTCAACTATGTATAAAGAATGATGGATGAAAAAGAAAACTTATGAATGAGATTCCCAGATGTGGAGCACTTCATTAAGGGCTTCATGATTAATTTTAATGATTACAAGGCAATTTTAAGGAGTACAACGAAGTAAATTCATTTAAAACTAAACTAAAGCATTGACTGCATCTTACGATTTCCAAAAGAGGAAAAACATATATGAATGCTGGAACACATGAGAAAACCAATCACTGCAACACCAATGTTGGAATCAAATTGAAATTTCATGTTTAGATTTCAAAATGAATTTTGTCTACATTGTGAGTCATGAGTGGTTGTGCCCTTCCAAACCCTTATCAAAAATAACTCTCAGACTTTTATTTTCTCCCTTACTCTAACCATCGTCAAATTAGTTATAAAACTAACTCAGAGAAATTTATGTAATTGTCTATTTTCAATCACAATAAATGTTGTCATTAAATACATTATAAATTTAATATTATATATATAATTATATATACAATATTAATTTTATATATCTCATATATCATCAATATAAGAAATCCATCCATTTAACATGATTTTGTACATTACAATATGAAAATATATATGAGTTCTAAACCATTTAGAATTTAGATTTGGAGTGTAATAAAATATGTGTGAGTCCCATGAAACTACAGTCACAAAGTTGTAGTTTAAATAGGTTACTGATCAAGAAAGAAACAAAACAAAATACAACCACACAAGAAACTGAATACAACCACACAAGAAAAACACTCAAGATTTATGTGGTAAAACCCTGACAGGGTGTCAAGGAAACATCCACGGGGCAAGGGATTGGAATCTCTATTCAATCAATAAATGATTCTCCTTACAATAGTTTGGGCATTCATTAATTTTATATATGAGCCTCCATTATATAACTTCTGATTCGGTATGAAACTAACTTGTCAATAACTAATACAATTTACCCAAATTTACATTAATTAGTTGTCAATTACCAACAAACTCCACCTTGACAACAATTCCTAATCCCTTGCCCATGCCCATTCATCATCTCTTCTGCAAGCCAAGAGAAGATAAACACCATCGCAGCTTCTCTACTATAACTGGCTTTGTGAATATGTCTGCACAATTCTCCTGTGTATGGACCTTTTGAAGAGCTAATTTTCCGCCATCGATCACATGTCTTAGAAAATGATACCTTACATCAATATGCTTGGTTCTGCTATGATAAGCAGGATTTGTAGCCAAGTGAATAGCACTCTAACTGTCACAAAGTACATTCACTTTCTCTTGTTTCCTTCCAATCTCATCAAGTAGACCCTTTAACCAGATTGCTTCTTTACTAGAATCTGAAGCAGCTATATATTCTGCTTCGGTGGTGGACAACACAACTGTTTCTTGAAGCTTTGACATCCAACTAATTGCTCCACCTGCAAGAGTAAAGACATAACCTGTAGTAGATCTTCTTTTGTGAAAATCACATGCATAATTAGCATCTACATATCCGTAGACTGATCCTTCACTACCATTAAATATGATGCAATGGTCACTTGTGCATCTTAGATATCGAAGCACCCATTTCACTGCTCGCCAATGTTATTCACCTGGATTTGCAATGAACCTGCTGACAACTCCAACTGCATGTGAAATGTCAAGTCTTGTAGATACCATCGTATACATTAAGTTGCCTACAACATTTTCATATGGTACATGAGACATATACTACTTTTCTTCATCAACTCTAGGACTCAAAATCGAAGAAAGTTTAAAATGGGAAGCAATGGAACATTAACAGGTTTCACATTTTTCATACAGAAATTTTCAAGTACTTTCTCCACATACTTCTATTGTGATAACCAAAGCTTACCATTTTTCATGTCTTTGTGTATCTCCATGCCCAAGATATGTTTTGCTGCTCCAAGATCCTTCATATCAAACGTCCTAGAGAGCTGAGCCTTTAACCTGTTGATCTCTTCAATGCTTTTTCTTGCAATAAGAATATTGTCAACATACAAAGCTAAGATAATGAATATACCATTGAAACTTTTGAAGTATACACAATGATCATACTCACTTCTAATAAAGTTCTAGCTTACCATGAAGGAATCAAACTTCTTGTACCATTGTCTGGGTGACTGTCTTAGACCATACAATGATTTCCTGAGCTTACAAACTAATCTTCTGTTGTGACCTTATAAAAAGCCTTCTGGTTGTTCCATATATAACTCTTCATTCAAATCACCATGTAGAAAAGTTTTTTTAACATCTAACTGTTCTAACTCAAGGTTAAGTAATGCAGTTAGTGCCAACATAATACGAATAGAAACAAGTTTTACAACTGGTGAAAAAATCTCATGAAAGTCGATACCTTCAACCTGAGAATACCCTTTTGCTACCAGTCTCTCCTTAAACCTTTCGATACTTCCATCAACTTTCTGTTTCAGTTTGAAGACCCATTTGCATCCAACGACACGTCTCCCTTCAAGAAGTTCTACAAGATCCCAGGTATTGTTCTTGGCTAAGCAATCCATTTCTTCTTCCATAATTGTTTTCCATTTTTCACTATCTATATCATCTACTTCTTCCTGATAACAAGAAGGTTCCCCATCTTCAGTAATCAAAGCAAAAGATGAAGCAGCACCTTCATACCTTTTGGGAGTTTTTCTTTCCCTTTAGACCTTCTTAGAGTGACTCGTTGTTCAACTAGTTCAAAAACTTCAACAGTTTCCTTTGCATCTTCAACACCTTTTTCTCCAGAAGTCTCTTCTTCCTTTTGACTGTCACCGAAAGGTCTAGCCTCCAACTGAATTTGTTGATTTGGCGATACCTGTTCTTGTTCAATTCTTTCAACATTTGATTTTAAAAGAGAAGATTCATCAAATGTTACATCTCTACTAATGACTATCTTCCGCGATGTAGGATCCCACAACCTGTATCCTTTCACTGCATAGTCATACCCAACAAAGACATAACATTTCGATTTTGGATCTAATTTTGAATGCTGATTTTTAGGAATAAGAGCATAAGCATCACAACCAAATATCCTTAAATGTGAATAATCACAAGACTGACCTGACCAAACTTCTTCAGGAATTTTACAATTAATTGTTACTGAATGTGATCTATTAACTAAATAACAAGAAATAGATATTGCTTCTGCCCACAATTCCTTTTGCAAGTTAGCATTGCTGATCATGCTTTTGGCTCTTTCCATAAGAGTCTGATTCATACATTCAGAAACACCATTTTGCTGAGGAGTATAAACAACAGTTTTGTGTCTAACAATTCCTTCATCCTTACAGTATTGTTCAAATTCTATTGAAGTGAATTCTCCAGCATTGTCAGTTCTTAAACATTTAATTTATTTGCTTATTCTTTTCTCTACCATTTCTTTAAATTGTTTAAAGATATTGAATACATCAGCTATCTTTTTCAGCACAAACACCCAAACTTTAGGGGAGAAATCATCAATAAACGTTAAAAATATAGAGCACCTCCATATGATACAACAGGAGATGGTCCCCATAGATCAGAATGAATATAGTCTAAAATATCTTTACTATTATGAATTCCAATTTTAAATCTTTGTTTACACTATTTTCCATACACACAATGTTTACAAAAATCCAACTTCAAGGATTTCAAATCAGGAAGTGATTTACGTTTCATCAGTACCTGAAGACCTTTCTTGCTCATGTGACCCAATCGCTGATGCCATAGGAAAGTACCTTCTTCTTCTTTCTCTGACACAATTGCTGCTTCACTCACCTGAGTACTTCCTTTGGGTCTATAAATATTTCCAACATTTTCTGGCTTCATAACAACTAGGGCACCTTTAGAGGCTTTCAGCACTCCATTCTGACCTATAAACTTATAACCATCCGAATCCAACACTCCCAAAGAAATCAAATTTTTCTTCAATTCAGGTACATGTTTAACACTAGTTAATGTTCTAACTTTGTTATCATACATTTTAATCCTGATATTTCCCATCCCAATAGTCTAACATGTTACATTATTACCCATAAACACAGAACTACCATTTACATCTTTATATGAAGTAAACCAATTTCTGTGTGGACACATGTGATGAGAAGCACCAGATTCTAATAGCTAGATTTCAAAACCCTGAGAGACATTACATATAGGTGAATTTTTATCTATCATACATAATTCTTCAGCAAATAAAACTTCGTATATCATACATGAATCAACCTGATTTGCTTTCTTCTTCGAGTTATCAGACTCTTTTCGTTTCCAACAATCTTTCTTCATGTGCCCAATTTTATTGCAGTGCCAACATTTTGCCTTACACTTCTTTCCCTTTGATTTAGATCTAGAAGACCCCCTTGTTTTTCTCTTTTTTCCTTTGACCTTCCTCTAGCTATCATGGTTTCTGATGCAACTGTTTCAGTACTAGATTTCCTCTGTGCTTCTTCAGAAAAGAGAGCTCCCACTACTGATTCAAATTTCAAAGAATCAGTGGTACTCAAACTGATTGAAGTTACGAAGTGGTCCCATGACTCGGGTAAAGAACACAACAAGGTTATAGCTTTGTCTTCTTCCTGAATTTTAACTTCCATATCTGATAATTAGCATATAAGTGTATGAAAAAAAATTAATGCTCTGTAACTTTTGAACCCTCCTTCATTCAAAGATTGTACACTTGTCTTTTCAAAAAAATTCTATTGGTTAACGAATTTTTCATATATAGTTTTTCTAGTTTTTCCCATAAGCCTGAAGTTGTACTCTCTTCAAACAATGTTGAAGAGAACTTCATCCGCTAAGCATAACCTGATGGTACTGAGAGCTCGGGCATCCAAGTCCTCCCAGTCTGAATCAGTCATGCTTGCAGGTTTCTTATTTGCCCTGTCCAAAGCTTTGTGCAACCCTTGTTGCACTAGCAAATCCCTAACTTTTAGTTTCCATAGAGCAAAGTTGCTATTGCCAGTGAATTTCTCCACCTTGAACTTTTCATTCGACATCTTGGCCATTTATTTCCTCCTAGGGTTTCGGTCTTTCAACTAGGGTTTCCAAAAAAAATTACTTTGATTGTCTTCTTTCAACAAAGGGTTTTCCAAGTCCTTTTTTTTTTCTACTTCAATTTTCCAGAAAAAATCCACAAATTCCCCAATAAAAATGCAGAATTTTACTTTCCCAAATTTTTCTAAATTGACTTAGAAAACCTACAACATTTTTTTTTTTTAAAACTCCCTTTTGTTTAATTTCAAATTTCAAAAAAAAAATCTCCAATCTTCAATTTAATGAAACCCTTAAACAAACCCTACTTTAGTTTCCTGAAAATAAATAAATTAAAAAATTGAAAAATAAAATAAAAAGAATTCCTTTTCTTCAATTCAATGAATATCTTTGTTTCTGCTAAAAAAGAATTACCCAGATTTCTTTTAAACAACAGCTCAATTTTTTTAATGGCAATGGGTTCCAACGAATAATGCCTTTCTCTCCGGTAGTGTGCAAATCGACAGGCCTCTTCCTCAACAACGGCAACACTCAACCGACAGCCCTCTTCCTGCAATGGAACCACACAGCCCTTGCTCCAATTCTAGAGAAGCAATGGGCCCCCAAGCTTTTGCTACGCACACGGGATCTCTTCACTTTGAATGGGCAACAACGGTGGTCTTCACGCAGGGTACACAACGCCTCCTCACCAGTCCACATAGAGAACGGCTCTGGCTTCCTTGACCAGCATGTAGAGGGCAGCTTTAGCAGGTTCTCTTCACAGGTAGATAGTGGCAGCAGTCTCACGTAGAGGGCTGGCAGCATTATTTCATGGGCAGACATAGAGACTGACCATACGTAGGGCTCTTGCATAAAAGTCACATCACCGGTGTTGTCTTCATAGGCAGACGCAAAGGGCAGAGGTTTTGGTGGTCTGGCAACATAGAACTT
The DNA here is from genome assembly GCA_031772625.1 of Pinus tabuliformis. Classification (NCBI taxonomy): domain Eukaryota; kingdom Viridiplantae; phylum Streptophyta; class Pinopsida; order Pinales; family Pinaceae; genus Pinus; species Pinus tabuliformis. The sequence goes on from CM062817.1 coordinate 1,147,507,808, forward strand.
GGCCTTAGTGGTTCTCCTTGCTCCTCCTCCTTTATTAATAATGGCAGCAGACAAGTTCAGTTCCACGATCCTCCTCCTTCATTAATAATGGTGGCAGACAGGTTCGGTTCCACACTCCTCCTCCTTGCATACAGGCTCTAATACCATCTGTAGTTTAAAAAGGTTACTAATCAAGAAAGAAATGAAACTGAATACAACCACACAAGAAAAATACTCAAGATTTACGTGGTAAAACCCTGACAGGGTGTCAATGAAACATCCACAGGGCAAGGGATTGGAATCTCTATTCAATCAATAAATGATTCTCCTTACAATAATTCGGCCATTCATCAGTTTTATATATGAGCCTCTGTTACATAACTGTTGATTCGGTCTGAAACTAACTTGTCAACAACTAATACAATTTACCGGAATTTACATTAATTAGTTTTCAATTACCAACAAAAGTATGCTTGTACTGAGGTGGAAGCATGAAGTACTAGATAATGCTTTTGGAAACCCACTTTCCACTCCCGGGGACCGCCCCTGGCAGTTTCTGAAAAAGAAAGGAGTGCTACCATAATGAATTACAACCATTGATCTATTTGATAAGTAGTTTGAGGAAACTGCTTATGGGACCATGCTTTAACTTAAACTTTGAGTACTTTGTCCTCCCCTGACTTTATTGGATCTGGGCGTGAATGATCTGAACAATTAACTATTTACACTTGTTTAAAGATTATAAACATGCATTTACTCCCAATGGCATTAGATAGATGCCAATATCTCAAGCTTTCGAATTATACGGGATGGGAAACACTTTATCTAAAGGAGCGAACTCCTATACACTCAATTCATCTTTCCTATTATTGTAATAGAGTGTCTAGCATATGCAAAAAGGTTAATGACACATACACCCTCCAGAGCATCTATTTTCTTTCAAATGAATTCATCATATAATTTTGAATTCATTTTGCACAGAATCATGGCCTAGTAACCTATATCTCATTAGTTGTAATAAATATTATTGTTGATTTGTTTCTGACTAGAATTCCTCATTATCTAAAAGGACTCTGAACATGCCATCAATTTGTATTTATGACTGGTTTCTTACTACAATTCCTCACTATGTAAAAGGACTCTGAACATGCCATTGATTTTTTGTCTAAGATGAAAAACCATTGATGCTAATATAAATCATTTTCATAACATCAATTTCTTCAGCATAACTGGGCTTCACATTTGCACTGACAATTTCAATATATATAATCTCCAAATTACCAGGTTCTACCATTTTGATATTATAACCCAAAGTTACAGCAACATCAAATACGATTGCAGGAATATCAACCATCTAGGTACCATTCCAATTGTCTGTCTTGCCTGGAACAAGTTTTATCTCTGACAACAAATAAACTACATCGATTGTTTGAGGTGCTCTCTGTCATTAATTTAATTTGCAGAATTTTCGCTGTAAAAGACCCTAAGTTGTACAAGGAGCATAAGAAAGAGAATAAAAATCCATTCTGCAACAATCTGCTACAATAAAGAACGTATTGTAGCTAACCAACTGATTCGGATTTAAACATGAACGCACCAAATTACAAATATAACCATACATATAGAGATGCAACAGAAATAATACTTCATTTCATTACTGTAAAATACTGAAATGTGCTTACAAACAGAATGGAAATAAATTAGCTAGGGTGATGGTAGCTTATCTTTGAGAAGAGATGTGGTGGCTACATGCCTCAGAACTGTGTTACAATGAGGCTCGAAGGACTATTTATTGTTGAGAAACAATGGAAATCGCTAAAAATCCAAAAACCTAACCCTAGAAGATGAAACGCCAAACTGTGGGCCCCGTTTGGGTAAATTGGTACATCAACTTCCTGGGCTCATAAATTTGGCATACAATCTCCGTTTGACGCACACAATATCTCGTTAGAAAGATCTATCTAAGAACTACAACTTTGGGAAGAGAAACATCAGTCCATGGACCCATGTTTCTCCCATTTTTCCCCAAAAAAAACATCGTTTAGGGCCTCAAAATGGCTTTGAAAGTTCAGGACCCGAAAAACTACTAAACATAGTAAACTGTGCTACGATTAAGGAAACTGAAAAGCTGAAAGAAATAATGGTGGGGGTCCAAGTGGATTTGGCAAGTGGCAACCAATATCCACCTGGATCATTTCTCCCCGCTTACGAAGCAATGGTCCCCATTACGTTGAATTCCTCCATGAGATGAAGAAAATTCAGCTGAACTTGGTCCTTGGTGAGCCACTTGCCCTGGTGAAGGAGTTTGCCTTCTTTGACAACTCGATACAATTGGATATTCTGCTGACGAGTGTGCTTGATCTGTGTTTCCATGATCCAATTAGTTGTAGCTTGTTCCATGTAATCTAGATTTAACCCTATCAGTGTGAGTTGTTGTGCAATGTTGGATGTGTCTAGTAATGGTGGAAAGTATGGCCGAAGACGGTGCACATTGAATACTGGGTGCAGGCCAAGGAATGGGAGAATGTTGAGCTCAAATGCATTGTCTCCCACAACCTTGGTAGTGGTTTAAGGACCATATCGGAGTGGTCTAAGTTTTCGATAGGCTCCGGTAAGGCGTTACTTTTTCAAATGCAACGAGACTTTGTCGCCCACCTAAAACTTGTGTGGCACCCGACGTTGATCATGTCACTACTTGTACTTGGCATTTGATTTCTCCAGAATGTCGTGGACCTATTGGTGAATATGTTGGATGTGCTCAATGAATTTTTTTCCTTATCTGTTTCAGATTGGACATGCGCCGAATCTGCATGAGTAGCTGCAAATGGCATTGCCACATCAATGGGACATAATGGTTGGAATCCCAAGCCCACCTGAAAAGGGTTGTGGCCAGTCAAGCTGTGGAGAGCCTGGTTGTAGTTATGCTAAACATAGGGGAGGCTCTCATCCCATGTGTGTGGATTCTTTGAGTTGTACATGCATAGAATGTGTATGATCATCTTGTTGACAACCTCTGTCTGGCCATCAGTTTGAGGATGGAAGGTTGAGGACTTAGTGAGTTTAGTGTCTAGCATCGATCAAAGACTAGACCAAAATGTATTGAGGAACCTGTTGTCCTGATCTAAGATGATAGACTGTGGGATCCCAAAGTGTGCCCACACTCGTTCAAAGCAGAGTTTAGCAGTGGCTTTTGCTGTGTTATTCTTCGTGCAGGCCGCCATAATGGCCATCTTCGAGAACTTGTCAATGACGAAAAAAACATAGTCATTTCCATGCTTAGTAGAAGGAAGGCCCAACATGTAATCCATGGATATGGATTGCCAAGGTCGACTAGGGGTAGGCAGCAAGGCATAAAGACCTTGGTTCTTGATGGTCGGTTTGGCAATGGCACAGGTAGTGCATGATCTGATGTACTTCCTGACATCCTATCAAATATTCAGCCAATTGAAATACTTCTACAGTACTGCCACTATTTTCTCGACCTCGAAATGCCTAGCAGCTCGATTGTAGTGTGCTTCCCAAATCATCTTGGCACGCTCACTTGAAGGAACACAAAGGTGACCTAGGTGGCATAACAGGGCATCCTGGAGGTGAAAATCGGGAACATGCTGACCCTCCAAGAGTGTCTAGTATGTGTGGCTGAATTTTGGGTTGCTTTTGTAGAGAAGTGGCCAATCATAAGTCTCGTGCCCACAAGAGTTGAGCACGGTGGTTAATGCCATGATCGGTGGTCAACTGAGGTAATCTACAACATTATTGGTGCTTCCCTTCTTATACTTGATAATCAAATGGAATTGTTGTAAGTATGTGGACCACTTCTGATGGGGATCACTGCAATTTCTCTTGGGTCTGTATGAACTGCAAGGGTCGGTGGTCTGTGTGGATGACCATTTCCTTCCCCAGAATGTAATGCTTGCATTGTCGACAGGCCTGCACAATGGAATACATCTCTTTTTCATAAGTGGGATACTTCCATACTGTTTCTGAAAGTGTCTCACTATGATATGCCACTAGGTTCCTGTGTTGAGTAAGGACTTCCCCAATAGCATAGTCAGAGGCATCTGTCTCGACCTCAAATGGTTGTTGCAAGTCTGGTAATGCGAGAACTAGTGCCAAGCAGAGGCGATCTTTCAACTCTATGAATTCCTCCTATTGACATTCAAACCAAAATAATTTTTCTTTCACTCCTCCCTTGGTGACTTGACTCAAGGGCCAAGTGATATGAGAAAATCCCAACACGAACATGCGGTAGAAGTTGGCAAGACCTAGAAAGCTATAGAGCTCTATTAGAGTGGTTGGAGATGGCCAATCCCGAATGACTTTGATCTTGGCTGGATCCACATGCACCCCCTATTCATCAATAATGTATCCTAGATACTGAACCTGGGTCATGCCAAAAGTGCATTTCTCCAAATTGGCACATAACTTGTGTTGTCGCAGTGTTTGGAGAACCTGTCAGATGTGGTGGAGGTGCCCTTCCCAAGTCTGATTGAAGATCATGATGTCATCCAAGTATACCACTACAATGAGTTGGTGAATGGCCACAAGATGTCATCCATTAGCCTCATGAAGGTTGCAAGAGCTTTCGTCAATCTGAAAGGCATAACCAACCATTCGAAAAGGCCCTCCTTGGCTTTGAAGGCAGTCTTCCACACATCAGAGGGTTCGATTGGTACCTGGTGATATCCTGACTTCAAATTGATCTTGTTGAAATAATTTCCCCCCTTCAATTGGTCCAGGAGGTCATCAATCGGTGGGATTGGGTACCTATTACGGACAGTGATCTTGTTCAACTCTGGCACGTCTTGGTCCCTTCCCTGCTGCAGCATGGTCCACTTTATGTATTGATCCTCATAGCTTCTGACAGGGTAGTACTGCTCCTTGATGGCAGTCTAGAATGAATTAAAAGTGGGTGTGGCTGAAAACAATGAGGTCGTACTTTCATCCTTCTGCTCGTAGTAGGTTTCCCACCAGTCCTTGACGTGGGGGGTGGCTTTCAGAAGAGCAAAAGTAATCTTTTCCTGGCCGAAAAAATCATGAACAAAAAAATACCGTTCTAGCATATTTAACCATTTATCTACGATGTCTGCATCTATCTGACCCTCAAATATTGGAATGTCAAAGTTAACTTGTACCTTAAAGGGTGTGGTGCTTCTAGAGTAGCTGCTGGAAATAGATGTGTCGCCCCTGGGCAGCTGCTGAAGGATATGGGAAAAGTTGTCCATCACCATGTTCCTTTGTCACTCGAGGGCCTCTTCAAGCAAGATTTTGATAGGATCTCCTACCCCCTCATCTTTTTTTTCATCCGCCATGGGAGGTCGTCGGGATTTGCGAGGCTGGTCTTGCAAAGGTTCGACCAGTTCAAGCCCTAACTCCTTATATCCCGCCCTCGTTGGGGACATGCAAGGAAATTCGTAGAAAGAGTAGACCACTCTAATACCATTGATCTGGATTTAAACATGAATGCAACAAATTACAAATATAACCATAGATATAGAGATGCAGCAAAAATAATACTTCATTTCATTACCGTAAAATACTAAAATATGCTTACAAACAAAAATGGAAATAAACTAGCTAAGGCGATGGTAACTTATCTCTAAGAAGAGATGTGGCGGCTACATGCCTCTAAACTATGTTACAATGAGGCTTGAAGGCCTATTTATTGTTGAGAAGCAATGGAAAACCCTAAACATCCAAAAACCTAACCCTAGAAGATGAAACGCCAAACTGTGGGCCCCATTTGGGTAAATTGGTACATCAACTTCCTGGGGTCATAACTTTGGCATACGATCTCTATTTGATGCACACAATTTCTCGCTAGAAAGATCTATCCAAGAACTACAACTTTGGGAAGAGAAACATCAATCCGTGGACCCGTGTTGCTCCCATTTTTCCCAAAAAAATGTCATTTAGGGCCTCAAAATGGCTCCGGAAGTTCAGGACCCAAAAAACTACTAAAAATAGTAAATTGTGCTACAATTAAGGAAACTGAAAAGATCCACTGGATCACCAACTTGGACATGGCGGGTGGTCACCAATATCCACTGGATCACCAACTTGGATCAGTAGCAAGTGTAGATGGTACATGATTATCGACTGAGAATAACAATAAGTCCAAACAAGATGAATTCCACAAAATTTGTGGGAACCTATTTCTCAGCTCACTTGAAAAAATGGTATATGTGTCTCAAACAATTTTTCCTTTTAGTGAACTTTGAATCTCTCCCATGAAGGAAATTTTTAAAATACAAATCGAATTCCAGCATAGATAAGTCATTTGCATGACGTTTTTGCAAAAACTAGCATTGAAAGAACCTACAAAATCTTTGAAACCACTAATAATTTCTGGAAAATTCCCATATTGAAGTAAATATGGGTCCTTCTACACAAAACCCTGATCTCTAAATTTGAACTTCGTCTTTGTTTGCCCAAAATTGAGCCTGAAATTCATGGTATGGAGATTCCTGGATTTTCTGTGTATGTGATTTATGCTTCTGGTATCACCATCCATGATTTCCTCCCAATTTCTTTATGTATGCTCAATTTCCTTGATAGTAGATGCAAATTTATCATTGAATCCCCTAAAAACATCAGCTTCCCAAGCATCCATGATTTTTGACATTTTTTCAACATACTCTACTTCCTCCTTTTCAGTGGCCGGGCTTTTATGCATGAACCCATATTATCCTTAGGTGAAGTTGTCTCTTATTTTCTCCTACCAGGGACACTGTATAGTCCTGAGATTTGAATCACTAAAATTTCAACATGAATTTTCTCTTTCCCACTAAAAAGGGATAAATATAACTCCAACAATAAAGTTCTGCAACAACTAGTGGTTTAGGATGGTATTTATTATGTAAATGCTTAAGAAAATCACTCAGAACTTACACATCTTCCTCTTGTAACTTGGGATTTTGTAACATTACATGACCTAGTAACGTGTAGAGATATTTGCATATATGAAGGGTTGTTTGTGTTTTAGAGTGCAAATATAATCACTTGGTGGATTAACTATGATATAGCCAACCAATCAAGAAACATATCAAGGAAATATGTTTCCACTTCTTTGCTAATGCTTGGGGCATTACACTACAAATTTGCAAGTATGTTCACCAATGATTTTTTTCTTTTATGAGCATGAGCAACAAGAGGGATGCAAATACTTTTTAGTGGACAACCATCATTTATCGCATATAATGAGCCATATAAATCTACTGAGGCTGAGATAACACATAGGAAGTACTGGAAGCGTAACTCAACACTATTTGAAGATACAAGAACAACTAAAAGATGCAAAGGCAGCTGCCAAGCTACCTTTTCCATATCAACCTTTATCAAAGAGCCTTTCTAAGTAATCAAGCACAATGTCAGATTATGAGAATCTTCCAACAATTTCTTTATTTCTTGTGAACTGTAGCCTTGCAACTCTTCTACTGCAGCATAAAGATCAATTATATTATCAGAATGTTGCAATGAATCTTCCATACTAATGTTCACCTTATTGTTCATGGTCTAAATCCAAGAGGAAAAAATAAGCTACAACACAATCCTTACACTACAAATTTGTTCGCTCATCACACCAGAAATATCCCTAGGTGATAATGAGTGTACAAGCTATCAAATGATCAAGTTCCTCTCCATTCACCATGCCCCAACTAGTTTCATGCATTCATAGCGTTGAAATATTTTTAAATTCCTATGATAACCATGGTGCCTGTGCAATTTTTCACCATTAGCAGGAAGTTGGTCCATCATCTCTAGCTCACAACGAACTTAATTCAATTGTTCAAAGCATTCGCAAGATTGTTCAAATGGATTTTTCTTTGCTTATTTCAAACTGCAAATCTGGCATTTCATCCATCTCATCTGATCATTCCTATATCTTGGGTGACTGTCATTCAGCTTATCATTTTCCCAATAACACATCGAAAAAAATTTCTCCATGTTTTATGATATTCATTTTTTAGCATCTTTCTCGTTAGATTTCTATCAAGTAGGTGAGGCACTTCAACATGAGTTGATGATTATGGCAGGTCCTCACTGTCTTAGCATGACTATTGAGAATGATGACATTTATTTTTCCTTACAAGATTCCCATCATGATCATGTTTGTCAAATCGAGAATTCACCCTTTCATATATCACGAGGATTTCCTGACAACCATTATGAATTCCAAGACCCAATCATTGAATAGTTGGAACAATCTTACTTGGCAAGCCATGTTGCACGTAACAAGATTCAATCATTCCTCATGCTTGCTAATAAGCTTGATGCAAATAAGGACACACTCACAAGAAGATTCTGAGGCTTGTTTAGAAACAATATCCGACATAGAGGTAAGAATGTGTATTGGGTGGTGGTGACACATATTTCTTCCCACAAGAAAGACCTTCCTTCTCGTGTGCAAGTTTTTCAAGTTTTTGTATTTTCCGTTGCATATTAGTTTTTATCATCTTTAATTTTTTGTATCTTTGCGGATGCAGGTCAGGACCGACTATGGTGGCTTCACTGGAAATTTCATTTCACATGACCCCAATTTTTTAGATGGTAGGATAGGAGTAGGATTAGATGCATCTTATTTTTCCTTTCCTTGCACTCATTTTTCACTTGTAGTCCATCATGGTTTACTTATTCCAGTTTTACATCTTGTTTGCTTTGACCATTTTTCTTTCTTATCCTCTAGTTGTTGTTGTGTACTCCTTTCCTCTCATCTTGTTTTTCCCTTTCATGTTGAGTTTTTCATTTGTTTGTGCTACATAAATAAGTGTTGCCCTACACTATGTTCTCACTTCTGAATGTGTATGTGGCTAAAGTTCAAAAAGTATTATGACACAGCAGTGCTTGACCAGACCTGTGGTTGTCTTCTTTGTGCTTGATTGTGACTTCTCATAGATCAATTCTTGTCAGAACATATGATCTATCTATAAGGAAAGTTTTGGTCGAACCATGGAACCATGTCCAGTCTGGGAAACCTCATGCCTATACCCAGTTTTCTATTGTGTGTGTTCAAGCTTATCCAACTAGTAGAAATGGAGAAGGGGAAAATCTAAATGAAAAAACTTGAATCAAAGGTCTCACATACTTATCATAAGGAACAACCTCTTATGCTCTCAATAATTTAGGATCCCTCTTCCATCGCAAAAATAAATAAGTGTCTATGCACAGTCCTCTTTCAAAAATAACAAAGGAAAAAGAATAGAAAGGCTTCATGCACAGATTGGTGAAGCAAGAAACTCCACTTGGGTACTATCTAGGCTCGTTAGCAATCGATCAATGTTTGTGTTCATTCGTGACTCTATCAGGGTACTATCCAAGCCTATTGGCACCAGAGAAACATGAGAGATGAAAAAAATATAGTATGAAAATATTAAGCTCGCGAGCCAAATCACCCTTCCTTCTTAGAAACACTATGATCTGGCTGCATTTTTTGTTGTGTTCAACTGAGTCGGTACAAGGTGAACCATGTCTATCCTCGGGGTAAGTGGGGAAGCCGAAGTGTTCTACACAATGAACCAATACTTCTCAAAAGGCCAAGGCCTTGCACTGAAAATGAACAAAAACAGAGAAGTCTATATTCAACCAATGTGTCACAAAGTGTCCTAGTGGCCGTAACACCCTCCAAAATTTTGGCTTGCATCCAAATTTCGAAGCCTTCCTTGGTTTTTCCTTTGATGTTTGCAAACACTCGATCTCACCCCATGAACTCTTGTGAAGTATTTTCACCTTTTTTCTTATTTTACCAGTGACCATATTTCGGCATGTTGATTGCTTTGCCATTCTTGTGATCTTATTTTTTTTAGTATGAAGGTTTATCTTTATGTGTTTGGATTGTCTTCACTATGTGAACACCTGTCGCACTCACACACAAATTTGTAAGCACTGTCACGCAAGTGTCGTCACAGTCGTCTGAAGGTCTACCACAAGTGTATCAATGGTCACTCTCAACTCTAAGACAATCTCATCAAGGGCATTTTTTGTCTTATTGTCATGGGGGTCTATGTTGTTTCGTCATTAAGTATGTTAAGTGTGTGATCACAATTTCAATCTGCACAAGTTTTCTTACATTCGACACTTAACCATATTCCGAAAAATCTACCCGACTAGACAACCCTCTTCCACTAGACCTCCATTGAGTTGCACTGTGAAGTCTCAGCCCTCAGTGACACTACTCTACTACCTGGAACTATGCAGTTCTTGAGGTTGTCTTCCAGGACAACTCCATTGTGTAATCCTAGAAGTGAAAAAGTGCAGAAACTAACTCCCTATACAAATGAACTTCTCATTTCTTAAGCACAGTTATCAACCCTCCTTCTTTCCTGTCAGAAGCCTATACTGCACAGATACCTCGGTGTGCACTTCTCCCCAAAACTGCATAGACATACTCAACTCGCCATCTACTTGTTTTCTCTACATTGTTCTTAGAAATTGCACAAAACTACCTAGCTGACCCTTTTTTCCTTGCTCTTCACTAACTCTAGAAATTGTGTAGACATGTCTAGATTCTCCCCTACTACCTTCCCTACACTTTTCCTAGATATTGTGTATTCATTCCTAGCAGGTCCCCCTATAGCACTAATTTTTCTTCCCTCTAGAAATTGCAAAGTCATGACCAACAGTCCCTCTATAGCCTTGCTTTTTCCTCCCTCTGGATACTACACAGAAATTCCTAGCAATCCCTCTGCATCCCCACTTTGTCCTCCCTCTGAAAACTACGTAGAAGTTTCCCCCCTCAGGGTCCCACATTGTAGTTGACACTAGTGACTCTCACTGCGCAATTCTGCCTCCCAGTGATCACTGCACAATTTTTCTTGAAAATGCAAGTTGTCTTCCTGGAATGCCTCATTCCACCATGAGCTTCTCTATGAGCTATCTCAATGAGTTGTCCTCCCTCCCTTTCACCCAGAACATGACAACAATGCATCATGGTAGACTAGGAGATTTTGGATTTGATGTCATCCCATCATGAGTGAATTGCAGGAACATGTACACTAGTAGATCACAGCGAGACAATGAATGGGATGAAGAAGGAGTACACATGCTAGAAAACTTGCTTGCAGCTAGATGAATGTACCAAGCATATCAAGGAACAAGCAAAAGGAACACATGCATTGAACCATCAAGAAATACCAAGACCATCAAAGACCACACAACACTATGCCATGTGGAGGAGAAGAAAAATCACACCAAGAGTATGTCCATCACTCAGCAACACAATAGCTTGACATGGACACCACAGTCAGCCAAGACATGTCCATAGTGTCATGTTGATTTGTTTCATGAGTTGTCTCCGCCACATCACCATTATGGACCATATCCATTGTAACTGAATTTAATGTAAAGTGAAGTCCAATGGACACACATAGAATTAAGAGAGCCATGTCAGTTGAAACGTCATGGGAATTTGAACATTAATGAGAGTATTCCAAGAGTCACAAGGGTCAAGCATCACCCTTTGCTATATATACCCCTCCCATTGTATGAGCAAGGAATTTTCACCTTGGCTCGTCCCACATAGCCTTCATATTTTGTAGTCTGTTCTTTGAGGAGAAAGTTGTGGCTCTAATGTCCTACTACCAGGATTAGTGATGTATGGTGTACAAATGTGTCTTGGGACTTTTTCTTAATTCAGAAGTTTGTTCAGGCCAGCACGTTTTCACATGTCTTTTGTAGATATTTGTAAGACTACTCTTTAAACATTTTTAATCCATATTTTCTTAACCGGTAGTATTTCTTAACATGTATATGTGGTGTATTTCTTATCATTGTTGTCTTGTCCATGTGGACTACTCTGAAAGACATTAGAAAGAGGATTCTTGTTTTTCTCAGTTATAATGACTGTCACCTTTGTGTGGAATACTCTAGTGGATAGTGTACGTATTTTCCCTTGTACTTTGGTTTTAATGACTCTCACATCCATTGTGGACTACTCCGTTGGATGATGTTCACACTTTTGTTGTTTCGCGTGTGTCTCTCCCTAGGTGTTACTACTTCCTCTCATCCAGAGGATCACTTTTACCCGCTCCTTTACAGTAAAATAACCAAGAGATAAGTTACATTACACACTCACCAGGCATAATCACATCTCTTTTTGAATATACAAGCATAACACTCTCACATGTTGAACAAAAAGATCTAAGGAAAACCCCTAAGATAATGGAAATCGAGCCATTTTACCGGATGTGACTCCTACACCAAGTGGTGTGACGTCTAGTTGGTACTTCACATCAGGGAGATCCCCTTTGTTGGTAGGTCCCGCACTATCAACATAATGCATAATCAACCACACACTCATAACGACACATTTGACAATAACACCATCACCTTTCCATGCAAAAATCACTATAACCATGACTCATACCATACAAATGAAACAAGCACATGGTCCTACAACATAAGAGACACACATGAAAATGAGATGAATGCATGACCAACACGCAATCCATCTAGTATTAGGGATGAACCATGCTCTGATACCACTCTGTAACATCATCCTCCCACATCTACACAAGTAACCAACCAACCGAGGTAAACATGTGATGAGAGGCTACTACGATTTGATTCACTCTCCAAGGTGACCCTGCACAGAATTGAATGACACCTTCATAATTGAAAGATAACAAGGAAACAATTATGCGAAAGCAAATACTTGAATAGACCCTTGACTAGACACCTACTAGCCATGACAGACATTTTTTCAAACATATGACAAATATGTTATCTACAGGAGTAAACAACAAATATAAGCATAGGGATCTCATACTCATATGATAATCTCTAAGAAGCATTGATGCCTCAACACCTTATTGTTATTCATTATGTCATAGATACATTATTCATTCATTTACAACTAAAAACATTATCAGAGCCATACATAGCTACCATAATAAAACATATACATAAGCAACATAATGTTGGCATTATGGCACAGGCACAGGTGTTGTCCTTGATGGTTACTCTCTTTGGTAACAGATCTCAGTTCAAGCTTTCAGAATGAAGGAAAATACATATACACAGGTTCATCTAGACGAATACGTGTATACACGTGGGTTAGACGTTTCAAAGCCACGTATGTGTATACACACACTTTCATGCAAGGAAAAGCGCGTATATGTTGGAGAACTTACTTTTGGTTCGTGGTAGTTAGTCCTCGGTATTTGAACCTATGGTTTTGGACCATGGTATCTCGTCATAAGTGTTTACCCCAGGTATTGGTTCCTTGGTATTGTTTATTATGGTTTTGGACCGTGGTATTATGGAAGGCCTAAAACTATAAAAGAGGAAGGAGATCATGTGGCAAAGGATCATCTGAATTATTATTGAATATATGATAAAGTTCTAGATCTGGAATACTGGTAATTGGGTTATGGTGCAGATATGGATCTAAATGAAGGAGGAACCTTAGCGCAAAGAGAAGGATAAGTTCTATTGATGGATCATAATCTTTAAGCTTGAATGATAGTATCTTTGTATGATTTTGATCTGTTATTTGTGGTGCTTGCTTGATCTATAAAACTGACAATCTGGGTTATTTAGAGAAAATTATCCTTTATAGATCTGTACGCAGGTTCAGTGAAGCGAAGGTGCGTATATATGCTGGTTAAGTGAAGGAAAACAACGTATACGCAGTTTGTTCCATACGCAGAAGCGTATACACACAAGTTTCAGGCTATTAAAGTAGCGTATATATTTTGAGTGGTGATCTTGTTGATTCTGTTTATTGTTGCAATGTTCTGGGTTCAAATTTGTTGTGTGGTTACTGTTACTATGATCTGGGTACAGTCGTCAGAGAAATGTTTATGTTGATTCAGTTTTGATTTGTGAAAAGGTGATTGGTTGATGCAGAAATTCTTGATGTTTGATTGATGTTGTTTGTGGATCCAGTCTGAAAATTTATGAAACGTGGTCCCTGAAAGAAAGAGAAGGTTGTAGCCTTCTGTAGGCCAGCACCTACATACTAGTATCTTGGCTAGTGCAAGAGCTAAGGGGGTTGTATCTCCCTTCCAGGAGAAGCTGGAAAATGAGAGAGGGTTGTAGCTCTCTGCAAGTTGCAGCCTGCGTACTGGTAAAAGACTGCACCAGTACAATTGTAAAAAGAAGTTTCTAATTCAAGATAAGATAGAGATGAATTGCAGTAGATTAACAATCAACATTAGAAAGATAAAGTAAATACGTGGGTTTCCTTCTGCATAGTTGCGTATATACGCGGGTTTAATTAACTGAAGTAGCGTATATCATCTGAATTTGAAAAAGGGAATATTTGGCTTGATAATACTGATTCACCCCCCCTCTCAGTATTATTTTCAACAATTGGTATCAGAGCAGGTCCTTCAGAAGAAGCTTGATCGCTTGGGGGAAGATCATTCATCATGAGAAACTAGGAGAGGGAAGCATCAATCAGGCCACCGATTTTTGATGGGACAAACTTCGTATATTGGAAGGTAAGAGTTACTTCCTATCTTCAATCTCTTGGTACAGAAGTCTGGGATATCATAGAAACAAGGTATACTTTTCCATCAGCAACTCCTACAGATACGGCTGAGAAGAAGAAATATGAAACAAATGCAAAGGCGGTCAATACTCTATTAGGATGCCTATCTCAATTAGAATTTGTCAAGGTTATGCAGTTTAAATCTGTAAAATAAATATGGGACAAGATTGTACTGAGCTATGAAGGAGATGATCAGGTAAAATGAGCAAAACTTCAAACCCTCAGAATTCAGTATGAAAATCTCAGAATGCACAATGATGAAAGTGTGGCTAACTATTTTCTTCGTGTAGATGAGATTGTTAATTGCATGAAAAACTTGGGTGAAGAAATAAAAGAGGTTGTTGTGGTTGAAAAAGTTCTAAGATCTTTGTCACCTAGGTTTGAATCTAAAGTTTCTGCGATAGAAGAAAAAGAGAATCTACAAAACCTTAAAATGTCACAGCTGCATGGAATTCTAACTGCTTATGAAATGAGAAAAGGAGGTCCATCAGACAAGAGAGAAGTTGCCTTCAAGGCTTCCGGCAAAGGAGATTACTATGAGTCAGGACACGTGTCAGAAGAAGAAGAAGAATCAAATTTTGTCAAAAATATTCAACGGGGTGCTGGACGATTCCGAGGTAAGTTACGTTTCAAATGCTTTGCTTGTGGAAGAGTCAGTCACTATGCTGCTAAATGTCCTCATAAGAATAAGATTGACAAGGGGAAGGAACCTATTAGACAGAACAAGAAACAGAATGCAAACAAGAAAAGCTATTACACTCATTAAGATAGTGATGGACTTTAAAATAGTGATGAAGATGAACGAGGTAATGATTATAAACTTTTAATGGCTTTTGAAGATGATGATTACATGGATGCTATAGATGAAGAAGGTTTTTATGAAGAGATTTCTAATCTCAAAATTTTCTTAGAAGAGAAAAATGTGATTATTGATTCTCTGCAATGTCAACTGGCTGAAAGGGAAAAACATCTTGAAAAATTGGAATGTGAAATTGTTGGTCTTAGAAAAGAGATTGAGAAAACAAAAGCTCTTAATCTTAAATTTGTTAAAGGATCTGAAACTCTGGATGAGATTATCAATGTGCAGCGTTCTCCACTAATCAAGACAGGTCTAGGATATAATGGAGAAGCATCTCAAGCATCCACCTCCAAAAGTTATCTTGATGCAGCAAGGAGGAGTGAGCAAAGGCCTAATAGAAATCATCAGGTAAATCAGGGACAGTTTACCTCAAGAACGAACAAATACTATCAAGAAAATCGGGGGAAAACTACCTTAAGGACAAACAGAAGCTACAACCAGCCACAGGTAAAATCTTCCCAATTTGCCTCAAGAATGGATGTTGGTAGAAACTACAATAGGTTGGATGATAGATTTGATAATCGCAGAAGTTTCTTCAATGGGAAATGTTTCTCTTGCCATAACTTTGGTCACAAAGCAGCTCAATGTGTTTCCTATAATACAATCATGACTAGAGAAGCTCAAAAACAAAGAAGTATGTCTGGAATCACGAAGAGGACCTATAACAATTTTTCCGCCCTTGAAAGTGAAATTGAATGTTCTATTTTTAATAACTTTCGTCATGAAGAGTCTGAATGCACGAGCAGGCTTCGGAAGACAACTCAGAAGGAACAAACCCCGAATGCCAGAACCTGGAGAATGAAGGAACAACAACCAGAAAGGTGTGGGATAGCTTTTTATGCAGAATGACAGGAAAATATATGGTACATCGACAGTGGATGTTCGAAGCATATGACAGGTGATAAAGAAAAACTTGAATCATATAGTGTTTTAGAAAAGGGAAAGAAAGTCTCTTTTGGAAATGATACCCCTGCAGTCATAAAAGGAAAAGGCACTGCTCATTTGCAAGAAAGGGTCAAAGCTGGAAACATTTTGTATGTTGATGGCTTGAAGCATAATCTCCTGAGTGTCAGTCAGATGTGCGATCAAGGAACCGAGGTAATATTTCGATCAAATGGATGTAGTGTTCATGATCTTGATACAGGAAAAATAGTGATCAAAGGCAGAAGAACTCCAAATAACTTATACATATTTGAAGAAGGACAAAAACAATGCTATTTGAGTAAGGATGATGAACACTGGTTATGGCATTGGAGGTTGGGGCATCTAAGATTTTCACAAATAAGGAAAGCATGCAAATATCAAGCAGTTCGTGGTCTCCCAGATATCAAAATTCCAGACAACACCATATGCAAATCATGTCAGTTTGGTAAGAAAACTAGAACCAACTTCCCTGAGAAGGAAGGCTCAGCCAACAGGCCTCTTGAACTAGTCCATACAGATGTATGTGGTCCATTTAGGACAAGGTCACCTCGAGGAGAAGAATACTTTATATTATTCATTGACGACTTCTCCAGGATGGTTTGGTTAGGACTTATGAAACACAAGGACGAAGCATTCGAAAAATTCAAATATTTCAAAGGCTTGGCTGAAAATGAATCAGATCACAAAATTAAGTGTCTTAGGTCTGACAGAGGTGGGGAGTTTACCTCAAATGAATTTTTCAATTTCTGTGAAGAACATGGAATAAGAAGGGAATTCTCTACAGCTAGGACTCCTCAGCAAAATGGAGTGGTGGAAAGGATGAACAGAATGGTTCAACAAATGGCTCGTGCTATGCTTGATGAGTCTGGAACTCCCACAAACTTCTGGGGTGAAGTTGCATTTGCTACGGTTGTTATTCTCAACAAAACAAATGTCCGAGTGAACAGCACTCAAACTCCTCATGAGCTCTGGTATGGTGAGACTCCTTCGTTAAAGCATTTCAAAATTTTTGGAAGAAAATGCTACATTAATAATAATGATGAACAGCTTGGAAAACTTAAACCTAGAGCAGATGAAGGCATTCTCCTTGGTTATTCTCCCCACAAAAAAGCATATAAGTGTTACAATAAAAGACTTGGAAGAATTGTTGACAGCATTGATGTAGTGGTTGATGAAAAAGGATACATTCCTAGGCAAGTAAATTATGAAAATATCGAAGAGGATGAAGACTAATCTCCAAATCAGACTGATGATGAAGAAGAACCTCAAGGGGCACCAGAGGAATAGATAAGGATAGAAGAGAAGACTCCATCTAGGTATGTTCAGAAGAATCATCTAGAATCTCAAATTTTGGGGCAGAAAGAGGCAGGTGTACAAACAAGAAGAACAATTGCAAAAGCCTCAAGCTATTTGGAATTGCTCTCCTCCACTGAGCCACATGTTATAGACATTTTTGTGCCTAACAGCATGAATCATGAAATGTCAATAATCTAAGGGATCCAAAGTCCTTAAACATGTTGTTCCTACCCCTAGAGGAACAAGGTCAGCAAACCACAGCACTGAAAATCAGTTCTCCACCTGAAAACACTCAAAAACAAGCTATTTCTGGATCATGTCAGCTGCTCCACTGAGCATCTGCACTGAATGTCAACTGCTCCACTCTGTACCTGCGCTGAATGTCAAAAGCAATGAAGGCTACCTGCGCTGGGCGAGATTGGCCAAGTGGCACAGTCATTCTGCAAGGTGTCAAATGCCCAGGAAGCTTCCAAAATGACACTTGGATCAGGGAATTCGCCTTGTGATGAGTAAGAGGATCTAGATCTCCAAGTGGAAGCAAGAAACTCCAAGTGGACTCAAGAACTGAAGTATAACTGAAGTGGGAGAGGACACTAGTCAGCTTCATGCCAGCCTCAAGCTGACTCATCCTTTCTCCAAATCTCCTATATATAGAGCTCTCTCATGAGGTCTAAGGGGGTTGGAATTTTGTGCAAGTAAGGAAGTGCTGTTGGTTTGAGTATAGAACTATTGGGTGATTTCTTTGAAGGAGGTGAAGAGGAGATTTCTTTCTGCTGGGAGGTGTTGCTGGATTGGGCCTATTATGGTTGTAACACTCTTAGAACTTTACTTCTTCTATTAATAAAGTATTTGAGGTTCTTCTATATGCATGTATCTCTATGGTGAATTGATGCTTGTATATTTGATTTATTCTAATCCTTGAATCAGTTATGGATGTATGCTTCTTGTAGTTTCCTTTCCTTGTGCTTTTACAGGATCTTTGTGTAGCTAGGCCGGTGAAAGAACAAGGAGCTAGGAGCAAGCAGCAAAGAGGGAAGATTGGATCAACCATTAGCGAAAGATAACGGTTAGTGGATCCCTTTTCTCTTCTCTCTTACATCTCATAAAGAAGTAATCTTGAATAGCTTTGCATTCGGTTGTTGCTGAGGTACTATCACCCTTAGAGTGGGATAGGGTCATTCTGTATTGGATGCTTTTCCCAACAACAAATTGGCGACTCCGCTGGGGATCGTATCTTGTTGGTTGTTTGTGTTTTGCTATTCATTTCATAAACAAAGGGAGTACCGAATCGAACTGTGTTTGAATCTTTCAAATGCAAAGTAGAGGGCAGCTACTCTAGCTCAGTTTCTGGGCAAGTTTATGATTTGAAGAGCTGATCCACAAGGACTCTAATAAGCTCTTAGTGATAGCTTTTCATCCTCCTTGTCATCCCTTAGTGTGTCCTTGACTGATAGCTTCTGATTTGAGCAAAAACTGTGAATTTTTGAGCAATCTGTGACCTGGAAACCACCAGAAACGAAAGTTTCGTTCTTCAGTGCAGGCTGTACAAAGGCTGTTTGCATTTCAGCGCAGTTCCCGAAGGGGCTACCTGCGCTGAAGGTCAAACAGGCAGTGTTCCACCTTCGCTGGACCAGTCCTGCCTTGTGCTGCGGGGGTTTCCTGCTGTTTCTTGCCCTGTTTTCACTCTTGTTTTTGCTATTTGTTACCAGTCAGTGTGCCTATCTGAAACCAACTTTCCTTGTCACTATTCTGCCTCGGTTGTATAAAGAAACTGTGTTTGTTCTTTGTGTATTTCTTGTACATTTACAGTTTCCCATAACGAAAGTGAACTAGTCTTGCTGTGGCCTCTTAGATCTAGACCTGTGATAAAGTGTCGTTTTGATCTTAAGAGTTAGTTTGTTTGCTGTTCATAGCTGATTGAGCTTTTGCTTTCGTCATTTGGTTTGAATTTATATATTTCTAGTGTCGAAACAAGTAAATCTCAAGGTGTCTTTTGATTTTGGACAAGCTTGTTTGCTTTCACTTGAAATTGAATTCAAAATTATACAACAGCTTTCTTTTTTGTATTGCACCAACATTAAGAAAGAGAAAAGAAATACTTGCATTGTGCATATACATTATGACAGCCTGCATGTTGATTTAAGGAAAAAGTGCATTAGTGTGTGCTCTATGATCTGTGTGAAAAGATGTTATCTTTCTTTTCCCTCAGTAGTTAAGATTTTCAAAGTTGAAAGATTGAAAAGCTTGCTTATCATCTTAGACTGCATTTAGGAGTGTTATCATACATCTCGTGGTGATCCATAAAGGCAAACTGCTAAACAAGATCAACCTTAAAATAAATTGAATTTACATAACAACGCATTGAAACATAATGCAAACACATAGAGGTCTAAGCTAGAGACGTGTTCCGGCGTCGTTAAACGTGATATCTTAGCGTTGAGTGGTTGGGTGATTCCTCCACGGTGAAGCGATAAGTATCAATACGGACTTTTGCTCTCACGTACCGTCGCGTATATATTGGGAGACCCCTATAGGAACAAAGCCTTTATCCAATAGGAAACCGTGTCGTCCGCCCTACTGATCGCAATGCAGTGAACACAGCATTCACGAAGATCGACCACTCGTACCGTAAAACGTATTCTGTGGTTTTGCGAAAAGTTTGGCACACCCTCTGCCTAGAACTCCAGAGCAGTTTCTTTTGGCCTTTTTCAAACTCTATAACTGAAAAAGTCCATCCGAGCATTTGTCACTTCGGGCTCGTTAAAACATCGAAGGAGACTAGAGTCATCTTTAGCTTTTTCTCGACTCTTAAAAAGTGAAAAAGCAAGTTGTGTCTAAGCGTCGTTATAAAATTTATTTTAAACAGAACATAATCACCTCCTATTCCCGCGTTGATCTTAGGTTGAGAACATGGAATGCCCCAACCAAGGAATTCCACATGATGGAAATCCTAGTCCTTTCTCCTCTTGGGGAAAATTTGGTGCGCCCCACATGGCCACATTGTCGCTTCCAGGACTGACAATTGGCCTGCCTATTTGGCTATTCTCAACCAATGTAGTTCAGACCACCATGGTTCCTGAACAGTCGAATCAACAGTTAGATGAGTCTAGAGCTGCCCACCAGCCTTCCACTTCCTATAACTCTTCCTCTAATCCTTCATCTTCGCAAGGTAGAGCCGGCAAAAGCCAAGCTCCCATGGAGAAGAAGGAGAAGAAGAAGAAGGAGCCTAAGGTGCCTGGGGGCAAGCAAAGGACATCTGACAAAAATCCACACACAGCACAAACCGGGCCTAAATCGCCATGTGTCATATGTAGGGGAGACCACTTCCATAGAGATTGTCCCTGTATTCCCCGGATACTAAGGGACTGGTCCCCTCGGTTGCACAATTCGGGAGCATCAACCTCTGATAGCCATGTTGAATGCTTACCGTCAACCAGCGAAAGTGAAGGTTCAAGACAAAGAGGGGGAGCAAGATCCCCCTGCAGACTGTGTGAAGGCAATCACGCCATCCACCGTTGTCCCTTCTTAGACGAGGCGAAGAGAGTTTTGGAAGATCGCCCGGTTTCACTGATGAGACTTCCTCCTGGATACAAAAAACTCGTGCCGAGTCCTTCGTTGGTTGAAAATACAGCTGGCCTGCTCAAGTGGTCAGCTGAAGCGTCAGTCCAGACCAGACGAAATTCTAAAGGTTGATACGGCAGTTGACCCGGTTCTTCCTTCAGAGGTTTCATCCTTAAATGACACCGTCACTGAAGATTCATCTTCGAATGACACCCTCACTGAAGAGAACAAGGATGACACCATCTAGATTCTTTTCATCAACACAGATTCTGATGAGCATCAGGGCAATGCGCCCATTCCTTTATCGCAGGAAGGAACATCGTCAGGATCGTATCCGGTCGTGTATTCGGTCCCACCACCGAGCAACCTGGTTGTATCCTTTGATTGGAACCAACTAGGCAGACCCCGGTTACCAGCCAATATACCATTCAGAATCATATTCCAAATCTACAGAATGGTAATGGCTGGAACTATCATTGATGAAGGGGCATCTGTGAGTATCCTTTCCTCTATTGCTTGGAAAGCACTGGGTTCCCCAGAGCTTTTGCCTGAGATAAGAAATCTCTCGGGTTTTGATAAAGGAACCAGTCGACCATTAGGGATCCTCCCCAATGTACCTGTTACATTGAAAGGGAAGACCATTCAAATGAACATGATGGTCGTTCAAGGACCCTTGGATTATAACCTACTCCTTGGACGAGACTATATATATTGCATGGGAGCTATAGTCTCCTCACTCTTTAGAGTAATGTGTTTTCCACACGAAGGAAGAATGGTCAAGCTCGTAGACCAACTTTCATTTCCGGGATCACGCATCGCAAATAGTCAAATACCAACTCTGAATGGTCTATTCACCCAAGAAATATCTCCACCCCCAGTCCTCCTTCCCGATGAGTGCGAGTGATTCAGAAAGATGGGACTGGAACCCAGGGGGCATGCATCCTGGTCTGCTTGGGGCAGAGAAAACCTTGGGTATAAGGTAGAATTTCCGCGAAAGAATATGACTAGTCCGTACCCCGTCCGTGGAAGGAAGAGGGGTTGTTCTAGAATAAGATTCTTTTGTCAAAGTTATGTGTTTGATGATTTCTAGTCATTCACCTTTGTCTAAATAGGTAGGCAATACCAAAGAAAGAGATTCCTTTGCGGCAGCAAATTGTAACCATCTTTAGGTAAAAAGGCAAGCCTCACCCATTAAAACAAATGTTTTGAAGGATAAGTAGGGGCAGCCTCCAAAGAAAGAGATTCCTTTGCTGCAACAAATTGTAACCATCTTTGAGTAACCTAATGATAGACATCACCGAAGAAAGAGTTTCATTTGCGGCAGCAAATAAAACCATTTTTTTTGGATAACCTGAAAGAGGCAAGCCTCACCCATCAAAACAAATGTTTTGAAGGATAAGTAGGGGCAGCCTTGAAATTGTACCTTATACCTGGGGGCATGCAAACCTTTTGGAGTGTAAGCAAAGAACAGTCATTTATCCGGTTTTTGGATTGATCGTTTCCTAACTTACATAAAGAAAGGATGTGGGGCAAAGGTCAAAATTTGCCAAATTAGGAGCATAGCTTCGTGAGATAAAGCTCCATAAAAAATAGCTATCTCACAAGAGACATTTCTTATCTTATGACTGGTATGATCGAGCAGTTTTACCGCGGAATTTATGCTCGTTAAAAAATAGAAAAGCGAGATCCGAGCAGTTTTAGTGTCATAGTTCATGCTCGTTAAAAAATAAACATAAGCTTTTGAGCAGTGTTTTGGCGCATTCAAGCTCTTTAAAAAATGAACCCAGTACCGGTAAATAACCATTGTGATCGTAAATTTATTAGCCATAAAAGCCTTGGTCGTGTTTGCAGCCGCCACCTCCATTTCATTTGGCCAATCGTTCACCTCCATATGATTGTTTACCCATTTTGAGGAACAGCTACGAAGAGTGATTTCACTTAGCCATCCTTGTGACACTGCCGTGATTGGAAAATTCCAACCTGTACCTAGAATCCGCTGCTATCCCTGTTTATCACTCGTTCCTCAAAAGACGAGTCTTCTTTGAGCTCTTTTCTCCTGACTCGTAAAATATGAAAATTTTGCCGAGTTTTGGCCTTCCAACTCGTTAAAGTGACCGGAAGAGCTATCCCTCCTCTAGATTTTAATCTTTTTGGACCTGAGGGATTATTGCACAAAAAGGTCGAGTGCTTGTTTTATTCGGCTCGTTAAAGTTATCAAAAACTCATCCCTTCTGTATTGTTTTATACTTTTTCGGACTTAAGGGATTAGATGACGAAAAAGGAATTTTGGAGTTGACTTTCTGTAACTTTTCAGACTCTCTAAAAATGAAAAAGGACCGAGTTTTCCTTGTCGTTAGACTCGTTAAAATGATTAAATAGCGACAAACTTGTCTTTAGACGAGAACGAGTTTCCCTATCGCTAAGCTCGTTAAAACATAGCGATGGGCTTGCCCGAAGGGCAGGTTATAGAACAAGCATATGTTATCCTCCTCAAGCTTGACAAAAATAAAGAGGTACTGGTCAGAAATGACTGGGGAAAAATTGGGAGAACCTCAAAGCTTTAATGGTAGCAAGTCGCTCTTGAACATGACACTTTGTCCTCCGTATCACATCGGGTTGGGTTGTTTTATTCACCGGTCTCATCACCATGGTCCTCGCCAAACCATCCACATTTGGGGTAATGCTACCAATCCATCACATCAGTGTCATTATATGTTCAAGAGATGTGTTCAGAAAGAGTCAACCGTGTCCCATCCACTGCCATACATTATCCTTCATCCACCCATGATCGCCACCCTGAATCATATTTCACAGATTGTTTTCACCTCCACTAAAATCATTAGCTCCGTTCCGTGTCACTGATGTGGCATTCATTAAGGCCCTCCTTTGACGGATCGCTTCTTGTCGACTTCAGCTCATTATCCAAGAAGTTGATCTAGGAACAACCCCCCCCAGTACTTTGAAGCTTGCATGCCTCAATGGCAAGTTTCTCACTTCCGGCGACAGGTATACATCAATGACCTTCGACCAGAAGATTTTGCGTGGTGTTCGACGCCAAGTCCTTTATTCACACCACGTGAATTGTACTGCAGTACCTTGAGGGTCATTATCATTATCGGTGATTCCTCTCGCGCTTGTTAACGGTTTACATTATTGACCGGTAATCAAGCGATGTCTTTCCATGTTCGACTTCAGCGCAATTCTCACATGGATCGACTTGTACTTAGAGTGAAGATCGAACGAGTTTGAAGACCCCGGATCTAGTTTCATCCATCCGGGCTGCGATATATATATTCAGGATATAAAGACATTTGTTATGTACATCATTGCAGCATATGATCATCCTACTCAAAGGATGATAATTTCAGCAGAGAATTATCAGTCTACCACCAGACGATCGTCTGTTCTATGTACCAAAATGAATTTATAAAGCTGAGCATGGGAATGCCCGCCTCAGCTAGATCATGAAAGCAGAATGAAAAATAATGTATTGTATTATATTTTATTACAGGGCACCTCTCAGCGATTGAATGAACTTCGGATCCTCCTGATAAATCATTTCACCCGATAAACGACCTCATACTTTAGGGGGCAACTGTTATAGACATTTTTGTGCCTAACAGCATGAAGCATGAAATGTCAATAATCTAAGGGATCCAAAGTCCTTAAACATGTTGTTCCTACCCCTAGAGGAACAAGGTCAGCAAACCACAGCACTGAAAATCAGTTCTCCACCTGAAAACACTCAAAAACAAGCTATTTCTGGATCATGTCAGCTGCTCCACTGAGCATCTGCGCTGAATGTCAACTGCTCCACTCTGTACCTGCGCTGAATGTCAAAAGCAATGAAGGCTACCTGCGCTGGGTGAGATTGGCCAAGTGGCACAGTCATTCTGCAAGGTGTCAAATGCCCAGGAAGCTTCCAAAATGACACTTGGATCAGGGAATTCGCCTTGTGATGAGTAAGAGGATCTAGATCTCCAAGTGGAAGCAAGAAACTCCAAGTGGACTCAAGAACTGAAGTGGGAGAGGACACTAGTCAGCTTCATGTCAGCCTCAAGTTGACTCATCCTTTCTCCAAATCTCCTATATATAGAGCTCTCTCATGAGGTCTAAGGGGGTTGGAATTTTGTGCAAGTAAGGAAGTGCTGTTGGTTTGAGTATAGAACTATTGGGTGATTGCTTTGAAGGAGGTGAAGAGGAGATTTCTTTCTGCTGGGAGGAGGGGGCATGCATCCTGGTCTGCTTGGGGCAGAGAAAACCTTGGGTATAAGGTAGAATTTCCGCGAAAGAATATGACTAGTCCGTACCCCGTCCGTGGAAGGAAGAGGGGTTGTTCTAGAATAAGATTCTTTTGTCAAAGTTATGTGTTTGATGATTTCTAGTCATTCACCTTTGTCTAAATAGGTAGGCAATACCAAAGAAAGAGATTCCTTTGCGGCAGCAAATTGTAACCATCTTTGGGTAAAAAGGCAAGCCTCACCCATTAAAACAAATGTTTTGAAGGATAAGTAGGGGCAGCCTCCAAAGAAAGAGATTCCTTTGCTACAACAAATTGTAACCATCTTTGAGTAACCTAATGATAGACATCGCCGAAGAAAGAGTTTCATTTGCGGCAGCAAATAAAACCATTTTTTTTGGATAACCTGAAAGAGGCAAGCCTCACCCATCAAAACAAATGTTTTGAAGGATAAGTAGGGGCAGCCTTGAAATTGTACCTTATACCTGGGGGCATGCAAACCTTTTGGAGTGTAAGCAAAGAGCGGTCATTTATCCGGTTTTTGGATTGATCGTTTCCTAACTTGCATAAAGAAAGGATGTGGGGCAAAGGTCAAAATTTGCCAAATTAGGAGCATAGCTTCGTGAGATAAAGCTCCATAAAAAATAGCTATCTCACAAGAGACATTTCTTATCTTATGACTGGTATGATCGAGCAGTTTTACCGCGGAATTTATGCTCGTTAAAAAATAGAAAAGCGAGATCCGAGCAGTTTTAGCGTCATAGTTCATGCTCGTTAAAAAATAAACATAAGCTTTTGAGCAGTGTTTTGGCACATTCAAGCTCTTTAAAAAATGAACCCAGTACCGGTAAATAACCATTGTGATCGTAAATTTATTAGCCATAAAAGCCTTGGTCGTGTTTGCACCTGCCACCTCCATTTCATTTGGCCAATCGTTCACCTCCATATGATTGTTTACCCATTTTGAGGAACAGCTGCGAAGAGTGATTTCACTTAGCCATCCTTGTGACACTGCCGTGATTGGAAAATTCCAACCTGTACCTGGAATCCGCTGCTATCCCTGTTTATCACTCGTTCCTCAAAAGACGAGTCTTCTTTGAGCTCTTTTCTCCTAACTCGTAAAATATGAAAAGTTTGCCGAGTTTTGGCCTTCCAGCTCGTTAAAGTGACCAGAAGAGCTATCCCTCCTCTAGATTTTAATCTTTTTGGACCTGAGGGATTATTGCACAAAAAGGTCGAGCGCTTGTTTTATTCGGCTCGTTAAAGTTATCGAAAACTCATCCCTTCTGTATTGTTTTATACTTTTTCGGACTTAAGGGATTAGATGACGAAAAAGGAATTTTGGAGTGGGAAAGGGCAGGTTATAGAACAAGCATATGTTATCCTCCTCAAGCTTGACAAAAATAAAGAGGTACTGGTCAGAAATGACTGGGGAAAAATTGGGAGAACCTCAAAGCTTTAATGGTAGCAAGTCGCTCTTGAACATGACACTTTGTCCTCTGTATCACATCGGGTTGGGTTGTTTTATTCACCGGTCTCATCACCATGGTCCTCGCCAAACCATCCACATTTGGGGTAATGCTACCGATCCATCACATCAGTGTCGTTATATGTTCAAGAGATGTGTTCAGAAAGAGTCAACCGTGTCCCATCCACTGCCATACATTATCCTTCATCCACCCATGATCGCCACCCTGAATCATATTTCACAGATTGTTTTCACCTCCACTAAAATCATTAGCTCCGTTCTGTGTCACTGATGTGGGATTCATTAAGGCCCTCCTTTGACAGATCGCTTCTTGTCGACCTCAGCTCATTATCCAAGAAGTTGATCTAGGAACAACCCCCCCCCAGTACTTTGAAGCTTGCATGCCTCAATGGCAAGTTTCTCACTTCCGGCGACAGGTATACATCAATGACCTTCGACCAGAAGATTTTGCGTGGTGTTCGACGCCAAGTCCTTTATTCACACCATGTGAATTGTACTGCAGTACCTTGAGGGTCATTATCATTATCGGTGATTCCTCTCGCGCTTGTTAACGGTTTACATTATTGACCGGTAATCAAGCGATGTCTTTCCATGTTCGACTTCAGCGCAATTCTCACATGGATCGACTTGTACTTAGAGTGAATATCGAATGAGTTTGAAGACCCCGGATCTAGTTTCATCCATCCGGGCTGCGATATATATATTCAGGATATAAAGACATTTGTTATGTACATAATTGCAGCAGATGATCATCCTACTCAAAGGATGATAATTTCAGCAGAGAATTATCAGTCTACCACCAGACGATCGTCTGTTCTATGTACCAAAATGAATTTATAAAGCTGAGCATGGGAATGCCCGCCTCAGCTAGACCATGAAAGCAGAATGAAAAATAATGTATTGTATTGTATTTTATTACAGGGCACCTCTCAGCGATTGAATGAACTTCGGATCCTCCTGATAAAGCATTTCACCCGATAAACGACCGCATACTTTAGGGGGCAACTGTTATAGACATTTTTGTGCCTAACAGCATGAAGCATGAAATGTCAATAATCTAAGGGATCCAAAGTCCTTAAACATGTTGTTCCTACCCCTAGAGGAACAAGGTCAGCAAACCACAACACTGAAAATCAGTTCTCCACCTGAAAACACTCAAAAACAAGCTATTTCTGGATCATGTTAGCTGCTCCACTGAGCATCTGCGCTGAATGTCAACTGCTCCACTCTATACCTACACTGAATGTCAAAAGAAATGAAGGCTACCTGCGCTGGGCGAGATTGGCCAAGTGGCACAGTCATTCTGCAAGGTGTCAAATGCCCAGGAAGCTTCCAAAATGACACTTGGATCAGGGAATTCGCCTTGTGATGAGTAAGAGGATCTAGATCTCCAAGTGGAAGCAAGAAACTCCAAGTGGACTCAAGAACTGAAGTATAACTGAAGTGGGAGAGGACACTAGTTAGCTTCATGCCAGCCTCAAGCTGACTCATCCTTTCTCCAAATCTCCTATATATAGAGCTCTCTCATGAGGTCTAAGGGGGTTGGAATTTTGTGCAAGTAAGGAAGTGCTGTTGGTTTGAGTATAGAACTATTGGGTGATTGCTTTGAAGGAGGTGAAGAGGAGATTTCTTTCTGCTGGGAGGTGTTGCTGGATTGGGCCTATTATGGTTGTAACACTCTCAGAACTTTACTTCTTCTATTAATAAAGTATTTGAGGTTCTTCTATATGCATGTATCTCTATGGTGAATTGATGCTTGTATATTTGATTTATTCTAATCCTTGAATCAGTTATGGATGTATGCTTCTTGTAGTTTCCTTTCCTTGTGCTTTTACAGGATCTTTGTGTAGCTGGGCCGGTGAAAGAACAAGGAGCTGGGAGCAAGCAGCAAATAGGGAAGATTGGATCAACCATTAGCGGAAGATAACGGTTAGTGGATCCCTTTTCTCTTCTCTCTTACATCTCATAAAGAAGTAATCTTGAATAGCTTTGCATTCGGTTGTTGCTGAGGTACTATCACCCTTAGAGTGGGATAGGGTCATTCCGTATTGGATGCTTTTCCCAACAACACCACAAAATGTAAAAGAATCATGCACAGATGAATGTTGGGTCAAGGCAATGGATGAAGAACTTGAGCAGATCAAAAAGAACAACACTTGGGAGTTGGTTCCTAGACCAAAAGATAAGAATGGCATAGGGACAAAATGGATCTTTAAAAATAAGTTGAATGAAAATGGAGAAGTAATCAGAAACAAGGCCAGAATTGTGTGTAAAGGGTATGCTCGACAAGAAGGAATAGACTTTGAAGAAACTTTTGCTCCCGTTGCTAGACTTGAGGCCATCCGAATGTTCCTTGCTCTCTCAAGCTTTCAGAAGTTCAAAGTATTTCAAATGGATGTGAAATCAACCTTTCTGAATGGAGACTTAGAAGAAGAAGTGTACATTGAGCAACCAGATGGTTTCATTCTTGGGAATGATCCAAATCTTGTATGCAAACTAAAAAAGGCTCTCTATGGTCTTAAACAGGCTCCAAGGGCTTGGTACTACCGTTTGGACAAATATCTTCATCAACAAGGTTTTTCAAAAGGATCAGTAGATAGCAATCTCTATATAAAAATTGAAAATGACAAATTGCTAATACTTGTTGTGTATGTAGATGATATTATCTTTGGAAGCAATGAAGAAGCTATGAGTCAAAGATTTTCCTTGGTGATGCAAAAAGAATTTGAAATGTCCTTGCTTGGAGAACTGACATACTTTCTTGGATTGCAAATCCAGCAAAATGAAGGCGGTATCTTCTTGTCTCAAACCAAGTACCTCAAGCAGATTCTAAAGAAGTATGGCATGGAAGATTCAAAACCAGTGTGTACCCCTATGGTTACAAGATGCAGTCTCAGTGAAAATGATGAATCAACAGCAGTACATCAACCAACCTATAGATCTATGATTGGAAGTCTACTTTATTTGACAGGTACCCGACCAGACATCACGCCTGCAGTGGGAATAGTTGGAAGATTTTAGGAAAATCCAAAGGAAACTCATCTTCAGGAAGTGAAGAGAATTTTCAAGTATCTTCAAGGAACTCAAAACTATGGCTTATGGTATCCTAGAGATACAGATCTCACTCTTCATGCTTATACAGTGCAGATTGGGCTAAAAGCGTGGATGACAGGAAGAGCACAAGTGGTGGTGCATTCTTTATGGGTTTGAGATTAGTATCTTGGTTCAGAAAGAAACAAAGTTCGATTGCTTTATCTACAGCTGAAGTGGAATATGTGGCTACTGCATCTTGTTGCACTCAACTTCTTTGGATGATGCTAACCTTGCAAGACTTTCAAATCACTTGTACACCACCTATCTCCATCTTATGTGATAATACAAGTGCAATCATCATTTCAAAGAACCCAGTCATGCATTCAAAGACCAAGCACATACCGATCAAGTATCACTTTCTCCGGGAACAAGTGTTAAAACAAAAGGTCAAATTGGAGTATGTTCCTTCTAAGGAAAAAGTTGCTGATATTCTCACCAAACCACTGCCCAGGGAGACATTTGAATACCTTAGACAGAAGCTGGGAGTAGTTGATGCATCATCTTGCTGTTAAAACTTGTTTGTTTCAGGGAGAAATGGGTGTACGCGAGTTGCCTGAGGAGGATCCGCGTACATATGCAGGTTTGCGCAGAGACAGTCGCGTATATGGAGATTTGATGGATATCAGTAGGGATAGGCTCTCATTGAAGATATTTTGATATGGGTCTGACAAAGACCATCCGGCACAGGTTCAGGGAGAGCGGATAATCTTCCAATAATGCATTGTTGGCATTATCTTAGAAGATTTTGGTTCTAGTTCACAACTGTTGTTGGTTACAGGTGGAACAGAGGCAGAGGGAGAACAGAAGGAAATATTGGTTGCCGATCTGAATGGTGATTGACAGATGCTGCTACTATTAGTTATTGGTGACTTTCATAAGTCTTGTTCTAGATATTTCGTCTCTATGTCATGCATCTCTTTTGTGGTATCTATTTTATGGTGTCAAGGTCATGTAACGGCCTGTTTTGGTTTCCCCACTATGCCTGGGATGAAATTGTAATGAAATTGGTTGTCATATGTAAATTTCTGATGTATCCCCACTTGGTTGGATGATGGATGTATGTATTGAGTCTTTTGGTGATAGGAAGGTCTTTTATGATGTATAATTCATGGTTCTTCTTGAAGAACATCTTTTGCAGATCTTGCCTACAGTCAGGGGGAGCATGGTCAGCACAACAGGGCAGAGATTTCGGCATGTACTCAGGGGGAGCACAACCCTTTGCCCTTGATGACAAAGGGGGAGAATGACTTTGAGGATTTTGGGTTGCCATCAAGTCCAAAGGAGGAGATTGTTGGCATTATGGCACAGGCATAGGTGTTGTCCTTGACGACAACTCTCTTTGGTAATAGATCTCAGTTCAGGCTTTTAGAATGAAGGAAAAGACATATACGCAGGTTCATCTAGACGAAGATGCGTATACACACGGGTTAGACGTTTCAAAGGATCGTATGCGTATACACACACTTTAATGCAAGGAAAAGCGCGTATATGTTGGAGAACTTACTTTTGGTTCGTGGTAGTTAGTCCTCGGTATTTGAACCTATGGTTGTGGACCATGGTATCTCATCAAAAGTGTTGACCCCAGGTATTGGGTCCTTGTTATTGTTTATTATGGTTTTGGACTGTGGTATTGTGGAAGGCCTAAAACTATAAAAGAGGAAGGAGATCATGTGGCAAAGGATCATCTGAATTATTATTGAATATCTGATAAAGTGCTAGATCTGGAATACTGGTAATTGGGTTATGGTGCAGATCTGGATCTGAATGAAGGAGGAACCTTAGCGCAAAGAGAAGGATAAGTTCTATTGATGGATCATAATCTTTAAGCTTGAATGATAGTATCTTTGTATGATTTTGATCTGTTATTTTTGGTGCTTGCTTGATCTATAAAGCTGACAATTTGGGTTATTTAGAGAAAATTATCCTTTATAGATCTGTACGCAGGTTCAGTGAAGCGAAGGTGCGTATATATGCTGGTTAAGTGAAGGAAAACAACGTATACGCAAGTTGTTCCATATGCAGAAGCGTATACATGCAGGTTTCAGGCTATTAAAGTAGTGTATATATTTTGAGTGGTGATCTTGTTGCTTCTGTTTATTGCTGCAGTGTTCTGGGTTCAGATTTGTTGTGTGGTTACTGTTACTGTGATCTGGGTACAGTCGTCAGAGAAGTGTTTATGTTGATTCAGTTTTGATTTGTGAAAAGGTGATTGGTTGATGCATAAATTCTTAATGTTTGATTGATGTTGTTTGTGGATCCAGTCTGAAAATTTATGAAACGTGGTCCCTGAAAGAAAGAGAAGGTTGTAGCCTTCTGTAGGCCAGCACCTATGTACTAGTATCTTGGCTAGTGCAAGAGCTAAGGGGGTTGTAGCTCCCTTCCAAGAGAAGCTGGAAAACGAGAGAGGTTTGTAGCTCTCTGCAGGTCGCAGCCTGCGTACTGGTAAAGGACTGCACCAGTACAATTGTAAAAAGAAGTTTCTAATTAAAGAGAAGATAGAGACGAATTGCAACAGATTAACAATCAACATCAGAAAGATAAAGTAAATACACGGGTTTCCTTCTGCATAGTTGCGTATATACGCGGGTTTAATTAACTGAAGTAGCGTATATCATCTGAATTTGAAAAAGGGAATATTTGGCTTGATAATAATGATTCACCCCCCCCCCCTCAATATTATTTTCAACACATAATAGCCACAAAAATACCAATGAAATCACAGCCATATGATCCACAAATAAATTCGTATAATACTCATAGAAATAGAAGGAAAAAAAAAACTTATATTGATGATCCAAAATCCAAACCTGAGATGGCACTACCAAGTTCCACCCGACTGTAGAATGGCTAAGCCAAATCTCTCTTCAAACATTCACCCCCATGCCATATTCCAAGCATGAATGTGGGATCTCATAGAACCCAACAATCCAAAACCATCTGAGGCTTCCAAAGGCAAACCACCTCAACCCATCAAATAGTGATTCCACCTCACGGTCATACATCACAAAACCATCATCATATTTGTCTCCACCCAAGCCTCCCAGGGCTCCAGAGTGTTTGTTCCAACCAAGGCTTGTAGGACTAGTAACTCAACCCACTGCTTATCTGAGCCTCCAGTGCCTTTGTCCAACCAATGATTCTAGAACTAGTAACTAAACTCATCAAGGGCTTCCAAAATGTTTTTCCAACCAAGGATTCTAGGACTAGTAACTAAACCCAAGCTATTACACGGCCTTCAGAGCATTTATCTAACCAAGGCTTCCAAGAAGTAATATATCAACCCAAGATAAAGGAAACATGAGAACCAACTAGAAAATAGAGAAATAAATCCACAACACCATGGTTATTTAGGAAATGGAAAGGCTACGGATATCCATTATCAATACATGCAATCCTCCATGCCAGTGAAAAATCATGACCAATAAACCACATGCATATTCCATTCATGCCGAAACTAGTAAGGAAAACATGCATGCAACTTGGTACCTGCAATAAAAACCTATTGTATTTGTTGATCCTGATGTCCTCTTATTTTTTCTTGCTCTTCATTTACCTCACTCCAAAACTCCAAGTATTCCACACCCTCCAAGAGTGCTTCAATAAAACTCTAAGTGTCAAAAAGTATGAGAGAGAGAGAATAGAGACACAGCTCCAAAAATGAACTGAAAAAAGTCTGTGTACAGATCCACGAAAGAATTTTTATTAATGAGGTCAATATTTTCTTCATTTTCCTCCTCACATGCAATGTGTGACCTTTCACCTCCCTTTTCTCCTAATTTCCATTATTTTCATAAATAAATGTGACAAAAATGTTATTTTCCTTTCCAAAGCCTTTTCCATTTTCGTTGCCAATTTCCCTAGCCATTAATCAGCCACAAGTGATTCCCTTCACTATGCTTTTGCCCAACATTTCACTTGGAATAAGTCTCCCGTCAACCATGGTTATTATTTTTCCTTTATTTATTACATGGAGTTTTCACGAGGGATGTTACAAATGTTGTATAAGATTCCATTCGTGGAACATGTCTATTCATAATATCCTTCATTAGAATGATGCAGTGAGATAAAAACTTGCAAGTGACCATAAGCAAGTGTATCAACATTGAATTACAACTAAAAGTTGTTGAAATAAAAGAATAGATATATAACTTGTAATGTCAAAAGAAAAAATAGGTCTCTATTGTGTATGAACAAAACTATATGAAGTTGTAGAGTGTGGCTTGCAAATATGCATAGTTGTATCAAAAAATATTTGGAGAACTGTAGTGATTAGGGTTGTTTCAGGCAAGTGTGTGATGAATGTAACAACTTATGAACAATAATTTTGTAACAACAAAAGATTTAGAAAATGAAATGTTTACATATGGAAGAAGTATAAGAATTTTGATTAGGAAAAAGGATGTTTTGACTACTAACAAGTTGGGTGTCAATGACCATAGTCATCCAATGGTGCCCGAGAGGGGTTTTCACCATTACACACTTTTTTTCCTTTAATTTTTTTCTATTTTTTTCTTTATTTTACTTTGTTATTGTATTTATTTATTTATTTATTCATTTGAATGGAGTAATGAAATAAACTAATTGGTCATCAATGCAGGAAATACTTCCCTTGCCTCAATAACTTCAAGGTATGTATCTGTGTCTAAGATAATGTTGACAAATGAATTCTTAGAAGTAGGTTTATTATACAACCTTAGATGACGTCCATTAACAAGAAAATATGTCTAAGACTCATCTATGATTGTCAATTTTATAGTCGCATTGTCAAAAATGACTTCTACCTCATAAGGACCTAGCCATTTGGTGGACAACTTCCATTTTAAATTTTTGAATCTGAAGTCATATAACAAAGTCAAATCACCATTCTAAACCACCTTGTTATTAATAAACCTATCATTCTACTTGAAACAATTTTTTTGGATGATATATGTTCATTGCACAATAGATAAGCACTTTATCTAATTCATTCAGTTATTCCAATCAATGTCTTTGAGTTGTCGTTACATTTAAATCCACCTCCAAAGAAGTTTCAAGTGTCTTAATTTCAAACTCATTAGGAAAGATAGGAATGTTCCCGAATACCAACTCATCAAGATAGAATGTTGTGGTATTCCTCCAAATGGTTTTATAATCCCATAATACCTCTGGAAGTCTCTCAACCCAGTCTCTTTGGTGGCCTACCATAGTCTTCGTGAGAATAGATTCACAACATTATTGGTACTTTCCACTTGGCAATTCTCTTGTGGGTGTTAAGGTGAGGTGACTTGGTGAAGAATGTTGTACTTTTTGAGAAGGTCCTATATCATCGAAGAATTAAATTGTGCTCCTCTATCTATAACTATTTCATTTGGAACTCCATACCAAGAAAATATTTTTTCCAATAAAATGTGTGTCACAACATGTTCAATTTCCCTAGTAGGTTCTCTAGCATCCACCCACATGGAGACATAGTTTGTGCACACCAAAATATAGGTCTTCTACTGAGATGGGGGATTAATTGGTCCCACAAAATCTAAATCCCTCTCAAATTGTTCCATCACCAATTGAGGTTTATTCATTAAAAATTGGATAACGGAGTGGTTAATATGCATGAATGTTTGGTAATCAGTAATGTAATCCCTAAATTTATTAATAGAATGAATGACATACACAATTAATAGCATGAATAATGGTACACAATTAATAGCATGAATAATGGTACAATACCCTTTTTCTATCACCATGTCATTTACAATTGTAGAGGTTAAGTTCTTATTGATGTAGTATATGGTTTACAGTTTATTTTCTCATTATTTTCCAAGCACGGCTCCAATGGTTGTATCAAAAACATCAGTGGAGATGTGAAACAATAAACTCTAACTAGGTCCTCTTAAAAAGGGAACTGATGTTACACACCTTTGCAATTTTGCAACAATGTGGTTATGTTGTGGGGGAAAGTATCCAACTCGGAATGACCCTAACCCACTCTAAGGGTGACAGTTCCTTAGCAACAGCTGAAAGCAAAGCTATCTAAAGTTTCTTCTTTATGACATGCAAGAGATAGAAGGAAGAGATCCACTTACCGATGTCTTGCGCAAATGGTCGATCCAATCTCCTCTATTCGCCGCTTGCTCCCAGCTCCAAGTCTTTTCACGGGCCCAGCTACACGAGATCCTGCAAACAAGACAAAGAAAGGAAACTACAAGAGGCATGCATTCATAACTGATCCAAGGATTAGCATAAATCAAATACGCAAGTAAGACAATACATCATTGAAACACATGCGAATAGAAGAACCTCAAATGCTTTATTAATATATGGAGGTAAGGTTCAGGCGGTGATACAACCATGAGAGGTCCAATCCAGCATCACCTTCCCTACGGAGAGAAATCTCTTCTTCACCTCCCTCAAGCAATCACCCAATACTCTTAACTGTAAACCAACAGCAATTCTTTGCACAAAATTCCGCCCTCCAGATCCCATGGGATGAGATCCTTATATAGAGTTTTGGAGTGAAGATAAGTCAGCTTGATGTGTGACTTGTTGTCCTCTTCAACTCCAGTTGTTCTTCAGTTCTTCACTTGGAGTTTCTGTCTTCCACTTGGAGTTTTAGAAGCTCTTAACTCATCATTAGGTGAATCTTATGATCAAGTGTCTTTTTGGAAGCTTCCTGGGCACTGGCACATTGAGAAAAAGATTCCTCCACATGTCCAAGTACGCCCAACGCAGGTAGCCTTTGTTGCACCTGCTATGCAGCGCAGGTAGCCCTTGTTGCACTTGCTATGCAGCGCAGGTAGCCTTTGGAGCAGCTGCTTTGATCCAAAATTGACCTGTTTTTGAGTGTTTTTCAGTGGAGAACTGATTTGCAGTGCTGTGGTTTGCTGACCTTGTTCCTCTAAGGGTAAGAACAACATGTTTAGGGACTTTGGATCCCTTAGATTATTGACATTTCATGCTCTATGCTGTAAGGCACAAAATGTCTATAACAGTTGCCCCCTAAAGTATGAGGTCGTTTATCGGGTGAAATGCTTTATTAGGAGGATCTGAAGTTCATTCAATCGTCGGGAGGTGACCTGTAACAAAATACAATACAATACATTATCTTTTCATACTTTCTTTTCATGATCTAGCTGATGCGGGCATTTCCCATGCTCAGCTTTATAAATACATTTGCTGTACATAAACAGACGATCGTCTGATAACAGACTGATAATTCTCTGCTTTTGATTATCATCCTTTTTTAGTAGGATGATCATCTGCTACACATGTCTATGTTTTTATCTCCTGAATATATATCGCAGCCCGGATGGATGAAACTAGATCCAGGGTCTTCAAACTTGTCCGATCTTCACTTTAGTACAAGTCGATCCATGTGAGAATTTCTTGAAGTCGAACATGGAAAGACATCGCTTGATTACCAGTCAATAATGTAAACTGTTAACAAGCATGAGAGGAATCACCGATAATGATGATGACCCTCAAGGTACTGCAGCACAATTCACGTGGTGTGAATATAGGATCTGACGTCAAACACCATGCAAAGTCTCCTGGTCGAAGGTCATTAATGTATACCTATCGCCGGGAGTGAGAAACTTGCCATTGAGGCATGCAAGCTTCAAAGTACTGAGGGAGTGTTCCTAGATCAACTTCTTGGATAATGAACTGATGTCGACAAGAAGTGATCCGTCAAAGGAGGGCCTTAATGAATCCCACATCAATGACACGGAACGGAGCTAGTGATGATGGTGAAAACGATCTGTGAAATATGATTCAGGGTGGCGGTCATGGAAGGATGAAAGATGATGTACGGTAGTGGATGGGACCGGGTTGACACTTTCTGAATGACATCTCTTGAACATATAATGACACTGATGTGATGGATCGGTAGCATTACCCCATGTATGGATGGTATGGCGAGACCATGGTGAATGGACCGGTGAATGATAATAACCCAACCTGATATTTACGGAGGCAAAAGTGTCATGTTCAAGAGCGACCTACTACCATTAAGCTTTGAGGTTCTTCCCAATTTTTCCCCAGTCATTTCTGACCAGTACCTCTTTATTTTTGTCAAGCTTGAGGAGGATAACATATGCTTGTTCTATAACCTGCCCTTCGGGCAAGCCCATCGCTATGTTTTAACGAGCCTAGCGATAGGGAAACTCGTTCTCGTCTAAAGACAAGTTTGTCGCTATCTAATATTTTTAACGAGCCCAGCGACAAAGACAACTCGGTCCTTTTCATTTTTAGAGAGTCCGAAAAGGGTACATAAAGTAGACTCCAGGGGTCCTTTTTCGTCATCTAATCCCTTAAGTCCGAAAAAGTATAAAACAATACAGAAGGGATGAATGTTCGATATCTTTATCGAGCCGAACTAGACAAGCGCTCGATCTTTTTGTGCAATAATCCCTCAGGTCCAAAAAGATTAAAATCTAGAGGAGGGATAGCTCTTCCGGTCCTTTTAACGAGCTGGAAGGCCAAAACTCGGCAAACTTTTCATTTTTTACGAGTCAATGAAAAGAGCTCAAAGAAGACTCGTCTTTTGAGGAACGAGTGATAAACAGGGATAGCAGCAGATTCCAGGTATAGGTTGGAATTTTCCAATCACAACAGTATTACAAGGATGGCTAAGTGGGATCACTCTTTGCAGCTATTCCTCAAAATAGGTAAACAATCAAGTGGATGTGAATGATCGGCCAAATGAAAAGTGGAGGTGACGGTGCACAAACACGACCAAGGCTTTTATGGCTGATGAATTTACGGTCTCAAATGGTTATTTACCGGTTCATTTTTTCTGAATGAGCTTGAACTCTGGGGGGAAGCCTGCTCACAAGCTTATGTTTATTTTTTAACGAGCATGAATTTCCGCATTAAAACTGCTCGGATCTTGCGTTTATTTTTTAACGAGCATGAACTTTGCCAAAACTGCTCGTTTGATAAGGTCAAATTCATATTTTACCATGACTAGTTTTTCTTTT
The DNA here is from genome assembly GCA_031772625.1 of Pinus tabuliformis. NCBI lineage: Eukaryota > Viridiplantae > Streptophyta > Pinopsida > Pinales > Pinaceae > Pinus > Pinus tabuliformis. The sequence continues at coordinate 1,147,546,697 of CM062817.1, forward strand.
CCAGAGATAGTACTGTTTTCATCAATTGCTGCAACAAACTTGTTAGAAATGGATAACATGAAGTAAAAATACTAATATTTCACTTTGAACCACGTAAAAAGCATTTAAAAGATGTTTTTACCTCTCATTTTACCATTTCATGTGCATTTGGTTTGTTGGAGCTTTGGAGGTGCCTTTTCCTCTCGATTTTTCACCAGCTGATTTCGGGAGATTCTGTGGACGATTTTCAGCGCCGTTTCCACCAGGTAGGAGCTAAAACCTTAGCTCTATCTTTTCATGGTCTTATTCTCAGTTTTATGCTTGTCTTCCTGCCCCCATGAGCCCCTGGGGTTTCCTTAGGGCGCTCTGCCATCAGCGCAGGTACCCTATATCGAAACCTGCGTTGGGGGTGCTCATTTCCAAAGGCAGTTTGTCTCCCAACGCAGGTGAGACCCTTCGCAGAAAACATCTTGGTTGCACAATTTTTATGAGATTTTTGCCATCTTCTTCACTGAGTCAGGGATCTTACTCCTCCTCTTGTTCGTTTTGCAGAGTTTATTGGAGCAGAATGACTCTTACGTGGCGAGAACGAGAGCACGAAGAGGAGGACATGATTGCCCTCCATGATCCTGTTACCGTGAGCGCGTTGCGGAACTGTGGCTTGCTAAAATTCTTCCGCATTTCTAGCATGAGGGCACAGATACGTTTACTGCAGTACCTGCTTGATGCTTGGGATCCTGTTAACCAAGTGTTCCAGATTAGGGGCAAGTCCATCCCTTTGACCATAGTGGACATTTACTTCTTGACTGGGTTGTCAAGGCGGGGTGCCCCCATTTCCTTGTCCGGTTCGGCCCGAGGGAGTGATTCCGTGAAAGATTATATCCGTCAGTATTGCAGGGAGGGATCTCAGCCGAGCAGAGACGGCAAGATTTCTATCTGTGATGTCACTGACAGGTCTCTCAGGTCTATTCTGTACACGATTTGTAGGATGGCCGGTAGTGCATCCCCTCATGTTGCCAACAGGTCATATGTGCAGCACGCCCTGGAATGTCTTGAGCCGAAAGTTTTTAACTGGTGTGATGCAGTACTGGTTCAGATGAAAAACCAGTTGACCAAAGTAAAGGACAGGAGACTGAAGAATTTTGGCTTTGGTTCAGTTTTGACTGCCTTCGCTTTGGAGAAGATACCCCTGATGCAACCTCAGTACATTGTCCTCGACTTGCCATCTCCCACTGAGCCACGCATGCAGAGGTGGGTTGACCACATGGCTAGACATGCAGGTCAATCTAAGATTACTTTTACTGATGCCTTCTTTAGGTGGTTCGAGCGGCAGGATATGGCTTTTTCCGAGTATCCATATATTGGCATGGACTTCCGAGGTGATCCGGATTTGGTACTACCGGATGGCGAGCAGTGGGGTGATCTTGGTAAATATTTTGACCTTATCACTGTTTACTGTTTTTATTTATAATGTCCTTGTGCTTTACTCTATCAAGACTCTAATCAAACTCATGTGTGCATGCAGATGTGGGCCCTGTCCGTCCAGCAGTTCGTCCGAGAGTTCCGGCTGCTGCCCCAGCAGGGGAGGCTCCAGGGAGAGCTATTCTCCATGACCTTGACTTGGCCGAGACTCTTGCAGCTGTGCAGGAACAGGTCGAGGGTCTTACCTTCGGGATTCCGGATGTACGGATTGACGAGTTGCCTCTGCGATTGCAGCGACATACTGCTGGTGTTCCTAGACGATGGTCTCGTCTTCTGCGCATGATCGCACAGGCCGTGGCATGTTATCATGAGCATCACTAGGCTAGGGTGCCCCCCAGCCATTTTTGAGTTTTGGGGTCATATGACCGATTTTGTCTTGGTTACAGAACATTATATGTAAACCGTAAACAGTTATATATATTTTTGATTTTCGGGGTTTGTCCCAGTTTTTATGTGATCCATGTATGAAACATCGATGATGCTTCTCTTTTTATCAAATTTGCAAATGTCTATCTAACACATAATTTGCTAATGAGTCGGTTAATGTGTTTAAGTTTCTGGAAATGTGTTGATATTGGGTAAAATCAAACTGTCTTTCCAAGATTTTAACTCTTAGGAACTTGCGATAAATAGCTGGATTTCGAACAGAGTAGGTACCATTGAGCTGTAGTACCACGAGCTGTGAGTCTAGCCTGACGACTAGCCGGCGTATGCCATGGGTGATGGCATCAGAGAGGAGTTCTATCAACGCGCTATACTCAGCGATATTATTTGTTGATTGACCAATACAGACCCCCCTGAAACTCATTAACTCACCGCTTGGGTTAAAAATGGCCCATGCTGCTGAGGATAGGTTCCTCGTACTACGACTCGCTCCGTCAGCATATCCAACCCACGGTTCCAATGGATTTGACATCTGCAATAAATGTAAAAAGCGGATTACTTAAACCAAAACAAACGCTTTAGCGAAAACAAAAATGTAACAAAAGCATATAGGTTACTATTAGGCATAGTAACGCTTAAGGTACAACCCGTTGCGGGGTTGCGCCAGTGGAATTCCGTCATAATCTACCAACTCGTAGGCACCTTTTGCTAACACACTTTTAACAATATAAGGGCCCATCCACAAGGACTTGAATTTCCCAGCTCCCAATTTATCGGATTCTTGGTCATAGAGCAAGACCAAATCACCTTCCGAGAAGACACGGGGTTTGACATTTTTGTCGAACTGCGCTTTGACTTGTTTCTTATGGGCTTCATTGGCCAAGGTGGCATCACGACGAGTTTCATCCAACTGGATTAACTCCAAGAAACGAGCTTCTTCTTCTGAGGTTCTGGGGAGGAGATCAATTGCGAGTTTAAGGGACGAGATTTCACACTGGATTGGTAGGATCGCTTCCAGGCCATACACCAGTTGAAACGGTGTGAACCCAGTGGCATTCCTTACCGATGTTCGGTAGGCCCACAAAGCCGAGTACAGGATCAAATGCCATCTTCTTTTGTGAACCCCCACCATCCTTTGCAGCATGCGCTTCAGGACTTTGTTGATCGCTTCAACTTGTCCGTTAGCTTGCGGATAGTACGGAGTAGAGCTGTCATGAGACAATTCTAGTTTGGCAGTTAATTCAACCATCATGTGATTGCGAAAATGCGATCCATGATCTGTTACTATGGCCTGTGGCACGCCGAATCTAGCGACCACATGATTAAAAAAGAATAGGGCTGTTGTTTCACCAGTGTTATCCAATGTAGGCATCGCCTCGGCCCATTTGGTAAAATAGTCAACTGCGACTATAATATACCCATGCCCCCCGGTCGAGGTGGGGTTACATTGCATGAAATCGATGCCCCACTTGGCGAAAGGCCCCACAGCTATTATTGGCTGTAAAGGAGCGGGGGGTCTTCTGGTTTTGCTATCAAAAATCTGACATGCATGGCAACTTCTAACTGCGGTTATGCAATCTTTGAACATGGTTGGCCAGAGGTATCCTGCTCGTAAGATTCTTTGTGTTGTAGCATATCCAGATTGATGCCCCCCACAGGTGCCTGAATGACATTCGTTCAGGGCTTTTTCGGCCTCCTCATGGGTTAGACACCTTCTCGGGACCGTATCGACACCACGACGGTAAAGCGTATTACCGATGATCATGTAGTCTTTTGCTTGGTATCGAATGCGTTTTTGTTCTGAGTGAGAGGTGTCTGGCCGAAACTTTTGGGTTTGGAGATAAACTATTATATCTCCATACCACTCATCACTTGCTGATATCAGAAACAAACTTTCGTCCACGATCGATTCTTTGGACGTTTCATCGTTGTACGATGACGAGAGATCGCATAATAATTCTGCGAAAACTAAAACTTTCTTTGATTTGGATTTCACAAATTCCAGATCAAACTCTTGAAGGATAGCTATCCACTTTGAATATTTGCCCCCAAGCAACTGTCGCGATAGTATATAAGTCATGGGGTTGCAATCTGACAATACAGTGGTCTTCCTAAAGAGGACATAATGTCGAAATCTTTGAATCGCTTGAACAGCTGCTAATGCCAGCTTTTCAACATGAGAATATCTACTTTCCGTATCATTTAAGTTTTTACTTAAATAATATATAGGGTGTTCAATTCCATCGACTTCTTGAACTAAAACCATTGCAATGGTCGTATCTGCTGCAGCCAGATACAGGTTAAAATCCCTTAGATAGTCTGGGGCGTACATTAATGATGCTTTGACTAGCGCTTCTTTCAAAGCATCAAAGGAAGCTTGTGCAACCTGGTCCCAGACGAAAGGTACATCCTTTTTCAGGAGACGGGTATAACCTTTAGCAAGTTCTGCGTAATTTGGAATGAACCTCCTTAGAAAGTTTGCTTTCCCTTGGAGTTTCTGAATCTGAAGCAAGTTCGAAGGTGGAGGCAAATTAATGATTGCCTGCACCTTGCAAGGGTCGAGACGAATCCCATCCTTGGAGACTATAAAGCCAAGTAAACGACCAGAACCGATGCAAAACACACATTTGTGCGGATTGAGTCTTATCTTGTAGTGTCGGCAATGTAGAAATATTGCTCTTAAATGATGCGGATGATCAGTCCGCTTTTGCGAATGAGCCGGAAGATCGTCGAGATAAGGTTGAACGATGTTCTTGATGTCATGGAAAGCATAATTCATTGCTCTCTGAAACGTCGCCCCTGCGTTCTTTAAACCAAAGGGTAATTTTCGATAAGCGAAGGTGCCCCACGGACAAATAAATGCAGTCTTTGACTGGTCTTGTGGGCGGATATTAATTTGATTATACCAGGAAAATCCATCCATAAACGAAAAGATTTCACATCCGGCGCATTCATCAATTATCTGGTCGATGAAGGGTGTAGGGTAGTTGTCCTTTGGACAAGCTTGATTTACATCCCTATAATCGACGCACACTCGTATGGTTCCTTGTTTCTTCATAACAGGGACAATATTCGATACCCAATCGGTTAGAGGAACCGGGTAGATGAAACCAGCATGGAGGAGTTTTTCAACTTCTGCCTTAATAGCAACGGCTTTCTTGGGGTGCACCTGCCGAAGCCGTTGTCTTACTGGTTTGACATCAGCATACATCTTAATTTCATGTTCAACGATACTTGAGTCAATGCCTGGCATTTCATCATACGACCAAGCAAAGACATCTCTAAATTCGCGGAAAAGAGCTTTATATATTTCTTGTTCTGAAGGGGAACAACCTTTGTCGATATAAATATTCTCTACAATGTCTGTTTTGGTCGAGATATTTATGGCTATAGTTTCTTCTATATTGGATAGGTTTCTCTCGGAGTCCACCGTATTTACAGTATTCGTTAGGAACTCAAATACTGAAGGGTGATACAGGTCGCCTTGAGTATCTTCCTTAGGAAGGGAACGATGGTGGTTATCATCCCATGGTGCCCCCTCAATCCACATTGATTGCAGGATTCCTTCGTCACTTGCATGCACTCGTGACCAAGGATCCAAAGGGGTACCACATTCTCCTGACCTATCTACCCAAACGCTTGACGAGCATTGATTTGGGCTCGCCTCCCATGCCTGAAACATTGATTGCTACAATATTTTGATTGGGCTCGGGTGTAACACCATTGCCCGATCCATGATGACTTTGTCTTTTGCGACCTTCGTGGAAGATATCATGTTGCAGGTGGCCACCAATGGTACATTTCCTATGTACATATGATTTGGTAGCGAGAAAGTCCCCATCATCGTGGGGTCTTTCAACAGTCCTACTCCTGTATCTTGAATTGAATGGTCGCTTTCATGGATCATGGGAATGCTTCCCGTAACTTGTGAACCATTAAGGAGGAAGTTCTGTTGGTCGACGACCGTAATCCCTCCTTCAAACGGGAAAGCGATCTTCCTAAAATAAGTCGACACGACAGCTGCCATGGCATAAATCCATGGTCTTCCCAGTAGGATGTTGTAATCCAGATTTCCATCTATGACTTCAACATCAATCTCTAATGTTTTTCCACCTAGTTCAACTTTCAAGTTACTTAGGATACCGTAAGGGGTATATGTCCTACCGTCGAAAGCCTTTAGTGTTGTCGAAGATCTCGACAAGGTTGGTGACCCTAGCGTTTTCCAGCAGCTCATTGACATAATACATGTCGATGCTCCCTCATCAATAATTGTTCTGTGAACAGTTTTGTTGAGGGCCTTCACTTGAATAAGGAAATCTAGTTGAGCTGGTAACTGAGGGTCATACCCTTTGTGATCAAAGGACACAAGATTGGAATCCTTAGGATCAACCCCCCCTATTTCCGATAACAATGCCTGCCTTTGGGATGGACAATTTTGTGGTACTTCTAGAGTCGACATAGCGGATGGCGATTGAGCCAAATCTTCCACTATGTTATAATGCTGCGCCGCTCTGGCACGAGGATTAAAAGTAGACTTGTGTACTACACCCTTAGGTGGTTTTACCGTTAATTCTGGCATTATGGGTGGGACAACTTCTGTCGAAGTTGTTGTCAAACTACTAGGTTGATCTTTACCTTTTTCGTTTGACAGTTGCGGATTCTCATAATCTTTGTTCCTTGTCGAAATCAAAGCATCATTTTGCTGCTTAGAGATCGACAACATCAGCACTTGCGACGGGGAAGCATTTCCACTATCAACCATATTTTGACCTGGATTGGGAAATGGATCAGTCAGCACAGCCGGGTTCTTTGGACTTTTAAAGAATCTCTTGAGCTCAGCTTTGTATGGACAATCTGGTGTCTTGTGATCTTCGTCACATATCATACAGGGCCATTTCTTTTTCCCTTTCTCAGGAGAGTTCGAAGAAGCTTTTTCAGGTGACGGATCATCCTGTCGCTTCTTCTTCCCTTTGTTTTGCTTCTTCTTGCTTCCTGGTTGATTGGTTTCTTTGCCTTTATCTGCTGATATGGCATTTACTTCCGAAGCAAGAATCTCTTCATGGGCATTTCGATCTGAAGTCTTACGGGCTTTCTGAGGTGAAGCCTTTTTCGACTTCGCGCTTGCAGTGCCAATCACGCCATCTCCGGCATGAGAGTCAATATTCGATTTAGGAGGGGGAGGAATTGAAAATTCAGGTCTTGGGGCATCAGGTATTTTGTCGTAGAGCGTGCTAGACTGAGTATATACCAAGTCTAAATATTGAGCACGAGCAATCACTTGCTCCTCTGTTACGACTCCCCCCTTGGCCACATCTTCCGTTATAGCCGGAAGTAATGACTTTATAAACCATTCGGCTAATAGCTGATCAGGAACGTATGTTTTCACCATCCTACGACGGCGACGCCACTCATGTATATGATCAGATATGTGAGTAGCTGTCGTCTGTTTGAAGTTGGTCAGTATCTCGGTTCCTGTTTCATACCTGATAGGTAATTGAAAATGGGTTAAGAAAGTCGTGGCTAAGGAGCTGAAATTGTCGAAAGAGGCTCTTGGCAATTCTATATACCATTTAGCCGCCGGACCTGTCAATGTCCTCTGGAAGAGGCGAAGTCTTATCGAATCATCGTTCAGAGTGTTCGATGAACACCACAGATGAAAAGTCATGACGTGATTCGATGGGTCTTCACCTGGATTTCCATTGAATTTAGGAATGTCCGAGGGAAGTTTGTGAGGAATCCCTGGCCACCAAGGGGCGTAGGCAATCGGATCGTTTGTCAACCGATGTAAATCGGGTAACTCCAAAGTTGCCACGAATGGCAGTTGTTGACTCAGGTTAGGTGAAGCGTACCCAGGATACGATGGAATCGCCTGAGCAGTTGGTCTTTGCATACCAGCATAATGTAATTGATGCTGATATGATTGATACGGTTGATGGACTACTCCACCATAGAGTGGTTGGTTTTGACCGTATTGTAGGCACGGTTGTCCATTGTTCGCAAAAATTTGCTGCTCGGCACCTTGGTACACTTGCTGGAACTGTGGTTGTTGATACTGTACCAACCATGGTTGTGATACCATTGGTTGTTGCGCTATGCTTACCACTGGGCCAAGATGAGGGGTAAGGGTACCCGTTTGTGCTTGCGTCGCCCCGGCAGTCGGCGATTGTGGTTGGGTTGCAGGGTCAAAGGGTTGTTGCATTACAACCTAAGAAAACTGAGGTTGACATGCAACAGGTATTGTTTGAACTTGCGACACAGTCACAATTGCTGGTGTCGTCGGGATGTTCGTCACAGGCACCTGTTGTTGCATAGAATACACAACTCTTGGTTTCTGGGGTAGCATAGGTATCCAACCACTTGTAGTTATTCCAGTATAACCTGAATATGGTTGTGAACTCCCGTATGGGTAACCTCCCGGAGGGGGTAATGAAAAGGCATATTGCCCCCCATACGGTGGTGGTCCGGAACCGAGAGGATTTATTACACCTCGAGGACTGGATTGCCCCAACTGATTTCCAAAAGGATCAATCTGTTGAGTTCCAACATAGGAGTTACCGGGCATTATCCCGGGAGAACAAACAGGAACAGACCATACTGTCGTCATGGCCCCCGAAGGGACCCCCTCCAGCTGTTGAGAGTTAGGGACAGATGGTATGCTGGCGAACATTGTCGGAATGACTGCAGGGAGTTCTGTTGTCGCCGTGTCATTTGGCACAGTCCTAGATGTTGACGGTTGTTCAGACATTTTGAGTCTATCCAGTAGATTGCCTAGTGATTCTTCAGGAACTTCTCTGGGTGATAGGCTAGCTTCTGATGCAGTAGGAAGTAGAGTGATCCCTGCTCCAAAATGTGTTGGAGTAGTTGCTTGCGGATCTCCTACAATCTCTTCTATTGCGATCAGACCGGGTGGAAGAGGAAGACCGTCAGGTCCGTAGAATATTTCTGGTGCCGAAGAAGGGGTCGTTTCGACAGCGACAGTTGTTTGAGGAGCAGGACTCTCTGAACCGATCACTGATGGACCTGATTCAGTAACACAAGTATTTTCTTTCAGACTAGGATCAGTGTTACTGTCCTTCTGGGGCTGTTGAACTTCTTCAATAGGGGCAGGGTTTCCAGAAATGTTTGGAGTAACTGGAACCTCAGATGTCGTTGGAACACTTGTTCTAACTTTGACAGGAGATTTGGAACCAGTTGAACGAGGTCGCTTTGCCCGGGTTGTTTTCGATTCCGGGGACAAAGACGTTTGTCTCGTATTCCTCCGCGAACGACGGTTCATCGATTGACTTTCTTCCACGATTGCGGATTACTTGATCAACCAACAATGCACAGGGTAAAATGTGTTTTCGAATTGAATTAATTTTAGACACTTTTAAGACACAACTTGCTTTTTCATGTTTTAAGAGTCGAGAAAAAGCTAAAGATGACTCTAGTCTCCTTCGATGTATTAATGAGCCCGAAGTGACAAATGCTCGGATGGACTTTTTCCGTTATAGAGTTTGAAAAAGGCCAAAAGAAACTACTCTGGAGTTCTAGGCAAGGGTGTGCCAAACCTTTCGCGAAACCATAGAATACGTTTTACGGTACAAGTGGTCGATCTTCGTGAATGCTGTGTTCACTGCATCGCGATCAGTAGGGCAGCCGACACGGCTTCCTATGGATAAAGGCTTTGTTCCTATAGGGGTCCCCCAATATACGCGACGGTACGCGGGGGCACAAGTCCGTATTAGTGCTATCGTCCCTCAGGAGGAATCACCCACCTTCGTAGAGATCAACAGTCACCATGTTTAACGACGTCGGTTCACGTCTCTACCTAGACCTCTACTGTGTTTCGTTATGTTTCAAAGCGTTGTTAGATAAATTCAGTTCTTTTTAGGTTGATCTTGCTTAGTAGTTTGCCTTTACGGATCACCACGTGATGTATGATACAACTCCTAAATGCAGTCTAAGAATGATAAGCAAGCTTTTTCAATTCTTTCAACTTATGAAAACCTTAACTACTGAAGGAAAAGAAAGACATCATCTTTTCAAACAGATCATAGAGCACTCACTGATGCACTTTTCCTAAATCGACATGCAAACTGTCAAAATGCACATGCACAATGCAAGTATTTCTTTTCTTCTTCCTTAATGTTGGTGTATTACAAAAAGAAAGCTGTTGTATAATTTCGAATTCGATTTCAAGCGTAAGCAAACAAGTTTTTGTCCAATAATCAAAAGAACACCTTAAGATTCACTCGTTTCAACACAAGAAATACTGAAATTCGAACCATATAACGAAAGCAAATGCTCAAGCAGCTATGAACAGTAATAAACTAGCTCTTAGAATCACAATGACACTTTCTCACAGGTCTAGATCCAAGAGGTCATAGCAAGACTAGTTCACTTTCGCTACGGGAAACTGTGAATGACAGCAAGAAATACAATAAGAACAGTCACGGTTTCTTCATACAACTGAGGGGGAATGAAGGCAAAGAGAAGTGGTTTCAGCTAGGTATACAGGTTGACAACAGGCTGCAAAAACAATACTGAAAACTGGGCAACAGACAGTGGGGAATCCCAGTTGCACAAGGCAAAACTGGATCAACGCAGGTGCTGCACTGTCAATCTGAGATGCAGCGCAGGTAGCCCCTTCGGGACCTGCGTTGCAGTGCAGGTAGCCTTTGTTGCAGCTGCACTGATGAGACAACTCTCGTCTCTCTCAGATTTCGGGTCACAGTTTGCTAAAAAATCAATGGCTTTTGGCCAAATCAGAGGCTGTCAGTCAAGTATACACTAGAGGGTGATTAAAGGAAGATGAACACTATCACAAAGAGCTAAAAAGAGTCCTTGTGGATCAGCTCTTCAGATCATAAACATGCCCAGCACTGGGCTAGAGTAGCTGCCCTCTACTTTGCATTCGAAGGACTTGAATGCAGTTCGATTCGGCACTCTCTTTGTTCAAGAAATGAATAGCAAGAAACACAAGCTACCAACAAGACACGATCCCCAGCGGAGTCGCCAGTCTGTTGTGGGGGAAAGTATCCAACTCGGAATGACCCTAACCCACTCTAAGGGTGACAGTTCCTTAGCAACAGCTGAAAGCAAAGCTATCTAAAGTTTCTTCTTTATGACATGCAAGAGATAGAAGGAAGAGATCCACTTACCGATGTCTTGCGCAAATGGTCGATCCAATCTCCTCTATTCGCTGCTTGCTCCCAGCTCCAAGTCTTTTCACGGGCCCAGCTACACGAGATCCTGCAAACAAGACAAAGAAAGGAAACTACAAGAGGCATGCATTCATAACTGATCCAAGGATTAGCATAAATCAAATACGCAAGTAAGACAATACATCATTGAAACACATGCGAATAGAAGAACCTCAAATGCTTTATTAATATATGGAGGTAAGGTTCAGGCAGTGATACAACCATGAGAGGTCTAATCCAGCATCACCTTCCCGATGGAGAGAAATCTCTTCTTCACCTCCCTCAAGCAATCACCCAATACTCTTAACTGTAAACCAACAACAATTCTTTGCACAAAATTCCGCCCTCCAGATCCCATGGGATGAGATCCTTATATAGAGTTTTGGAGTGAAGATAAGTCAGCTTGATGTGTGACTTGTTGTCCTCTTCAACTCCAGTTGTTCTTCAGTTCTTCACTTGGAGTTTCTGTCTTCCACTTGGAGTTTTAGAAGCTCTTAACTCATCATTAGGCGAATCTTATGATCAAGTGTCTTTTTGGAAGCTTCCTGGGCACTGGCACATTGAGAAAAAGATTCCTCCACATGTCCAAGTACGCCCAACGCAGGTAGCCTTTGTTGCACCTGCTATGCAGCGCAGGTAGCCCTTGTTGCACTTGCTATGCAGCGCAGGTAGCCTTTGGAGCAGCTGCTTTGATCCAAAATTGACCTGTTTTTGAGTGTTTTTCAGTGGAGAACTGATTTGCAGTGCTGTGGTTTGCTGACCTTGTTCCTCTAAGGGTAAGAACAACATGTTTAGGGACTTTGGATCCCTTAGATTATTGACATTTCATGCTCTATGCTGTAAGGCACAAAAATGTCTATAACAGGTTACACTTATCATTCCATATAAAATATTTATCCTTTATTAACAAAGTAAACAATGGGAATGCAATTTTGGAAGCATTTGCTATAAATCATCTATATAACATTTTTGTACCAAAAAACTACATGGCTCCTTTTGCATCTTAGGGGTATAAAATTTCAAAACTACCTCAATGTTTGTTGTAACAACCTATATTCCAACAATAGAGAGATAGTTACCTAAAGGAATACATTGACTCATCATCATATGAAACTTCTCAATGCTAAGGTAGAGGTGGATTTATATACAATGCTCGAGTGATTTCTAAAGGCCATGTAAGGCTTCATCAAAGCCATCCCTATAGGGTGTAAGGTCATCCATAAAAAATTGTGGATAATCATGACCATATGAGTAAAAAATCCTAACATTTCTCATAGAAAGGTTGTGGGTGCATTACAAATTTGAAATGATAGGACATGATAGGAAAATGTACCCTAGGAGTAGGTGAAGGTAGACTCAATTTGGTCCTTAAGAGAAATTGAATATTATTATAGCCACTAAATCCATCTAGAACGAGAAAATTTCATTGTGAGACATATTATCTAGGACTTAGTAAATAAACGGTAATGGAGAATGCTACTTTTCAGTGGCTTTTTTTAGCTCCATATAGTATAAATAGACTCGGTATCTTCCATTTTTATTAGGGACAATAAAAAGTGGAGATACCTATTAGCTATCATAAATGAGATAAATGAAATTTGCATCTAAGAGATTTTGAAGTTCTCATTGACAACACTTTTCAATGTTGTATTCATTCTAGGTTAAGGTTTCCTAATAGTGTGAGATCCTTCCTTTAAAAGGATATGGTGTTTAAACAAAGTAAGATGGATACACTTAATGTCCTTATAATCCCATGCAAAAGATTCTTTATTCCTCCTCTTCAATTGTGCTAATCACTTATTCTGTTCAAGAGACAGGTTAGGGTTAATTATTAAGGTCTTCCCAAGCTTTATCTCTACTCGTACACCCTTAAGGCTAGGGACCTTATGTATTTCCTCTATAACAAGATCATGAAGAATCTGTTGCTCACTACATTTATATGTGAAAAATATTAACAATCGAGATGTTGTTAATGTAACAACAAAAGGGTGGTTATTCAAGTTGTTAGTAGTATCTCCCTCAATCTCATTTTTAAAATGCACGGCTTTTCCTATAATGAGGAGTGTACATGTATTAGCTTCTTCCAATTCGAACTCAGACATAAGGTGTTATCACATTCCAAACTCGGTTTTGTTGGAGGGTAAAGAAAAATATACTTGGTAGTATTACCATCAGATATAGTCATGTACAGAGATCTTCATCTGATAAAAGGCATCTGTAGTGGCCATCCATGGCTTGCCTAGGATTGAAGGATGTCCATCTATGCATGTCCTAGGTTGTAAAACCATAAAATCTACATGGTATTGCCAAGAGTCTACTTAAATAATAAATATTTAAATATTCCTTCATGTATGATCCTAGACCTATCTTTTTTTTTTTTTTTTTTTCCGAAGAAGAGAATTTGTAATTTCCATTAATTTAAGAAAATTACATGTTGTAGATGCTGAACGCATATGCTGTAGTGTGGGTAAACCACTTACAAAACAATACTTCAAGAGAAGTAATGCAGAAGATCCCTCAAAACAGGGCAGCAAGAAAAAGGGTATGTAAACCCCAACAGGAGGATACCCCTACCCATCTCAAGCAAAATAACAGAAAATAAAACAAAAAGCTCCTGTAGAATGAGCAGAAAGTTCGAAATGGCCGCCAAAGACAAGGAGAAGAGGCACGAAATGGAAGGGAGCAGCCAAGGTAGCCACCCCCCCCCCCACCCCCTCAAAACTCTCCTCCCGAAACCGAAGAAGCCAGAAGAAGAAAACCACCCATATCTCCAAAGAAGCCAGAAGAAACCAACCAGAAACAGCCATTGAAGAAGCGGCACGAATCGGTGCAGGGGCAGACTCCACACCTCCGATCCCTCAACGCTCCCAATAACTGTAGTGGTAAGCCAGCTAAAGGCCAAAAAAAGGATCCAAAGCCTCAGCAAGGGAACCCATCAGGTCCCAACCAGAGCAGAGGCGTTCGGATCCGGGGGCAGAGGCGGCTAGGGCAGCCACCTCGCCCCCCCGAAGAGAATCAAGAGGCCCAAACAAAAACTCCCGCCCCCGCTCCGCGGCACAGCACCAACTAGGAGGGACCGTCAAAACAGAGTGACTGAAGTACCCAAAGACCGCCGAAGACCAGAAGAAAAAGGGCACGCTCCGCCACCGCCCAACACAAGGCCGGAACACTGCCTTATTCGCCAAAGACCAGAAGAAAATGGGCACGCTCTGCCTCCGCCCAACTCAGTGCACAGAACAAAGCCAGAACTCTGCCAATGATAAGCAGAGCAGGCCACCAACCCGGGTAACGTCCAACGAGGATGATTGATTCAGGGTCGTGCTGAGGAAAGGAGAAGAAGCACGTCGCAAGGGAAGAGAAACCCCCGGAGGGAGGTGAGCCGAGTCCGAAATTGACCAGGACCGCAGACCTCCAAACCCCACTAGACGCAGCGAAACCCTGCCTCAAAACAAGAAAGCTTTGCCACACGCCGAAGAGTCAAAGCACCAAGCAATGGCGGTGGATGGGCTCCCGGAAACCACCAGAGGCAAGCCCTGCCGCCGCAGGCAAAAAACTCAGCAACCAGAGCCCATCCTAGACCTATCTTTTATTTCTAAAATGTAGGAGTTTATCGCAAGTTGGTAAGCCCAAGAAATTCAATACTTTCCCTCGTTATTATGCTATTTTTTTCTACTAGATAAATTAATGTATTTGGAAGAGTTTTTACTGTAATGTGAAAAACTATCGTTGGGTTCCCAAGATTTTCATATTTAGCAAGTGCATTATCCCTTAACATAAATACAGATAGCTTTCCAATTAAATGCATAATAGGGGGCTCCTCAGGTTTCCTACCTGGATTTTTGACACATAATTCCTTAACTATCTTAGCATAAATAGGAACATCTTCTATTGCTTGGAGTAAAGGAACCCAAACATAAAACAAAATTTAATCCTTTAACAATTCAATGAGGAGTATTCTTGACTTCAGTTAATATTTCAAGATAAAAGGAATGTGAAGAGGTCTCATTCCTAGCAATTGTTACAAGTTTCATAGTCGGGGTTGCGTCAATTGTTAAAATGGAATTAGGGGTATTTTTTGTTATTACAGTAGCGTTAGAAATATCACCAACTATTACATCTTCATTGTTATTGTCAGTTGTTTGATTAGTATTGCCCATCAGGTTTTACAACCTGTTGCTTCTCTAGAGATCCTTGAATCAATTTTTCTTCATGTAATAAATTTTCTTCCTAGCTTTCTATAATAAAAATAAAAGTAATAGGGTTTATCATTCACCTTGATCATAATTGAATTTTGTTATGTTCCAAAGGTGAAATATAATAAGTAGGGAGAATTAACATTTCTAATTATTGTACTGGGTTATTATTCGGATTAGGGTTAGGTTGTACTAGTAGTTGAGGACGTAATTTCCTATCTCCAACAAATTTCCAATTTTTCTCATGTTGCCCCAGTATTGGCTGATTTCAAGGTGCTAATAGAACCATCGTGTATTGTACTCCTATTTCAAGTTGGTCCTCCAGAACTCCTTTAACAAATTTGAACAAAATCATCACAAGGATCCTTTGTGATATCTCCCTTCCACAAAATATTTATAATATCAGGGAAATCATCCCACATTCCTTTGATCAAAATTGTTTGAACTATTTCCTTGTCCATTTTACCATGTTGATATATTTTCAAATTATATTGAAGGTGCTAAACATATTCTTCTAAATTTTCATTTGGTGTTTAAGTGATCTTGAACAACTCATCCTTTTGATCTCTAGAATAAAAATAATCCTAATACTTTTCTAAAATTATCTTCTTCATCCACTCCTAGGAAGTAATCCATTGTCCACCAAGTCACATAAACCATCTTAGTGTAGTTCCCTTTAATTTAGATGGGAACAATTTTAGTTTCTGTTTATCGGTGATGTAGCCGTGACTCTTGCAAAGGACATCAAATTTAGAAAGAAATGTATCACGATCTTGCATAATTGTACCTTGAAAGGTGGGAAGTGCAGAGAAAGGGATGGTATTCATTAGGGCTTGTCCCTCGATATTTCAAATAGGCAACTCGAAAGTAGTAACTGAGCTACTTGCCATTTGATTCTTCCTAAAAAATTGAGTGTTTTGTCCAATTATTACAGATGACCTTCCCAATGGAGGAGATTCCTCTATCCTTCGTGATAGGGATTACTCAGGTTGTCAAACTATTCTTGTTTCTTAAACCATATTTTCTTATTTATTCAATCCATCTCAACATTACATACATAGATCCACAGTGACTCAAAAATATTTGTTCATAACTTCTCTAAGGACACTCATTACATGCTTAAGATTACAAAAATATTACAATGAAACACTTCTGACAAATACAAGTTCTCATTCTGATAACATAACTGCATTTTTATTATCTCAACCTATGCGGCTTGCTCCACTTTAGCTAGCTTGACGAGATCTGCATCTACTTGGTATAAATTCACTTGATCTCTTCAACTTTAGAAGTTTGTTCCTTCTTTGTGGATTTGAAAACTCTTAATGTAACTACTTGATCCTTTCATTTTTTCTTTCCCCTTTTCCACTGCTATCTCCTGGCTAAATTAACCATTCATTTTCTCAGCTTGTGTAGCTATTTTCTACCAAAATTGTTCACAAAAATGAAGGACTGAACATATTAATAAATCATTTTTTTTCCTTATGATATCCTAAGAGGTGGGGTGTTCCTAGCTATAACCTAGGGTCAATATTCCAATGGAATATATGGTTTACCCATTTGAGTCTCGATTTGTTTTTTTATCAACTTAGATATGACTTGCTAGGGTCATTTAGGAACATATTATTAGTTGTATCTATATGTATAAAACTAGACCAAGCTACCAAAATGACCTATA
Source organism: Pinus tabuliformis (assembly GCA_031772625.1). Taxonomy (NCBI): domain Eukaryota; kingdom Viridiplantae; phylum Streptophyta; class Pinopsida; order Pinales; family Pinaceae; genus Pinus; species Pinus tabuliformis. The sequence goes on from CM062817.1 coordinate 1,147,563,598, forward strand.
TAGTCTTTCAAAATTGTGTTTAGCAAAGGCCCATGTGAGCACACTAGCCACAACACTCGACAATGTTTTTCATAATCTAACCCTTTGTGCAATATTGTATTGACATTTACTCAACAAAAACCTAGCTCTAAAGATTCTCAAATAACTCAATTTTTGACCTATGGATTTGTAAGAGTGGGGTGTCCCTACTTGTAACTCAGTGCCAAGAGTCTAAAGGAATAAATAGTTTTCCCATCTCATTCTTCGTTTGAATTTTATTGTGAGTTACAACTTTCTTCCAACAACTATTTAAGGACATATTTTGAATTTTTCCATTCGCATAAAAGTAAAACCAAGAAGAAAAATTAATTTTCATAAGCTCAATAATTTGTGTTTGTTTAAGGCCCATGTAAGCACACTATCAAAAATTGTTAGAGAAGGTGTTTTACAAAACATTTGATCAAAATATCCTCAAATAAATCAATTTTCAAGCTATGGCTTTATTTTGGGGAGGGGGGAGTCCATAGCTATAATTTGGTGCCAAGATTACGAGGGAAGCAATTGTTTTCCCATTTTAGTCTTAGTTTGAATTTTACAGCAAGTTGTAACTCACTTCTAATAAAATTTAGGGACATATTGTTTATTTTGTATGGGGGTATAAAACCCTGACCAAGTATCAAAAACATGTCTCATAAGCTCAAGTATTTTTGTTTCATTACAGCCCATGCAAGCACACTACTCATGATTTATCAGACAAGCATTTTGAAAACTCCAACCCCTTCCAAAAATTTTGCATTGATCTTTAATGAAAGAAAACCTATATTTAAAGGTCCTCAAATAAATCAATTTTTTGACCTATCAATTGATTAGGGGAGGGGTGCCAATAGTTGTAACTCAGTTCTACAAGTAAAACAAAACCTACAGATTTCCCATCCGAGTTACAATTTTAATTATATGGAAAGTTGAAACTTGCTTCCAATATATATTTAGGTACATATTGTGAATTTTTTCAAGGACCATAAAATCAAACCCAAGTAGCAGAAATGAGATTCGTGAGCTCAAGGATTTTTATTTGGCTAAGGCCTATGAAAAAAATTTACCCATGATTGATCCAGTGATAATTTTGAAAAATCCAACTAATCTAAACTAGATCAATATATTATTTTTCTTACATCTTGTGTGGTCTAAAATGTGGATGCAAATTAGAGTTTAATTTAATGTCAACCCGAGAAGGTAAACTTAGAAGTGCTTATCTAAAATATATAGATCTAGAAAGATTCCTAATTTGTCCAAGATCTTAAAGTCCCCTTACAAGAACATATTCATTAAGATCTCTTTCAATAACTAATCAAACTTAGATCTAACAATTGTTTGAGATCTATGATTCTCTTACAAGAACATATTCTACAAGATCTCTTCCAACATTAGAACATCTAATAAGAAATTAAAAGATGAAATGAAATAAACCTAGATCTAATAATTGTATGAGATCTTACGGTTCTCTTACAAGAACACCTTCAAATAAGACTCTTCCAATATTAGAACATTTAACAAAACTTGAAAGCTGAAATCAAACAAAAACATAAAATAAATTATAAACAAATAAGCATGCAAGTGAGGCCATGGGGGCCCTCCATAACTCCACAAGCACACCACTTCAATGGAGACTCAGATGTAGAAGCAAAATTGAAGTATGATCCTTTATTTCAAAATCTTCTTTACAAACCAAATCTAAGATTACAACTCTAAGCTTCTAAGATTACATACTCCAAAATTCTAAGATTACAAAAACTTCCAGATTACAAATGGAGGAGATTGTACTCCTATTTATACAATGGGATGAGTAACAAACTCATAATGATCATCCACTAATCTCTCTTTAGTTCCATAAATCCCGCAACCATTTTTAACTATTTTCCCATTATTGCAAAATATGATCCCACAAATCTCTCAAGCATTTTTAACTACTTTCCCATTATTACAAAATATGATCCCTTTGAATCCTTCATAAATCTCTCACATATCTTGGATAAGATATGCCAACCAAATCCTCCATGATTTTCTCCTTAGGAATAGGCTTGCATAATTATCTCCTTAATATGGTGGAGGAGATATTAATTCTTCACATATTTCCTACACATCACAAAACTCACATATTCTTGAGATATATATATATATATATATATATATATATATATATATATATATATATATATATATATATGTATATGTATATGTATATGTATATGTATATGTATATATGTATATGTATATGTATATGTATATGTATATGTATATTTTCTAATATTTAATCATAAATTCACTTGTAATACAAAAATGAATAAAATGGAAAATAAGAAGGTGAAACCCAAATGTATGTATGAAAATGATATGATAAAAGGTTAATGGGATGATGAAATGTAAGGAATAGTGAAGAAAAAGGTGGATGAAAATATGACATTTATGAGTCCCAACATCCTCCCCAACTGAACTTGTTGCATGTCCTCATGCAACCATGCATGGGTCTCTTTAAGAACATTTGGCATCTTGAGCTTTGGCTTTACATGATGATGTCTTTTAATAATGAATGTTTCCAGGATATGTGAAAGACATGAGTAACAACTTACATTTTCTTATGGTTGGTTCTTGTGTTACAACCATGAATACAAAGAATGTTGGATCTTGTGTTAACAACATTCATTTCGTTTTTTGTTCTCTTTTCTTCAATAATAATGTAAACATTCACTCGAAATCACAATGTGCATAAGAAAGCCTTTTTGTAATATTAATGAAGCATGCCAATATTGCGTATGAAGCAAAGTGAAACAAAGTATCATTGGAAAATAAATGTTGGTGAATGGTAAATGAAAAAATGGAGTGATAGTGGTGAAGAAATGGAATCATGGAAGTGAATATGTAGTGTGGTGAAGAAATGGAATCATGGAAGTGAATATGTAGTGAATATAGTTCTCCCCCCCCTCAACTGAATTGGTTGCATGTCCTCATGCAACTTGACATGGCTCATGAAAGGAAATGTAGCATGGTGAGGGAATTTTCCAAAATATTCAAATTAGCATATAAGGAATTGCATGATTAAAGATTATAAAACAACATACCTCTACTTACCCAAGAATGATGAACTATGCAATAGGAATGCAGCTGCTGCTGCTGCTGGATCAAGAAAATGTGACTGATGTTGTTGTAACTGGATTCTGGCAGATGAAGGAATCTGAACTGCTAATGCTGAATCATGGAAAAGAGAAACGCTGAAAGTGGAACTGTGGTACTCTCATAGATCAGAATGAATGCTGCTGTAACTGCTGAGGGAGTCGTGAAAAAGTGTATAATCTTCACCTGCTACTAAACTTCTTGGTACAATTCTAATCATGCAAAAGAATGTGTCAATGTCGAGCATGAATAGAAATCATTGGATTACCAGCCGTTGATGTATGTCGTTAACCAATGCGAGGCAACTCACCATTGATGTGAATGAGTGCCAAGGTACCGGAGTACATCTTGCGAAGTGCAAATGGATGTGTTGAGGTCGAGCCACTTGCAAGATCTGAAGATCAAGGGACATTGATGTATTCCCATGATCGTCATCAAGAGAACTTGCCATTAAGGCATGCAAGCCTCTAGGTACTCAAAAGGAACTCTAGTCTATTTCCCAGATAAGGTGTTGATGTCGATGTGGCAAGACTTGTTGAAAGGTGGGCCTTAAGGAATCCCACATCAGTCAACACGAGTTTGTACAAAAAGATTTGGTAGGACTATAAATGGAAAGAACTCATGGACAAGCAGTGTGGATCAGAATGGCGAGGAAAACAAGGCAATGTAATCATGGAAAGGGAATGAGTTTTATTCATCGTTGTAAAACAAGGAGTTGTAATCATGACGCAAAAGTATCGTTGTGGAGTGGAAAATGTCATGATATGTGCAGTGAAGAATTAGCTCCTTCAAGCATCCAAAAATAGATGTAAGGAAATGCATGGTGTATGAAGATGAACTCTTGCTGTGAAAAATGGATATGGAAATGTCATGCTTTATGGATTTACAATTGGTGGAATTCAAAATCTGCTTCAAAAAGGGAGGTGCAAGGTAGTGGTTGTGGAGTTGGATTTGTCTTTAGAATTTTTCATGAATTGTAGTCTTTGGAAGACCAATTGTCGTCACAATGTAATCTCCTTATGATCACTTGATTATCCTGTAACCTGTAAAAAAAACTTGGCAGAAAGAAAACATAAGTTTGTTCAAGAAGAAAAGGCCATTTCCTTCATGATTCTTACGTAAAAATTTCATACCAAATAAAACATATTAAGGACAATAAAAGTGTTGAAATTGACTTAATCATGATATTAAAATCAATCCATTCTTAAAATAACCATGAAAAGTTATACTCCCTGTTTAGGTCAGATGAAATATGCTCGGCAAAAAGATTGGCATTAGAAAGATCTCTTCTGTTCTGCATATTAGTATGTGATATAAAAGCATTCAACAGAAATATGCTATGCCAACTTGAAGCTATTGAAACAAGATAATCATCATTTATAGAATCCTCCAAATGTTTGATAAATCGATCCTCAAAATTTGTTTCCAAGTGTTCCATTTTTTTTATTTTCAAACCTGAATGAATTTTGTGACATTTTATTTTTTTATTATTTATGACTCTGTTTTGTTGTGTTTTGTATTTCAAATTTTCTTTTTTTATTATTTTTTTTTGTTTATTGTGAAAAAAAAAAAAATATAAATGAAATGTAACCTATCTAAAAAAAATGGCTATTTTTTTCAAAAAGAATTTTTTTTAATAATAATAATAATATATATATGTGATATATATATTATTATTATGTGGGATTTTTTTTATTTTTTTTTTAAACTAAAATTTAAAAAGACTAAGTTTTATCTAAAAAAAAATTAAGATGATTTTTCACTCATTCACAAAATTCTTTATTGTCACATTGCAGATTAGTTCTCCAGCAAGAGTATTTTTATTTGAAATAAATCAATAGATTTTCTGATCTTCCAGATCGTACGAAACGCAAGAAGAGAGCATACTAATCTCTTGATTTTTTTTATTTATGCAGGTTAGCGTGGATGGATAAAACACTATTAAAATTTGCGAAAGAAAAAAAAAAAACACAATTAAGATCTGCGACAAAACCTTGCATTATCTACACTCTTTCTGCAATGTCACGGGGGCATTTAGACTCTCAGAAGACAAATATTTCTGATAATCAGACTCCTGGCTCACCCGTGATTTAAAAACAAGACATAGAAATGCAAAGATGAAGTAGTTCTTTTTATTCATGATGATTTATTTTTGGAAAACAAAACTAAAAACTTCTAATGATAATGACTTCTAATGACTTCTAATGAGATCTCATTTTTATTTTTCTAATCTATTCTATATTAACTTAAAAGATGTTTTATTTTCTAAGTAAAAGAATGCTTCCAATGAAGCCATCTAAGGACTAAAAATTCGAACATGCTCACATCAAGATTTAAAAATTTTACATTATGTTTTGCAAGTATGTGAGAATCCTGTCTTAGAGTTGGCTCAAGGTTATTGTCCTTGCTCTCCAAGAAGTACATGTTCAACATTGTCAAGCCCTCATCCATAGATGGATTAGTGAGAAATGGGGGGTTTAAAATAAAAACTGAATTTAAATTATCTATGTGCGAAAATGAAAAAATAATGCTCCAAACTTTGAACTCCTTTATGAACCTGTTGTCACCAAGTTCCACAAATTAGCCCATTAAAACAAATGCATGAAATAATTACTAAATCCATCTAGTTGCATTTCCCCGGCAACGGCACCAAAATGCGTGGTCTAAAATGCAGATGCAAATTAGAGTTTAATTTAATGTCAACCCGAGAAGGTAAACTTAGAAGTTCTTATCTAAAATATATAGATCTAGAAAGATTCCTAATTTGTCCAAGATATTAAAGTCCCCTTACAAGAACATATTCATTAAGATCTCTTTCAATAACTAATCAAACTTAGATCTAACAATTGTTTGAGATCTATGATTCTCTTACAAGAACATATTCTACAAGATCTCTTCCAACATTAGAACATCTAATAAGAAATTAAAAGCTGAAATGAAATAAACCTAGATCTAATAATTGTATGAGATCTTACGGTTCTCTAACAAGAACACCTTCAAATAAGACTCTTCCAATATTAGAACATTTAACAAAACTTGAAAGCTGAAATCAAATAAAAACATAAAATAAATTATAAACAAATAAGTATGCAAGGGAGGCCATGGGGGCCCTCCATAACTCCACAAGCACACCACTTCAATGGAGACTCAGATGTAGAAGCAAAATTAAAGTATGATCCTTTATTTCAAAATCTTCATTACAAACCAACTCTAAGATTACAAATCTAAGCTTCTAAGATTACATACTCCAAAATTCTAAGATTACAAAAACTTCCAGATTACAAATGGAGGAGATTGTACTCCTATTTATACAATGGGATGAGTAACAAACTCATAATGATCATCCACTAATCTCTCTTTAGTTCCATAAATCTCGCAACCATTTTTAACTATTTTCCCATTATTACAAAATATGATCCCACAAATCTCTCAAGCATTTTTAACTACTTTCCCATTATTACAAAATATGATCCCTTTGAATCCTTCATAAATCTCTCACATATCTCGGATAAGATATGCCAACCAAATCCTCCATGATCTTCCCCTTAGGAATTGGATAAGATATGCCAACCAAATCCTCCATGATTTTCTCCTTAGGAATAGGATAAGATATGCCAACCAAATCCTCCATGATTTTCTCCTTAGGAATAGGATAAGATATGCCAACCAAATTCTCCATGATTTTCTCCTTAGGAATAGGCTTGCATAATTATCTCCTTAATATGGTGGAGGAGATATTAATTCTTCACATATTTCCTACACATCACAAAGCTCACATATTCTTGAGATATATATAAAAATATGTATATTTTTAATATTTAATCATAAATTCACTTGTAATACAAAATTGAATAAAATGGAAAATAAGAAGGTGAAACCCAAATGTCTGTATGAAAATGATATGATAAAAGGTTAATGAAATGATGAAATGTAAGGAATAGTGAAGAAAAAGGTGGATGAAAATATGACATTTATGAGTCCCAACACATCTCGTTGCTTTTATAGTGGAAAAATTGGAGGAATTTTCTTGCAAGGTCATATTTAGTTGATACTAAAACAATAGGGGTTTCTCTTAGTTTGTGAAATCTCCACTCAAGGGCACTAAAGGATTTTCAGGTTAGAAATCCTAATAAAGAAATTTTAAAGAATTTAAGATAACAAGGGCCAATATAAGAATAAACGTTCATGGAATAAATGACAATGAATAAAATAGAATGATGTAGTGGTTTACGTGACAACAATTATTTGGATCCATGGTAGGGTACAATAAAACCATATAATCGTTTTCTTCCATTAAGGTTGTCTCAATTCAAACCTAATAAGATTTCAAACTTTAAAATCCTTATGTTTCTTACAAAACAAAGGAACCGTCACCTTAATTTTAAAGTGAGACTGATAGAAGACTATAAACAATAAAATTTTCATTACATTAAAAGAAATAAAACGGAACCATAAAATTATTCTTAGTAGAGGTGTCACAGGATTAAAACCTAGGAGCGGTTGTGCTCCCAAATTATCAAGTAATGAAACATTGAACTAATTATCTTTCTTGCAAAGAATTTACGACACCTTATGAAGAAACTTTCATCAACAAAGCATTATCGTAAGGCTTTGCTATGTACCTGCAAAAATCACAAGAAGAAACTTTTATCTGCAAGTGTTGAGGAATGTTTCTCAAACAAATGGTCGGTCCAAAATGGTATGTAATCAAATTACGGAAAAGAATACCCTCAATAAAGTACTTATTAGAGGAACTATATTTTTCCTTTCATTTGCGGCCCGAGGAGTTTTGAATGAATCGAAATTTATATAAAACTAAACACCATCATTTACGAAATATTGAACCGTAAACATTTTGTAACACCCCTCGGTAAAAAATTGTGAGTATTTTGTTTTACCAAAATGATTTGGTAAAACTATGGGCCATGTGAAAGACCAGATATGCATGATAAATATGTTTCATTTTTTTTAAATAATATTAACCATGGTCGGCCATAAAAGTATGGGAAAGAGTGTTAAATGAGGTTTTTCACTTACCAGATAGTTAGAAGACAATTATTTCCTCCCTAGAGATAAATAATCTCATTTGGGGAAAAGTAACCCAAGAGGGGAGAGGGAAGAAAATGTGAGGCAACCTTGAAAACTTGGTACCTGATTGGAGGAGGTCGAAGAACGTAAATAAAGTTGTAAGCTTTGAACCTCATGCAGGACAATGTTGAGGGAGGAAAGACGCTGCCAGTAAAGATTTTTGAGCTGGTTAGCCAATAGCATCCTAAACTAAAGCTTGGTGATTATTTGAATTTCAGATTTTGCGTAGTCGGGATCCCGAAAACATGTTGAAAAAAGTTGTAAAGATTACTGTTCATATAATTCTCTGGAAGTGAAAACTATCTCGGGGGGAGTTCCAGTGTGGAACACCATCCTCACTGGTTGGGTGGAGCACTCTCATCCTTGGTGTTTTGTGGCTACACCATAAAGTTAGAGAAAATCAAAGTAATTTGATTTGTTTTTTGTTATGTTTTTATTTGCATTTTTCTTAAAAGGAAAAGGTTCATGTGTGTAAATAATTTGATTGTTTGTTGGTGAATATTTTTTTTAAAATAAAATGGTTTAATGGTGTAATAACGTGCATCTACATTTTTTCTAGGGGAATATGAAGTTTTCATATAATAAATATAAAATATGCAAATAATTATAAAATTTTAACCTAGGTTGTCAAAAATGTTGAGCCAGTTTCCCAGCAACCTGGTCAAGCAGTCCGGAGATTTAGAAGAACTATAACCTTAATACTTTTAGTTTTTGAGATACATAATTAATCCAACACTGAAAATAAACCTTATAATTATGAGGGAATTATTTATATATATACAATTGCATCAAGTATCATCACAACACTCTAAAGAAAACTTCAAGAATGAATTTTTTTAAAATAACAGTGAACTATAAATGATAAGGTATGGTTCAAAAAGTAAGTGGGCCTCATAACGAGTCCTTAGAGAGGAGCATAAAGAGCATGACTTACAAAATAAATAAGAATTTAAAAAAAATAGAGTACAAAGGGATTTTACTTTTTTTAATAAGAAACCAAGAGGGGTTTCTACCCTTCAAAAACTCAATTAAACTTCATAATAAAGCATTCAAGAAATTAAGGCAAATATCCATTTAGAAGCAAGTTGCGAAGGCACTTGATTAATATTAACCAAATCAAAGTTATGTTTAATCAGAAATTGTGCCCTTGGTATCACTAATACCATTTGCAACATATTGTAATAGAACACTAAGAAAGGAAAGGAAAACAAGAAGCAAGCATAGAAACCCTCTCAGTAGGGTTTGGGTTTTTCAACAGAATTGATGAAGAACACATGGTGTTAAGAAGGGATAAAAATGGAATAGACACTCAGGATTACTTTCGCAAAGCCAAAGGGTAACCCTAGAACATGGCATAGAAGTCATACCTCCCATGTAATAGTTAATTCATTAAATATTTTAACAAATGCATGCACATGTTGCCCCTCACTCCACTTTTTGAGCCATGATTATACTCTGGGGTTTCAATAACCATTAAAGTTAATGAGAAGTTGTTGTAATAAACCTTTGTTGCTCAATCTATAGCTTTTTTGAAATAAGCTTCATCTTGTTGATCATTGACAATGCCTATGGATGGGAGGAACACCAAACCCACTAGGGTTTGTTATAATGTTATTGCAAATCCACTACAACAAAACGATGGAATGATAGTGCCATTGGTGAGGTAGAACGAAGGGAATTTTCCTTAACCGCCTTATTGGAACTAGGACCGTCAGATTGAGCCCCAAGGAAATTAAATGTGAGCTTGATGACAGGTGCTTGATAAGGATGAAGATAGAAATAATTAATTAGATTCCAACAAGAGATCATGAGACTTCCACTATATCCTCAGTACCATGTTCATCAGTAATAAAACCAAGACTTTATTTATAACTATTAGGCCGATATGATCATAACTTTAAATAATGTTGACTTGAGATGTATACCATAGTTCTGAGTGGTAAAGCTAAGGTAATTATGGATTAATAATACTCACAAATGTCTAAGCCTGAATGTAGAATCTAAAGTATACATTTATCTAGTCCTTAAAATTAATAAATCAACTTGGTACATATATCGGTTGTTGGAGAGAAGAAACATAACATGACTTCTGCTAGCGCAATAATAAAGTATCGAAGTAAGATAGATAAAAAAAAAAATTGTTGGGGTCAAATGTTACAAGTGATATCAGAGCCGTAGGTTTCAATGTTGAGGCCTATGAGATTGTCTACAAGTAAAATAACCTTCCAAATAAAGGAACTGAATAAATATCATTGCTAACTGAGAGTTATAGCAACGACAAGTGAAAATAACCCAGAATGAGAAGTGAGGAGAACCTTGTCCGGTGTAGATTGAAATAAATTTAATTACATAAGTCAAGATATAAATGTTAATTGAATTATTATTGGGGATACCCTTATCTACAAGGAAAGGGTATGTAAGGCACCTTAGAGAGTGAACAACTATTTTAGAAAACTTATTTAATAATTCATGTTAATCAACCTTCCATCACTATTGGATAGAGGGTGGACAAAGAAAGAAGTATATGTACATAAGAATGAGGAGACATAAACATGTGTAAATGAGGTAAAATGACATTTTTCATACTGTTAAGAAACTATTAAATATCATACAGGTATAAGGCGTAAAAAGTATTAATGGTGCTTTTGTAATCAATATTAAAGTATACAAGATACACATTGGGAGAATAATTACTTGATTCCCATGAATGACCTCATTGCATACATGATGATTTTTTATCAAGAACTTTTTTGAAAGAATGAAGGAAACGATTGGTGGAATGGTTCAAATGAATTTCCTCAAATTAAGTACTAGCAAGTTATATGATATACATGAGTATGCAATGTTCTATCACTAAGGAAACAACCAAAACTATATGTGGCAGTGTAACTTAATTTTAAATAAGTCCAAAATAGTGACAGCTCATACAAGTGAGTTTAGATTTTAGGACATACAAAAAAAGAGGGAAGGAGAGACCTAATGAACCTTATATTAGAAAATTTGTTCATATAGCGAGTCACAACTCATTGCAAAAGTGCAATAACAAGCACAATTGATAGAATGGGGTATTATATCAGTCACCAATGTTCTAAAATTATAGGGAATTCTCCCCAAACAAGTTATACTAGAATGAGTCAAGAATTGTTGTCCAAACCAAGAATATAAAGAATAATAATAAAAATAATAATTGGAACGCTAGTAGAATTGCTCGACCAAAATTTTTAATTAAAAACTAGCAAAATAGAGGTAAGTTGTGATCAACTCCTATAATACCTTGTGAACAAAATGGATTGGCCTAGGAAATAAGAGAGGTGAAACAACATATTTTAGACTTTTATGTTGAAAACAACATTACGGAATTAACTAGGGTGCTCCAAGACACCAAGTAAAATGTGGAAGCACTTCAGAACAATGCTACTGATACGAGATAGATATTAGTTTTATACCAAATTAAGTAAGTGTAATGAAAGAAAAAGTAGAGTCAATATGAAAATTTACTCGAAATGGAATACAATGGACCTAGAATAGAAAATAATTAAAAAAATCAAAAGGTCCAAATGGCTTTGAAATTTCTTATACTAAGTAGATGTAAAGAACTCAAGATTATTGTGAGTTAAAGATTTGTATCACTAAATCATGGACTGGTTCGCCAACCGGGATATTTTATAACAGTCTTGTGATTATGAAAGATCAAGTTCGATTGAAAACAAGATAACAAGGGAATTTTGGTTGAAATGATTGTTAACTCTGGTATCGCAAGATTTGATCTGAACTCATGCATATGATAAATGAGAACAGATACATGTTAGACTCCACCTATGTGTAGTCCAATGGAACTATAGGAGGGGAAGAAAACTATGCTCAGAGATTGCTACAATTTGATGGTATAGGTCTTGTGACAACACAACAAAATATTGACAGAATGAATCACTTCTCTGACTTAAAAGAAGTCGATGATGATGATGTTATAAATTAGGTTTTTTTCTCAAAGTTTAATGGGAGAAGGTAAGAAGTGGTATAGGGAATTACTAGCTGGGAGCACATTATATTTACCCAGTTTCACTAAAGTTTTCTTACTAGATGGGAAACTAAAAATAATCCCCTTCAAATTCTAAATGAATACAAAAACTTAAAGAGGGCTCCAAATGAGAATGTTGAAGATTATTGTGCTAGGTTTAACTGTGTCTATAATGACATTCCAGATGCTATAAAACCCCTACTAGGATTAGCCCTTATTCATTTTCCAAAAGGATTTGATGTATAAATGGCCTATCAGTTAAGAGAAAGAGCCCCAAGCACTCTTGAAGAGATGCAAAGCAATGTTGTTGAGGCAGAGGCTAATTTATTAGCCAAAAGAGCTAAATTGAAAACGGAAACAAGGGTCACTATTAAGAAGGAACCTACTTCCTCTTCATTAGATTTGAAACTATATAATCTTGTTAAAACTATGGAAAAAATGATGGAGAGGATAATAGTGGTAGATGGAACACCTCTTAGAGAATCCTAGGGAGGACCTCAAATTCGAAACCCCAACTTTAGAAAAAACCCACCACATATTAAACAAAGTGAACAGAGAGGCCCTGGTGATCAGCAACTAGTGAGGCCTCCATTTCAGGAAAATTATACTCATGAAGAACTTGAATTGTCTAAAGAACTAGAAAAAAATAAAAAAAATCTGTTTGAAGAAAGCGAGATAGATCACATATTCTTGACAAAATAAGAGCAAGACCATTTTTTTCTCTCTCAACCAGAAGATCTCCCATTAGAATGAGAAGATTATAAGCAAGAATATCAAATTTTCATTATGGAGGTACATAAACAATACAAATTAAGAAGAAAAAAGACCATTGGAACTTCTTCCAGTAAAACTCAAAATAATGCCCCTTCCTATAGTCAACCAAAACCTGATTCTCAAAAAGAAATTTCTAAAAAACCTAATGGAAATGTCAAGGAAAGTGATAGATCTCGATCTCAACATATTTTAATATGGAAACTGAAGTGGATAAGGTAAAGATCCCCATTCCTTTAATAGAATTGATGACTAAAAGTGTATACAAGACTCAAGTCATGAAAGCCTTAAAAATAGGAGAAGGTTCAAACATAGTCAATCTGATTGATGACCGTCCTGAACTCTTGTTTGGACCCGAAGTTGAGGATAAGCCTCAAGATGGGATTGTTCCACCTTTCTACATAATCCTGAACATCCATGATAAAGTCCTACACAATGCAATGCTTGACTCTGGAGCCTCTCATAATTTGATGCCTAGAGCTATCATGGAGAAATTAGGGTTAGAGATCATGATACCATACAAAGACTTGTACTCTTTTGATTCAAATAAAGTTAGGTGTCTTGGTCTAATAAAATATTTATGTGTCACTCTAGTTCAGATACCTGCTAAGAGTCTAGTCATGGACATCGTAGTAGTAGACATACCTCCAAAGTATGGGATGATACTATCTAGATCATGGGGGGCAAAGCTGCAAGGCACTTTGCAAATGGATATGACTTATGCCACCATTTCTGTGTTTGGAAAACCTAGAAGACTTTAAAGGGAAACACTCATGAAGTACATGGTCAGCAGTCAAGATAAGCCTAACAACTATCCCCTCTATTCAGTACATTCAGACATGGACTCATTCATCTTATACAATGATTATTGTGCAGAAAATGAAGTCTCACCCTTAGAGGCCGAAGTCAATAATACTAAAATAATAAAATTTAATACTGAAGAAGAAAGAAGGAGAAGCTTTTTGGAATATGAATTTTTATGGAGTTGTGTGTAAACATGGAGTAGGGGCAGGTGTATTTGTTGTAAACTCAACAACAAACAGAGAAGAAGGACATGGTTACAAACTTAATTTTCAGTGCACAAATAACATTGCAGAATATGAGGCACTGATTTTAGGGCTGTAAATTCTAAAGAAACTAGGAGAAAAACGGATTTATGTGCATGGAGATTCTGAGATAATTATAAAACAAATTAAGGGTGAATATTCTGCAAAACACCCTAGATTAAGGGCTTACAGAAATGCAGTTTTGAATTTTTTACAATGTTATGGTCTTTCTATGATACCTCAAAACCAAAACATTTTAGCAGATGCCTTGGTTGTTTCATCCAGTACCTTCAAGATTCCTTCCCACTCAAATAGGAAATATGTTGTAGAAGTTAAAAATAGACCAATTGTGCCTCATAACATTAGACACTGGTAATTTTTTGGCATTGATGAACGAATCGAAAATTTCTTGAAATTAGAAGATGAATTCGAATGTACATATAGATTTAGATAACAATGTAGAAATAAAGGAGACTGAAGTAGTGTTAAAAGAAGCTAATGAGGATTCAGAACCTTTAGAAGTGTTGCAATTAAAGGATAATTTGTTTCCTAAGGGGCTAGCACCTTTAAAAGATTTGTTTGATTTCAATGATGTAGCAAAAAAAATCCAAATGACCTAGCAGGGGTTGGGGTAGAAGAACCCAACATATGGACTGCAGAGAGCCCTAATATTATTAAATTATCCAAATCCTTGCCTCCCAATGAAAAACATAAATACATAGAACTTTTAAAAGAATTTTCTGATGTTTTTTCCTGGAGTTATGAGGACTTAAAATCCTATGACACCAACATCATTCAACATATTATTCCCCTTAAAGAAGATCAGAAACCTTTTAAACAAAATATAAGAAGGGTCAATCCAGTCCTATTGCCTCTAATAGAAAAGGAAGTTAAGAAGCTATACGATGCCAAAATTATTGTACCTCTTAGATTTTCTAAGTGGGTTTCAAACCTAGTACCTACAAGGAAGAAAACAGGAGAAATTAGACTATGTGTAGACTTCTGAAACTTGAATAAAGCCTCTCTTAAAGACAACTACCCCCTCCCAAAAATGGATCATATATTACAAAAGGTAGTTGGGTCGAGTAGGATCTCTTTATTAGATGGATTTTCAGGTTATAACCAGGTCCTGGTTCACCTTGATGACCAACAAAAGACAACATTTACTACACCATGGGGTACCTTTATGTATGTAAATATTCCTTTTGGTCCGAGGAATGCTAGAGCCACCTTCTAAAGAGAAATGGCTTTTTCCTTTGCTGATGAAATTGGTAGGTTCATTGTCATTTATCTGGATGATATCACTATATTTTCAAAGACTGAGGAAGAACACTTGCTGCATTTAAGAAGAGTCTTTGAAAAATGTAGGAAATTTGGCATCTCACTGAACCCCAAGAAAACATTGTTTGGTTTCGAAGAGGGAAAACTTCTTGGCCACATCATTTCCAAGGAAGGCATTAGAATTGATCCTAGCAGAGTTGAAGCTATCCTCAAAATTGACCCTCCCAGGAATAAGAAAGAAGTTCAGTCCTTCATTGGGAGAATAAATTTCCTCGGGATATTTATTCCTAATTTAGCAGAAATCTTAAGGTCCATCACAAATATGTTGAAAAAGGATACTAAAATAAAATGGAACTTTGAAGCAAGAAAATCTTTCAGTGAAGTAAAACTAGCTCTAAAAACTACTCCTGTATTGATTAGTCCTTATTTCACCAAATATTTTATGATGTTTTCTTTTGCATCTGATCATACTATTGTAGTTGTTTTATTGCAGAAGAACAGTGAAGGATAGGAGCAACAAATAGCTTTCTTAAGTAGAGCTTTAAGGGATGCCTCATTGAAATACAATATAATGGAGAAATAGGCTTTTTCCTTGGTAAAATCACTAAAGGACTTTAGAGTCTACATTTTACACTCCCATATAATTGCATATGTCCCTAATGCTATTGTAAAAGATATTTTAACACAAACTAATCCTGATGGAAAAAGGGGAAAATGGATTGTTGTTATGTTGGAATATGATATTGAAATCAAGCTAACCAAGCTGATCAAAGGTCAAGGATTGGCAAAACTGATGGCAGAATCTAATTTCCATGCACGATATGAATTTCATAGTTGAACTGGATGAATAGGAAGAGCAGGTGACTCCACTGGTATCAAAAGTTTTTGCTACCTCTCCATGGTATGAAGACATTGTCTTTGTACTGCAAAATTTACAAGCTCCTCCAAGTTTAACTAAAACTAAAGCCATATTTCTTAAGTTAAAGGTTGTGAGATTTTGTATTTTCGATAATAATGTATATTGGAAAGATGCAGGAGTAATTTTACTTAACTATGTGCTAAAATATGAAGTAGATAAACTTATGCAGGAATTCCATGAAGGAGATTCTAGAGGAAACTTGTACTAAAAGACAACAACAAGTAAGATTTTAAGGTTTGGTTTCTACTATCCCACCTTGTTTGCAAATGTCTACGGGAAAGTCACCACATGTCATCAACGCCAAATATTTGAAGGTAAAATAAAATTGTTACCCCTACCCTTGAAGCCCATATCAGTTGAAACTCCTTTCCAGCAATGAGGTTTCGATTTCATTGGAGAAATACATCTCAGTTCCTCATCCCAGCATAAGTGGATTCTTATAGCCACTGATTATTTAACGAAATGGAATGAAAATTTACTTACAAGACAAGTCATAGATGCAGTAATCATCAAATTCATGGAAGGTAACATTCTTGCTAGATTTGGATGCCCAAATAAGATCATTACTGATAATGAAACTGCATTCAAATCAAATAAGATGGTGGAATTTTGCAACAAGTATAACATAAGATTGGGTCACTCTACTTCCTATTACCCATAGGGAAATGGGCTAGCAGAGTCTTCATTTTGCTTAATATCATTAAGAATTTGTTGCAAGATAACAAGAAGTCTTGGCATAAAAAATTAATCAATGCTTTGTGGGCTGATAGACTCACTACCAAAAAATCCATTGGTATGTCCCCTTTCCAACTATTTTATTGGATAGATGTTGTTTTCCTCACATCCTTAGGAATCCCTGTTTTGAAATTACTGCAAGAATCCAAAGTTGAACATAATGACCTGCATAGAAGAATAAACTAGACCATACAACTGCAACAATCAAGATAAGAAGTTTACAATAAAACCCAAGTCATCCAAGAGAATATCAAAGAGATTTATGACAGAAGAACTAAAGCTGATGATTTTCAATTAGAAGACATTGTGCTAAAGTGGGATTCAAGAAATGAGGACAAGGGTAAGTATGGCAAGTTTGATAATTTGTGGAAGGGACCTTACAAAATTGATACTTACATAGGGAACAATACTTTTTTTTTAAAGATATGTCTGGAGCAGAGCTACCTAGTGGACCTATAAATGGTAGAATGCTCAAAAATTGCTTTCCTCAAGCATAAAACACTTTTTACTTAAACCATTGTACATACCATTTTATCTTTCTACTGCGAGTGTAGGTGGTTTCCATCAAAAGTTGAAGCCCAAGGAGAAGCCCATAAGCTCCTGATGATATGTTTCCATATCTATAGCAATAAACAAATCAATTCAGATGTAGAACGAAGACTGAAGGCACTAGACGAAGGCTATTGAGCCAAGTGTTCTTGACACCTCATAGGGAGGATGTCATCCCTAGCTGGAGCCACTGTTAGGGTCCTATAATTCATAGTTTCAATTGATGATTGGCTATTTCATTTCAATTGATGAAATTGTAAATAATATTGTATTCTGCAAATGATTTACAAATATATATATATATATATAGATAGATAGATAGATAGATAGATAGATAGATATAGATATGTATATGTATATGTATATGTATATGTATATGTATATGTATATGTATATGTATATGTATATGTATATGTATATGTATATGTATATGTATATATATATATATAGATTTATAGATATATATATATAGATATATATATGTATATATATATATAAGAAAAAGGAAAAATAGAATAAAAATGAAAAAATGTATGCAGGTGAGCAAGTTGAAATGCCACAAAAAAAAAATCAAAAATGCATTAAACTTAATTTAGAAGTTTTTCAAATAAAAGTGTGCAGCTTGTTTAAATGACATAGAGAAATAAATTGCATGGTTTAATCATACTACTTAAACATGAATAAACTAAGTTAAAAAGGTTGCATATACTAGATAATAAATCAACCATTAAGCTTAAGATGGGTTGAAATAAATAGGTAGATTAGAGAAATATTAATCAAAGTGTCTAAACTTGGTTAATTGCATAAATATACAATAGACTAGGTGTAGAAGCAACCTTAGCAAAATAATATGGGTTGCTAATCAAAATGTTCCCTTAGGATTAAATTAATTATGTTTACTATAGATTAATCTTGATTTAATAAATTTAATCATGTAACTTAAACATGATTAATTAATATGTAATAAAACCCTCCGGCACTAAAGTTATGGTTTGATAATAAAGTCAAATAAGCAACCAGACTTCTTTTTTCGTTTTGCAGTATTAGGCACGAACAAATCAGCGGTTGAGATCTTCCTCGCCTAGATCAACAACGAGGAATCAAGTTTGGACCCCCTACCCATTCTATCTTTATCAACAGGGGGGGTCTGAAAAGCGGTATTCCTATTCACTGGCCCTACAATATGTGGTGGGCGCTTGTCACTTCGCACCCCCCCCCCCCGCTCCAAACTACTTACCACCTACCCCCCCGGAAATCCGATCATCTCCCCGCCAATGTTTATCTGCACCCATCATATCATTCCTTCTCCATGACCCTACTTCCCTACCACTCCTATTCCACCACGTCGCCTCCCCGCTCCAGTATAACATTGTATAAACCCGTTGTCACATGTCTTTTTCCATTGAAACCTAGCCAGTTTCGTTACACTCTTCCTGTTACACAATGAACATTAATGTCCAAGCATTCACCACCTATCTTCACATCTGCTCCATAACGAACTAGAAGAAACGGAAAACTCCAAATTATTTATAAAAAATCCCTAAATTGCTCACTCTAGCTCCTTTCTACTCCCCGTCCATTTCAGATAAACAGGTACAGGATTTAAACTGCCACCTCATCTGCTCGATTTCTCGGTCACCCCTGTAAATTCCAGTGAGCCATTTTCGACCACGTACTTGTCACAACAACCAGATTCCTCATCAGTCATTCGAATTTTCCTGGTTAAAGAACAAACCCTCATCTTTGTTCCTAATATTCTGAGCAATGGCACCTAAATGAAAATCAAAGCAACTAGTGAAAATCTGATGATCTCTCCTGCAACTGACTTAGACCATACACCATTTGTAGACCAACACTACAAAATTTCAGAGACCAATTGTGAGTTCGACTTGTTTGAATTGCACAATTGGCTCAAGAAAATATTCTTGGACCATAGTGATGAAATAAACCTATGGGAATCCCTTTTTCCTCAATTTTCATTTCCCTGGGCTCACCCTTTCCCAGATTTTTTCATATGGTGTCAATTCAAATATATTCCTAGCCAGAGAGCCATTATGGCCCAAAATGGTAACATTTTTTTGACCATAACCCCAGAGTCCATTAACCAATTGCTGCAAGTTCCCCTTAATGACTTTCTAAGCCCTTTTTATGTAGATTCCCTCTTGGAACTCTACTAGAAGTTGACCTTCCCTTAGAGAGTCAGGATATTTGATATTTTCCTACCAGAAGATGTTCAACTCCCAAGGAAGAATCCACCATACCCAGCCTCTATGTTTCCTGAAAAACTAAACAAATTGTGGCATTAGTGTCTTGTCTACTAGGATACCACTTAGATCAATGGGTAGATGAACCTAATTTAGGTTTTCTGTCCATCTTTTCCATAGAAGAAAAACCTTTTGTAATATTTAATTTTTTTCATTCCTTGCAGACATCATCCATGACCAATTCCTCAAGATCACAATAGAAGGAATGTTTAAACATTCATCAGTGTTAGTGTACATGTTTTTGTTTCATCAGGCAGACAGATTTCCAACGACCTTGTAGAAATTGGATGATCAAGGTAATGCACAGTCAGTTGTACAGTGGACCTCTTTAGTAAGGAAGAATTCAAGTGATTTTACCTTCAGTAAATTCATTTACCTATTTATCTATATAATGGTGTCTTCTAAACAGCAATGTAGAACCCAGAATAGGTTATGGCATTCAAAGAACCTTACACCTCAATGATCAAGCCAAAATAAGAGACCGGTACTTGTACTAGAACTACACAAAAATTAGAGTGTATGGTTGTGAGCTACCACCATATAGATTGCCAAAATACGTTCCTATGAGAATTTTCTCATTGGAGTATGCAAGGAAAATGAACAATATGGATGATTTTCTTTTTGTCTCGGCTAAGAAGAAGGCCCAATTCAAGATCAAAACACAGGTAGGACCACTTATATGCAATAGTAGGGCAACAGGCATTGAGGTAGATACACTTCTCAAGCAAATGAATTTTCAGTTAAGTTTCACCTGGTCCTATGACCCATTCAACATAATTTCCAGTGTCAGAGTGGAGCAGAAGACCACTCCTTATTCTCATACTCCCAGGCCCGAAATTGAGAAGTTTATGAACAAAGATCAATGGGAAGAGAACACCTTGCAGCAACTTGAGGAGCAAATTTTATCTACAAACACCTCACAGACACCAATCCCTCAAGAGAATCATGATAAAAGGCCCAGAGAAAAAGAGTCTTCTCTAGTGATAGAAATTGGATCCAAGCAGTTCTTAATTTATACAAAGAAGCTTAAAAGAAATCCAAAACTAGTTTTTATGTAGGATGAAGATGGACATGCTACTATAGTCACGACGGGTACACATGTTTCACCAATGCTAGAAAACATTTTTGTGGGTACAAGAGAAGAAGATATTTTTGTAGGCTTTCCATCTTCCTCAACCTCACAAGACCCTCCAGATGTAGCTCAAACAATAGAGTTGGCTCAAGGCCAAACATAGCCTAACATCTTTGCACAGTATAAAGAAATCAAGCAAAAGAATGAAATTTTGAAGGCCAAGACTTACACTCAATTTTGGAAGCAGACCACTTCATCTCAACATAGGCTCTTGTCATCATTTGACATTGAAAAAGGGATAATGATGATGGCTTACTTGCAAGCACAGGTTCCTTTTCCTAAGTCATTAGCAGATTACAAGAAGACCATCTTCTCCTTTGATACAAGTCAGATCCATCTAACTGATTAGATGGACATACACAAACATACTGGAGAGATGTTGTATTCTACATTTACTAACACTACTATGATAGCTTCACAATTGCAGGCCTCCATCAGCAACATACAGTCACAATTGAAGTTGGAGAAAATCGCATCTTTGGTAAAGGATATTAAAATTAAATCACTAGAGGATTTAGTTATTAAGTTGGGTTATGACCCCAGTGATGTAAAGGTAGTAGATGAAGTTATAAGAAAAAATAATGTTGACATAGCAGCATTGAAGAAACAACTCAAGTTTCCATCTATAGAGGATCCACAAGCCAAGGAGTTGGGAGAAATTGAACAGCAGAAGGAGGACATGTTTAAAATAATAATTGAAAAAAATGTATAGATCAGAAATATGGAGATAGAATTAGAAAAGTTTCTCAAGGAAAAGGATAAATCCTCAAAACTAGTCATTGTTCCACTTACAGCAGTATCAATTGTAGTTGCAGGAGCAGCAGAGACTTCAACATCAACAACAGTACCAGGATAGACTTCAGATTCATGCAATGAATTAATCAAGGCCATGAAGGATATGTCCCTTCAAGGAAAGGAGATTGAGAAGTTGAAAGAATAGTTGAAGAATTTATAGGAACAGAAGTTGAAGAATGATAACACTTATTTCGCAAAGTTAGAAAAAACTCACAAGCTTACTCAGAGAATAGAGTTTTTAGAGAGTGAGTAAGTAATGGCTCAAACTCTAGCACAAGCTAAAGAAAAGATATGGATAGATATCAATGAAGCTATAACTGAGATTTTTCCATCAATCCAAATTATTTTCGAGCAGGAAGAGTTGATACATAGGTCAACAACATTAATAGAAGAAGTGAGGGAAATGTTGGGCGAAAGACCAGATGAAGCCACAGCATTGATCAAAGTCCTAAATTCTAAGACCATAGAAGAATTAGAGGAGTTATAGATTGAAGAGAGGACTGAAACCATCTTAGAAATCAAGAAGGTTTTGCAGAAGAGAAACCTGATGGTTCAATTAGAGAACAAATGCCAGACTCTTGGAACTGTTGTCCAGAGATTTGAAACCAGGTTTAATCTACTAAATCATAGAGGTCTGCCAGGTTTAGGGGCTTTTGATGACTAGTTAATCATCTTGAGTGACTACAGTAAAAAACTTTACACTATTGCCAAAGATAAATCCAAATTTGCAGGGGTAAAAGGAAGTATGACAAGAAAAGCTTTCTTGGAGGCTCTAGATTTTGATCTCATCATCAAACATGAGATTAAACATATTTTCATCAACAAACCTACCTTTGAGAAATATACCGAAGTTGATGAAACATATAGAAATCTAATAAAACCTTCTATCCTGAGTGAAGATCGATGGGTTCACTTGTGTGAATTACTTGAGTGAAACATTTTTCATCTGTTAATTTTAGGTATGTTCTATGCTTAGAGAAATTTATTTCAATTTTCACAGTTAGCTCAATATCTTTTCCAGATTAACAATCACATCAGCATTAAAGTAAACTGCAAATAGAACATAAACATAAATCGCAGAAGGCAAGCCAAGACAAGAGGACACAAGATGTGGTGCTAGACAGGGACAAACCCCAATGTGGGGAACCCCTTGATCAATTCTTCTTATATGTTCTTCAATAGTTTAGCAGAGAGAGAGATAGAGAGAGAGAGAGAGAGAGAGAGATAGTACATTTACAACAGAAGTCGACACTTTGACTTATCTATATAAGAGCATAGATCATCTTTAAGAAGATGATACATGAGATCAATTAAAGACATGCTACTTCAACTGATTCTCCAAGGTGAATCCTTCACCTATCATTGTGTTGCATCTCGTCATCATGTTGCACCTCACCGTGTTGCACCATGTTGCACCCATCATCATAATGTTGGACCTCATGATCATGTTGTACACATCATACTATTGCACCTTGCCTGCCATGTTGTCCATGCTTGCTACTGTCTCATGTGCCTTTGTTTCCATGTCACTGTTGTTGTCCCACTTTGCCTTGCCATACCTTGTTGTTGTCCCATACGTCTTAGCAGCACTATGTATCTTGTTGTCCCATGTGTATTAGCAGCACTATGTATCTTGATGTCCCATGCATCTTAGCAGCACTATGTACATTGTTGTCCCATGCATCTTAGCAGCATTATGTACCTTGTTTTCCCATGCATCTTAGCAGCACTATGTACCTTGTTGTCCCATTTACTTTGTTGCAATAGTGTGCTAGTCACCTTGTTGTCCCATGCATTGTGTTGTCCCAACCTGTTGTTCATGATTGATTTGGTTAGGGAACTAGGCAACCCTAACTCCACTTAACAATCATCAAACAAGCCCCTTGATGACTACAGCCCACCTTGGCAAGCTTCTTCCATAGCTACGATGCTTCCTTAGGATGCATATCAGCCCTTCCCAGATCTGTTGTCACCTACAGCAGTTATTCCTACAATAGCCCTCCATGCTGCTCCTTATGCTTCCCCGCCTTGTCCCTTTGAGATGATTGTGGCTTGGTTAGGAGGGCCTTTCTAAGCCTCTCGGCCATCTAAACTTCACCTCCCAATTGATGTTGTAGCAGTCCCTCACTACGGCTCTATAAACATAAATATACACCCCAAAACCATGCACAAAACAGTCATTAAACTTACCTATAGTCTGTGGCCTAATTTGCAAGGTGAGGCTTCTCCAACATGTCACAAAACTACCCTCTTCTTGCCTCCTACAATGTGGCTAAGAGTTGTGGCTCATCTTCTCTAAATTTGGTACCCAAAATAGTGAGAATATCTCCACAAACTTAGCTACCTTCTAGACTGCGTAGATACCAACGTTAGGGCTTCCTCCTTGATAGCATTAGGGCTTCTCACTTGACTGCATTAGGGCTCCTCACTTGACTGCGTTAGGGCTTCTCACTTGACTGTGTTAGGGCTTCTCACTTGACTATGTTTTAGGGCAGCATTGTCTTCTTAGGATCTCTCCTCCCACCAAAACCCAAGATAAGTGGAGAGGAAGAGATCACTAGAAGTGTGTGTAAGAAATGACTCTCAATTCATCTCCTTTTATACTAAAACGTTGAGCACATGTGGGGTTTATTTGGTTGCTGGCCAACCTTGATGAATTGTCTTATAACACAAATAAATTTATAACTCCATGAATACTTATCAGAATCGGATGATCTTTAGATCAATCCTACACCTCTCGATGAGAGGGATCCAAGAAAAATATTAGATGCCATAAATAAGATGACCCACATGGATTTTGGCCCTATTTTCCAATTTTAACATCATCTCATGCAGCAAGGCAACACCTTTTTGGGACCAATCATCAACAGTGATCCTCGACAATAGTGCCAGTTGCTCCAGCAGTTTTGAATTCCTTAATTTTTGTATCTTTTATGTAATCAGTTTTATATATTTTAGGATTTTGTCTTTATCTTTTGACATCAAGATATTTTGTAAGTATTTTTCTATAAGTACTTCATAATTCAAAGCAGTAGAGGTTGATGTTTATGTAAAGAAAGGACCATTGATGTAAATTTGTTCCACGGAGTTCCAATGGACACATTTCAGTAATACATAAGCTTTTTCAGGATTCCTATGTCATATCTTTGGTGAAGTGATATTCTCTTTTGTTATTGTTTTTTTCTCTTTTTTTCATATGTGTTTCTTTTGCCTATTGTTTTAAAGAAAATTAAGCTCAAGCTTTGTTTCAAAAGCACCCTGTTCTAACTTAAAACAATATCAATATTTCCTACTGAGGTCAAGAAATAGAATTCTTAATTTCTCTCTTCTTAATGGAATCTTAATCTTTTTTCTTTTTCCATCTCATCAAACATATAAGATCCAATAAATTTGTGTACCTTTCCCTATTAGATATGTTTGTAAATGTTGAAATAAATCCATTTGAAGTATATTGATTCCATCATCCAATGGTGTATTGTTACATTATCAACCAAACAACAAAACCAAATCTAAAATCAAACCATTGAACTTTCATAAGTAGCTTAATATCTCAATATAAAAAAATCTAAATCTGAAAGAGAGATCCCTCTCTAAAGCTAGTAGGGCTAGATCCCAGCTTCCAAAGTGGTTTTGTGGTTACCTTTGTATTTCTTTCACAGTCTTGGGAAATAAAGAGTGCTAATATATATCAAGCAGCCAACCCCTTGATCACTATGTTTGGAGCCCATTCTCTCAACTTGGCACACTTTGGACTCTACTAGGCCTTCTCAATGGCCCAACGATTCATTGTGTTTACTATTTTTCCCTCTTTAGAGGCTTATTTTTGTATTATGGAGCTATCTTGGTGGGCTTTCCACCAAGGGATGTTATTATTGCACATTAATTTATTATTTGGGGCTTAATTAGGCCTAATATATTTCCACTTACACATCCAGGAGAGACCCCATCACGATTAGCTTGAACCTCAAGCATTCAAGAAACCACCCTCCTTACTTTGGGTAGGGCTTCATAGTGAAGATGGGAAAACCTTTGGTTCCATATCTCACTTTGATGATTTCTATCATGCGCCAGTGCTCAGATGAGTATTCCATTTACTCTACAGAGTCCTCCAATTTTTGATCTCAAAGTAAATACATCCCTTATGCGAAATTCCATAGGCCAGGTGAGGATCTTTCCTCTTATGAAGGAAACCCTCATCCCTTCATCTTCCAAGGTAGATATAGATACAATATTCTTCTTCAATCTTGGAACATACATAACATCATGTAAATTTATGATTTCACCATAGTCCAAATGAAATGAAACAGAACTAAAACCCTTCACAAGATAAGTAGAAGTATCTCCAAGAATGATCTTCAATTCAATCTCCCTCTCAACCAGGTTTGAGTTGACTTCATGATACCCAATGAAGTGTCTAGAGGACCCACTATCTACCGACCAACTATCAAATGAATACACAAGAGAGGAACTAAAAAGAGAAGAAATAAGAAAATATTCAAATTGAGTGGCAACAGCATTATTTCCATACCTTGAATTTTTTTATCTCTTTTGAAGACAATGATCATCAGGAGCATCTCTTCTTCTTCCATCAACTCTTCTTCTTCTATATTAACTTCTTATTTTTGTAGCGACGATTTTTTTTGTAGTTGTACCTTGGAGAATCTCTCTTTTTCAGACAACCTTGGGCATCGTGACCATACTTGTGACAATTATAGCATTCAACTTTCGACATGCCCTTTCTATATCTTTTATTGGAATCCTTGTATTTTGGAGTAGGATTTCTAGAATTAGATGGTCTTCCTCTTCCTTTCCTCTTCTTTCCTTGAGAAACAAATGTAGAGGGATCTCCTTCTTCAAGCTTTTGAATCCTTCCCCTGGATATCATCCTAGTCTCTTCTTGAGTGAACTTGCCAACAAGCTCATCAAATGTCTCCCAAATTGGAGGAAGACCTTGAATTGCAACAAGTACCAACTCTCTATCTGACAGATCCTCTAGTTATTGATCTTTTAGATGGGATATCCTCATAAAATATGACTACACAGTCTCTCCCTTATTCATTTTGATATCCTTGAAGTTGATTTTTCAATGAGAGAGTATGATTCAATTTTTTGAACTCATACATCCCAACCAGGTTATCATAGAATTCCTTGGACTTCTTCAAGTTAGAAATATAAGTAAGAAAATGATCTCTCAAAGAGTCAATAATTATTTTTTTTGCTTTGATCTAACCATTCTTATGATTGACCTTGATAGCAGTGGATGCATCCTCTAGAGGCTCAGGTACCTTTCCTTCCACTTATTCCAAGATATCATTCTCATCCAAGGTCACCTCCAACCTGATCTTCCAAGCAGAAAAATTTGATGAGCCATTTAGCTTCTCTCCCTCCTTGATATATGAGGTAGACATCTTGACAAAGTCAAATAGGCTTCTTCAAATCTCTCAAAAAGGTAATTGGTTGTCATGTCTTCAAATCGTCTTGTCTTCACTTCAGCTCATATACCATGTTAACTTTCCAATCTTTTATGTTTAACACAATCACTTATACCAATTATTCTTCAATTAGCAATAAATTTATCCAACATAATTTTATCTTCCAAAAACAATAAGAAATTGTAGATAGAACAGTAAACCAATGCACAATAGAAGATAACCAAGAACAAGAGAGTCAATATTTGGTCAAAGACCAGGGAAACAACTCCACAAGGGGGAAAACCCTTTCAAAATGCTTCTTCTATTCTATTATCATCAAATGTTCAGCACAGAGATACAATGTTCCAATTCATCAACAATGTGTCAAAATCAAACCTTTGACTATCAAAAATTCAACCAACCAATATCCAATCAATAATGAGCCCAAAAGTCAAATATACAATTTTGGTCAAAGTCAATACCAACAATATCCCTAACAAGTCAATAGTCAACAGTCAAATCACTTCCAAATCAGCTCAGTCAACAGTCAAAAGATGTGGCCTTCTTTGTTGGTCAAAGTCCAATCAAAATAGTCAACAAAAGCTCGGTCAAAAGAGAGATAAAACCTGTGGTCAAAACCCCATAGAATTGTGGTCAACTTTAGTCAGTCTATAGTCAAGGATAGTCAACTAGCCCTAAAATGTTCGATCTCTCTCCCTATCAATTCGGCCTTCCAAAACAGAGATAAAGCCAAGTCAAACAAACCCAAATAAAATTGTAATCAAAGTTGGTCAACGCTATCAAATCAAAAATTCAACACACTAATCAAAAAGCTCCTCCTTCTCTTCGTGCATGTGAGAACAGACATGCAATTTTAGAGTTATACGAACCAATCCAAGAGAAGATGTGATGCATTGATGATGCCCCAAATTGATGTGACAAGGTTTATTTATGAGTATTTGGAGGTCGAATTAGCTTGCCCATGTCAACTTGAACTTTTGTGCACGTGCATTTCTCATCAAAAATAATATTTTTCCTTGACCAAATTAAATTCTTCCAAGGACTATTAGGGGATTCTTTGGATGAGGAAGGGTTCCCACTGGATAGAATTTCTCCCTGAGCTATCAACTTTTAACACACAATGACTAGTGTATGTTGTTCCCAATTATACTTTGTTGTTATCCATTGGTCTAAATATGTTTTTGGTTGAAGAAATGTATTTGCAAATAGCACAAGCACATGGTTTTGAGTTGGAGAAGGTTCTAAAGTGATTTTGCAACAATAGGAGAAATAAATGCCTAATAGGTGTTTGGCTTAGCGATGCAAATGGTCTCAATTACATAGAATCGACAAAAGAACTCAATTGCATTAGATCTAGATTTCTTCATGGTGAGTTGATTGTACATAGTCTCCAACATATAGGGTACAAAAGTGACAATTCATTGTTATCCAGTGGCTGTGCAAATATATACATCGTTGTTTTGTTGAATAATATTTTGAAAAATGAGCAATGTAAGGACACTTAAATGAATTATTACAATTATTGTACTTAAAGGTGAAGTGTAAAATCACATACTCGACATGACTCTTATTTCTAGTAGTGTTCCTTTTAGTTTAATGTTGTTGCATCTACATGTACCAAAATTAAACAAACAATAATCCACCTCCATTTGGTGCATCTTTGATGTAATGGTTTCCTAGACAATTGCATTCCTTGTGATCATATTTATGAAATCTTCAAGATAGTTTTACAATGTTTGCAACACAATAATTTAACATATGGTTGTCTACATCTAGGACAATATATGATCAATTCATCCCCAAGATCCTCTTTCTTGGCCTTGAAATTCTTACTAAGTTATGATGAAAACATCAAGTTATATATGTAAGCAAATGCACCAAAATTTGCCTTTGTAAATGGGTGTTTTATTAAATAAAACATGTTATTTTGTTTCATATTCAAAGTTTATATTGATTACATTATATTCAATTGTAAACATTTTCTACATTATTGATTTGTTTCCAATAAATTAGGTCATATATTATTGACCGATGCTACTTCAACTTCATCACTTATTGACCTACGATCAACCTAGAGGTCAAATTTTACCTCATATAGTTGTCAATATAGACAATTATATTTATAGTTGCAAAATAAAGAAACTATTATATTATTGAAGTGGTTTCTTCTAACATAAAACAAATTGACATAAGATCCAAACAATTACTTACAAAACACTATATAATATATTTATCCAAGGTTGAACCAATACCTTGATCATATGATATTATTACTAACAAGGCTTTGTTCACCCAACTTCATTTTCAATATAAAGTTGCTTGTAGTTCCAAATATAATCAAATTTATCCAAATTTAAATCAATAACTTGATTACTTAATAATTATGATTGACAAATTTTTGTTTACCCAACTTTTTCAATACAAATTTGCTTGTAACTGACTGACAAGGTTTTGTTTACCCAACGTTTTCAATACAAAATTGTTTGTAGCTGCAAAAATATCATTTACTCTAAGAAGTTGGCTCCAATATAAAAATTCAATTCTACTATATTTATCTTATATCACATTCTAAGGGTGATGAGAAAAAATGTTCTTATGACACATTTGATGATAAAGTTACATAGTATATTTACAAGG
Organism: Pinus tabuliformis; assembly: GCA_031772625.1. Taxonomy (NCBI): domain Eukaryota; kingdom Viridiplantae; phylum Streptophyta; class Pinopsida; order Pinales; family Pinaceae; genus Pinus; species Pinus tabuliformis. The sequence goes on from CM062817.1 coordinate 1,147,593,412, forward strand.
CTACAAAAAAGGTGATTTATCTAAGTGAAAGTTGCCATACAAGATAGTTTCATAACCTTTAAATTAAGTGAATGAAAATAAAAATAAAATAAATTATATTATAGATATTTGGGACATGAAAAAAACCCAACTTTAGAAATTATCTCATAAACATCACTTTCCAGTATCTAAGAACAGCTACAAAGAGAGGGTTGATAATTTTTTTCAAATAAAAACATCTACTTAATATAACGAAGTCAATGAACGTCAAGAGAACCCTACTTATGAGAAATTTGTTCATGATAATAATCCACACCATCCCTTATGGGTCAACTGAAATTCTATATGCCACATAACCTGATTTTGGAAATTACCTCATGAACATCATATACATATACCATACCTATACCTAAAAGGACATATTGTTACTTCTGCAAGAAATGGGCTATGAAACAAATCAAGAAAAGTAGAAAGGAATAACATTTGGGAAAAACATAATTATTCTAAATGACAAATGGAACCTCCAGTACAATGCAAAAGAATAGCCAACCTTTATCAATGCGCATGGAAAGCAACTACTACGAGAAATAACAGTATATCGAGAAAATCAAATAGATGCTTTCCATGAGATGTGATTCTTAGTTATAAATTATGAGGATGTTGAAAACCTTTTATCATCTAATAAATTTGAAGGAAAATATCTAGATTCTAGCTTACTAGCTTCAAGTAATAAACTTTTCCTTTGATGCCAAAAAATGGATAACCTTGCAGAAGTTATTCACTATTTTAAAATGTTAAGGCTTAATTTGAATGAAATCTCCTAGGGATAATTTTATGAACGAAATCATCTTGATAAGCCATCACCTTTTGCACATCGAAGTATAAAAGATGCAATATTGCTTCTCTTTTCCCTAGAAGGCTAGTGAAGTAGTCTTGAGGCCTCCTTGACTGAGAACCAAGGTCTCCATTCATATTTATCATAGACTCCATTCTCCCAAGGCTATGTCACTGATATACCAAGAGGTGGTCACCTAAAATCAATTAATTTTCACCTTTTCTTAGGTCTAGCCAACTTCGGTCACCTAGGGCATCATTTTCCCTATAAAATAGCCCTCCAAAAAGTTTGATCTCCTAGGCTCTCCTAAATTGGTGCTTCCTCAAGGCCGCCTCCAATTTTGAATCCATTTTGATGGTGGGGTTATGAGAAAGCCAAGCCCTACCTTCGATATCAAACTTTGCTATAATATCTCCAAGGATAGTGCCTCTTTGATTCTTTCCCCCTCTTTGTCTAGGTTAAGAACATCATTGGTTGTTAAACTCTTACCTCCTAACCTAGGCCGAGTCCATTGGTCCCATGTGGTCCCATTCTTTTGAAAAGACAATTCTTCAAGAACCATCCAGGATACAGATTTCAATAAGGATTTTAGGGATTGGGAAACTCTTTCAAAATTCATATTCCCTAAAGCTAACCCTCAAATCCTCTTATCATTCTCCTAGAAGACATTGTACCTTGCTTAGAAAGCAAGCAAGCCCTATTCTTCAACCACTTCTAGAGAGGGATTATTTGGGTCACTCAATATCCACTTGATGATTTATCCTTCATTTGTGGCTCCATATATATCGTGTCTCCTCCCCTCGGTGAAAGTTCGTAAATAGTAGGGAGCCTTATTTGAGGTGGCAGTGGGCTAAGTCTCCATTTGTTGCCCTTGGTCTAGCAATTTCCCTTTAGGGGTCCCCTTTAGGTCCCTTTCTAGTTTGAGTAGTAACAAGACTCACATATGCTTGTTTTTTCCTTCAAATAAACCTCCTACATGATCTTAAACTAAGCTTAGAGATGTTTACCCTATCAATCCAATCTTGAGTAAAAATGAGGAAGGGATACTCTTTATATAGAGTCTAGCTCAAACTTCCTTTACGCGAAGATAATAATAGTGGACTCTAGATCAACATTTTTCTCCAAGAAGAAATAATAAAATAACTTGGAGTCCTCTAGATCCATTCTTCCCTCCAAGGAAACAATAAAATGCAATATCTCATAACCAACTCAAATGACAAGTCAATCAATGCATAAAATAGTGAGAAAGTTATGACACATCTCCTCCAAGGTGGATGTCTCTCTCATCTAGTGTATCAACCATGTAACAAGCTCTCCAAGTGGCTTGTGTGGCCTCTATAAGTGGCACATCTTGTTATCACTCAAATTGTATAGGCACGTTGCAACAATGACTCAAGTCAGGGGTTGTCACTCTGATCCCCCAGCTTCTCTATTCTAGCTATCTCCCAACAACAAGCTATGGGGGGTAGTCCCTATGGAAGATGGAAATGAGAGACAAGTTTGAAACCAACGAGTCCTAGAGACCCAATTGAATGGCCTAGCCACTTGGTTGATTTAGCAAGTTTTTATAAATTAGATAAAATTACTTACAGAACCAGTGCCTTGTCGAGTCAACTTACTTGTTTTATATCAATTAAGGACCAAATGACCGGATGAACAACCATTGCTTGAATTCTTAACTATCCTATATGTTATGCAGATTCTATAACTTAGGTGTGATGCAGGAATCTTGATTTCTTTTAACTAGACACCTATTATAGGGGTATCCTTCCTCTTAACTATTTGGAAGCTGATCTCTAGAGTAGATTGTGAGAAAGAGACCAAGGGGAAGAAGGCATAGGCTTGATTAACGATACCTCCCCTTACATACTAGCTACCCAGTGCCTAAGAAGTTGTAGAGACTATGGCTCTTACGACTGCAAGGTCACTGTGTTAACCACTAAAGAAGTGTTGGCTCCTCAAGCTAGATGAGAAATGTGGTCCTATTTTCTACCAACCAAAATTATGCTCGGAGGCAAATTATTAAATGCAAAACTAGTCTTATAATGATGTGAAAGGTGGATGAGTGTTTCTTTAGGCGAGATTTTTAATGTTTCCTTGAGTACTTGAGTTATGATTTATGACAATAAGTACATAGAAATGGAAAAAGAGACAATTTCAACCGCAAGATTATGTGCTAATTTAGCAAGTGCCAACACAATATGAAATATATCCATGATACAATTGCTTAATAATCACTTGAATAAAGGATCACTAATACGCTCAAGATAAAGCTATCACCCACAAATATATAATCAAGAAATGCTGACAAAGGATAACAAGTAAAGGAACTAGAGCACTTATCCACTTAGAACAATTATCCAATGAGACAATACAAAGTGTCAGTGACAATTACTCAAAAGAGACAATAATGATCTCAATGTTCTTAGAGGCTTTCCAAATTAGATTTCTTAATACCAATTATTCAAGATAATTTTCCACAAATACTCAAGTCAAAAACACTTAGATTTTAGACAATTTAATGCTCTTTCAAACACAATTAGAACAAGTTACTTCAATGCCAATTAGATTTATAGAAATAATTAGATCTCCCAAAAGACAAGTGATGTAACCAAGATACTCCACAATTTAACAAGATAGATTTAATGTCAAGTGCTTTAGAGAGTGAGCTTCTTTCAGTGCAAAATCTGAGATTTTGTAGCTTACACAAGACATCAATGTGTTAGTGCCTTTGAAACAATAGAAGAAATATGACAATTAGTCCAACCATAAACTTAATTTAATGCTAACTATCCTTTCCACAATAAACTATAAGAGCATGAACAATAGAAGCCTTATGTTCTAATGATATCAAGTGAAACTTAATGAGAAATTAAGACAGTAGTAAGCTAATTTATTACAGCATTATATAACTCAAGAATTATTCTTATGCCAAGTATGTCAAACAACCCCAAATTAGTTGTTTCCTTAAGAGCACTTTAAATGAAGATGCAAAACATGAAAAGACATTTATGTCACTGTTAGGATTAGACCTTAGCAAGCTTGTGACAGTCACCAAATTCTCATAAAACATGTCAAGTTATGAGTGCCCCAACCTATGCAATAAATTCCATAATGTCTTAGGCAGCTTATGAATGATTATTATGACACTTAAATGAAAATGTTTACCACTGTTTGGAAGAGATTAGAATGTTGTAGCAAAACAGTGAGAATAAGAGGGTTTAGATATCAACCTTTAGGCCTTAAGGCCTTGAAGGAACTTTCCCAACTTCTCCCAATTTTTTACAATATCTATGCCACCTTAAAACACAAAATTTGAACCCAAACTCTTTGCAACAACACCAATTGTTAGCTCAGAAATAAAGTGATCACTGTTAGGTCCCTATACTACTAGTGTAACCCCTTATTGTTATTAGTACAATACCCTTATTATATTGTTGAGCCCATGTAGTCCCCATATTGTTATTATTGTGCCCCATAGAAGCCAACTATTGTTATTATTGTGCCCTTACATTATTATTGTTATGTCGGCTCTGATTATATTATGACCCCTTAGACTCCTATATATAGAAAGGAGGTCTTGTCATTTGTGTAATGTAAAGGAGGTTTCCCCCTCGAAGAGGCTTATTTCTAAGGAGTTGATCTATCTTTTCTATCTTTTTATGAGTTGGTTTTATAAAATTTGGTATCAGAGATTTGGATTCTAGGGTTTCGCTGGTCCAAACAGGTCATTGTGGCATTGTCTATAACCCTTTTTCTGTGATGGTTTAAAAGACAAAAAAATCCCATTTGAGATGAATCATGCAGAACCTCGGGTCCAAATTTCAGATCTTATTGTTACACTAAAAAATTTCACCATGACTATTTACAGTTAGTATGGCTCTATCAACAGTCATGCTATCCTCTTAGGCAAGTCTTATGCCTCTGCTCTCCATGTCAAACTCCAAAAAGAGAGAAAGTCTTTATAAATGTATTTATCTCTGGGTACGCAGGTTCTCTCAACCTTACCTGCGGGTACGCATCCAATGTTCACAAAAGCTGCGTCTTTGGACGCTCTGTATGTAAAGGGGCAGGTGCGTCCCCCTGTAAAGGTCAAAATGCGCAAGTTTCATCTTTAAAAAGTTACTTGTGGTCATTTCTAGAGCATTCTAGAAGGTTGTTCGACGTGTATTGAGCGCCTCCAGATGGTTCATGCACCCCTACCAAAGAGGAACTTATCCCATCAATAAGGGAGCTATCCCATCCAAAGAGGGGATTATCCCATTGATGGTGGACCTGATTAACTTCCTCTTGAGCACTATAAATACAGGCATTGGGCCAGAAGGAGGGGAGGTTGGAAGCTAAACATTTCTAAGGGTAGATGTTGCAGGAATTAGGACTCCCATTTAGAAGCTTGTGAGGAGAGGTTGCCATCTTTGCTTGTTCTATTTGGAAGTGGGTGAGCTTTGTCAAAGTAAAGGAGAACTCTTGATGGACCCTGGGAGGGACTTGCACAACACCAAGGCTCAAGTTGTATTTGTTCCTTTTGTTACCTATTAATGCAAATGAGTCCATTCTTCTCAATAACTTGTTATTTATGAGTTGTTTCATGTACTCCTTGGTCTATGTGTTAAATATGTTTTATTCTATGAGATTATCAAGTGCTATTTAATCGTTTGATTGTTAGTGTATGCAGGTTTCAAAGTGAAGGAGGAGCTCATCCGGATCAGCGGAGCTGGACTGCTACAACAGCGTTGGATTACAGGTAGGATCTAAACACTTGATTCCTTATATAGTAAATGCATGTTTAGAGAAGGATTGCTCTTGTTTGTCTTGTTTGTCACTAGAGAGTCTTAGGCTCCTAGGGAGGTTGGTTGTGTCCACACAATCGACTCTTTCCGCCTGACAAATTGGTGACTCCACTGGGGACTCCATTGATGTGAAAGTCTTTTCCTTTGTATGAACTTTGCTCTGAGAAAATTGGTTTATTTTTCTGGTTTTTGGCTCTGTGACTTTGTTTTTGGGTGGGTTAGCTTAAGGTTAGATTCATTTTAGTTTTTCTTGAATTTTCCAGTAGGACGCACCCTCTGAGTATTGCACAGTGCGTCCCTGGACGCACTGTCACTGTGTGCACAAAGCGGGCCCGCACCTGTTTTAACGGGTTGCCTGCGTCCCCTGCTAAAATTTGAGAAAATTCCATTTTTTGCATTTTTTCTCTTAGATTTTGCTTTTTCTTAGTTTTTACTGCCCAGATCCATTAGTCTCTTGTCAAAGATCTTCACCTGAACTTGTTTCGATAGCATTGAGTGTTTTAGTGGATTTCATAGAAGTTTAAGCCCTAGGGTTTGATTTTTGAGTAGGTCTTGTAGTGACTTTGGCGGTAGAAGTTGTCAAGCCTTAGATCTCTCTGGTTTTGTCAGCATTCTTAGAAGTCAGACCTGTCATAAAGTCTACCTGTGAGAGCAACTTACCTTTGATTGGTCTCTTGGGCAAATTTCGAAGTGCTTGTTGATTGAGTCTTGAATTCCATTTTACAAAAAGAACAAAAAGATTTGAGTTTTGTTTTGACTAGTCTTTTGATTCTGCATTAGCTGGTCCTTGATTTGATTTTGGTCAAGTAAAACAACCTAGAATCATCTTTGTAGGCTTTTGCCTCGTTAGGTTTGCTTAGAGTAATTTCCTTTTTGATTTGCTTGTGAGTCAAGTTTTCATAGATTTTATAGCTTTTGAGATTGATTTTTGTTAAAATAGATTTATATGCTTTATTAAATAGAGAAAATACAAAAACATCTCCTTTGAAAAGTTTTGTTTCAAGTAGCTTTGAAGAGTTTTGAAAGAAAAAGAGTTTTTCGTGCACGTAAGGAGTGGTCATGTTTGTATGCTTGGAAAGATAAAGAGAATTGTTTCTTTGATTGTCTTTACTAAGAAAGTTGTTTTCTATAAAATTTGCATCTCTCAACTCTCTTAGTTAGGAATTTCATTGAAAAAGGAAAGTAGCGTAAATCATCTTAGGTGCATCTTTGTAGTGGTTTGAGTCGAGTCTACACACCATTGGTTTCACTTCCGCTACCTTTTGTCTTTAAGAAAAACCATAAAATTAACGCTTAAAGTAAAATCAACGTAGTAACTTTTATTTACTAGGGCTCTGAAACACCAATTTAGATCAGGCTAGTGTCTTGGAGTAGGTGAGTAATTAACTCTCCAAGACAACAAAACCAAACAAGTAGCTTATCTTGTGATAGAATAAATCCAATTGTCTCATTTGTACTCTGGGAAAGCTCCTCTTAAAGGAGAAGCACGAGCTCGTGTCCGAACCAGTGAGGGGATCAATCCCCCCTCGTTGGGAACGACGCCAGACACGCACGTATTACAAACGGTAAACCTCGGATTAACCATTGTCGAGGAGCCAGGGGTCACTTGTCGGTAAACCTTGGATTATTGTCAAGGAACCGGCAAGGGGATTGAGCTTGATACTCTGCCCTTGCGTGCTGTCGGAGTGTAGACTGTTCCCCCAGGTGCATTTGTTGCGGTTGGTAACCTTAGTGACCATTATCTTTAGGATTCTACCGAGGTGACGGTGGAGGGAAGATCCCACTGTACCTGGAGCAGACGTCGGCTAGACTCACTTGGATTTTCCGGGGGTTCACTTCACTCGAGACGGTTAAAGTGGAGGAACTTGTGCCGGTCTATTCATTAAGCAGGTTGCCGGGGTAACTGTTCCACCCGCCACTTCTGTACTGAATCCGGCGATGTTGGGTTTCATCACCAACTAGCGCTTTCGGTCTGGAAGGCTACTGTTTGTGCTTGGTTTGACGCCCTAGATTCTTTAGGCGTGTGATTCAAATTTGTTTGGTTCTTTAGAGACTTTAGGTGGTTTGATTTGAAATTTTACTTTGTTTTCGTGTGTAGTAGTTAAAAGTTTTTAGCTGTGGCGGAATTACCGAGACAGTCCCGTAGACTTCGGGGCAAGTCTCCTGAAGTTGTTTCTGTGGCCGAATTGTTGAGAAGATCCCGTAGACTTAGGGGATCACCTCCTCGAGACGACCCCGGTAATCTAGAAGGGTTGAAGGTCCTTGTAACTCCTCCTAGTGGCAGTAGAGTAGGTTCACCTGAAGAAGGAGAATCTTCCTTGGTAGTCCATTCAGATTACCAAGGCTTAGAGACAGGTTATAATCCCGAAGCTGTTACAGTTTCTGAGCTTGTTGGTAGTTTTTCGTCTGCTAGTGATACAGGCGAAGAACCTGAAATATCTGAACCTGTTACTCCGACTTCTAGTGTTCCAGATTCACCAAGAATAGAAAGAGTTATCACCGAAAATCTTCCTACTGGTTTGATTGCTATCGAAGAACTTGCTCCAGAGGAAGAAATAGGCGTCTCTAACCTTGAAGATCAACTTACTATTGATCTAAGGGAGCGTGAATCTATCTTTTACAGTCCTCCTAGAAGTACTACTTGGTACCTTTCGTTAACCAATTATTTAGACAACTCAGGGGTAGGTTTTTCTACACCTCGTACTCCTTTTCCACCTGGAGGTATTTATACTCCTGTAAATATGTCTGGTCAGTCGTCCGTGTTTACTCAAAGTCCTGAATCTTTCTTACACGGCGGTCCTTCTGTTTCCACCGGGTATCAATCACTTTCTGGTACCTTTGCGGGGGCATCTCCTCAACCCGTTGATCATGGGTTATTAGCTGGAAACAGTGGTAATATACCATTGGGTGTAGGAGACATTTACATGATGTCAGGTTCAGTTCCCGTTTCCCAACCTCAAGGTGGCCAATTACCGCCTGGGGGGCAACCTCAGTTAACGCCTGGGGGGCAACCTCAAGGTACACAAATCGTGTCTGGGGGGCAACCTCAAGGTCAGTATGCGCCTATGGTGCAATACATGCCTCAAGGTCAACCCCAGCCTCAATATGTACCCCAGGGTCAACCTCAGTATCAATATCAACCTCAAGGATGGCAACCTCAAGGATGGCAACCCCAAGGGTATCAACCCCAAGGGTATCAACCTCAAGGGTACCAACCTCAAGGTCAAGGTCAACCCCAGTATCCGTATTTACCTCAAGGTTATCAACCTCAAGGTCAATACTCGAGTCAAGGTTATCAACCACCTCAAGGTCAGTCATATGTTCCAAGTATGGGAACTGCACCTTACAATTATCAATCCTATCCTCAATCCGGTTATGGATCTCAGTATCCTCAACCTGTTACGGGTCAATACCCCGGAATGTTAGTGTGGGATCCATCACAGGGTCAACAGGTGTTGCAGCCAAGTATACAGTTGGTACCTCAAGCTGGACAACCCGTAGTTTCTGGTCCACCCCAGCAACCGCAACCTGTCCAGTCAAATGTTCAAACTTCTGTAACTTCGGTAGTTACTCAGCCGCCAATTGCACCTAGTACTCCATCTCAAACGGCTGCTGCAACTACCGCTACATCTGCCGCACTTACTTCTGGAGTATCGACAGCTCCGGTTTCTACTGTCTCTGTAACCACTCCTCAGACATCTTTACCGTTGTCCGGATCTACGATTCAAACCACGGTCCAGATGCCTACAGTCAGCCTGGTATAAGTACGGTTGTCACTACTCAACCTCAATTTGTTCACCAACCGTACCAGGGACAGTACCAACCTGGGCAAGCTGTCCAACAACCGGTTTACCAGTATCAACCGTATCCTGGGTACACTTATCAACAACCTCAACAACCCCAGTACGGTCCGGTTAATCCTGGTTTTCCAGGAGGATATAATATCCCAAATGCGACTCCTGTTCCTAGTTATCCTGGATATCCTCCTCCTGGGACTGGTCTTGTGACCCAGAGTTTTAGAGATCCTAACCGGCAGTTACCGTTTATCGCAACTTTGGATTTACCAGACTTGACGCGCCTAACGAACGATCCAATTCAATATCTTCAGTTCTGGCCGCCAATGCCAAATAAGTTGCCCAGTGATATACCCAAGTTCGAAGGTAAGTCTGGAGAGGATCCGTCCAATCATGTGATGACTTACCACCTCTGGTGTGCTTCAAATTCTATCTCGGATGATTCGATCCGCTTACGTCTTTTCCAGCGTACACTCATTGGTCTCGCGGCCAAGTGGTACATTGAGTTACCACGGGCCTCTTTTTACAATTTTAGCCAGTTAGCTACCTCGTTCTTAACTCACTTTCAGTTGCCGGTCAGATACGATAACGGCACGGAGTTATTAACTTCACTAAAACAATCGACGTCCACGTATATTTCTGATCACATTCATGAGTGGAGACGTCGAAGAAGGTTAGTGAAAGTTTTTATCCCGGACCAAATCTTAGCTGAATGGTTTGTTAAATCATTATTACCGAAGATTACTGAAGATGTAGCTAAGGCCGGAGTAGTTACTGAGGAGCAAGTCATTGCTCAGGCGCAATACCTTGACTTAGTTTATACTCAGTCGGGTACGTTACACGAGAAGATTCCGGATCTTCCAAAGTCGAATCAAATCGCTGCTGCTCCTTCGGGATCTCATGCCGCTGATGGTATGATTGGTATCGTGAATACAAAGAGCAAGAAGAAGTCTTCCAAGGCTTCAACTACTCCTATAATCACTTTGCCCGATTCCCCGACAGGAGAGTCTTCTCCTGAACTTACCGCCGATATTCACGCTGTAGAGTCATCTACGGCCAAATCAAAAAACGGTGGAAAGAAGAAAGGAAAGAAGAAGGCTAAAGCAGACAAGGCTCCGAAGGAGAAAACGGAAAAGTCGGAAACCAATGACGAAAAGCGCAAACCTCGATATCCTTGTCTTATTTGTGAAGAGGATCATTTTACGAGAGATTGCCCTCATCGGGCCGAGGTTGTGAAAATAGTCAAAGGTTCTCCCACTCCTGCTGTGTTAAAAAATCCATTTCCGGAGCAGGAGAATAAGATGATAGGTTCTTCCTCGAATGCCAGTGAAGAACCCATTTTGATGATGTCTCATGTGAGGATTGCGACTCGATCGCAAGATTATGGTAGTAAGAATCCTGTTGATGGTAAGGAAGCAGAATCTTCTCACTCTAACCCATCAACCTCAGCTCCTGGTTCCGATCCACTACAGATCGAAAAACCTAACCCGGACTTAGTAATTAAACCGCCCGCCAAGGGTGTACTTCGAAGGTCTGCTTTCAATCCACATGCGAGAGCAGCCCAGAATTACAACATTGTTGAGGACTTAGCTGTTTCACCCTCAGCAATGTCGGCTTTAGAAGTGCTGCAATCATGCCCAGCACAACGAAAATTACTTTTGTCGGCTATCGGAGCTGTTGATGTTCAGGACCCGAATCTAATAATCTTCGATCTAGAAAATAGTACACCGCGTCTCCCCCATCAAATGGCTTTCCAAATTCCAGTGATAGTCAAAAACAGGCCTATTCATCGGACTGTGATTGATGAGGGAGCTTCTACGTGTATTATGTCGATTCAATGTTGGAGATCGCTTGGTTCTCCTTCGTTGAACCAATCCCCGACCATCCTTAAGGCCTTTGATGGCCGTGGGTTCCGTCCGTTTGGTATTCTACAGGAATTGCCTATAGGGGTAGAAGGTAAAACCGTTAGTCTGGATGTGGAGGTGGTTGATGCCCCTCTAGACTACAACCTTCTTTTGGGTCGAAGTTGGTCATATGCTATGACAGCGGTCGTTTCATCGGTCTTCAGAGTAATTAAGTTTCCATATAACGGTAAGATCGTGACTATTGATCAGCTGACATACTTTTCATCCGACCCAGCCTCTTCAGAGAGTATCCAGCATGTCGGTAAAACGACAATCCCTTATAGGGACGTTGGCGTAGGTTTAGTTAAAGATTCCGGTTTACTGGGAACTTTTCCTTTCCCTCCAATCAACGCAGACCCTTCATTTGCATCAATTCATATGATTACATCAGACAACATTATTTATGATGATCCTTGGATTGTCCCATCTGAATCTGAGATAGACTCATTCGGTGATGCTATGCCTTTGAGTCCATATGAAATTGCTTATGAAGCTGTCATGTCTTTTACCGACTCGCGTTCAACCGAAATCGACCAAATGAATGTGGTCAGTGAAGAATCACTTTTCACCTCAACCTTAGAACGGATAGCGTTTCCCGAAGTCGTGTCATCTGACGAACAACTTCGCGAAATCCTAAGTGTAGACGATCTACCATGGGAAGATCTCCATCACAGATCTTCGTTTTTACCTAAGGATGATGCTTTGAAAATGATTTTTCATCTATCTTTACCGCTGAATATGTCAAAGACGCTCAGAATCCAACGAAACATTCTGATTCAGAGTTGAATTTAGGGAATATTTCTCGTACTATTCCCATTGATATTTCAGTGAAGCCCGGAATTGAGGAAAACATTCATATAGGTGCCTCATGTACAGAAGATGAAATCCAAACTTACAAGGCCCTATTCCAAGAATTCCGCGATGTGTTTGCCTGGTCTTACGAGGAAATGCCGGGAATCGATCCTGCCATTGTTGTTCATGAAATAAAGACCTACCCGGATGCTAAACCCGTCCGGCAACGGTTGCGTCAGATTCACCCTCGGAAAGCGGCTGCGATTAAAGCAGAAGTCGAAAAGCTGTTGAAAGCAGGTTTCATTTATCCGATCCCGTTAACGGATTGGGTATCGAATATTGTTCCGGTCAACAAGAAACAAGGAACAATAAGAATCTGTATCGACTATAGGGATATAAATCGAGCTTGTCCAAAAGACAACTATCCTACGCCTTATATCGATCAAATTATTGATGATTGTGCCGGAAGTGAAATGTTTTCCTTTATGGATGGTTTTTCGGGCTATAATCAAATCAATATTCTACCTGCCGACCAACCAAAAACGGCATTCATTTGTCCATGGGGGACATTTGCTTATTGCAAATTACCTTTTGGGCTTAAGAATGCCGGGGCCACTTTTCAACGGGCGATGTCTTATGCATTTCATGACATCAAGCACATTGTGCAACCGTACCTCGATGATTTGCCTGCTCATTCTTTACATCGAGCTGATCACCTTGTCCACTTACGAGCAATCTTTATGAGGTGTAGGCATTATCGAATTCGGTTGAATCCCCACAAGTGTGTTTTCTGTATAGAGACGGGTCGATTGCTGGGATTTGTTGTTTCAAAAGCCGGCATTCGCGTCGATCCCTCGAAGGTCGAAGCTATCATCAAATTGCCTCCTCCTTCGAGTTTGCGCCAACTCCAAAGTTTGCAAGGGAAAGCGAACTTTTTACGCCGATTCATTCCAAACTACGCCGAGGTCACTAAAGGTTTTACACGGTTGTTGAAACAGAACGCTCAATTCTTTTGGGACGAGATTGCCCAACAATCTTTTGATGCACTTAAACACGCGTTGACCCATGCACCGTTGTTGCATCCTCCCAACTACAACCAGGACTACTTCTTATACCTCGCAGCTTCGCATTCCACCATTGGAATGGTGTTAGTTCAAGAAGATGAATTCGGAGCGGAACATGTGATATATTATCTTAGTAGGACCTTAAATCCCACTGAGCTAAAATATTCGCATGTGGAGAAATTGGCCCTGGCAGCCGTTCAAGCTGTCCAGCGTTTTCGTCACTACATTCTTCTCCGTAAAACTACAGTTATTTCGGATTGCAACCCTATGATTTATATTTTGACAAAACAACTGCTAGGGGGCAAGTACTCTAAATGGATCGTTATCCTGCAAGAGTTCGACTTGGAGTTCGAGAAGTCCAAGTCTAAGAAATCCTTAGTTTTTGCGGAATTGATGTGTGATTTCCCGCTTGCTGACACAGAGACTGTGGCAGAGGAGTCCATTGCGGACGAATCTTTGTTTCTTATCAGTACTTTAGATCCGTGGTACGGGGATATAATCATCTATCTCCAAACCCAAACCTTTCGGCCTGAAGCTTCAAAGGTGGAACGTCGAAAAATTCGGTTTCAATCCCAGCAATACAAAATTATTGGAGATACACTTTATCGCCGGGGGGCAGACTTAGTTTTTCGACGTTGTTTAACTCACGAAGAGGCTGAGAGGGTTTTGAATGATTGTCACTCTGGAGCATGTGGCGGTCATATGTCTGGGTATGCCACAGCTCAGAAGGTGTTGCGCGCTGGCTATTTCTGGCCATCCATGTTTAAAGATTGTATCATTGCAGTCCGGAAGTGCCACAACTGTCAAGTGTTTGATCGCAAGATGCGCGCACCACCTGCTCCTCTCCACCCTATAATTGTCGTTGGTCCATTCGCCAAATGGGGTATCGATTTTATTACTTGTAACCCTCACTCGGCCGGGGGCATGCGTATATCATCCTCGCGGTTGATTATTTTACTAAATGGGCCGAGGCGATGCCTACATTCGACGCAAGCGGCAAAACAGCTGCAGTTTTCGTATTCAATCATATTATAACTAGGTTTGGTGTCCCACAAGCAATCATTACTGACCATGGGAGCCATTTTCGAAACATCATGATGACTGAGCTTACAAGCCAGCTTGGTTTGCGCCACGATAGCTCTACTCCTTATTATCCGCAAGCCAACGGTTTGGTTGAGTCTATCAACAAAGTTCTGGTTATCATGATCCGACGAACCATTGGTATTCATCGGTCGAATTGGCACAACATGTTATTTTCAGCGCTATGGGCATACCGAACCTCAGTGAAAACTTCAACAGGGTTCACTCCTTTCCAGCTAGTTTATGGCTTGGAAGCTGTGTTACCCATTGAATGCGAAATCCCATCACTTCAAATGGCTGTCGAATTACTTCCAGCTACTTCCGAAGAGGAGAAACGTTTATTATACTTAGCTAAATTAGATGAGACTCGACGTGACGCTGCATTGGCAATCGAGACTCACGCGAAGCGAATGAAAGCTCAGTATGATAGAAATGTGACCCCTCGAAGTTTTTCGGAGGGAGACCTAGTGCTATTATATGATCAAGCTAACGATAAGCTAGGTGCTGGAAAATTCGTTCCTATGTGGCATGGACCCTACATTGTAAAGCGAAAGCTAGCAAAAGGGGCTTATGAGCTGGTAGATTTTGATGGGGACTCTTTGGGTAAACCCAGAAATGGACTTTACCTAAAGAGGTATTATGCTTAAATGGTGGGTATGGAGAATTTTTAGTTAGGTTAGGTTTTCTTTCTAGCTAGTATGTTTGTTAGTTTAGTCAGTGTGCTTAGCTTAGAGAGTGTGTTTTTCGTCGTTATTCTGGCTTATCTTGGTTTTACTCTTGATATTGCAGATGTCGACGCCTCTCCAAACATACATTGGATTTGCTGATGGTGCTTGTCGTAGTACACGGAATATCTCTTCCGCAGCTTGGGTTATCTATTCGCCCTCTGACGAGTTAGTTTCTATGCATGGGGTAAGCCTCGGTCAAACAACGAACAACATTGCAGAATACAGTGCAGTGGTTGAATTATTATCTGAATCTATTTCATTTGGAATTCGACGTTTGATAGTGAGGTTAGATTCTGAACTTGTTGTATTACAGCTTAATAGAGTATATGCCATTAGAAATCCTGTGTTATTAAGGTTGTTTTTGAGAGTGCGTCTCTTGGAACGTGAATTTGATTACATTGAATATCAGCATATTCCAAGGTCTTTAAATACATTAGCAGATGCAATTGCTTCTCGAATGTTGGACAGACATTTACGATAATCATGCAAGTAAATTTAAAAACATTTCATCACATATGTTAAACAAGATAAGCCGGTAATAGTGATATATATATAGATAGGAGTGTGTCAAAAAATATACATCGTCTTCGATCATAGGTTGAAAAACACCTTATGATCGGCAAAATGATAAGTACAAAAATTCAAAAATGTCACATGTGTCTACAAAGTGACTAGCCAATCACTGGTGGTGCTCCCTATACGACACCACTGCACGGGCTACCTTACACAAAAATCTCCTAAACGGCCCAGGGACTGCGACTACATAGCGCTGAAGTCTGATAGGAATATCATCTATGGTAGTCTCAGGTATATCCACCGTCAGACGCTCTAGATCCTGCTCCAACTCAGCTAGTGACTCTGCAGCCGTGTCCTGTGGGGCCGGTACCGGTGCAACTGGATGTCTCCTCTCAAAAGGCCGGAGGTTGGCTAGGTGCCATGGACCAACATCTGCATTTTGAAAATTTTTACTGTCAGTTTTGAGACGATATATAAAAAACAAAAAAATATATAATTTGAAAACTTGTGAAAAATAAAGTACCTCTGTCATCCCATTGTTCTCCCTGTGGAAGAACCATGTCCGGATCACCTCGAAAATCTACTCCGGCATACGGAAAGTCCTGGATCGAAAAAACCTGGTCCTCTAACCAGTGAAAATAACTATCAGAGAATCGAACAACTGACGTGCCCTCGTCAGGATGTCGGGCCATCACCGTAACCCATCGTATCAGCTTTGGCTCCCGAGGACCCAAGATATCAACAGTGAGTTGCTGAGGGATCAGCATCGGAACTCTCTCTAAGGCAAAGCTCACAACTAGAGGCCCATATCCAAAGGTCTTCAGTTGTCCGTTCTTTGCCCTAGTCAGTTGGCCCTTCATATTGGCCGACACAGCATCACACCAGTTGAAAATGGTGCCTTGGAAACAGTCAATCACCATCCGCATTTGGGACCCGGTGGCAATATGTAAAGCGGTTGCGCCGCAAATTCTGGTAACTGTGAAAGCTATAACCTTGAGTTCACGCAGAGAGATGTGTTTGATTTCTACGCCTTTCGCATGGTGTGCATTGGGTGTGCACCAATCTGCCCGGAGACTAGCAAGGGATTGGCCACCCAGCCTAGTCCCGGCTAGATTGAGTTGCTCGCCCCTATTTGGCAAGCCAGTGAGAAAGTATATGTCAGAGGGCTCTATCTCGAGCTGGTGCCCTCCGATGTAAAAGCATTGCTCATGAATGTTCCATCTCTCAACCAGCCACTCCAAGAATCTCACCTGAGCCCTCATGCCAGGTATGGCCCAGTATTTATATAGTCTGCATGCTTTTAGGGCATCAATGGAAGGTTGATGTTCAATTGCGGCTAAATCAACGTCCTCGTGCTCTCTTTCTCTCCAATCCAACATGGTGAGTGCCCTACACACCAAGAAACAAAGGTTAGAATTGATTTGGGAAAATTTAAATGGTTGTTTGTGGAGTTTGGGGTTTCAAAATCCGCCTTTCGCGGGGGACGCACCCCGCGTTTAGGACACAGAGTGTCGGGACGCAGCTGGCCTGAAGGTGGGCTGCGTCCCCCGACCTTTTTCCTGTACAGGAAAAAGTCGGGGGACGCAGGTCACCCTAAGGGCACCTGCGTACCCCGCAGAGCGAACTTTGAAACCCAAAACCCCCCAAAAATCAAAACTAAAACCTAAAACAAACTTTTAATCGGATGAAATTGAAGAGGAGGATGTTGTGAAATACCTGGAAGAGACGGCATTCGATTCTGACGGTCGGATTCTCCGCAGTGACCACGGGAAGTTTCTTGCCAAAAGCCCTTTTTTCAACCTCAGCAGTAAAATGGTAAAAATGACATGGTAAAAAGTCTTTTTATAGGTTTTTTGGATGAATGAATGCTAGGTTTGTTCGTTTTTCACCATGGAAGGATATTTTTCAAATGTATTTTTGCCTATCTTAAACAGGTATGAGTAATGTGTCGTTTTTGTGCAGGACAAAGGGATTTAGAGGGAAAATTGTCATTTTTCATGAACCAAAATATCAGAGTCATCTTTTAAGCCCTTTTCTGACTCTTAAAATATGAAAAGATTGCCGAGCATTTCTTTTACACTCGTTAAAACGGAATTAAAAGACGGTCCCCTTATAGCTCTTTTCTGACCATAAAATCAGGAAAAGATTGCCGGGTTTTTGTCGTTTCAAACTCGATACGGAAATAAAACGACGTGTCCTTGATCGCTTTTTACTTTTCAGGTCAGTGACACTAATTATGAAAGTACTCCTTGGTCACAAGATCAAGCGGTTCCCCCAGGTATTATTTTATACTTTTTCGGGCTTGAGGGACACAAATCTA
Source organism: Pinus tabuliformis (assembly GCA_031772625.1). Classification (NCBI taxonomy): domain Eukaryota; kingdom Viridiplantae; phylum Streptophyta; class Pinopsida; order Pinales; family Pinaceae; genus Pinus; species Pinus tabuliformis. The sequence goes on from CM062817.1 coordinate 1,147,611,214, forward strand.
CGAAAAAGTTCAACTTGGAGTCTTCTTAAGTTTTTCAGACTCTCTAAAATTGAAAAATGCCGAGTTTCTCCTATACTGGGCTCGTTAAACATTTCACAGTAAAGGACCTGTTCAATTACAAACAGGAACAAACCACTCCTTCCTAGGGTTCGAATCAAAACTAGGTTGGACTCATCCGAAGGATGAGCTTATAATCAAGCATATGTTATCCTCCTCAAGCTTGTTAAAAATAAAGAGGTACTTGCCAGAAATGGTGGGGGAAAAGAGAGAAGAATGAGCCTATTTGTTATCTTTTGTCTCAGAAGAAACTTTATTACCACTCTTTAACACGACACTTTTTCATTCACCTGGGTTGGGAAATCTTTTACCTCACAGTTGATCAAACTACTTTGAAAGTCTTCAGCTGGGTTCCGGGGATTAACTCTGAGTTATTCATCACCAAGACATCTGTCGTGTCGTTATGTGTTCAAGAGGTCTGCAAGCAAAACTTTCATCTGCAAAATACTTGTCGTCCATTTGACCATCCCTGAGTCAGTCCTTACAGCAACATTTCTTCAACTTGAACAATGATTTCGTGTTGTGGGCTTGCCTGCAACGGGTCGCTTTCTATCGACATCAGCACATTATCTAGAGAGATGACTTAGAAATCGTCAGTACCTTGAAGTCTGCATGCATCAATGGCAGGTTTCTCGCCTTTGACGTCAGTTTACATCATTGACTTTCGATCAAAGGATTCCGTGAAATGTTCGACATCAACTCATTCATTCACATCTCATGGATTATACTGGGTACTTTGAGAACCATTGACATTACTGGTGGTTTCTCTCACACTTGATAACAGTTTACATCATCGAATGGTAATCAAGTGGTTTCTACCATGTTCGACATCAACTCATTTATTCGCATGGCTAGAATCGTACCAATTCGGGAAGTAGAAATGAAGACCCTGGATCTAGTTTCCACCATCCAGGCTGTGAGGAGTTTTGTATTCATTATCTAAGTAGACTAATCATAAACAGATGGCTATGCCCATACTGTGTCTACAAAATTCTATGATTATGATGTACTGCAAGATCATTCCTGTATCAGAATAGTTAGTCTGTTAGTTAAAGTTTTGATCTGAGTATGGGAATGCCTACCTCAGTGATGATATAATCTTATACATGTATTTTGTGTTGAAAATTGCAGGTTCTGACCAGGCTCTCCACGAGATAATCCTTGAAATGATAAAGCGCTTCACCCTTCCTAGATAATACAAAACCCTAATCTATTACAGGCTTCGCACTTTAGGGGGCAATCTGTTACACTAAAAAATATCACCATGACTATTTACAGTTAGTATGGCTCTATCAACAGTCATGCTATCCTCTTAGGCAAGTCTTATGCCTCTGCTCTCCATGTCAAACTCCAAAAAGAGAGAAAGTCTTTATAAATGTATTTATCTCTGGGTACGCAGGTTCTCTCAACCTTACCTGCGGGTACGCATCCAATGTTCACAAAAGCTGCGTCTTTGGACGCTCTGTATGTAAAGGGGCAGGTGCGTCCCCCTGTAAAGGTCAAAATGCGCAAGTTTCATCTTTAAAAAGTTACTTGTGGTCATTTCTAGAGCATTCTAGAAGGTTGTTCGACGTGTATTGAGCGCCTCCAGATGGTTCATGCACCCCTACCAAAGAGGAACTTATCCCATCAATAAGGGAGCTATCCCATCCAAAGAGGGGATTATCCCATTGATGGTGGACCTAATTAACTTCCTCTTGAGCACTATAAATACAGGCATTGGGCCAGAAGGAGGGGAGGTTGGAAGCTAAACATTTCTAAGGGTAGATGCTGCAGGAATTAGGACTCCCATTTAGAAGCTTGTGAGGAGAGGTTGCCATCTTTGCTTGTTCTATTTGGAAGTGGGTGAGCTTTGTCAAAGTAAAGGAGAACTCTTGATGGACCCTGGGAGGGACTTGCACAACACCAAGGCTCAGGTTGTATTTGTTCCTTTTGTTACCTATTAATGCAAATGAATCCATTCTTCTCAATAACTTGTTATTTATGAGTTGTTTCATGTACTCCTTGGTCTATGTGTTAAATATGTTTTATTCTATGAGATTATCAAGTGCTATTTAATCGTTTGATTGTTAGTGTATGCAGGTTTCAAAGTGAAGGAGGAGCTCATCCGGATCAGCGGAGCTGGACTGCTACAACAGCGTTGGATTACAGGTAGGATCTAAACACTTGATTCCTTATATAGTAAATGCATGTTTAGAGAAGGATTGCTCTTGTTTGTCTTGTTTGTCACTAGAGAGTCTTAGGCTCCTAGGGAGGTTGGTTGTGTCCGCACAATCGACTCTTTCCGCCTGACACTTATCTCGTTATATTTTAGGATATAAGATCTGAGAAAGTTACGGTTTTTGCAAGCTCTGGAATTTCATCTAAAACAGGTCATCGTCAAATGTTCGCTATAAATTTTTCGCTACAAAGCTTCAGAACCTTAAAAAAAAATAAAAAAAATTGAGAAGAAATCGATCTAAATCTTGGGTCTGAATTTCAGATCTTGTCTCGTTATATTTTTGGATATATGATCTAAGGAATTTAGGGTTTTTGCAAACTCCTGAATTACATCCTAAACAGGTGACCTTGGGAAAATCGTCATAACTTTCTCTTTGAGCATTAGATTGAAATTTCGTAAGAAGTTATAGAAAGAGGACAGACTGTATTTGGTTTGTGTATAAATTTCAGAAGCTAAGGTTGAAATAGTGACACGTGGCATGTCTTAGGTCATCATGGGAGATTGGGAATAAATATTCCTTCAAGAATCCAATTGTGATCATACTTGAGGAGTTAGAAAGAGGACTCAGGGGACTACTATAGATTGTGATTTTAGAACTGGAAGATCCAAAATTACATAGTTACAGTCGTTTCAAGATCGAGCTCCTAACATTAAGAAAAAGCAAGATGAGGAAGTTTAATGGCAAGGATCCGGTAAATTGGATACTACATATGGAGAAATATTTTGATCTACATGGTGTACCACTATTACAAAAGGTACTTATTGCATCTAATTATTTAGAATCAAATCAATTTTTATGGTATAAAGGGTTTTGTTCTCATAAAACATTTTTCACTTGGTCAATTTTCATGGAGGAAATGATAGCACATTATGAGGATACAAAGAGAAACACCTTCTTTAGCCAATTGATAAATATCAAACAAAAGGGTTCAATGGCAGAGCACATTGAAGACTTCCAAAAATTGAATATAAGGGTAAATGATATTCCAGAGAAGAAAATGGTTGATGTCTCTATAGGGACTTTAAAGGATAACATTCAACACGAGGTTCGTCTTTGGGAACCTGATTCATTGCAGTAGGCATTCAGGTTGGCAAGAAAAATTGAAAGCAAAATTATGGAAACAAGGAATCCCACAACTCACGACTATAATTATGGAATTGTTTTTTTCTCTTATCCTTCCACAACCTACAAGGTTTACAGCACAACATTTGGAAGAAAAAAGAGAAAAAGGGCTTTGTTACAATTGCGATAGCAAATACACTAAAGGTCATAAGTGTGCTGAGAAGAAATTATTTTACATAGATTATGAGGAGGAGGAAGAAAAGGATCAAGAAACATCAAAAGAAGAGGATATACACCAGGAACCCACCCCAGAGAAAGAAGAAATGAATCTGACCATATCTTGTAAAGCATTGGAAAGAATTACCACTCCTCAAACTCTTAAGATAGAAGAACATATCAAGAAAAAAAAGGTTCAAGAAGTGAAATATCACATCGAGAAAAAAGAAATGAATCCAACCATATCTTGTAATGCATTAGCTAGAATTACCACTCCCCAAACTATCAATATAGAAGGACATATCAAGAAGAAAAATGTTCAAGAAGTGAAAGATCACATCGAGCATCAAGAAATGAATCCGACCATATCTTGTAATGCATTGGAAGAAATTACCACTCCTCAAACTATCAAGATAGAAGTACATATCAAGAAGAAAAAGGTAATAGTGTTGATTGATTCGGGCAATACCCATAATTTTAGTCATTGTAAGATAGCCAAGGAATTGAATTGCTTCCTATATCTAGCACCAAAGTGTCAAGTGATGGTTGCAAGTGGACGAACCATGAATTTCTCTGGAAAGTGCCATAATATCAAGCTATCCATGGGAGAATATGTATTGAATAGCCCAATGCTTTCCATTCCAATGGGTAGTGCTGATGTTTTACTAGGAGTCCAATGGCTACAATCTTTGGGTATGATAACTTTTAATTTTCAAGAACTTTTCTAGAAATTTTTTGGGAAGGAAAGGAAGTTGAATTGAGGGGTATCGAAGGGAAACTGGGAAAGATAATCAACTCTAACAATGTGACAAAGCTTTTAAATAAAGAACAACGGGACGTAATTACACAATTATGTTCACTAGAGGATCCCACATCGACATCATGTATTTCTCCAGATCTCCAAAACGTTTTGGACAATCATTCCAAGTTATTTGAGACTCCCAAAGGCCTCCCACCAATTCGTGATCATGATTATGCTATTTATTTGATTCCAGGAAGTGTTCCTCCAAACATCAGGCCTTACAAATATCCATATGCCCAAAAGAGTGGGTACTCATTCAAAAGTTGCAGAAGATCCCAGTTTAAACAGTATTGCGAGAACTTGACAAGAAAGGAAAAATCATATTGGAACCTAAAGTAGTCACAGAACCGAGAAATCGACAGCTACGAAATAGATCAATTTCAGAGTATCTCATCAAGTGGAAGAACTTACCCGCTGAAGATTCCACATGGGAGGACAAGAATTTATACAGAAGCATCAAGAACTACTCAAGCATTGAGGACAACACTTTTTGAAGGAGAGGGGCATATTAGGTCCCTATAATACTAGTGTAACCCCTTATTGTTATTAGTACAATCCCCTTATTATATTATTGTGCCCATGTAGTCCCCATATTGTTATTATTGTGCTCCATAGAAGCCCACTATTGTTATTATTGTGCCCTTACATTATTATTGTTATGTCGGCTCTGATTATATTATGACCCCTTAGACTCCTATATAGAAAGGAGGTCTTGTCATTTGTATCATCTAAGAATTGTTCATTTGTGTAATGTAAAGGAGGTTTCCCCCTTGAAGAGGCTTAATTATAAGGTGTTGATCTATTTTTTCTATCTTTTTGTGAGCTGGTTTCATAACAATCACCAACAAAGAGGGAGTGAGGTGAGGAGAGGCCATGCTGCACCCATTTTTTCAACATTCCAACGAAGCAAGAGCTAGAAGCTTGAAGGATTTTTTTCAAAGTTTGGGATCATCAGCCATCAGTCTATCATGTCATTGTAAAACCCATTCTACAAGTTTGTAATGTAAATGATGTTAGTACCACTGTTTAATTATGTAACAAAATAGGCAAGTCTATTATTTTGGCAACAAATTTCATCCTTACATATTTTCGTCTCACTAATTCATTTGTGTTTCTAAAAAATGGATGACCAGAAAGTTTTTCCCTCCAACCTCACTCCAAATCTAGGGCGAAATTTATCGTCAAGGTCTTAAATGAATCCTAGTGTTTTATTCAAGTCTATTGTAAAAGTGGTTTGGGAGTAATTTAAGCTATTTGGATAAATTATTTTACTACAAATCACTTGGTATACTAGAGCATCACAGAATTAGGTAAGTATTTTAAGGGTCTATAATGAATAGGTATTCCCCCTTTGAAGGTTGAATTTGTAAAATCTTATGTAAAAAATATTTTAGTCCCTCGTCCCTCATACTTAAACACAGTGGTTAAAATATTAGAGGCTGGAAAAACAATTAATCGTCTCATTATTCAATTAATTAATTTTTCTGGCAAAAATAAAATTAAATTATAAGCCATAAAATTGATTAATTTAGACTCAAACATTAAATGTTAGATAAATTAATTTCTCAAAGTAGAAAAATTTGTGGGCCTAAAAGATATTAATTTCTGGAAGTCCCCCACCAAAGGAATATTGAAAATTTCAAGAAAAATTGGACCCTTGGACCTTGGTAGTTAAGTCAAAGTCAAATTTGTAAGGAAATTAGCTCAAAATAATTATTTTTTACCTAACAAAAATTGGTTTTAATGAGAATTCGAAAATCCCTCAAAAATAAATATTTTCGATGGTGGAGATTGAAAGATGATCAAATATTTATCAATGCTTGAGATTATTTTGACGAGGATCAAGCCAACTAGCCGTTATTTTCCACTTTGAGTATTTATCTATAAATTAGAGGCCATTTTGCTTCTCAAGTCATGATGAAAGCTCTAACTTTAGTCTATGTAATTTTGTAACGTTGGTTTTGTTCCATTGATCTGCTAGGAACATTTGAAATATCATAATAAAATACTTTTGGGGTTTAGTTCATGGTGTTTTTTGTCCGATGATCAGTGGTACGTGTTGGGTATGTGCTTGCCAATACTATGCTTAAAATTTTAAAGTTTGTTTATTCATTAGATGGTTATAAGAACATTCTATTGGTAGATTTTGGGTCTATCTTAGGTGATATGATTCACCATGTCTAACAAGTTTTCTTGAAGAAAATATATAGAGTTTGCAGGTTTCCCCACCATTGTGCTCCAAGTTCACAGACTTTGGATGAGAGTCGACCTATTTTGGGCTCTGAGAATTCCGTTTGGTTTTCTTACTTCACTAAGGTTGTGGGTAGTACCATAACTTTCGAAACACATCTGATCTATCGTGATTATTCATCATTTAAAAAATTATTTACTCAAAAATATTTATTTCCAAGCATTGTGTATTTGTATATAACTTGTAGATTATTTTTGTAGAATAATTTTTGTAAATAAAATTTTCTAGTCCTTGTTTTGCAACTATTTGGGTTTGGCATTTTATTTCAAATTTTATGTTTTGAGGTTTTTAGCATAATTGTAAATATTCTTTAGATTTATTTTATTTTGTAAATAATTTTTATATTTCAAAATTGTGAAATATTTATTTGATTTAAGCTTTAATTTTGTAGTTTAAATTTTTTAATTAGATTTACTTTTAATTTGAATTTTACTTGTAAAGTTTTCATCCCACATTCTAAATTTGAAAATAGTTTCTCTTAATTGTGTCTATATATACTAACATTTTACCTTGTATTTCACTAACCCTCTACATTTTAAATTTTTCTTGTATATAATTTCTTGAGGTTTTTATTTTATTTTTGTATATATGGATTTTTTGGGAAAATTTACTTTTTATTTGTATAGGTAAAATCTCTCAAGGGATCGAAGAAAGGAGTAAACTTCTGAAGTTTCCAACGCTTAAAAACCCTAGACGTCTAGGCTTTTTGAACCCATTTTTTGCATGTCGGTTATTTTCAAATTGAAGAAGAAACCCATTTTCTGAAGGCACTAGCCCTTACCCAACCTAAAAGGCCAGTGTTTTGAACCTATTTTGCAAGAATTAAGAAGGTTGTAAGCTCTTCAAGGCCTAGATCTCATTGCAAACAATGGTTTCTTCAAGGGATTTGCATTTTATCTCTAATAATTTGTGATTGCAACAATCATAAAGGTCTAATCTTTGGGTTTTGAGCTAACATTTTGTGAGTGCAGGTGTTGAAGAGTGATTTTTCTCACATTTCCAAATTAGGCCTTGGGGTTTGCTTCTATTGTCTTCGTCTCTCATTTTAATTGAATGTATAATTATATCATATTTGATATATTGATATAACAGTTGCATAATCATCATAACACAAGCCTAACAAAACCACACATTAAGTTGATAACTCATACAAGACATCAAAATAAATTAAAAAGGTTTGATCTATCAATTTTATTGTTTTATGTTGGTTGTCATATAATTTTGAAGGTCTGATTTGAAATAGTAGAGGTCTAATCTTAAAGTTTTAGGTCTGATACAAGTGTTAAAGAAGTGTATTCAAGGCATAAATAATCATAAAATAAGCCTAAATTCATTAACAAGTCACTTAAGGCATGGAATATTAAACTTGTAGTTAAATTGATTGCATATAAGTTAATTTTTTAGGACTATTGGGCAATTTCTAGATCTGATATGTTTGCTTCGGCCATTTATGCAATCATATAAACTAAATAAGAATCGTCAAAATTAACTAAAAATCATCTAAAAATCACTAAAATTGATTAGCTAATCATTGGAGTTTATTTGGAATTAATATTTAGGTACCTTGTTGGTTTATTAAGGACTGAATCATTGATTTTTTGAGTTATTACAGATTTGATATACATCATTTTGATGTATGATCTGAGCATAATAAGTATTATCTATAGTGTCTAAACAGTCCTATAATCAAGTGAATATCATTGGAAGCTAAATGCATTAATTTTCTAGCTTATCTTTGACATCTTGAATCACTTCTTGACTGTTCATATAAAATTTCATACCTTTGACTACAAGGTTGTTGCGATAATAAATCACATATAAGCCTCTAAAATTGGGTAAGGAAATTTTACAATTCATAATGATTAATGGTTGAAGTGATTTGGGCTTATTTTTAGTCATTGGAATCTTTTGCACTATTGCATTCACACAGGTGTTCCAGTTAAGTTGATAAGTGTTTAAATGGATAATTTATCTAAGTGACATTGTGTATTAATGCTCTTAATTTCTCATTGTCATTACTGTCATTGAGTGGATTATTTTCTCATTGTTAAATTGGATATCTCTTGTGGATGCTCTTTTGATCATAATTGTGCTAAGAGATTTAAATTTCTCTCTTGTATCATTGAGCACTTGGTCTTGTTTAAGATTGTATTTCAATATATTGTTAAGTACTCGTGTTCCTCTTGTCCTTTGGCACATGAAAGTATACGGGGAAGCCAAAGATCCTCAAGTGTCCAACAATGGGCTTCACACCTATGAAGACTTCTTCAGGGGTCTTGTCACCCAAGGCTTGATGATGGGTCCTATATTGAACATAGATCGCAATGTTTGTAGCTTCACCCCACATAAATTTTGGCAACTTTTGGTCATGCAACATGGCTCGGGCAGCTTCCTTGATGGTCTTGTTTTTTCTTTCATCCACTCCATTTTGTTAAGGGTTGTAAGGTATGATGGTCTACTTCTTGATTCTTGCTTTCTTGCAAAAGTCAATGAACTCATTTGAAATGAATTCTACATCGTTATTAGACCTGCGGCACCTTATTTTCTTGTGTGTTTGATTTTATATTAGTGCCTTGAAGTCCTTGAACATATCAAATGCCTCGTGTTTGTGTTTTAAGAAGAATATCCATGTCTTTTGTGAAAATTCATCCACAAAGGTTATATAGTATAGATAGCCACCAAGAGATTTCACTAGCATGGGTCCGCATAAGTCAAAATGTATGAGTTGTAGAATGTCATTGTTCTTGGTCCTGCTAGAAGGGAATGTTCCCTTCAATTTATTTCCACTTGCACATCTTGGAGAGACCCCATCATGATTAGTTTGAACCTCAAGCATTCCAGGAACCACCCTCCTTACTATGGGCAGGGCTTCATAATGAAGATGGGAAAACCATTGGTGCCATAGCTCACTTTGATGATTTCTATCATGTGCCAATGCTCAGATTGGTCTTCCATTGACTCTATAGAGTCCTTCAATTCTTGATCTCAAAGTAAATGCATCCCTTATGCGAGATTCCATAGGCTAGGTGAAAATATTTCCTCTTATGAAGGCAACCCTCATCCCTTTGTCTTCCAAGGGAGATATATATACAAGATTCTTCTTCAATATTGGAACGTACATAACATCATGTAAATGTACGATTTCACCATAGTCCAAATGAAATGAAACAGAACTAAAGCCCTTCACCACATAAGTAGAATTATCTCCAAGAATGATCTTCAATTCAATCTCCCTCTCAATCAGGTTTGAGATGACTTCATGATACCCAATGAAGTGTCTAGAGGCCCCACTATCTACCGACCAACTATCAAATGAATCCACAAGAGAGGAACTAAAAAGAGCATAAATAATAAAATATCCAAATTGAGTAGCAGCAGCGTTAATTCCATACCTTGAATTTCTTGATCTCTTTGGAAGATGATGATCATCAGGAGCATCTCTTCTTCTTCCATCAACTCTTATTCTTCTATTATTGAACTTCTTATTGTTGTAGCCATGATTATTGTTGTAGTTGGAACTTGGAGCATCTCTCTTTTTCGAACAACCTTGGGCATAGTGACCATACTTGTGACAACTATAGCATTCAACTTTCGGCATGCCCTTTCTATATCTTTTATTGGAATCCATGTATTTTGGAGTAGGATTTCTAGAATAAGCTAGTCTTCCTCTTCCTTTCCTCTTCTTGTCCTGAGCAAAAAATTCAGAGGGATCTCCTTCTTCAACCTTTTGAATCCTTCCCCTGGATATCATCCTAGTCTCTGCTTAAGTGAACTTGCCAACAAGCTCATCAAATGTCAGAAACTTGTCATGGTTGTTAATAGTTGTAATGAATGTCTCCCAAATTGGAGGAAGACCTTGAAGTGAAACAAGTACAAACTCTCTATCTGACAAATCCTCCAGCTATTGATCCTTTAGTTGGGATATCCTCATAAAATATGACTACACAGTCGCTCCCTTGTTCATTTTGATGTCCTTGAGTTGATTTTTCAAGGAGAAAGTATGATTCAAATTTTTGGCATCGTACATCCACACCATCTTATCATAGATTTCCTTAGACTTCTTTAACCTAGAAATATAAGTAAGCAAATGATCTCTTAAAGAGTCAATAATTATTTTTCTTATTTTGATCTCACATTTCTTATACTTGGCCTTGATAGCAGTAAAAGCATTCTCTAGAGGCTCATGTACCTTTCCTTCCACTTATTCCAAGATATCATTCTCATCCAGGGTCACCTCCAACCTTATCTTCCAAACAACAAAATCTTATGAGCTATTTAGCTTCTCTCCCTCCTTGAAGTATGAGGTAGACATCTTGACAAAGTCAAATAGGCTTCTTCAAATCTCTCAAAAAGGTAATTGATCGTCTCCTATCTCCCCGAGCTTGTCTTCACTTCAGCTCTAATACCATGTTAATTTTCGAGTCTTTAATGTTTAACACAATCACTTCTACCAATTATTCTTCAATTAGCAATCAAATTATCCAATATAATTCAATCTTCGAGAAACAATAAGAAATTGTAGATAGAACAGTGAACCAACGCACAATAGGAGACAATCAAGAACAATAGAGATAATATTTGGTCAAAGACTAGGGAAAAACTCCACAAGGGGGAAAACCCTTTCAAAATGCTTCTTCTATTAGATTATCATCAAATGTTCAACAAAGAGATGCAATGTTCCAATTCATCAAAATTATGTCAAAATCAAACCTTTGACTGTCAAAATTCAACCAACCAATATCCAATCAAAGGTGAGCCTAAAAGTCAAATCTACAATTTTGGTCAAAGTCAATAGTAGCAATAGCCCTAACAAGTCAACAATCAACAATCAAGCCACCTCCAAATCAGCTCGATCAACAGTCAAAAGATGTGGCTTTCTTTGCTAGTCAAAGTCCAATCAAAATGGTAAAAAAAGCTCAATCAAAAGAGAGATAAAAGATGCGGTCAAACCCCCATAGAATTGTGGTCAACTTCAGTTATTCTGTAGTTAAGGACAGTCAACTAGCTCTGAAGAGTTCGATCTCTCTCCCAATAAATTTTTCCTTCCAAAATAGAGATAAAACCAAGTCAAACAAACCCAAATCAAAGTGTAATCAAAGTTGGTCAACACTATCAAATCAAAAATTCAACACACTAATCAAAAAGCTCCTCCTTCCCTTCACACATGTGAGAACAGACATGCAATTCCAAAGCTATACCAACCAATCCAAGAGAAGATGTGATTCGTTGATGATGCTCCAAAGTGATGTCACATATGGTTTATTTATGAGTCTTTGGAGGTCGAATTATGTTAATTTTAGGTATGTTCTATGCTTAGAGAAAATTTACTTTCAATTTTCCATATTAATTCAATATCAATTCCAAATTAGCAATCACATTTATCATGATAGTAAAATGCAGATAGAACATAAACATAAATCACAGAAAACAAGCCAAGACAAGAGGACACAAGATGTGGTGCCAGCCAAGGACAAACCCTAATGTGGGGAAACCCTTGATCAATTCTTCTTATGTTCTTCAATAGTTCAGCAGAGAGAGAGAGAGAGTACATATACATCAGAAGTCAACATTTTGACTTGACAAAATAAGAGAAGAGATCTTCTTTAAGAAGATGACACATGAGGTAGCAGATCTGACCTTAGGTGATTCTATCACCATGTTGTACCCATCACTGAGCTGCACCTCATCATCATGCTACACCCATCACTGTGTTGCACCTCATTATCATGCTGCATCCATCACTGTGTTGCACCTCATCATCATGTTTCACCCATCCACACTGTCACCTATATGATGCATACTGCAATACTGTAACTCTGTCATGGAACAACGTTAGTTGCTTGCTATGGCTTGCAACCTAGCAAAGAAGCTAGTTGTAGCAAGAGATTCTTCCAACATATCTCATGAACCCTTTATACATACCCAGACATAATCTTGATACAACGTTGTTTTCTATACTTGACTTTGTTGTCAACATTATGATTCACCAACCAAGTAAACAGTCCTAGGAGCAATTCATGTCCAAACAAATATGTTTCCACCTACAACACCATGTTGTAATACAACTACCCATGCTGAAATTTTAGAGCTACTTTCCTTGTTGTGACTAAGGGTCCTTTCATACATAGATAAGGGCTCCTTCACTTAAGGCTTTCCTCCTATATTTGCTGCAACCAGGATGTCCTCCTTTAGGACTGTGACAAGGGGAACACTAGCCCTCCTTTTACAGTGGATGAGGGCACCTAAATGCATCTTAAACTCCTGCTTGGACAACAGTTTAATGGACAATTTGATAGCTACAGGGAACCTTGTTAGCAGGGGCTTGAACCTCCTTCTTGGATTGTGGCTAGGGAAGATAGGAGCCTCATCAAACTGCAGATTAGGGCTCCTAGATTGAGTTGTGTATTAGTGCCTCTTGACTGTGTTTATACTGTGGATTAGATCCCTTCCTTCGACAGCATATAAATTTCTTCCTTGACTGTGTGTGCATCTCTTCCTTAACAGCGTCTAGGGCACCATCTTGTGACACTTGATTGGACTATGATTAGATATTGTCTAGCCCTTCTCTTTATAGTGAATACATGCCTCTTTTTGGTTCCTAAGAAGCCCTCATTGACTATGGCCTAGGAGTCTTCTTTCTCTGTTGTTATGACCCCTTCAGGACAGTGTTAGGTTACTTAGCATATAGGCCTTACCTTATTGTGTAATGGAATCATCCTTCACCTTCTTGACAGTGTTATAGGGTATCTCCTTCCATGGTTGTGATTTGATCTTCCTTAGGGTAGCATTAGGGCATCATGAGGCTTCTTCCTTTTACTACGGATTAGGGCATCATTAGGCCAGCGTATAACCTAGGGCACTCCCCTAGATCTCATCTTCATCAAACCCAAAATAGAATGAAGAGAGATCACAAGAGTGTGTGCGACAAATGATTTAAAGTCTTCTTCTATTTATACTAAAACGTGGAGGATAAGTGGGGGCATTTTGGTTGTTGGCCGACCTTGACAAATTGTCCCATAACACAAATAAATTCATATCTCCATGAATACATGTCGGAATCGGATGATCTTTAGATCAATCCTATACCTCTCAATGAGAGGAATCCAAGAAAAATATCAACGGCCATAAATAAGAATACCCACGTAGAGTTTGGCCCCAGTTTAAAATTTTAACACTCCTTCTCAACTAGGGAGAACTCCATCTGCCAAATTGTACTATCTCTTCCATCAGTGCCCGGCACTGCTCTGCTCTGCTAAACTATGAAGAAGAAGAAGTAATCAAGAATGTATCATACCATCCTCTACTGACCTAAAGTCAGTCCCATATAAAGAGAGTGTCTCATAGCACTCTTATTGACCTGAAGTCAGTTCCAATAAAGAGAGTGTATCATACCACTCTTACTGATCTGAAATCAGTTCCAAAAGAGAGTGAGTCATATCACTCTTACTAACCCGAAGTCAGTTCCAAATAAAGAGAGTGTATCATACCACTCTTACTGATCCGAAATTAGTTCCAAAAGAGAATGATTTATATCACTCTTACTGACCTGAAGTCAGTTCCAGTTGATCCCAGATCAATATCATCCTAGCATAAGGAGTACGGTAGGTACACAATGCATCCATTGGTACTACTATGGTACCTATCCTCATTTCCCTACTCATTGGCTAGATGAGAGGTACTTCCCATGAGTCCCAGACTGCATGGGTAGGATGTCTCAGCAAGAGAAGGATGAACTACTCATCATGCATACATGCCGCTAGGGGTATCCTAGGGGAAGGCTGAACCACTCACCCTGTACACAACAAATCACTAGTGGAAGGCTAAACCACTCACCCTATGATTGTGTCTTAGTGGGAGAAGGATGAACCACTCATCCTGCCTACATAGCAGACCACTAGGGGAAGGCTGAACCACTCATCCTATGGTTTCTCATCACTCCAAGATGTACCCCCAAGCTCCCCAAAGCTTAATGTCCATATCCTACAAGACCCTTAGGAGAGAGTCTCTTCACGACTCTTATTCTTTCTCAAAAAGTCAAGAATTTGACCTTTCCTAGGGGCTTCGACAGAATATCGATGACCTGCACATCAGTCCCAATGCGATGGAGCCTTCTTGCTCCTCGATGTACCATATCCTAGATAAAGTGGTACCTGATGTCTAGAACACAATATTCCTCAACAATTGAATTCCCCTCTGGTTGTCACACAAGATCATGATGGCATCCAGCACATGTCCAAACAGCTCACTAAAGAGCTTCCTTAACCAAACAGCTTCACATGAGGTCACACTCGTAACTATGTATTCGGCCTCAACAGTGCTCAAAGCAATCGACTTCTGCTTCTTTCTCATCCAGGATATCAAAGCAGAACCCAATGAGAACCAACACCCAGAAGTGCTCTTGCGATCCTCTACACTACTTGCCTAATCAGCATCAAAATAATCATGCAGCGTCACATTTCCGGAAATGTATCTTGATCCATGAGAGGTTGTGCCCTGAAGATATCTCAAATGATTCTAGGCACCAATCCAATGAGGCTCAACCATATATGAGCTCAACGTTCTAATTGTAAAACATATATCTAGTTGGGAGTTCACCAAGAACATCAATGCTAGTATGAGTTTATGAAACTCAAAGGCATTTCCTAAATCAGGTCTAGCATCACTACCACATAACTTCTTAAAGTTAGGCTTCATCGAGGTAGTCACAGGTTTGCAGTGCACTATTCCAAATCCAGAATTCAACTCCCTCTTACTTTTGTAAATGAGAGGGTCAGTACCTTCCAGAAAGAGATCGTCCACATAAGGTACCAATATGATAGGTCTATCATCCACAACCTTCAAGCAATGGTTTGGATCGACTTCACTCCTAGTGAATCTCAGCTTCATCAGATCGTTGTTTATCCTTTCATACCAAGCCTGAGGTGCTTGCTTCAAGCCATAGAGGGCTTTCTTCTACCTGCATACATGAGATTCCCGATCATGAATCTCAAAACCCTCGAATTGTTCCAAATTTGTGGACTTGCTACATGAGGGGAATGGTTCCCTTATAAGTTTTCCTTTGGTACATCTGGAACATGTACCTTCATGCTCTTCTTGATTTCAGGCATCCCTGTCACCATCTGACTCACATTGGGTAGGGCCCCATAATAAGGAGACCTTCATTGCTATATAAGATATGTTTCAACTGACATGGTCCCCAATGGACTTCCCGCAACTTGATACAAATTGCCAACCCTGAACCCAAGAGTAAAAACATCTTGAAAATTCCTTTTTCAAACACGTACCCTTCCATCGATGAATGCCACCTTTGTCTTCCATTGCCGAAATGGACACCAGGTCCTTCTTGAGATCAGGTACATAAAGGAATTCTTGTAAATGAATCATGTTACCCTCTTTCAATTGAGGGGTAACATTCCCTACACCCTTTCCGAGATAGGTGGCATTGACTCCAACTATAATGTCCACGATTGTTTCCTTCTCTATCAAATTAGAGAGTTTCCTTCTATCCGATGAAGTGCCTTGAAGCACTACTATCAATAAGCCAAATTCCCAAAAATTCTGGAGGAGAAGTGGTGGAGAGGGCCAATATAAGATAATACTCCTTTAGCTTATCAGAAACAAGATTTGATTCTTCATACCTTTAGTTCCTCGCTTTCTTTGAAGAGTCGACCATTTCCTTGATGCCCTGCATTCCTTTTTCCTTTGCCATTGTATCTGTCATTCCTCTAATCATTGAAGATGCCCCTAGAATGATTGTTATCATCATCAAGTGATGTGTCCCTTCTATTTGGACACTTCCTCGCATAATGGCCAAACTTATTGCAAGCAAGGCATCTGCCTTTCCTTCCATTCTCAGATCCAGACTTCCTATTGAAGTGACCTGTAGGTAGGCCACTAGATGCTTCCGCTGCACCACTTTGATAATCTTCTTTGCTTCAAATTCACCCTTGGTGAATTTGAAGAGGGATGAGGAACCCATTGAGCCTTTTTCCCTTTCCAACTGTCTTCGGTGATTGCTCTTTCACTCTTGCTTGGGCTTTGTATTCACCTCAGCTTTGATACCATGTGAATTTTAGGTATGTTCTATGCTTAGAGAAAATTTACTTCAATTTTTCATATTAGCTCAATGTCAATTCCAGATTAGCAATCACATTTAGCATGATAGTAAAATGCAGATAGAACATAAACATAAATCACAAAAAACAAGCCAAGACAAGAGGACACAAGATGTGGCACCAGCCAGAGACAAACCCTAATGTGGGGAAACCCTTGATCAATTCTTCTTATGTTCTTCAATAGTTCAGCAAAGAGATAGAGAGTACATATACATCAGAAGTCAACATTTTGACTTGACAAAATAAGAGCAGAGATCTTCTTTAAGAAGATGACACATGAGGTAGTAGATCTGAACTCAAGTGATTCCATCACCATGTTGTACCCATCACTGAGTTGCACCTCATCATCATGCTACACCCTGTTGAAAAATGTACAACAAGAAATGCTAAATTTAGAAAGTGCTAAAAATAAAACTGCTAAAAATAGCACTTCTAAAAATAGCAATTTGGCCAATGAGCATTTTGGCCACCTTGGGTGAGAGGTGAAACAGCTAAAAATAGAATTTCTGGGTCCCTTCCTATATTTAGCAGTCCTTGGTCTATCTATAGGAAGTATAAATGAATTTGGTCTTAACAGCAGCTTAAAATATTAATTAATTAATCTCCATGAGTTAATTAATTATGGAAAATTAAACTTAAAGTCTTTGTGAGATCATGGAATTATTTTCTCCCTTGATATAAGAATTTATCCCTTGATTAAAGGAGATAAGGTTCAGTTCTATAATGAGAGAATTAGTTGACTTAGTTTAACTTAGTCAAGTCCAGTTAGATTATTTTAACAAGTTGTTAAAATAATGAAATATAGTTTGTTAATGGTTGCATGCATGTGACAACTATTATTTAAAATAATTGAACATTCCCTCATGGGTAACTGATGCATGTCAGTTCAGACAGAGACCTAGTTGAGATCAGAGAAGGGATAGTGTACTATTAGTTGGATGAATATTTTTCCTATAAAGGAAGTTCATCCATGATGAGGATTTATCTCCTTCAGGTTTGTGCAGTTATTTTAGAGGTCAGTGTTGTGTGTGAGGTGAGAATCACACAGGTTGCAGCTGGAGGACCCAGGAAAAACTGTGCATAAAAATAGGAGGCTTGGAGGGCAGAGGAGAATGTTTTTGAGAAGCCTTTGACTGTCTATGAACAGCAGAGAGATTGTACTGAGAGCTGGATAGCTTTCGAGCTAAGGCTTTGTGTAATCCGGACATATTTCCACTTGTATAACAATACATAGATGGGGTTTTAGGCAGGTTCTTTCCCCAAGTAAATTCTTTTTTGTTATGTGTGATTGATTCCTTCTTATCAGCTATATGTTTTCTTATTGATGTTGCTCATGGTTCATTAAGTTTCCGCTAAATTGTTTGTAGAAGTAGATCAAGTGTTTTCCTTTAGTACATTGCATTACCAAGTTGATCTACAGGTGGGAAATTTCTACATGGTATTAGAGCTAGCTGATTTGTAGAAAAAGTTCTACATGGTATCAGAGCTAGATGATTTGTAGGAAAAGTTCTACAAAATTCTACATGGTATCGGAACACAGGTGATCAAGGAGAGAACAATATACTTAGAGGAGATTTAGAAGTTTTGAGTTTTGGGCCGAGAGTTTGCAGAGCAGATCTGAAAATTTCTGTACAAAATTTTCAGAAATAAATAGCAGATTTGGATTCCTTGCGGAAAAATACCCAAAAAAAAAAAATTCAGCTAAATCAGAGTTCGAATGAGGGAGATATCTATGATTTAAAATCAGCCCTTTTTCTATAAAATTTCATGATTGCAGGAAAGTGGAAATAGATTGGTGTGCTAGCCAAGAAACTATATGCACTTGAGGTACAAGATGCATGGAAAGCCTTGAGGAGCAAGGCAAATGTTAGATACTTGGTGGTTGAGAGGGAGAGTAAATTACCACTCAACATGCAGCTTCAGAAGAAGTCTCAAAAAATTGTGGAGGAGCCACGATTGGTGCAGCAGCTTCAGGAGGTTATGGAGCAGCCACAATAGGGGAAGCTGAGAGGAGATCGAGTAGAGACATCTACTCATGCAGAGACCTCCAGTGGGGGGAAACGTCGAGCCAGGTGGGCAGAGGGATCACATGCAACCATACCTCCAGGTAGGAGGTGGGGTGATGTGGAGTGATCGTCCCAAGGAGGAGTGGCAGGATCCTTGAGGTACCCAACCTCTTGGATGAGACCTTGCTACAGGAGCCCTGATGTGGAGTAGTAGGAACTGACTGATTGGGTAGAGACAGATGCGGATGGAGCAGCAGAGAGAGTGACAGTGCAAGGAATCCCAGGACAGCGCATAGCTAGCAAGCTACAACAACGTGAGAGGCACAAGTGTTTTGCACAGTGCTAGGTGGCATAGAGAGGTGTGCAATGGTGTGAGATTCATGGAGATGTTGTAGTAGTGCAGATGTCAGAGAGGGAGCATTTTTCAACTATAGGTAGAGCTTCAGCATCAGAGTATGTTCCTAGCCCAATAGATTGGTCAGTTGGGAGTGTTTTTGTTCCGAGAGTTTCAGGAACAATCGGACCAGGTAGGTGTGTTGCATGCAGAACATTCCAGAGTTATAGGATCAGGTTCGAGAGGAAGCCTTTCTTGTTGAGAGGGAGTGTTGAAAAATGTGCAACAAGAAATGCTAAATTTAGAAAGTGATAAAAATAGAACTGCTAAAAATAGCACTTCTAAAAATAGCAGTTTGGCCAATGAGCATTTTGGCCACCTTGGGTGAGAGGTGAAACTGCTAAAAATAGAATCTTCTAAAAATATCGTTTCTAGGTCCCTTCCTATTTTTAGCAGTCCCTAGTCTAACTATAGGAAGTAAAAATGAATTTGGTCTTAACAGCAGTTTAAAATATTAATTAATTATGGAAAATTAAACTTGAAGTCTTTGTGAGATCACGGAATTATTTTCTCCCTTGATTTAGGAATTTATCCCTTGATTAAAGGAGATAAGGTTCAGTTCTATAATGAGAGAATTAGTTGACTTAGTTTAACAAGTTTTTAAAATAATGAAATATAGTTTGTTAATGCTTGCATGCATGTGACAACTATTATTTCAGATAACTGAGCATTCCCTCATGGATAACTGATGCATGTCAGTTCAAACAGAGACCCAGTTGAGATCAGAGAAGGGACAGTGTACTATCAATTGGATAAATATTTTTCCTATAAAGGAAGCTCATCCATGATGAGGATTTATCTCCTTCAGGTTTGTGCAGTTATTTCAGAGGTCAGTGTTGTGTGTGAGGTGAGAATCACACAGGTTGCAGCTGGAGGACCCAGGAAAAATTGTGCATAGAAATAGGAGGCTTGGAGGGAAGAGGAGAAGGTTTCTGAGAAGCCTTTGACTATCTATGAGCAGCAGAGAGATCGTATTGAAGGCTAGATAGCTTCCGAGCTAAGGCCTTGTGTAATACGGACATATTTCCACTTGTATGATAATACATAGATGGGGTTTTAGGCAGGTGGTTTCCCCGGGTAAGTTCTTCTGTGTTATGTGTGATTGATTCCTTCTTATCAGTTATATGTGTTCTTATTGATGTTTCTCATGGTTGATTAAGCTTCCGCTAAATTGTTTGTAGAAGTAGATCAAGTGTTTTGCTTTAGTACATTGCATTACTAGGTTGATCTACAGGTGGGAAATTTCTACATGGTATTAGAGCTAGCTGATTTGTAGAAAAAGTTCTACATGGTATCAGAGCTAGCTGATTTGTAGGAAAATTTCTACAAAATTCTACACACCCATCACTGTGTTGCACCTCATCATCATGTTGCACCCATGTTGCATCCATCACTATGTTGCACCTCATCATCACGCTACACCCATCCACACTATCACCTATATGTTGCATACTACAATACTATAACTCTATCATGGAATAGCCTTAGCTGCTTGCTATGGCTTATAGCCTAGCAAAGTAGCTAGCTATAGCAACAGATTCTTCCAACAGATCTCATGAACCCTTTATACATACCCAGACATAATCTTGATACAACGTTGTTTGCTATACTTGACTTTGTTGTCAGCACTATGATTCACCAACCAAGTAAACAGTACTAGGAACAAAACATGTCCAAAGAGATATGTTGCCACCTACAACACCATGTTGTAATACAATTACCCTTGCTGCAATTTTAGATCCACTTTCCTTGTTGTGACTAAGGGTCCTTTCATACATAGATAAGGGCTCCTTCAATTAAGGTTTTCCTCCTATATTTGTTGTAGTTGGGATGTCCTCCTTTGGGACTGTGACAAGGGCAACGCTAGCCCTCCTTTGACGGTGGATGAGGGCATATCTGAATGCATCTTAACCTCCTATTTGGACAGAGGTTTAATGGACAATTTGATAGCTGCTAGGAACCTTGTTAGCAAGGGCTTGAACCTCCTTCTTGGACTGCAGCTAGGGCAGATAGGAGCCTCATCAAACTGGGGACTAGGGATCCTAGATTGAGCTGCGTATTAGTGCCTCTTGACCGTATTTATACTATGGATTAGATCCCTTCCTTGGACAGCATATAACTTTCTTCCTTAACTGCGTGCATATCTTCCTTGACAGCGTCTAGGGCACCAGCTTGTGACACCTGATTGGACTGTGGTTAGAACTTTTCAATCCCTTCTCTTTATAGCGAATACATGCCTCCTTTTGGTGCCTAAGAAGCCCTCATGGACTGCGGCCTAGGAGTCTTCTTTCTTTGTCGTTATAACCCCTTCAGGACAGCGTTAGGTTGCTTAGCATATAGGCCTTTCCTTGTTGCATAATGGAATCATCCTTCACCTTCTTCACAATGTTATAGGTTATCTCCTTCCATGGTTGTGATTTGATCCTCCTTAGGGAAGCATTAGGGCATCATGAGGCTTCTTCCTTTCATTGCAGATTAGGGCATCATTAGGTTAGCGTATATCCTAGGGCACTCCCGCTAGATCTCATCTTCATCAAACCCAAAACAGAATGAAGAGAGATCAAAAGAGTTTGTATGACAAATGACTTAAATTCACCTTCTATTTATACTAAAATGTGGAGGCTAAGTGGGCGCATTTTGGTTGTTGGCCGACCCTAAGGAATTGTCCCATAACACAA
This sequence comes from Pinus tabuliformis, assembly GCA_031772625.1. NCBI lineage: Eukaryota > Viridiplantae > Streptophyta > Pinopsida > Pinales > Pinaceae > Pinus > Pinus tabuliformis. Next base: position 1,147,633,017 of record CM062817.1, read on the forward strand.
ATAAATTCATATCTCCATGAATACATGTCAAAATCAAATGACCTTTAGATCAATCCTATACCTCTCGAGGAGAGGAATCCAAGAAAAATATCAGTTGCCATAAATAAGGATACTCATATGGAGTTTGGCCCTAGTTGCCAATTTTAACAAATTAGCTTGCCCAGGTTGACTTGTACTTTTGTGCACATGTGGGTTTCTCATCAAAAATAATATTTTTCCTTGACCAAATTAAAATCTTCCAAGGGCTAGTAGGGGCTTCTCTAGATGAAGAAGGGTTCCCACTAGATAGAATTTCTCCTTGAGCTATCAATTTTTAACACATAATGACTAGTGTATGTTGTTCCCAATTATACTTTGTTGTTCTCCATTGGTCTAAATAGGTTTGTGGTTGAAGAAATGTATTTGCAAATAGCAGAAGCACATGGTTTTGAATTGGGGAAGTTCTCAAGTGGTTTTGCAACAATAGGAGAAATAAATTCCTAAGAGGTGTTTGGCTTCGTGATGCAAATGGTCTCAATTACATAAAATCAACAAAAGAACTCAATTGCATTAGATGTAGATTTCTTCATGGTAGGTTGATTGTACATGGTCTCCAACATATAGGGTACAAAAGTGGCAATTCATTGTTATCCAATGGTTGCGCAAATACATACATGGTTATTTTGTTGAATAACCATAACCATTCATTCATGATTGAAGTGATTTGGGCTTAATTTTGGTCATTGGCATCTTTTACACTATTGCATTCACACAAGTGTTCCAATCAAGTTGATAAGTGTTTAAATGGCTAATTGCTCTAAGTGAAATTGTGGATTAATGCTCTTAATTTCTCATTGTCATTACTGTCATTGAGTGGATTCATTGCTCATTGTTAAATTTGATATCTCTTGTGGATGTTATTTTGATAATAATTATGCTAAGAGATTTAAATTTCTCTCTTGTATCATTGAGCACTTGGTTTTGTTTAAGATTGTGTTTCAATATATAGTTAAGTACTCTTGTTATAAGATCATCAATATCAATTACTTGAATCACACACAATATTAGCTCAAGACTCATTCATAATCCTTGCATATCATTCTAGAAATATTCTTGCATCTAATAAATTACCTCCAAGGATAAGATCAGTTGATAGACATTTAAGACAACCTTTCTCACCTAGCTTTAGGAACCTAGCACCTCTTTAGTGGTTAACACGGTGACCTTGCAATCGTCAAAGCCACAGTCTCTATAGCGTCGGAGGCATCAGGTGGTTAGAACATAGGGGGAGGTATCGTTAATCAAGCGTTTGTTTGCTTCCCATTGGCTTCTATCCCACAACCTACTCTAGAGACTAGTTCCAAAATAGTTAAGAGGAAGGAACCATCTAGGACTAGCATATAATTAAAAGTAACCAAGATTATTACATTTCACCTAAGTCTTAGGATTTGTATAGCATATAGGTTAGTTAATCATTCAAGCAGCAGTTTTTCATCCAGTCATTTGGTCCCTAATTGATATAAAGCAAATAAGTTGGCTTCATAAGGCACTGGTCTCATTGATAATTAAATCTAATCTCTAAAAGCTTGTTAAATCAACTAAGTGGCTAGGTCATTCAACTATGTATCCCGGACTCGTTGGTTTCCAACTTGTCTTTAATTTCTATATTCTATAGGGACTACCCCCCATAGCCTGTTGTGAGACAGCTAGAATGAAGTGGGCGGGGATCAGAATGGTAGCCCTCTCCCTAAGTCATTGTTGCACTGTGCATGTACAATCTAAGCGACAACAAGCCAAATTAAGGCTTAAATATGTAAACGATAGGCTTGGAGGCAGATGGAGGAAGGTAAAAAAGGTTAAATAATCCCGCGTTGAAGTGAAAAAGGCCCTAGAAGCCTGCCACAAGCCCTAGAGGGGTCGCAACCTAAGGATTGAGCCCACAAAAGGCAGCGGCAGAGGAAGAGAGGCGTTGGAGAGGCCACGACAGGGGTTAGGGAGAAGGGAAGGCAACAGAGGGTAGGAAAGGAGCCTTAAGGCCTACAGCCATAGTTGGGGAGGCAACCAAGGGCAAACAGAGAGGGAAAAAGGTAGGCCGAGGGGAAGGGAAAGTTGCTAGGGCCTGTGACCAGGCCTAAAAGGCCAAAAAAGGAATGATGCAGGGCCTAATAGGCCTGTGAACAAGGAGAAAAGCCCTTAGGGCTTGACGGCTAGGGCAACTAGGCTCATGGTTAAGGGTGAAAGGCCAAAACTGGCCTGTGGCTAGGCTAGGAGAGGGAAGACGGCTAGGTAGAGGGCCATGTTGGGCCTGGAGATCCTAAAAAATTTGAAACCCTTGCCCAAAAGAATAATTTTGCTTCATATCTTCAATTTAGCCCAAATCACTGCAGAATTATTCAATGTTGGCCCTACAAAAAAAATGGAGACTAAATTTTATCCTTAATAACCTAGATGTATCTCAAACCCCTGCAAATCTTCTTGAAATAGCTTGGATCTCACCTGCACAAATGAAAATAAGAATACCCAAAACCCCAATATATACAAAAATTTAAAATAAAACCCCAAACCCTAGTTGCTGCAAAACAAGGGTTAAAAAAATTATTTACAAAACATTACTCTACAAAACTAATTTACAAGTTATATACAAATATACAATGCTTGTGAAAAAAAAATTTGAGAAAACAGATTTTTTGAATGATGAACAATGACAATAGATTATATGTGTTTTTGAAAGTTATGGTATTGTCCATAGCCTTAGCGAAGTAAGAAAACCACATAAAATAACCAGAGCCCAAACAAGGTCGGCTCTCCTCCAAAGTCTGTGAACTTGGAGCCCAAGGGCAGGGGAACCTGCAAACTCTATATATTTTCTTCAAGAAAACTTGTTAGACATATGGCGAACCATATCACCTAATATAGACCCAAAATCTATCAATAAAATGTTCTTATCACCATCTAATGAATAAACAAGCTTATAAAATTTTAAGCACAATATAGAAAAGCACATACCATGGATCATTAGATAGAGAACACCATGAACTGAACCCAAAAGTCTTTTATTATGATTTATCAAACATTCTCAGCAGATCAATGGAACAAAACCAATGTTACAAAATTACATCGACTAGAGTTAGAGCTTTCATCATCGTCTCTTGAGAAACAAATGGCCTCTAATTTATAAGAAAAGCCTCCAAGTGGACATTAATATCTAGCTAGCTTCATCCCCATCAAAATAATCTCGACCGTCGATAGATATTTGATCATATTTTAATCTTTTCCATCAAAAATATTTATTTTTGAGGAATTTGAGAATTTCTCATAAAAACCATTTTTTATTAATCCAAAAACAAATAGTTTGGATTAATTTCCTAAAAAATTTGACTTTGACTTAACCACCAAAGTCCAAGGGCTCAATTTTCCTTAAAAGATTCATTTTTGACTTAAGAACACCAGGACTCACCTAAGACTTTGTCAATAAATTTCAAATTTTCACCCTAGCTTTGGGGTTTAAGTTCGAGGGATAAACTCTATCAATTATCGGCATTTAGAAACACATATAATTTAGTGAGATGAAAAACCTCTTAGGATGAAATTCATCGCCAAAATCATACGCTTACCTAGGTTGTTACACAATTAAACAGTCGTACTAGCATCATTTACATTAAAAATTTGCAGAAATTGAGTTTACAATAAGATGAGAACTGGTTGCCTGATGATTCTGAATTTTGAAAAAATTGTCACAACTACTTCCTCGAAATGTGACAAAATGTGTGCAACATTTGGCTCCATATAGGGACACGTTACTTCATCGAAGCGATGTGAGAATCGAGAATCCTGTATCCAAGAAAACATAAGTCCATCAAATATGTATCCATTCAAAATCAAAATCAACATGCATATATAGAATATCTGTTGGAATAGTAAATATATACTCTAATAAACTTAAATGTAAAGACATTAAACATAATTGCATGAAAAAAAACTAACTAATGACATAAATGAAAGGGAGTAGGGTTAGAGATATTATACAAAAGATGCCCCATGGCATCAGATGTCATCTCTGTAGTAAAATTTGAGCATTTGCCCATCTATTGGCAGCTCCACAAGATCATCTTCCAATGTATTTAGATAGAAAGAATTTTCTCCAGTGATTCCTCTGATAATATACGGCCCAAGCCATAGACTGTCAAACTTTCTGTGATTGTCAGGCTTCTCATTTCTGCGATCCCATAATAACACCATATCGCCAACTTGTAGAGACCTGTTTCGGGATGATTTGTCAAAGTTTTCATTTGTTTTGGACTTGTCCCTGACATAACTTATCAAAATTATTCCTGTGAGCCTCATCAAGTTCCATAATTTGATCAATTCTTTTTTGCACTGCATCTTTATTATTTGTAAATTGTTGCAGAATATGATAAACTGGAAGCTTAAGATGAACTGGTAAGGTTACTTCCAAACCATAAACAAGCTCAAAAGGACTTTTCCCAGTAACTCTCTTCTTTGTGATCATGTCTACCAATAATGCATACTTGATCTTACTATCCCAAGACCGCTTATTATCCCCCACAATCTTCTTAGTGATGGTTATCACATTTTTGTTACTTGATTCAACAAGACCATTTCCTTGGGGATAATAATTTGAAGAATGAGATAGAACAATGTCGTAATTTAAGCAAAAAGAAGAGAACTCGAAAGCGATGAAGGCTTTGGCATTATCTGTTGTGATTTTGGTCGGTACACCAAATCAAGTGATAATATGATTCTCAAGAAAGTCCATGACAACCTTCTCTATGGCTTGCTTTGTTGGAATGGACTCAACCCACTTTGTGAAGTAATCAATCGTAGTCAAAATCCATGAATAACCTTCACTAGAATTCTGGCTAAATTTAACAATGAAATCTAACCCCCATTGTTGAAAAGGGGCTTCAGCTACAATCAGTTGAAGAGGCAAGGCTGTTAATTTCTACTTTCCTATGCGAAGTTGGCACTTCTGGCAATTTCTGACAACTTTATGCACATCTCAGAAAATGGTAGGCCAATAATATCCAACACGTAGAATCTTGTGGGTAGTGGTCTTCGCTACATAATGGCCCCCACAAAATCCTGCATGGAACTCAGCGATAAGCTTCTTAGCTTCATCCTCATTAATGCACCTGAGTATTATTCCATTTGGATTTCTCCATCCAAGTCCATCTTTTAAAATACAATATTTAGATGCCTTTAATCTGAGAGCCCTCCTTTTATGAGCTACCAAGTGATGAGGACATGTCAGATTTGTCAAATAATAAATAATGTCCTTATACCATTCTATTTTTTCCAACTTCTGAAGCTCAGGGAAAGTAGATGACTCATCCATTTCATTCTGGCAAACTACCTCTAAAGATTTCTCGTTACTTTCTATTAACCTCTGAATTAATCCTTGACCTTTGACAAGCTTGATTGGTCTAATCTCAAGATCATACTCCTGAATTTTAGTTACCCATCTAGCACGAGTTCCTATGCAATCGGTTTCAGTAATTATATCATTGATACAGAGTAAGAAACAAAGGCAATGATTTTGCAATAACCCACATATGTTTTGAAATGCTTAAGGGACTTGACTAATGCATAAGCTTGTTTTCCATAATGTTGTAATTCAACTCTGAATTATGCAAGGACTTTCTCATGAAAGTTATTGGTTGCTCATGACCCTCTTTGTTTTTCTGTAATAGAACATTTGTTATAGTGTCTTCAGATGCGAATGAAAAAAACCATAAATTCCTTTCAATAATCTAGGTTGACCAGGACAAGATTTTTAGCTATAGCATCTTTAATATCTTGAAATCCCTTTTTACCTTCATCTTTCCAAACAAACTTTGCATCCTTTTTTAGCAAACATTGGATAGGTTTAGCAATTTCCACATAGTTTGGAATGAATCTCCTTAGAAAAATTGTTTTTCCTAGGAAAGATTGAATGGATTTAAGATTATGAGGCAAGGGAATCTGTTGAATAGCTTCAACCCTTTTAGGGTCAATCTTGATACCATCTTTGGAAATGATGTGACCCAATAATTTTCCTTCAGTTACCCCAAAAATAGATTTGGTGGGGTTTAATGATATGCCAAACTCTCAACACTAGTCAAAAACCTACTTAAGATGATTTATATGAGTTTTACCATATTTTGAGAAAATGGTGAGATCATCTTGGTAAATTTCAATGATTTTTCCAATCAATTCCTTGAAAGCATAATCCATAGCCCTCTGAAAAGTGGCTCCTGCATTTGTTAACACAAAATATATTCTGAGATATTCAAAAGTTCCCTAAGGTGTAGTGAAGGTAGTCTTATGACAATCCTTCTCCTTAACCCAGACCTAATTATAGCCAAAGTATCCATCCAATAATGACATCATACTAGACCTTGTTATCCTTTGAAGTGTTGATTTGGGGTAGCATTGGATGTGCTCTAGCCATGAAAATTGGTGGAGAGGCTAAAGCACATGAGATCTCCAAGACCGAGAAATGGTTTGGACAGATTGTACCAGGTTTGGAAGATATTAAAATAATTAATATTTTTAATGGAGTTTCTAAGTCTAAACTTAGGAAAAAAAATATTAATGGGTATTAATATAAAACTAGGTTAGAAGGTTCCAAAAGTCATGGATCAAACCAAATCTAATCTTAGCCATTGATTAGAGATTTAATCTCGGTCATTGAAGGATCAATGAGAAAAGTATAAGAAGAGGCTTGAGGGTTAGTTGGAGAACACACCAGAGTGATCAATCATTCATTTTGCTAGAGTGGGGTTGGTAAGAAAAAGTGAATCAGTGATTAGCAATGAGGGGCAGTGAGTATTTGACAGAGAGGTAGAGACAATACTGAGAGACCAGCGCAGAAGCAGAGAGAGCGAGAGCAGCAGCTAGTTCACACCACGCAGAACCCAGCAGAGACAATGCAGAGGCCAAAGGAACTACATCATCCACGTATAGGCCGCTAGAGTGACGTAGAGGGTCCCAAAGGTTGTGCAGTGCCTCAAAGGGCTGATGCAGAGGGTCCTGGGGCTGACGCAGGTTAGTAGGAGGCTGGCGCAGAGGCCAGAAGGGCCAACGCTGAGGTTCAGAGTCATCGGAGAGGGTTTCGTGAGACAGGTTTTCTGAATACCTATTTCCAAATATAGAGGTATTGTTGTTGTGTATTTTTCTCTGTCGGGTGAGCCGGTTAGGCACCCAGTTGTACTCAAGGAAATACTGCATAATAATAAACCCTCAGAATAGATGCATCGGTTTCCTGCATTGGGTTTTTCTAGGGACATTTGTCCAAAAATAACATTGTCACTTGTGTGCTTTTTTTCTTTCAATTGATAATCTATAGATGTCGTGATTGTATTGTGTTTATTTCGGTATTTAAATGTTTTAAATAACTTGTTCAGAATTTACAAGTAGAAGAAATAAACCAGTAGAATACAAAGTAATTTTCTAACGGATAGACTTAGAAAATTCAACATGAAGCATATTTTCCATATTAGGTAAAGCATAATTGTCCTTTTTGCAAACCAAGTTAAGATTTTTGAAATCGACACATAGTCTAATAGTACCATTCTTTTTTCTAATAATCATCAAGTTTGAACACCGGGAAGAATGTCAAGTTTGACTAATAATACCAGCAGTAAGCATCTTCTGCGACTCTTTAAGAACGAGTGGACCCAACTTAGGATTTATTTGCCTAAGTTTTTGCTTAAATGGCTTAGCATCTTCATCATTCAAGAGACTAGTGTGCTCAATAAAATCTCTTTTGTAACCCTTGAGTTCATCATAAGAAAAGGCTAAGTCATCACAATACTCAATGAGTAGATTAATTAAATTTTCCTTCTCCTCCACAGAAGTTCTTGTTGTCGCTCAGATTGTTTAGCCACCGCAACAACTGCTTAGGGCGGGAGTTGTCACTCTGATCCTCGCCCACTCCATTCTAGTTGTCTCCCAACATCAAGCTATGGGGGGTATTCCCTATGGAAATGAGGTGGAGGAAAACAAATTGGGAACCAACTTGTTCGGGAGACAGTTGAGTGGCCTAGATACTTGGTAGAATTTAGCAAGATTAAGGATTTGATTAGATTTATTATTGAGATGAGTGTCTGATAGAGTCAAAACATCTTGCTTATTAGAAATTCTAGCCAAGTAACCAGATGGACAACTGCCTCTTATATGATGAACTAACCTATATGAAGATGCAACTCCTAAAAACTAGATGTAATGCAAAGATCTTGGTTAATTTTAGATTAAATGCCTAATCTAAGTTGAACCTTTCCCTTAATTGTTTTGAGAAGTAGTCTTCAAAGTAGTTTGTGAGATGGTGGCCAATGGGAAGCAGGCAGTGGCCTGATTAACTATACCTCCCCCTGTGTTCTAGCCACCTAGTGCCTCCAACGCTGCAGAGACTATGGCTCTCGCCACTACAAGGACATTGTGTTAACCACTAAGAAAGGTTGAATCCCTCAATCTAGATGAGAGAGGGTTGTCCTAGAAGTCTATGAACCAAGCTTATGCTTGGATTTAAGTAAGTTAAATTATTAAGTGAAAAACTAATACTAGATTTCTTATGTAATGATTATGAGTGAGGTCACATGAGTTAAGACTGTTCAAGTGTTTAAGTGCTTAAGTTATTATTACTCTTTATGACAACAATACTTAACAACAATTAGAAGACAATCTTAAAACAAGATAAGTGTTTAAAGATACAAGTGCTAATAAAAAATGAATCCACAAGATACTTGAACCAACGATATAATTAAAAGAACTTAGAGAACCTATCCACAAGATGCCAATAACAATTATTCAAGATGTTCTTATGCCAATATCACAATGCCAATTAGATGTTAAGTGCTCAAAATTAATATTTAGAAAAGTTATGATTAGAGTGTTTTTAGTGAGTGAGCTTATTAGATGTGAACATTAAACTTTATAGCATATAAACTCACAAGGAAAACACATTGTTAGCCACCTCCATAATATCAATGTTAAGAACAAGAAATAATAGAATGTACCAATATGATAGCACTTTATGCAATTTATGTTCCAATGACCTCTTAATAAGCAACAAGTGAATGATATGACAGTAGTAAGAGACTTATAACAGTAGTAAGGAAATCACTTTAAACCCAAGATATGACAAGCCTAAAGCAACTAGATTTGATTGCTAAACTGTCCAACAACTTGACAAAGTGAAACAGTGAATTTAGCTCACTTGAAATGCAATTTTCAGAATTAGTTAGATCTAATAAATCTTGTTACAACAGTAAACAAATCAGCAAATCAATGAGTTAATGATGCTAGAACAAGTGCCAAATATGCCCAAAACAAGGAAAAATTTGTCAAAACTGAAAAAATTAGTTTTTGAGCCTTTTTAGGTGAATTATTCAGAAAATTACAGATCTAATTCAATAATTTACGGAGAAAATTGCAGCAAAATTTTAGATCTAGGCTAGATCCTTGATGCCCAAGTGGCCAGATTTTGAGAAAAATAAATTTTAAAATTTCTGAGATATTTTTACCAACTTAGTATGATTTTAAGGCACTTATATCATTGCTATAATACAAAATTTATAGCAGTAGAAAAACAATGAAAAAACTAGGGTTTAAAGAGAAAACCTTGGGCCCAATGTCTTGAAGATCTCTTGGTCCAAATTTGTTGAAACTTTAGGATGAGCTTGCCACAAAAAATAAAAAATAAAAAAAGGGCCAAAATCCTGCAAAATCACCAAGTATTCAATCCAGAAAATTCAGAGATGGATTTAGGGCAAGCTAGGACCAAATAGGGCCAATGCTAGGCCCAATAAGGCTAGCGTTGAGGGAAAAGGGGGCTAGGAAGCCAAATAGAGGGCATAGGAGGAATGAGGATACCAACAAAGGTTAACGCTAGTGGGAAAAACCCCCAAAGGACTTGATGCAGGGGCCTAAAGGGGAATTTAAGGCCCTAAAGGGAAAAGGTAATCATTTGATGCAAAGGAGTCCAGTCGAGACCTCATAGGCCTACGCCTAGGCCTTCCAAGGTCTAAAGACCCTTACGCAGGGCCAAGAAAGGGACGTCAAGGCCCTAGAGGGTACGACCTACCCTGAAAAGGGTTGAAAGGAAGACGCAAATGGTTGGATGGTTGACGCAGGCCAAGAGGAGGAGGATGCTAGCCCTAGGAGGCCTAAAATTTGAAACCCCGACTTCTTAAAAAATTATTTTCTACAAATTTTCTAATAGTTGGCCCTGCCAAAAATTCTAGAAACTAAATCTTACCCTAAAGGGCCTAGATCTAGCTCTATTCCAGCTTCTTCTCTTGCTTTCGCTTGCACAAATAGATTCACAAACACACAAAACCCCAAATCTATACAAAATCTCAAAACACCAATTATCAAAAATAATTTACAAAGTAATTAACAAAATTATTTTGCAAATATACAAGGGTTTTAAAATAAATTTTGAGAAAAAAATTATGGACCTTTTTTCTTTGATAAATGGCTAAAAATACTTTAGAAACCCAATGCATACTATAATCTTAGCGAAGCTTAAATGAACCACATAAATATTTAAGATCCAAACAAAGTCGGTTCATGCCCACAGTTTGTGAACCTGGAGACCAAGGACTGGGGTACCAACACAACATAGGAAAGTTTGTAGCCAGCGCATACCACAAATCAATGAACACTAAACACCTTGAACTACACCCCAAAGTCTTTATTATGATCGAAATAAAAGTTCCCAATGGGGCAATAGAGTTACATCAATGCTTCAACAACAATTTCTTAGCCAGAAATCAGATGGCTAGAGACTCAAATGACTCTCTAATTTATAGATAGATCCTCCAAGTGGAAAAACAACGGCTAGTTTGCTTGATCCTTGTCAAAATAATCTTGGTCATTGAAAAATACTTGATCATATTTTACTCTTAGCCATTGAAATTCTATTTTTGAGGAATTTTCAAATTTCTCATTTAATTCTATTTTTATTAGCTCAAAATTAATTATTTTGAGCTAACTTCTGCAAAAAAATGACTTTGACTTAACCACCAAGGTCCAAGGGTCTGATCTCCAAAAATTAATTGTTTTGATACCCACAAATTTCCCACTCAGAGAATGTAATTTTCCTAAGACATTTTAATTTGACTCTAATTAATTAATTTTCTAGCTTAGGATTAATTTTATTTGCTAGAAAAATTAATTACTTAACACTTGAGAGGATTTAATGTTTTTTCCACCCTCTAATATTTTAACCATGGTGTCTAAGTATGAGGGACCATGCATTAAAATATTTTTTACATGAGATTTTTTACAATTCATCCCTCAAAGGGGGAATACCCATTCCGCTCAGACCCTCAAATTGCATACCCAATCTGTGACACAATATGATCTAGTAGACCAAGTGATTTGTAATAAAATAATTTAGCCAACTAGCTTAAATTATTCCCAAATCACTTTTACATAAGACTCGACTAGAACGTTAGGACTCACCTATGACTTTGATGAAGAATTCCACCCTAGCTTTAGGGTGAGGTTGGAGAGAAAAACTTTGTCGACCATCCGTGTTTAGAAACATAAATGAATCAGTGAGACATAAAACCTCCTAGGATGAAACTCTCACCAAAATAATAAGCTTGCCTAGGTTTTTCATACATTCACGGTCTTACTAGCATCGTTTACATTACATAACTTGCATAATGGATTTATAATGACACTTAAACTGTTGATAGATGATTTGTTCCTGTTGAAAAAATTGGTACTTCCGCTTCCTTATAGCTTTCAAAAAAATTGTGCAACATCTGGCTCCATATGGGGACACGTTGATTCAAAAAGTAACGTGAGAACCCCAGAATATTGAATCCAAGAAAACAAAAGTCCAAATAGATATCCATTCAAAATCAAAATCATCATCTATACATAATAAATGTCGCTAGAATAGAAAATTCTACTCTAGCAAACTGAAACATAAAAGACATAATATAAATGTGTGAAATAAAACTATCTAATGACATGAAATAAAAAGGAGTAGGGTTAGACATATTATATAAAACGACGCCCTATGGCATCAAATGTCATCGATGTGGATCAATCCTGTGCATCTGTTGACTATTAGTAGATCAATAAGTTGCTTATCAGAATCCCTTGCTGAAATTTTACCCTCTTTGGTCGATGTAATTGCTCATCATTGTGTTGCATATCTCTATCCAACTAGAATTTGTTTCTGTTTCTACACAGAGGAGGGGATGGGCGGTGGAATGAAGAAAAGTGACAGAAGGATGGAAAATTTTTGACTCGAAGTGCAATGGATGACCCTGTGGCATGACTTCTTCACCATTTTTCCAATTTCTTTGGAACTTCCACATGATATCTTCTCTCTACTTCTCTTTATAATTTGACCATGCCACCTACTACTACTTGAATAGTGATGTATGATAGATCCATTTGAAGAGAACCACCAAGATCAGTTGCAAAGTTCCTAGAAAGAAGAATTCCCAACACATTTGAGGCGTCAATTACAGATGTGTCCACGGTGATGTTCCTGTATGCGTAATCAACTAATGCAGCCTGTAGATCTTTAACCATACCAAGGACTTCAACTTTTCTAGAATCCATTGAGCAAATGTTATGATAAGGTCTAGAGATTCTTAAGTTCAACTGTTCCTTAACTTTCTTAGTCATAACATTTGTAGATGCACCAAAGTCAAGCATGCAATTATGGATCAAACGATCATTTATGTCCAATGTCAAGAAGAAAGGTTGATGGTATTCATTAGTCATATAGCAGTTGAATTCCTTTAACTTGATTTCTTCATCTTTAGGTTGAGTATCAAATCTTTCTTGTTGAGCAATGCCTAATGCTTTAAAAAATGAATCTCTTTGTGATGAAACCTTCAGTAATTTGAAGACTGGCACTGACATCTTAACGTTATTGATCCACGTTGCCCAATCTACCTTTAATCCCGACTTATACCTTTGGAATGGAACTTGTGTATTTTGACTCTGATCATTACCTCTCCAAGTATAACCTTTACTTTTTGCAAGCTCCAGAATCTTCTCCTAAGATGGATTCTCACTATATGCTTGAGTAATGGGGTCTTCCTCTTCATTGAAGGTGTTGATGGAAAAAGTTGAAGATATCATATCGGCATCGACTTTCCTTGTGAGTTATATTGACTTGCATTATGATCTTCTTGGTTTCTACTTTCCTCCAAGATTCTTCTAGAAAAGGCACATGTATTCTCTTCATTGAAACTCTCATAAGGTTTACAAAAAGTAAAAGGCTTATTAATCACATTAGTAGACTCAAGTGGTGTAGGAGGCTGATCATTTGGTGGATTTCTTCTTGGCCATGGATTATTGTTGTTACCTTTGTTGTTATTATTATTTCTAGGCGGCATACTCTGCATTTGGGGCCTTTTCATTTGTATTAGTTGATTTTGCATCTCGCTTATATGTCTGGCATGTTCAACCTTCAATTCTTTCATTAATTGTGTCAATTATTTAACTGACTCGGATTCTTCTTCTTTAACTCCTTTCCCCTTAGACTTGATTTGGACTCTTTCAAAACTAGGGATCTCTAACTTTCCTAAGGCTTTCTTGTCCTTTTACAATTCCACAGTTGTGCTTTGGGCAATAGCTAAAGTGTTGGGATGAGCATGTCATATCTCATACCGCGTCTCTACAGGTAAGCCTCAAGATATTGTTCTAGAATTGTCTTCTTAGGAGGCTTGTAATTTTGAGTCATATCCCTTCATATTTTATTAAATCTTTGGTTAATTTCTTCAAATAGTTCATTTTATATTTTCTTAATAGTGTTGAATTCATTAACAAAATACTTTTCTTCCCTCTTATCTCCATGCTTATATGTAAATGCATCAAGAAGGGATCTCAAAGAGTTGAAGGCATCATCAACTTTGTCTTGAAACCAATCGAGAGCATCATCTTCTAGAGAAAGCACAAATAATTTCATTCGAACATCCTCGTAATTATAAGCAGTAGCATGAGCGAATATTTGGATAAAGCAGTTGAACTTGTCATCGTATTTGCACTGAGACATCATCCTTATTATAGTCATGACACCGAGATCTCCTCACTGTGATTCCACCGAAACCTTCTTCCTGAGATTTCACTGAGACCTTGTCCTTGAGATAGCACCGAGATCTCCGAGATAGCACCAAGACTTCTCCTTTGAGATTTATATGAAATCTTATTTGTTGTGATCATCTTTGTGACTTATTCGAACTCCTGTCCTGTAGTAGCACTAAAACATTATTTTTGAACTTGCTTGATTCTCTCATTTCACGGAAACTTCTACTCCGAAATCTGAACTATTTTGTGGTGAGTAATGTGAAACCTCAGCCTCGTACATATAGTAGTTTGGTTATCTTAAATGAGCTGACATGACCATTATGAACAGTTGTGTCTCTATTTTATGGTTAGGCTGAATTGAGATATGTCAATTGAAGTTGACTTGTATATAATCTATTTTAGGTTGACTTGAATACTTCAAGTATGTAATTTGCTAAAGAGGATGACTTGATGGAGGAGCCTATGACCCAACAATAAATGACTTTGATAATAACCTAAAGCAGGCTCATCAATCACATTAGTAGACTCAAGTCATGTAGGAGGCCTTTAATCATTGGGTGGATTTCTTCTTGGCCATGGATTGTTGTTGTTACCCCTATTGTTATTATTATTTCTAGGTGGCATACTCTGCATTCGGGACCTTTCCATTTGTATTAGTTTATTTTGCATCTCGTTTACCTATCTAGCATGTTCAACCTTCATTTCTTTCATTAATCGGGTCAATTCTTTAAATGACTTAGATTCTTCTTCTTTAACTTCTTTCCCCTTAGACTTGATTTGGACTCTTTCAAAACCAGGGATCTTCGACTTTCCTGAGGCTTTCTTGTCCTTTTCCAATTCCTCAGTTGTGCTTTGGGAAATAGCTAAAGTGTTGGGATGACCGCGTCTTATCTCATACTTTTGTCTCTACAAGGTAAGCCTCAAGATATTGTTCTAGAACTGTCTTTTCAAGAGGCTTGTAATCTTGAGTCAGATCCCTTAATAGTTTATTAAATCTTTGGCTAAAGTCTTCAACTATTTTTTTTTCTCTTTTCTTAATAGTGTTGAATTATTTAACAAAATACTTTTCTTCCCTCTTATCTCCATACTTATCTGTAAATGCATCAAGAAGTGATCTCAAAGAGTCAAAGGCATCATTAGCTTTGTCTTGAAACCAATCGAGAGCATCATATTCTAGAGAAAGCACAAACAATTTCATTCGAACATCCTCGTAATTATAAGCAGTAGCATGAGAGAATCTTTGGATAAAGCAGTTGAATTTCTTTATGTGACTTTCAGCATTAACAACATTATTCCCTTGGAAGAGAGGCATCTTACTCATAACAAACTCATTCAGCAAATCATGTGGATTTCCTTGAATGTTGGTGGAGTTGCAAGGCCTGTAGAAGTCACCCATGATGTCTTGAGTTAGAGGATAGTTGATGAAAAGAAAATGAAGATCAAGGAGAACTTCCTTTCCGAGAAAATTTAAACAATCTCTAGAATGTAATTTGTTTAACCGAGCTCTTAGAACCTTTTCAGGATCGGGAGTGGGGTTAACCAAGCTACCAGGATTTTTTCTAGAGTATGTTCTTGTGAATGGACAAATGAGTGGGTCTGGGTGCTAATGCTGTGAATGAACAAGATGAGAATATTAGTGAGAGAACAAAAGATATGGTGATGAGAAGATGAAGAATGATGCGAGAAGAAGATTATGAGAAATTATTGTAAACCTTGGAAACAAGAAACTTGTCACCAGCAACAGCACCAGAAAATGTTGTCGCTCGGATTGTACAGGCACCATGACAACTTCTCAGAGCGGGGGTTGTCACTTTGATCCCCACCCACTCCATTCTAGTTGTCTCCCAATAGTTGGTTGTGGGGGGTAGTCCCTATGGAAATGAGGTGGAGGAAAACCAGTTGGGAACCTGTTAGAAAATCCATATATGTGGAAATTAAAACAATTTTCCTCTCACTGACAGTAACTTGTGATATTTTCATTATTAGTATTTAATCTCTTAGTTATCTTTTCTTATCATCAAGATTAATGTCAATCAATGAATAAAAGAGAACACAAGATATAGGCACGCTGCCAGGGAAAAACCCCCCTTGAGGGGAAAACCCAGTCACAAAATTCTTGCTTCATTAGATTCAAGATAAGACGACCATGACTCTTACAAACTAGTCTAGACTCCCTCCATAAAGTCATCTTTCTTTCACTGTACTTGTCATTGTATTTTCATTGAGACATCATCCTTATTACAATCTCGACACTAAGATCTCCTCATTGTGATTCCACCAAAACCTTCTTCCAGAGATTTCACCAAGACCTCATCCTTGAGATAGCACTGAGACTTCTCCTCTGAGATTTATAAGAAATCTTCTTTGTTGTGATCATCTCAGTGACCTATCCAAACTCCTTTCTTGTAATAGCACTGGAACATTACCTCTAAAACTGCTTGATTCTGTCATCTCACCGAAACTTCTACTCTGAAATCTGAATTATGTGGTGAGTAATGCGAACCCTCAACCTGGTACATATAGTAGTTTTCCTATCTTAAATGAGCTGACATGACCATTATGAAACAATTGTGTCTCTATTTTATGGTTAGGCTGACTTGAGATATGTTAATTGAAGTTGACTTGTAGATAATCTATTTGAGGTTGACTTGAATACTTCGAGCAGGTAATTTGCCAAAGAGGATGACTTGATGGAGGAGCCTTTTACCTAACAATAAATGACTTTGACAATAACCTAAAGCCTACAATGTAGGCTAAACCTATAATTGACCCAAGCATGAAACCCATGCTTTAATAAGTCAATTTAATTTAATAATAAATTCTTTTCTTTTTCTTTTGACAATTATATTACATTTTGACATCAAGTAAAATAATTAACACCGAAGCTAGTTACATTTTCCAACACGCCCTCTTAACTAGGGAGGTATTCATATTTACATATAATCAAAGAGGTACATGGAAGATGTTAATAGCAATGTGGAAAAATTCGAAGTCGGGATTAATTCGGCAAGGGTCCAAAAGTTAAAAAACTCCTTAAAGTCCAGAGTTTTTTGAAAAAGTTAGCAAAATTTAAAAAACACAAAATTATTCATTTTTTTTTATTTTTTTAACATCTAGAGTATCCACAACATCAAATAAATGAATTTCCACATAAACATGTAAAGAAATCTAATATATAATATGTATATGAAGTCTAGTGCTACATCACATATCAAAATAGTGAATCAACTCCTAAATCTTGAGTCTTGTCTGAGTCTCAACTCTCAAGAGTCAAAATATCAACAAAAAATATAATAAATGTATATCATGAGTCATCTCAAATTCATAAAGTAATCAGTCACTAAGATCCTCTTCCCCTTTTACGGGAATAGGGAATGGCTTTTCCTTTCCCTCTAGAGGAAGAAAACCTTTCCCTTGGGGATACAAATGGACTCAATTGTCCTCTAGAAGCCGATGGAAGAGGTGGCCTCTATCCTATGCTGTTGTTACCCATCCTAGATGGTGTCACCTCCTATAAATGTTTTGGGCACAAGAGAAACTCCAGGGTGGTGGTTTTAAGGCCACTGACACGCATCCTAGTGGGAAGAAATAAGGTCATCCGTCATCCACTCTTCAAGTATGAAGATCCAGTGGGAAGACATGAACGGGAATTTAGGATTTTCCATCCAACACCAAAAATTTACACTTGGCAGCATGCCAGCAAAATTATGAAGGAACAACAGACTAAGGAAGAGATGAGGAACCCTTCTAATTCTCACCAGACAACCCAAAAAATATTCCAGGATATCAAAATGTCTTCAAGGTCCCTATAGATTCCCAGTGGATGGTAAAGTATGTCCTCATGGGATTCTTGGCGTAAAAAACAACAACCTAAAGACTCTGCATCAGGATTGCCATCAATGAATGCTTCCATTCTCTGAAGGATACTTGCCAACTTCGGTAACACAGGTGAGCTTCCTGAAGAAAAAGTTGATAGCAGAAGCATGCTTTGGAGTCAAATAATTACTTGAACTACTTGCTCCAAGAGATAAGGACCAACTAATGTGGAAGATGGAAAGAGGGCTCTGCAACAGTTCAACAAAACCAATCAAGCAACACATTCCCTATGTTTGTTGGACGAAAATTCCGCCAACTCAATTAAGCATTCTGATTATTCTTTTAGTTGTTTGATTTGGGGTAGCCTTAAACTTTTCTTATGAAAACATATATATAGGATTTGGTTTGGTGATTAGTTTGCTAGGTTAAAGATTATAGTGGGCTCTATGGGTATGCCCAGTAGTCATTTCAGAGATTTGAAACTTTTTTATTTTATTCTGCCCCGTAATCAGTAGATATCAAATCCTAAAACTAAATCTATGATATGATCAAGCATGGTAAGGCAGAGTCTAGCTAGTATGGACAAGATTGAGATTGATGTTGTCAAGCAAAGCTTTTTTTGGCTTTATCATCAAACAATGAAACTTTAATTTTGAGGCATTGAAGCCAGAGTGTGACAATGCACACTGTTGTATGTTAATATAAAAAGTCTTTAATTTACCAAAACAAATAAGGACAAAATATCTGGAAATCCTCCAACCCATCAGGAATGCCCCTGACAAATTACAAAATTTCTTTCATGCCTCAACATTACCCTACCACACTGGTGGATCATGCTAACATCCAAACACCTTAAAATTGTAGAAAAAACACTCTGTCGGCAAAAAACACTTTTGCCAACTTTTTGAGGTGGCCTCTGTCCTATCCACAGCTTGGGAGGGAGGCCAACTTTTTGGGTCAACTCCCAATTAAATTGGGAGTATAACTATTAAATCGAGATTTTTCCCTTTCTGAAAAAGTCGCCAAAAGGTCGAGGGATTAAATCATTTAGTTGAAAAAATCACATTTTTAGGATTAAATTGCGATTTTTTGCAGACTTTTTCCACACTAGTTAATACATCATCTATGAAGAAGTTTAGGCACCACAATGCCATGGACTAGATTCCTGACCAGGGAAATTTATCCATTGGTCTCTCAACAATTTAGGCACCGCAATGCCACGGACTAGATTCCTGACCAAGGCAATCTATCTAGGTGGGACTAAGATGGACTCAAGCTTTCAGCCTCTCTAGGCACCATCAAGCTTACTTGCTAACCATCAACCCAAAGGTCCAGGTGTGTATCCAAAAACAGAGCTCAATAACCAACACCACCTTTCCAACTTCAGGATCTAGACATCAACTAGAAGTGTCGACCAGATGTCCTCCCAGGCAATGCTTCACTCACAAAGCCTCAACACTCCTTGATCCAATAGATCAATGATAACCAATCTCTCCCAATCAAACTGATTGGTAACCAGCATGCTATCAAAACCTTTGAGAGATTCATCTGTACAAACACAACCCCAATCAATAATATACTTTCACATGTGCATAATCAAAATACCAACCTCCGAGGTCTTCCAAACAACTTGATGTTGCTTCTCAACTTTCCATAGTAGGACTATCAACCGAATCTTTGACAGAAGATCCCTCAATCATACATTGCGCACTGTAAGGGAGATGAGGTTGATGGCACAGATTAGTGAATATGAAATGGATCAGGTAATCCTAGACCTGGGTTTGGACATGAATGTGTTACCAAAGCAAACATGGGAACGCATGGGAAGGCCCACGTTGCAGTGGTCCCCTATTAAATTAAAAATGGCAAACCAACAGAAGATTTTTCCCATGGGGAGGTTGCAAGGAGTAACAGTCGATATCGAAGGTGCGAGCACACAAATAGACTTTGAAGTAATAGAGATTGTCGATGACAGCAACCCTTATCCTGCGTTGCTAGGAGTAGACTGGGCCACTGATATGAATGTAGTCATTAACCTAAAGAAGCAGAAGATGATATTCGAGAAAAAGTCCCTACATATAGTAGTTCTACTATATCTAGCCGAAAGAACGCACTATACTGAACTTGTACGCAATGATGGAAGCGACGATGAGCTAGATTGTATTTACAAGATAACCGCACGGTATTAGGATTGGGTGAATCCGATTGCAAACAAAAGGATCTCGTGGGAGCGTGTGAGTTCCTGCACCATGGACTCAAATGTTGGCATTATGATTCTGGTATGGCTCTATGTTACAGATGTTGTACTTGATGGCAACACCCTCAAGTGGCAATGCTCTCATCAGGCCCTCAAAATGTTGAAAATTAAGAAGCACGCAGGAGAACAGTTCAGAAGATGCGTACACGCAGGTACACCATGAAGGAACTGCGGCCACCCACGCAGGTCACCTGTTCAGAGGGTGCGTACCCCCAGTTTCACTTACTTCAAGGCAGAGAAGCGCGTTCACGTGGGGTTTCCTATGTTTGGCCCGTGGTATTTAGCCCGCCGCTCTTGATTCTATGGTTTTGGCCCCTGGTATTGTTTTATATTATTATTATTATTGAGCCCCATGTTTTTGGGCCCCTTGTATTGGTTATCTATGGTATTGATCCATGTTTTTAGGAGGAGCTTGCCTATATAAAGCAAAGGAGACCACTTGACTAAGTATCTTTGCAAATTGAATATCTTAAGATCTGAAATATTGGGTTATTGTTTTAAATGCTTGATCTATATGAAAGTGAAGTTAAAAGCGAATCTGTGAAGGGTGATCTCTCGAGCGCATGATCAGATCTGGGCATCCGACTAACTGTAGCACACTGGTGAACTGCCAATTCAGTCCTAATCAGAAGTACGCAGGTGGTTAACGGTGCAACTGCGTGGGTACACAGAGCAGAAACAAGAGAACTGTGTGGGTACGCAGATCAGAAGAAGGAGAACTGCGTGGGTACGCAGCGCGACAGAGGCTTAGGTGCATACTCACAGTAATAGTACACGGCGCGATAGTATCTTTGAGTGTGTGGTTTCGGTGGCAGTACGCGGCGCGATAGTGTCTCTGGGTGCGTACCTGCAGTAACAGTACGCAGCGAGATTGAATAAGCAGTGCGTAGGTACGCGGTGCAGTAGAAGGCTCTCTGCGGGTATACGCAAGGAAGCAGAAGGTGAAGTGCGTAGCGACGCTGGCCAAAGAAAGAAAAACTGCGTATCTGTCTTAAGATCTTCTGTTGACTGAATTTTTCTGTTGATAAGGTGTTCTGGGTTTAGTTCTATTACTGTTGATCTGGCTACTGCAGTTGACTGTGTAATTTACATGTACTTGATGATCATTTGATGTTTTAGGGGGTTGTAGCTCCCTTCCAGGAGAGACTGGAAAACGAGAGAGAGTTGTAGCTCTCTGCAGGTTGCAGCCTATGTACTGGTAAAGGACTGCACCAGTACAAAATCATTGTAAAAAGAGTTTCTAATTTGAAAGAAGATAGAGACATATTGCAGCAGGTGGTTTTCACCCACATTGTGTTTCCACCTTATATCTGGTGTTCTTTGGTGTGACTATCTGTCTTTCTTGTTCATGCTCATTATTTTATGGTACTGATATGCAAAAATAATTCAAAGTATAAATAAGGAAGATTTGTTAAAAGAGCTTGATAATACTGATTCACCCCCCCTCTCAGTATTATTTCCAACAATTGGTATCAGAGCAGGTCCTTCGGAGAAGCTTGATCGCTTGAAGGAAGATCATTCATCATGAGCAACTACGAGAGGGAAGCATCAATCAGGCCACCAATTTTTGATGGGACAAACTTCAATTATTGGAAGGTAAGAGTTACTGCCTATCTTCAATCTCTTGGTACAGAAGTTTGGGATATCATAGATACAGGCTACACTTTTCCTTCAGCTACTCCTACAGATGCGGCTGAAAAGAAGAAATATGAAACAAATGCTAAAGCAGTCAATACCTTGCTGAGATGCTTATCTCAAACAGAATTCGTAAAGGTTATGCAATATAAATCCGCAAAAGAAATATGGGACAAGATTGTCTTGAGCTACGAAGGAGATGAACAAGTAAAGCGTGCTAAACTTCAAACTCTCAGGATTCAGTATGAAAATCTCAGGATGTATAATGATGAAAGTGTGGCTAACTATTTTCTTCGGGTAGATGAGATTGTTAATTGCATGAAAAACTTGGGTGAAGAAATAAAAGAGGCTATTGTGGTTGAAAAAGTTCTAAGATCATTGTCCCCCAAGTTTGAATCTAAAGTGTTTGCAATAGAAGAAAAGGAAAATCTACGAATTCTTACTATGTCTCAGCTACACGGAATTCTAACTGCTTATGAAATGAGAAAGGGAGGTCCATCAGATAGAAAAGAAGCTGCTTTCAAGGCTTCAGGCAAAGGAGATTATTATGAAGCAAGTCATGTGCCAGAAGAAGAAGAAGAAGAATCAAATTTTGTCAGAAATCTTCAAAGGGGTTCTGGAAGGTTCAGAGGTAAGTTACCTTTTAAATGCTTTGCTTGTGGAAGAGTAGGTCATTATGCTGCAAAATGTCCTTATAAGGATAAAGGAAAGGAACCTGCTAGATGGAACAAGAAACAGAGTGCAAATAAGAAAAGCTACTACACTCATGAAGATAGTGATGGTCTATCAAATAGTGATGAAGATGAACGAGGTAATGACTATAAACTGTTAATGGAATTTGAAGATGATGATTATATGGATGCTATAGATGTGGATAGCCTTTACGAAGAAATTACTAAACTCAAGAGATGTATAGAAGAAAAGAATATGATCATTGATACTCTACAATTTCAAATTGATGAAAAGGGAAAACATCTTGAAAAATTAGAAGGTGAAATTGTTGGTCTTAGAAAAGAGATTGAGAAAACAAAAGCTATTAATCTTAAGTTTGTCAAAGGATCTGAAACTTTGGATGAGATTATCAATGTACAACGTTCTCCACTAAACAGGACAGGTCTGGGCTATAATGGAGAAACTTCTCAAGCATCCACCTCAAAAAGCTATCTTGATGCAGCAAGAAGGAATGAGCAAAAGCACAATGGAGACCATCAGGTAAAGCAGGAATGAATTGCAAACAGAGACTATCAGGGGCAATCTATCTTAAGGGTGAACAAAAGCTACAACCAGCCACAGGTAAAATCTTCTCAATTTGGTTCAAGAATGGATGACAATAGAAATTACAATCATTTGGGCGGTAGATTTGATAACCGCAGAAGTTTCTTCAATGGACAATGTTTCTCTTGCCATAACTTTGGCCACAAAGCAGCTCAATGTGTTGCATATAAAACAATCATGACTAGAGAAGCTCAAAAACAAAGAAGTATGACCGGGATTACAAAAAGGACCTATAACAACTTTTCAGCTCTTGAAAATGAAGTTGAATGTTCTATTTGCAATAACTTTGGTCATAAAGATTCTGAATGCAGGAGCAGGTTTCAGTAGACAAAGGAGCAAGCCTCAAGCACCAAAACATGGAGAATAAAGGAACCACAAATAGAAAGATGTGGGATATCATTTTATGCAGAAGGACAGGAAAATCTATGGTACATTGACAGTGGATGTTCGAAGCATATGACAGGTGATAAAGAAAAACTTGAGTCATATTCTGCTCTAGAAAAAGGAAAGAAAGTTTCTTTTGGAAACGATACTCCTGCAACCATAAAAGGAAAAGGCATTGCTCAGTTAAAAGAAAAGGTCAAGGCTGGAAATGTTTTGTATGTTGACGGATTGAAGCATAATTTTCTAAGTGTCAGCCAGATGTGTGATCAAAGAACCGAAGTGATATTCAGATCAAATGGATGTCTTGTTCGTGATCTTGATACAGGTAAAACAGTGATCAAAGGTAAAAGAACTCCAAATAATCTATACATATTTGAAGAAGGACAACAACAATGCTATCTGAGCAAGGATGATGAGCACTGGTTATGGCATCGGAGGTTGGGGCATCTAAGCTTTTCACAAATAAGGAAAGCATGCAAATATCAGGTAGTTCGCGATCTTCCAGATATCAAAATTCCAGACAACACCATATGAAAATCATGTCAGTTTGGAAAGCAAACCAGAACTAACTTTCCAGAGAAGGAAGGATCAGCTAGCATGCCTCTTGAGCTAGTACATACAGATACATGTGGTCCTTTCAGGAAAAGAACACTTCGAGGAGAAGAATACTTGATATTATTCATTGACGATTTCTCCAGGTTTGTCTGGTTAGGACTTATGAAGCACAAAGATGAAGCATTCGAAAAATTCAAATCCTTCAAAGCCTTGGTTGAAAATGAATCAGGACACAAAATTAAGTGCCTCAGATCCGACAGAGGTGGGGAGTTTACCTCAAATGAATTTTTTGATTTCTGTGAAGAACATGGGATAAGAAGAGAATTCTCTACAGCTAGAACTCCTCAGCAAAATGGAGTTGTGGAAAGAATGAACAGAACAGTCCAACAAATGGCCCGTGCTATGCTTGATGAGTCGGGAACTCCCGCAACTTTCTGGGGTGAAGCTGTACATGCTGCGGTTGTTATTCTCAACAAAACAAATGTCCGGGTGAACAGCACTCAAACCCCTCATGAGCTCTGGTGTGGTGAGACTCCTTCGGTAAAGCACTTCAAAATCTTTGGGAGCAAATGTTATATTAAGAATACTGATGAGCAACTTGGCAAACTTGAACCTAGAGCAGATGAAGGTATTCCTCTTGGTTATTCTCCACATAGCAAAGCATACAAATGCTACAATAAAAGACTTGGCAGAATCGTTGACAGCATTGATGTAGTGGTTGATGAGAAGGGATACATTCCTAGGCAAGTACACCATGGAGACATCGAAGAAGATGAAGGCTACCCTCAAAGATAGAATGATGAAGAAGAAGAACCTCAAGAAGAACCAGAGGAGCAGACAAGAATAGAAGAGAAGACTCCATCCAGGTATGTTCAGAAGAATCATCCAGAATCTCAGATTGTGGGGCAGAAAGAAGCAGGTGTACAAACTAGAAGAACAGTTGCAGAAGCTTCAAGCTATTTGGCATTACTCTCCTCCACTAAACCACAAAATGTGAAAGAGGCATGCAAAGATGAATGTTGGGTGAAAGCAATGGATGAAGAACTTGAGCAGATCGAAAAGAACAACACTTGGGAGCTGGTTCCTAGACCAAAGGATAAGAATGTTATCGGAACAAAATGGGTCTTCAAAAACAAATTGAATGAAAATGGAGAAGTAAATAGAAACAAGGCCAGACTTGTTTGTAAAGGGTATGCACAGCAAGAAGGAATAGACTTTGAAGAAACCTTTTCTCCAGTTGCAAGACTTGAGGCCATCCGCATGTTCCTTGCTCTTTCAAGCTTTCAAAACTTCAAAGTATTTCAAATGGACGTGAAATCAGCCTTTCTGAATGGAGACTTGGAAGAAGAAGTATACATTGAACAGCCAGATGGGTTCATTCTTGGAAATGATCCAAATCTTGTATGCAGATTGAAAAAGGCTCTCTATGGTCTCAAACGAGCTCCAAGGGCTTGGTACTATCGGTTGGACAAATATCTTCATCAACAAGGTTTTTCAAAAGGATCAGCAGATAGCAATCTTTATATAAAAGTTGAAAATGACAAATTGCTAATACTTGTTGTGTATGTAGATGACATTATCTTTGGCAGCAATGAAGAAGCTGTGAGTCAAAACTTTGCCTTGGTGATGCAGAAAGAATTCGAAATGTCCTTGCTAGGAGAACTGACATATTTTCTTGGTTTGCAAATCCAACAAAAGGAAGGAGGGATCTTCTTGTCTCAAACCAAGTATCTCAAACAGATTTTGAAGAAATATGGCATGGAAGATGCAAAACCAGTATGCACACCCATGGTCACAGGATGTAGCCTCAGTGCAAATGATGAATCTGCAGCAGTGCATCAACCAACCTACAGATCTATGATTGGAAGTTTACTTTATTTGACAGGTACCCGACCGGACATCATGCATGCAGTTGGAATAGTTGGAAGATTTCAGGCAAATCCGAAGGAGACTCATCTTCAGGTAGTGAAGAGAATTTTCAAATATCTTCAAGGGACTCAAAATTATGGCTTATGGTATCCTAGAGATACAGATCTCACACTTCATGCTTATACAGATGCAGATTGGGCCGGAAGTGTGGATGACAGAAAGAGCACAAGTGGTGGTGCGTTCTTTATGGGCTCCAGATTGGTATCTTGGTTCAGCAAGAAACAGAGTTCGATTGCCTTGTCTACAGCTGAAGCAGAATATGTTGTTGTTGCATCTTGCTGCACTCAACTCCTTTGGATGATGCAGACCTTGCAGGACTTTCAAATCACTTGTACACCACCTATCTCCATCTTATGTGATAACACAAGTGCAATCAGCATTTCAAAGAACCCATTCATGCATTCAAAGACCAAGCACATACCAATCAAATATCATTTTCTCTGAGAACAAGTGCTTGAACAGAAGGTCAAGTTGGAGTATGTTCCTTCTAAGGAACAAGTTGCTGATATACTCACCAAACCATTGCCCAGGGAGACTTTTGAATACCTCAGGCAAAAGCTGGGGGTTGTTGATGCATCATCTTGTTGAATCTCTTCTAATGGCTACATATGCTGGGTTGTGGGTTGGTTGAAGATTGAATGGCACAGGTTCAGGGGGAGAATATAATGCATTGTTGGCATTATGGAGGATGTACAGAAGGAGATCATGGACGCTGATCTGATTATAGCTGCAATATGTCTCTATCTCTTTCATGGTCATTTATGGTGTTTGGTGGATTACGGTTCTTCTTTGCAGATCTGGTTCATATTCAGGGGGAGCATGTTCTTAGGGGGAGCATAACCCTTTGCCCTTGATGTCAAAGGGGGAGAATGAAGCTGAAGATTTTGAGGTTTCCATCAAGTCCAAAGGGGGAGATTGTTGGCATTATGATTCTGGTATGGCTCTATGTTACAGATGTTGTACTTGATGGCAACACCCTCAAGTGGCAATGCTCTGATCAGGCCCTCAAAATGTTGAAAATTAAGAAGCACGCAGGAGAACAGTTCAGAAGATGCGTACACGCAGGTACACCGCGAAGGAACTGCGGCCACCCACGCAGGTCACCCGTTCAGAGGGTGCGTACCCTCAATTTCACTTACTTCAAGGCAGAGAAGCGCGTTCACGTGGGGTTTCCTATGTTTGGCCCATGGTATTTAGCCCGCCACTCTTGATTCTATGGTTTTGGCCCGTGGTATTGTTTTATATTATTATTATTATTGAGCCCCATGTTTTTGGGCCCCTGGTATTGCTTATCTATGGTATTGATCCATGTTTTTAGGAGGAGCTTGCCTATATAAAGCAAAGGAGACCACTTGGCTAAGTATCTTTGCAAATTGAATATCTTAAGATCTGAAATATTGGGTTATTGTTTTAAATTCTTGATCTATATGAAAGTGAAGTTAAAAGCGAATCTGTGAAGGGTGATCTCTCGAGCGCGTGATCAAATCTGGGCATCCGACTAACTGTAGCACACTGGTGAACTGCCAATTCAATCCTAATCAGAAGCACGCAGGTGGTTAACGGTGCAACTGCGTGGGTACGCAGAGTAGAAACAGGAGAACTGCGTGGGTACGCAGATCAGAAGAAGGAGAACTGCGTGGGTACGCAACGCGACAGAGGCTCAGGTGTGTACTCATACTAATAGTACGCGGCGCGATAGTATCTTTGAGTGCGTGGTTTCGGTGGCAATACGCGGTGCGATAGTGTCTCTGGGTGCGTACCTGCAGTAACAGTACGCAGCGAGATTGAATAAGCAGTGCGTAGGTACGTGGTGCAGCAGAAGGCTCTCTGTGGGTATACGCAGGGAAGCAGAAGGTGAAGTGCGTAGCGACGCTGGCCAGAGAAAGAAAAACTGCGTATCTGTCTTAAGATCTTCTGTTGACTGAATTTTTCTGTTGATAAGGTGTTCTGGGTTTAGTTCTGTTACTGTTGATCTGGCTACTGCAGTTGACTGTGTAATTTACATGTACTTGATGATCATTTGATGTTTTAGGGGGTTGTATCTCCCTTCCAGGAGAGACTGGAAAACGAGAGAGAGTTGTAGCTCTCTGCAGGTTGCAGCCTGTGTACTGGTAAAGGACTGCACCAGTACAAAATCATTGTAAAAAGATTTTCTAATTTGAAAGAAGATAGAGACATATTGCAGCAGGTGGTTTTCACCCACATTGGGTTTCCACCTTATATGTAGTGTTCTTTGGTGTGACTATCTGTCTTTCTTGTTCATGCTCATTATTTTATGGTACTGATATGCAAAAATAATTCAAAGTATAAATAAGGAAGATTTGTTAAAAGAACTTGATAATACTGATTCACCCCCCCTCTCAGTATTATTTCCAACATAAAATGAAGAAAGATGAATGCTAGCACAATCGATTGAACGAAGTGACAACGTTGAATTGCAACATGATGGTTAGATCACTCCGTTGCGTAAAAACCCAGCCCGCAATCTGCCAACATATGATGGGTTGAAAGCGGTAGATGAATTCTTCAGCAAGATTGAAAGCGCAGTACCGGAATAACAGAGGTTCAATGCGTTGAAGTGGGCGTTTCGCGTGACACCTGCACGCTAGTGGGGATCACATCAAGGAAATTTTGAAAACTGGCATGGATGTAGAAGGATGATGCACCTAGGATCTGGGAAACCACAACTATGGATAGAAGATAAATACGATGGACGAGATGACCCGTGCACGCACCTCGTGAAATGGACCAAGGCCTATGGGGAAGAACCTCAACCTGAATGGGTACACTTATTCTACCATACCCTGGATGCCATACCCATGAATTGGTATACTGAGACAGAACTCTGACATGGTACGGGCGAATGGGATGTCTTGCGCGAGGGATTTTTGTTAAAATTGACATTTGAAGACCGATGGTCGGATACTGTTGATGATGCACTGCAAGTCGTAAAAGCCACCATCTTTAAAATACCACAGGAACCATGACAAGTAGTTCAACCAACATGGGCAACCCAGTTAAGCATTGCCCTAGAATATTATAACATGCAGGTAGAGGAGGATGATGAAGACCCCCGAAATATTAATATTCCAGAAACTGAAGGATGTTGCGAAGTTCAAGGACCATCGATTGAGGACCCTAACATCACTCTGAAACTGGACTTGGAGCCTGTTAAACGCAACCTTACCAGTTGAATCCAAAGTATAAAGAAAAGGTCCACGACAAATTAGACAAAATGCTTGTAGCCGGAATTATTGAACTAGTGGAACAATCCGATTGGGTGAGTCCCCTGGTAGTACAGGAGAAAAAACAAAAGGGAAAAATTAGAATATGTGTGGACCTCAGGAAGCTTAATGGCGCCTATGTTCATGATCCATTCCCGACACCATTTACAGATGAAGTATTGGAGAATGTTGGCGATCAGGCAGCTTACTCATTCATGGATGGCTTCTCGAAGTACCATCAGATCAAGATCATTCCAGAAGATAGGAGCAAGACAACCTTTGCAACTGAATGGGGATGTTTTAAATACACCGTTATGCCCTTTGGACTGAAGAATGCGCAAGAAATATTTTTGTGCATGGTGGTGGCCGTGTTCAAGGAATACATGCACAACTTCTTGGAGGTCTATCAGGATGATTGGATTGTATTTTAGTTAGTTAAACACCATATAGTGAGCTTACGTTTGATGCTGGATACTTGCCGATGACACCAGATTTTGCTGAATCTTAAGAAGTGCACCCTCCTCATCCCCTTTGGAAACCTGCTTGGCCATGTGGTATGCAAACAAGGCCTAATGGTGGACCTTGTGAAGATTTTTGTTATTCTCAATCTGGAAGCACCGCGAAGTGTCAAACAACTACGCGCTACTTTGGGGCACACTGGTTACTATAGAAAGTTTATCAAGGGCTATGCACAAATAACAACGCCAATGGAACAACTATTGAAAAAGGACACTACATATTGTTGGAATGATGACTGTAGGAAAAGTTTGGATGTTCTCAAGGAGAAAATGGCATCCGCGCCCATCCTGGTCTTCCCAAAATGGGACGTAGAATTTCATGTACATGTTGATGTGTTGTGTATTGCACTAGGAGCTATACTGACGCAGGAAGGCACAGAAGGCGTGGATCACCCGATCATGTTCGCAAGTCGGCGGCTGTCCAAAGCCGAAAAGAACTACTCTACTATTGAGTGCGAAGGGTTGGCAATGGTATACACACTCTAGAAATACCGACACTATTTACTTGGGGGGCACTTCAAGATGTATATTGGTCATTCCACGTTGAAATACCTAGTGAAGAAGCCTGTGTTGGGGGGGTGCATATGCAGATGGCTGTTGCTGTTTCAAGAATATGACTTTGAGGTCAGCATAAAGTTGGGATGCCTAAATGTGGGACCAGATCACTTATCATGAATTCAGACAAGCGAGGAGAAAACAAATTTGGAAGAAGGACTACCTGATGCACAACTCTTTGCAGTGCGTGTCGCAGATGACCACTTTGAAGATATAATCCAATTATTAACCACAGGGATTGTGCGAAGGAATACTTAGTCTAGCAGAAGAAGGAATTGGTGGTGCGCACTACGAACTTTTTTGTCATTGCAAGGCACCTCTACAAAAGGGGAACCGATGAGATATTGCGAAGATATGTACTTGAATTTGAACGAGGACAGATCCTCGCAGAAGCACATGGGGGGGCTGCAGGAGGACACTATGCAGGATGCACGATGGCACAAAAGATTCTCCGCACAGGGCTATGGTGGCCAACCCTACATCAAGATTCGAAAGCACACTGTAGGGCCTGCGACATATGTCAAAGGACTGGGAAACCATCACGAAGGGATGAAATGCCACTCAATCCACAGACGACGCTGCAACCATTCTAAAAATGGGCAATTGACATTGTGGGACTGATCAAACCTCAAGGGAAGACGAGTACGCACTACATCATCACTATGACAGAATACTTGTCTCGATGGGCAGGAGCACAGTCGGTTAAGGACTGCATGACTGCTAAAGCTGCGAAATTTTTGTTCAACAATGTGTTAACATGGTTTGGTTACCTAAAAATTTTAATGAGTGACCGTCGAACACACTTCCTGAATGAAACCATCAGCGCACTCACCGAGGAATTCTAGGTGTGTCATCAGCAAAGTACACCGTACCATCTGCAAGCTAATGGGACAGTAGAAGTGTTCAACAAAATTCTAGAAACTACACTGACCAAAGTATGTAACATGCAGTGAAATCACTGGGACCTACGCATACCTACCATATTATGGGTATGCAGAACCACGTGCAAAAAATTGACGGGTCAGAAACCTTTTAGGTTATTCTATGGCACGGAAGCAGTCATGCCAATGGAATACATCATACCCAGTTTGCGGATAGCAGTGATTACAGGCATGTCGGACCGTGAAGCCTTGGAAGAGAGACTCGTGTAATTGGAAGAACTCAAGGAAGAATAGTTTCTGGCGGGATTCCATCAATAGGTACAGAAACAACGTGAGAAATCCTAGCATGTTTGCCATATCAAGTTGCGCACATTCAAGGTAAACAATTTAGTGTTGTTGTATGATAGCAAGTTCAAAAAATTTCCTGGGAAATTCATAATGCATTGGTTGGGGCCATATGTGATAAAAGAAGTCATAGACGAAGGCACGGTCTAGCTAGCCAAACTTAATGGAGAACCCTTCCTAGGAAGAGTTAATGGTAGTCGCTTGAAGCCCTACACAGGTGGGCCGGATATGTAACTAACAGATCAAAGCAAAGTCTTCACAACTCGACAAGCTAACCAGAGGTGTGGGACTATAAATATAGATACTAGAAGCCGACATCAAAGTAGAGAATCAAGTCAGACGCAGATGATTAAGAAGCAGAGATGGAGTAGATCCAGACAACGGCAACATGGTGCGTTATGGACCTTCACACAGTATAGGCATAGTTGGATGGACTTCATGCAAAAACCACCACACCAGTAGAGTGACTCGACGATGAGTCACGATGATTGTGTTGGGGGCTTGTTGGACAGTGGATCCCACGTGTATGTTATGATAAGGTCTATAGATTCTTAGGTTCAAATGTTCCATAACTTTCTTAGTCATAACATTTGTAGATGCACCAAAGTCAAGCATGCAATTATGGAGCAAACGATCATTTATGTCCAATGTCAAGAAGAAAGGTTGATGGTATTCATTAGTCATATAGTAGTTGAATTCCTTTAACTTGATTTCTTCATCTTTAGGTTGAGTATCAAATCTTTCTTGTTGAGAAATTCCTAAGGCTTTAAAAAATGAATCTCTTTGTGATGAAATATTCAGAAATTTGAAGACTGGAACTGACATCTTAACGTTATTGATCCACGTTTCCCAATCTACCTTTAATCCCGACTTATACCATTTGAATGGAACTTGTGTATTTTGATTCTGATCATTACCTCTCCGAGTATAACCTTTACTTTTTGCAAGCTCCAGAATCTTCTCCTGAGATGGATTCTCACTATATGCTTGAGTAATGGGGTCTTTCTCTTTATTGAAGGTGTTGATGGCAAAATTTGAAGATATCATATCGGCATCGACTTTCCTTGGGAGTTATATTGACTTGCATTATGATCTTCTTGGTTTCTACTTTCCTCCAAGATTCTTCTAGCAAAGGCACATGTATTCTCTTCATTGAAACTCTCATAATGTTTACAAAAAGTAAAAGGCTCATCAATCACATTAGTAGACTCAAGTGGTGTAGGAGGCCTTTGATCATTTGGTGGATTTCTTCTTGGCCGTGGATTATTGTTGTTACCCTTGTTGTTATTATTATTTCTAGGCGAAATACTCTGCATTCGGGGCCTTTTCATTTGTATTAGTTGATTTTGCATCTCGCTTATCTTTCTAGCATGTTCAACCTTCAATTCTTTCATTAATCGGGTCAATTCTTTAACTGACTCAGATTCTTCTTCTTTAACTCCTTTCCCCTTAGACTTGATTTGGACTCTTTCAAAACTAGGGATCTCTAACTTTCCTAAGGCTTTCTTGTCCTTTTCAAATTCCATAATTGTGCTTTGGGCAATAGCTAAAGTGTTGGGATGAGCACGTCTTATCTCATATCACATCTCTACAGGTAAGCCTCAAGATATTGTTCCAGAACTGTCTTCTTAGGAGGCTTGTAAATTTGAGTCATATCCCTTCACAGTTTATTAAATCTTTGGTTAATTTCTTCAACTAGTTCATTTTATCTTTTCTTAATAGTGTTGAATTCATTAACAAAATACTTTTCTTCCCTCTTATCTCCATACTTATATGTAAATGCATCAAGAAGGGATCTCAAAGAGTTGAAGGCATCGTCAGCTTTGTCTTGAAACCAATCGAGAGCATCATCTTCTAGAGAAAGCACAAATAATTTCATTCGAACATCCTCGTAATTATAAGCAGTAGCATGAGCGAATATTTGGATAAAGCAGTTGAACTTGTCATTGTATTTTCACTGAGACATCATCCTTATTACAGTCATGACATCAAGATATCCTCACTATGATTCAACCGAAACCTTCTTCCTGAGATTTCACCGAGACCTTGTCCTTGAGATAGCACCGAGATCTCCGAGATAGCACCGAGACTTCTCCTCTGAGATTTATATGAAATCTTATTTGTTGTGATCATCTTTGTGAGCTATCCGAACTCCTGTCCTGTAGTAGCACTAAAACATTATCTCTGAACTTGCTTTATTCTCTCATTTCCCGGAAACTTCTACTCCGAAATCTGAACTATTTTGTGGTGAGTAATGTGAAACCTTAGCCTGGTACATATAGTAGTTTGGTTATCTTAAATGAGCTGACATGACCATTATGAACAGTTGTGTCTCTATTTTATGGTTAGGCCGAATTGAGATATGTCAATTGAAGTTGACTTGTATATAATCTATTTGAGGTTGACTTGAATACTTCCAGTATGTAATTTTCTAAAGAGGATGACTTGATGGAGGAGCCTATGACCCAAAAATAAATGACTTTGATAATAACCTAAAGCAGGCTCATCAATCACATTAGTAGACTCAAGTGGTGTAGGAGGCCTTTAATCATTGGGTGGATTTCTTCTTGGCCATGGATTGTTGTTGTTACCCCTTTTGTTATTATTATTTCTAGGCGGCATACTCTGCATTCGGGACCTTTCCATTTGTATTAGTTGATTTTGCATCTCGTTTACCTATCTAGCATGTTCAACCTTCATTTCTTTCATTAATTGGGTCAATTCTTTAAATGACTCAGATTCTTCTTCTTTAACTTCTTTCCCCTTAGACTTGATTTGGACTCTTTCAAAACTAGGGATCTTCGACTTTCCTAAGGCTTTCTTGTCCTTTTCCAATTCCTCAGTTGTGCTTTGGGAAATAGCTAAAGTGTTGGGATGACCGCGTCTTATCTCATACTTTCATCTCTACAAGGTAAGCCTCAAGATATTGTTCTAGAACTGTCTTTTCAAGAGGCTTGTAATCTTGAGTCATATCCCTTAATAGTTTATTAAATCTTAGGCTAAATTCTTCAACTGTTTTGTTTTCTCTTTTCTTAATAGTGTTGAATTATTTAAAAAAATACTTTTCTTCCCTCTTATCTCCATACTTATCTGTAAATGCATCAAGAAGTGATCTCAAAGAGTCAAAGGCATCATCAGCTTTGTCTTGAAACCAATCGAGAGCATCATATTCTAGAGAAAGCACAAACAATTTCATTCGAACATCCTTGTAATTATAAGCAATAGCATGAGCGAATCTTTGGATAAAGAAGTTGAACTTATTTATGTGACTTTCAACATTAACAACATTGTTCCCTTGGAAGAGAGGCATCTTACTCATAACGAACTCATTCAACAAATCATGTGGATTTCCCTGAATGTTGGTAGAGTTGCAAGGCCTGTAGAAGTCACCCATGATGTCTTGATTTATAGGATAGTCGATGAAAAGCAAATGAAGATCAAGGAGAACTTCCTTTCCAAGAAAATTTATACGATCTCTAGAATGTAATTTGTTTAACCGAGCTCTTAAAACCTTTTCAGGATCGGGAGTGGGGTTAACCAAGCTACCAGGATTTTTTCTAGAGTATGTTCTTGTGAATGGATAAATGAGTGGAGGTGCCACCTAAACAAGAAACCAACCTAAATGTGTGGGTGCTAATGGTGTGAATGAACAAGATAAGAAGATTAGTGAGAGAACAAAAGATAAGGTGATGAGAAGATGAACAATGATGCGAGAAGAAGATTATGAGAAATTATTGTAAACCTTGGAAACAAGAAACTTGTCACCAGCAACAGTGCCAGAAAACGTTGTCACTCGGATTGTACAGGCACCGTGACTACTGCTCAGAGTGTAGGTTGTCACTTTGATCCCCGCCCACTCCATTCTAGTTGTCTCCCAACAGTTGGTTGTGGGGGGTAGTCCCTATGGAAATGAGGTGGAGGAAAACAAGTTGGGAACCTGTTAGAAAATCCATATATGTGGAAATTAAAACGATTTTCCTCTCACTGGCAGTAACTTGTGATATTTCCATTATTAGTATTTAATCTCTTAGTTATCTTTTCTTATCATCAAGATTAATGTCAATCAATGGATAAAAGAGAACACAAGATATAGGCACGCTGCCAGGGCAAAACCCCCCTTGAGGGGAAAACCCAGTCACAAAATTCTTCCTTCATTAGATTCAAGATAAGACGACCATGACTCTTACAAACTAGTCTAGACTCCCTCCATAAAGTCATCTTTCTTTCACTATACTTGTCATCGTATTTTCATTGAGACATCATCCTTATTACAGTCTCGACACCAAGATCTCCTCACTGTGATTCCACCAAAACCTTCTTCCAGAGATTTCACTAAGACTTCGTCCTTGAGATAGCACTGAGACTTCTCCTCTGAGATTTATAAGAAATCTTCTTTGTTGTGATCATCTCAGTGACCTATCCAAACTCCTGTCTTGTAATAGCACTGAAACGTTACCTCTAAAACTGCTTGATTATGTCATCTCACCGAAACTTCTACTCTAAAATCCGAACTATTATGTGGTGAGTAATGCGAACCCTCAGCCTGGTACATATAGTAGTTTTCCTATCTTAAATGAGCTGACATGACCGTTACTTGTGTCTCTATTTTATGGTTAGGCTGACTTGAGATATGTTAATTGAAGTTGACTTGTAGATAATCTATTTGAGGTTGACTTGAATACTTCGAGCAGGTAATTTGTTGAAGAGGATGACTTGATGGAGGAGCCTTTTACCCAACAATAAATGACTTTGACAATAACCTAAAGCCTACAATGTAGGCTTGACCTATAATTGACCCAAGCATGAAACCCGTGCTTTAATAAGTCAGTTTAATTTAATAATAAATTCTTTTCTTTTTCTTTTGACAATTATATTACATTTTGACATCAAGTAAAATAATTAACACTGAAGCTAGTTACATTTTCCAACACGCCCTCTTAACTAGGGAGGTATTCATATTTACATATAATCAAAGAGGTACATGGAAGATGTTAATACCAATGTGGAAAAATTTGAAGTCGAGATTAATTCGGCAAGGGTCCAAAAGTTAAAAAAACTCCTTAAAGTCTAGATTTTTTTGAAAAAGTCGGCAAAACTAAAAAAACAAAAAATTATTCATTTTTATTTTTTATTTTTTTAACATCTAGAGTATCCACAACATCAAATAAATGAATTTCCACATAAACATGTAAAGAAAGCTAATATATAATATGTATATGAAGTCTAGTGCTACATCACATATCAAAATAGTGAATCAACTCCTGAATCTTGAGTCCTGTCTGAGTCTCAACTCTCAAGAGTCAAAATATCAACAAAAAATATAATAAATGTATATCATGAGTCATCTCAAATTCATAAAGTAATCAGTCACTGATATCCTCTTCCCCTTTTACGGGAATAGGGAATGGCTTTTCCTTTCCCTCTAGAGGAATAAAACCTTTCCCCTGGGGATACACATGGACTCAATTGTCCTCTAGAAGCCGATGGAAGAGGTGGCCTCTGTCCTATGCTGTTGTTGCCCATCCTAGATGGTGTCACCTCCTATAAATGTTTTAGGCACAAGAGAAACTCCAGGGTGGTGGTTTTGAGGCCACTAGAATGCATCCTAATGGGAAGAACTGAGGTCATCTGTCATCCACTCTTCAAGTATGAAGATCTAGTGCGAAGACATGAACGGGAATTTAGAATTTGCCATCCAACACCACAAATTTGCACTTGGCAGCATGCCAGCAAAATTATGAAGAAACAACAGACTAAGGAAGAGATGAGGAACCCTTCTGATTCTCACCAGACAACCCAAAAAATATTCCAAGATATCAAAATGTCTTCAAGGTGCCTATAGATTCCCAGTGGATGGTAAAGTATGTCCTCATGGGATTCTTGGCGTAACAAACAACAACCTAAAGACTCTGCATCAAGATTGCCATCAATGAATGCTTCCATTCTCTGAAGGATACCTGCCAACTTCGGTAACACATGTGAGCTTCCTGAAGAAAAAGTTGATAGCAGAAGCATGCTTTGGAGACAAATAATTACTTGAACTACCTGCTCCAAGAGATGAGGGCTCTGCAACAGTTCAACGCAACCAATCAAGCAACATCTTCCCTATATTTTTTGGACGAAAATGCTGCCAACTCAATTAAGCATTCTGATTATTCTTTTAGTTGTTTGATTTGGGGTAGCCTTAAACTTTGCTTACGAAAACATATATATAGGATTCGGTTTGATGATTAGTTTGCTAGTTTAAAGATTATAGTGGGATCTATGGGTATGCCCAGTAGTCCTTTCAGAGATTTGAAACTTTTGTTATTTTATTCTGCCCCGTAATCAGTAGATATCAAATCCTAAAACTGAAGCTATGATATGATCAAGCATGGTAAGGCAGAGTCTAGCTAGTATGGACAAGGATTGAGACTGATGTTGTCAAGAAAAGCTTTTTTTGGCTTTATCATCAAACAATGAAACTTTAATTTTGAGGCAGTGAAGCCAGAGTGTGACAATGCACACTGTTGTATGTTAATATAAAAAGTCTTTAATTTACCAAAACAAATAAGGACAAAATATCTGGAAATCCTCCAACCCATCAGGAATGCCCCTGACAAAGTCACAAAATTTCTTTCATGCCTCAACATTCGCCTACCACACTGGTGGATCATGCTAACATCCAAACACCTTAAAATTGTAGAAAAAACACTCTGTCGGCAAAAAACACTTTTGCCGACTTTTTGAGGTGGCCTATGTCCTATCCATAGCCTAGGAGGGAGGCCAACCTTTTGGGTCGACTCCCAATTAAATTGGGAGTATAACTATTAAATCGAGATTTTTTCCTTTCTGAAAAAGTCACCAAATGTTCAAGGGATTAAATTGTTTAGTTGAAAAAATCACATTTTTAGGATTAAATCGCGATTTTTTGCAGAATTTTTCCACACTAGTTAATACATCATCTATGAAGAAGTTTAGGCACCACAATGCCATGGACTAGATTCCTGACCAGGGAAATTTATCCATTGGTCTCTCCACAATTTAGGCACCGCAATGCCATGGACTAAATTCCTGACCAAGGCAATCTATCCAGGTGGGACTAAGATGGACTCAAGCTTTCAGCCTCTCTAGGTACCATCAAGCTTACTTGCTAACCATCAACCCTAAGATCCAGGTGTGTATCCAAAAATAGAGCTCAATAACCAACACCACCTTTCCAACTTCGGGATCTAGACATCAACTAGAAGTGTCAACCAGATGTCCTCCCAGGCAATGCTTCACTCAAAAATCCTCAACACTCCTTGATCCAATAAATCAATGATAACTAATCTCTCCCAATCAAACTGATTGGTAACCAACATGCTATCAAAACCTTCGAGAGATTCATCTTTACAAACACAACCCCAATCAATAATATACTTTCACATGTGCATAATCAAAATACCAACCTCCAAGGTCTTCCAAACAACTTGATGTTGCTTCTCAACTTTCCCTAGTAGGACTATCAACCGAATCTTTGACAGAAGATCCCTCAATCATACATTTTTTTTCCTACTTCATATCCAGCAACATATTCTTCAATCAGATCTTGCTTTCCTTCTTTCAGTAGCAACTCAAAATGCATTCTCCAATTTGCTTCTCTCACTCATGGCCTTCACTAAGACTTGCGGTTGTTAGTCCCGGTCTAGTGAATGACACATGGAGTAGAGAATTATCTGTCACTCCCTCTTAATCAGAGAGGATCTAATCATTCCTGTAAAAATAATATTTACAACCATCCTCTTATCCTAGGGAGATTTCATCCAGGCTCCCTCTTAACTTAGGGAGTTCTACGACATCGAAGAATCTTTCATGGCTTCCATCCTTCTTATCAGAGTCGTCATCATCCCCATAACGAACATCTTCACCATATTGAAGATTGTGTACCTACACAACTTAGATAGCAAGTACAGCGAAATCTATAGAAGCATGAAGTTAGCCATATCGGAATCATGGAAGCATTTCAAATTTATACATATCAGATACCCAAACTGAATTACAAACAGGAGACATATTGTTACACTAAAAAATGTCACCTTGACTACTTATAGTTAGTATGGCTCAAATCAACAGTCATGCTACCCTCTTAGGCAAGTCTCATGCCTCTGTTATCCATCTCAAACTCAAAGAAGAGAGAAAGTCTTGTAAAAACTATGTTTATCTCTGGGGTCGCAGGTTCTCTCTAGCCTTACCTGCGGGGACGCTGACCATGTTCACAAAATCTGCGTCCATGGACGCTCTGTATGTTAAGGGACAGGTGCGTCCCTCTGTAAAAGGCAAAATGCGCGAGTTTTATCTTGAAAAAGTTACTTGTGGTTACTTCTAGAACATTCTAGAGGTCGGTTTGATGAAATGGATGCGCCTCCAGTTGGTTCATGTATCTCTATTAAGGGGGAACTTATCCCATCAATAAGGGAGCTATCCCACCCAAAGAGGGGGATGATCCCATTGATAGTGGACCTGAATAACCTCTTTACAGCACTATAAATAAAGGCATTGAGCCAGAAGGAGAGGAGGTTGGAGCTATACATTTTCTTTGGGTAAATGCTGCAGGATTTAGGTCTTCCATTAGAGCCTTTGTGAGGAGAGATTGTCTTCACTTGATTCTACTTGGGAGAGGGTGAGCTTTGTCAAAGTAGAGGAAAACCCTTGATGGACCCTGGGAGGAACTTGCACAACACCAAGGCCAGGTTGTAAGAGTTTCTTTGTTTCGTTATTAATACAAACTGGTTTATTTTTCTCAATAGCTTGTGTTAATGAGTTATTTCATGTGTTCCTTGGTCTGCATGTTGAATATATGTTTTATTATATGAAATGCAAGTGCTTGGTAATTGTTTGATTGTTTGTGGTTGCAGGAATTGACTTGAAGGAGGAGCTCATCCGGATCGTCAAGAACGGACTTCAACAACAGCGTTTTGGAATAAGGTAAGCCTAAACACTTGTAGTTTTCATGTTGTAAAAGGTGTATTTAGAGAAAGATCACTCCATTTTGTCTTGTTTGTCATTAGAATGTCTTAGACTTCTAGGAAGGTCAGTCGTGTCCGCACCCTTGACAAATTCCGTGTGACAAATTGGCGACTCCGCTGGGGAATCCATTAATGAGAGAGTCTTTTCCTTTATATGAACTTTGCTTTGAGAAAATCATTTTTATTTTCTGGTTTTTGACTGTGAGAATTAGTATTTGGGTGGCTTAGCTTTAGATTTAGTTAGATTTGGTTTTTCTTCATTTTTCCAGAAGGACGCACCCTCTGAGTACTGCACAGTGCGTCTTTGGACGCGCTGTTGTCGTCTGCACAGAGCGGGGCCGCACCTGTGACAACGGGTTGCCTGCGTCTTCCTGTAAAACTTAAGAAAATTCCATTTTTGCTTTAAATTGCTTTTAGATTTTGTTTTTCCTTAGTGTTTTCTGCCCAGATCCTTTAGTACCCTGTCAAGAATTTTCACCTGAACTTGTTTTGTGAGCTTTGAGTGTTTTAGTGGTTTTCAACGAAGTTTAGACCTAGGGTTTGATTTTTGGAAAGGCTTTGTAGTGACTTTGATAGTAGAAAGTTGTCCAGCCTTAGATCTCTCTGGTTAGTCAACCTTCTTAGAAGTCGGGCCTGTCGTAAAGTCTCCTTTTGTGAGCAACTTGCCATTTGAGTTGTTTTGGGTCAAATTTCGAATTGCTTATTTATAAAGTATTGATTTCCATTTTACAAAAAGAACAAGAAGATTAGAATTTTGTTTTGACTAGTTTTTGATTCTGCAATAAGCTAGTCCTTGATTTGATTGTGATCAAGTAAAACACCTTAGAAATAATCATTGTTAGTTTTGGCCTCGTTAAGATTGCTTAGAGTAAATTTGCCTTTAGTTTGCTTATGAGTGCATTTTCATAGATTTTAAGAGTTGTTAAGATTGATTTTTGGTTATATTAGATTTATTTGCTTTATTAAAAGAAAAATACAAAAACATCTTCTTAAAAAGTCTTGTTTCAAGTAGCTTTTTGTTTTCGAAAGAAGAAAAGAGTTTTTTCGTGCATGTAAAGAGAGGTTATGTTTTTATGCTTGGAAAAGAAAACGAATTGTTTCTTTGATTGTCTTCAATTAAGAAGTTGCTTTTATAAAGATTGCATTCTCTCAACTTTTTAGTTAAGCAATTCATCGAAAAAGTAAAGTAGTGGATAAATCATTCTAGGTGCATTTTGTAGTGGTTTCGAGTCGAGTCAACACACCACTGGTTTCACTTCCATCACCTTTTGACTTAAGAAACAACCTTAAAAGTAACGCTTAAATTAAAATCAATCTAGTAATCTTTATTTTTCTAGGGCTCTGAAGCACCAACATAGCTTAGGCTAGGGTCTTGGAGTAGGTGAGTACTTAACTCTCCAAGACTACAAAACCAAACAGATAGTCTATCTTGAGTAGAACAAATCCAATTGTTTCAGTTACATTCTGGGAAAGCTCCTCTTAAAGGAGAAGCACGAGCTCGTGTCCGAACCAGTGAGGGGATCATTCCTCCCTCGTTGGGAACGACGCCAGGCAGTACGTATTAC
Organism: Pinus tabuliformis; assembly: GCA_031772625.1. Taxonomy (NCBI): domain Eukaryota; kingdom Viridiplantae; phylum Streptophyta; class Pinopsida; order Pinales; family Pinaceae; genus Pinus; species Pinus tabuliformis. The sequence continues at coordinate 1,147,674,989 of CM062817.1, forward strand.
AAACGGTAAACCTCGGATTAACCATTGTCGAGGAGCCAGGGGTCACTTATCGGTAAACCTTGGATTGTTGTCAAGGAGCCGGTAAGGGGATTGGAGCTTGCTACTCTGCCCTTGCGTGCTGTCGGAGTTTAGACTGTTCCCCCAGGTGTAATTGTTGTGATTGGTAACCTTAGTGGCCATAATATCTAGGATTCTACCCAAGGTGACGGTGGAGGGAAGGTCCCACTGTACCTGGAGCAGACGTCGGTTATACTCACTTGGATTTTCTGGGGGGTTCGCTTCACTTCGAGACGGTTAAAGTGGAGGAACTTGGTCCAGTCTATTCATTAAGCAGGTTGCCGGGGTAACTGTTCCACCCACCATTTCTGTACTGAATCCTGCGAGGTTGGGCCTAATCACCAACTAGCGCTTTTGGTCCGGAAGACTACTGTTTGTGTGTGGTTTGACGCTCTAGATTATTTAGGCGTGTGCTTCAAATTTGTTTGCTTCTTTAGAAGACTTTAGGTGGTTTGATTTGAAATTTTTACTTTGTTTTCGTGTGTTGTAGTTAAAATCTTTAATTGTGGCGGAATTACCGAGACAGTCCCGTAGACTTCGGGGCAAGTCTCCTGAGATTGTTACCGGAATAGATTTGTTAAGAAAACTCCGTAAATCGCGGGGTGAATCTCCTGAAGACATTCCGGGTCATTTAGAAGGGTTAAAGGTCCTTGTAACTCCTCCTAGTGGCAGTAGAGTAGGATCACCTGAAGAAGGAGAATTTTCCTTGGTAGTCCATCCAGATTACCAAAGTTTAGAAACAGGTTACAATCCCGAAGCTGTTACAGTTTCCGAGCTTGCTGGTAGTTTTTCATCTGCCAGTGAAACAGGCGAAGAACCTGAAATTTCCGAACCTGTTACTCCAACTCCTAGTGTTCCTGATTCACCAAGAATAGAAAGAATTATCACCGAAAATCTTCCTGTTGGATTAATTGCTATAGAAGAACTTGTTCCAGAGGAAGAAATAGGCGTTTCTGATTCTGAAGATCTAATTACCCTTGATCTAAGGGAGCGTGAATCCATCTTTTACAGTCCTCCTAGAAGTGAATCTTGGTACCTTGCATTAACCAATTTTTTAGACAACTCAGTAGGTTTTTCTACACCTCGTACTCCGGTTCCACCTAGAGGAATTCATTCTCCTGTAAATATGTCTGGTCAGTCATCTGTGTTTTCACAAAGTCCTGAATCATTTTTACATGGCGGTCCTTCTGTTCCTACTGGGTATCAATCACTTTCTGGTACCTTTGCGGGAGCATCTCCTCAACCCGTTGATCATGGGTTATTAGTTGGAAACAGTGGTAATGTACCATTGAGTATAGGTGACGTTTATATGATGTCAGGTTCAACTCCCATTAACCAACCTCAAGGTGGCCAATTACCGCCTGGGGGGCAACCTTCGTTAATGCCTGGGGGGCAACCTCAAGGTACTTCATTCGTGACTGGGGGGCAACCTCAAGGGTATCAACCCCAAGGGTATCAACCCCAGCCTCAATATGTACCCCAAAGTCAACCTCAGTATCAATATCAACCTCAAGGATGGCAACCCCAAGGGTATCAACCCCAAGGGTATCAACCTCAAGGATACCAACCTCAAGGTCAAGGTCAACCCCAGTATTCGTATTTACCTCAAGGTTATCAACCTACGGGTCAATACCCTGGTCAAGGTTATCAACCACCTCAAGGGCAATCATATGGGACTGCACCTTACAGTTATCAACCCTATCCTCAATACGGCTATGGATCTCAGTATCCTCAACCTGTTACGAGTCAATACCCTGGAATGTTAACATGGGATCCGTCACAGGGTCAACAGATGTCGCAACCAAGTATACAGTCGGTACCTCAAGCAGGACAACCTGCAGTTCCTGGTCCACCCCAGCAACCGCAACCTGTCCAGTCAAGTGTTCAGACCCCTGTAACTTCCGTAGTTACTCAGCCGCCAATTGCACCTGGTACTCCACCTCACACGGCTGCAGCAACTACCGCTTCATCTACCATGCTTACTTCTGGAGTATCGGCAGCTCCGGTTTCTACTGTCCCTGTAACCACTCCTCAGACATCTGTACCGTTGTCTGGACCCACGGTTCAAACCACAGTCCAGATGCCTGCAGGCCAACCTGGTACAAGTACGGTTGTTACTACTCAACCTCAATTTGTTCAACCTCCGTACCAGGGACAGTATCAACCTGGGCAAGCTGCCCAACAACCGGTTTACCAGTATCAACCGTATCCTGGGTACACTTATCAACCACCTCAGCAACCCCAGTACGGTCCGGTTAATCCTGGTTTTCCAGGAGGATATAATATCCCAAATGCGACTCCTGTTCCTAGTTATCCTGGATATCCTCCTCCTGGGGCTGGTATTGTGACTCAGAGTTTTAGAGATCCTAACCGGCAGTTACCGTTTATTGCGACTTTAGATTTACCCGACTTGACGCGCCTAACGAACGATCCAATTCAATATCTTCAGTTCTGGCCGCCAATGCCAAATAAGTTGCCCAGCGATATACCCAAGTTCGAAGGTAAGTCTGGAGAGGATCCGTCTAATCACGTGATGACTTACCACCTCTGGTGTGCATCAAATTCCATCTCAGATGATTCCATCCGCTTACGTCTTTTCCAGCGTACACTCATTGGTCTCGCAGCCAAGTGGTACATTGAGTTACCACGGGCCTCTTTTTACAACTTTAGCCAGTTAGCTACCTCGTTCTTAACTCATTTTCAGTTACCAGTCAGATACGATAATGGTACAGAATTATTAACTTCGCTAAAACAATCGACATCCACGTACATTTCTGATCACATCCATGAGTGGAGACGTCGAAGGAGATTAGTGAAAGTTTTTATCCCGGACCAAATCTTAGCTGAATGGTTTGTCAAATCATTATTACCAAGAATTACTGAAGATGTAGCTAAGGCCGGAGTAGTTACTGAGGAGCAAGTCATTGCTCAGGCACAATACCTTGACTTAGTTTACACTCAGTCGGGTACGTTACACGAGAAAATTCCGGATCTTCCAAAGTCAAACCAAATCGCTGCTGCTCCTTCGGGATCTCATGCCGCTGATGGTATGATTGGTATCGTGACTACGAAGAGTAAGAAGAAGTCTTCCAAGACCTCCAATACTCCAATTATCACTTTGCCTGATTCTCCGACAGGAGAGTCTTCTCCTCCTGAACTTACCGCCGACATTCACGCTGTAGAGTCATCTACGGCCAAATCAAAAAACGGTGGAAAGAAGAAAGGAAAGAAGAAGGCTAAAGCAGACAAGGCTCCAAAGGAGAAAACGGAAAAGTCGGAAACCAATGACGAAAAACGCAAACCTCGATATCCTTGTCTTATTTGTGAAGAAGATCATTTTACGAGAGACTGCCCTCATCGGGCCGAGGTAGTGAAAATAGTCAAAGGTTCTCCCACTCCTGCTGTGTTAAAAAATCCATTTCCAGAGCAGGAGAATAAGATGATAGGTTCTTCTTCGAATGCCAGTGAAGAACCCATTTTGATGATGTCTCATGTCAGGATTGCGACTCGATCGCAAGATTATGGTAGTAAGGCTCCTGTTGATGGTAAGGAAGCAGAATCTTCTCACTCTAACCCATCAACCTCAGCTCCTGGTTCCGATCCACTACAGATCGAAAAACCTAACCCAGACTTAGTGATTAAGCCGCCCGCCAAGGGTGTACTTCGAAGGTCTGCTTTCAATCCACATGCGAGAGCAGCCCAGAATTACAACATTGTTGAAGACTTAGCTGTTTCACCTTCAGCAATGTCGGCACTCGAAGTGCTGCAATCATGTCCAGCGCAACGAAAATTGCTTTTGTCGGCTATTGGAGCTGTCGATGTTCAGGACCCGAACCTAATGATCTTTGATCTAGAAAGTAGTACACCGCGTCTCCCCCATCAAATGGCTTTCCAAATTCCAGTGATAGTCAAAAACAGGCCTATTCATCGGACTGTGATTGATGAGGGAGCTTCTACGTGTATTATGTCGATTCAATGTTGGAGATCGCTTGGTTCTCCTTCGTTGAACCAATCCCCCACCATCCTTAAGGCCTTTGATGGCCGTGGGTTCCGTCCGTTTGGTATTCTACAAGAATTGCCTATAGGGGTCGAAGGTAAAACCGTTAGTCTGGATGTGGAAGTGGTTGATGCCCCTCTAGACTACAACCTTCTTTTGGGTCGAAGTTGGTCATATGCTATGACAGCGGTCGTTTCATCGGTCTTCAGAGTCATTAAGTTTCCACATAACGGTAAGATCGTGACTATTGATCAGCTGACATACTTTTCATCCGACCCAACCTCTTCAGAAACTATCCAGCATGTTGGTAAAACGACAATCCCTTATAGGGACATTGGTGTAGGTTTAGTTAAGGATTCCGGTTTACTGGGAACTTTTCCTCTCCCTCCACTCAATGCAGACCCTTCGTTTGCAACAATTCATATGATCACGTCAGAAAACATTATTTATGATGATCCTTGGTATGTTCCCTCTGACTCTGAGCTAGACTCACTCGGTGATGTTATGCCGTTGAGTCCGTATGAGATTGCTTATGAAGCTCTTATGTCTTTTACCGACTTTCATTCAACCGAAACCGACCAAATGAATGTGGTCAGTGAAGAGTCACTTTTCACCTCACCCTTAGAACGGATAACGTTTCCCGAAGAAGTGTCATCTGACGAACAACTTCGCGAAATCCTAAGTGTAGATGATCTACCATGGGAAGATCTCCATCACAGATCTTCGTTTTTACCTAAGGATGATGCATTTGAAAATGATTTTTCATCTATCTTTACCGCTGAATATGTCAAAGACGCTCAGGATCCAACGAAACATTCTGATTCAGAGCTGAATTTAGGGAATATTTCTCGTACTATTCCCATTGATATTTCAGTGAAGCCCGGAATCGAGGAGAACATTCATATAGGTGCCGCATGTACTGAAGAAGAAATCCAAACTTACAAGGCCCTATTCCAAGAATTCCGCGACGTGTTTGCCTGGTCTTACGAGGAAATGCCGGGAATTGATCCTGCCATTGTTGTTCATGAAATCAAAACCTACCCGGATGCTAAACCCATTCGGCAACGGTTGCGTCAGATTCACCCTCGAAAAGCGGCTGCGATTAAAGCAGAAGTCGAAAAGCTGTTGAAAGCAGGTTTCATTTATCCGATCCCGTTAACGGATTGGGTATCGAATATTGTTCCCGTCAATAAAAAACAAGGAACAATAAGAATCTGTATCGACTATAGGGATATCAATCGAGCTTGTCCAAAAGACAACTATCCTACGCCTTATATCGATCAAATTATTGATGATTGTGCCGGAAGTGAGATGTTTTCCTTCATGGATGGTTTCTCAGGCTATAATCAAATCAATATTCTACCTGCCGATCAACCAAAAACGGCATTCATTTGTCCATGGGGGACATTTGCTTATTGCAAATTACCTTTTGGACTTAAGAATGCCGGGGCCACTTTTCAACGGGCGATGTCTTATGCATTTCATGACATCAAGCACATTGTGCAACCCTATCTCGATGATTTGCCTGCTCATTCTTTACAACGAGCTGATCACCTTGTCCACCTACGAGCAATCTTTATGAGGTGTAGGCATTATCGAATTCGGTTGAATCCCCACAAGTGTGTTTTCTGTATAGAAACAGGTCGATTGCTGGGATTTGTTGTTTCAAAAGCCGGCATTCGCGTCGATCCCTCGAAAGTCGAGGCTATCATCAAATTGCCTCCTCCTTCGAGTTTGCGCCAACTCCAAAGTTTGCAAGGGAAAGCGAACTTTTTACGCCGATTCATCCCAAACTACGCCGAGGTCACTAAAGGTTTTACACGGTTGTTGAAACAGAACGCACAATTCTTTTGGGACGAGATTGCCCAACAATCTTTTGATGCATTAAAACACGCGTTGACCCATGCACCGTTATTGCATCCTCCCAACTACAACCAGGACTACTTCTTATACCTCGCAGCTTCGCATTCCACCATTGGAATGGTGTTAGTTCAAGAAGATGAATTCAAAGCAGAGCATGTGATATATTATCTTAGTAGAACCTTAAATCCCACTGAGTTAAAATATTCGCATGTGGAGAAATTGGCCCTGGCAGCCGTTCAAGCTGTCCAGCGTTTTCGTCACTACATTCTTCTCCGCAAGACTACAGTTATTTCGGATTGCAACCCTATGATTTATATTTTGACAAAACAACTGCTAGGGGGCAAGTACTCTAAATGGATTGTTATCCTGCAAGAGTTCGACTTGGAGTTCGAGAAGTCCAAGTCTAAGAAATCTTTAGTTTTTGCGGAATTGATGTGTGATTTCCCGAGTGCTGACACAGAGACTGTGGCAGAGGAGTCCATTGCGGACGAATCTTTGTTTCTTATTAGCACTTTAGATCCGTGGTATGGGGATATAATCATCTATCTCCAAACCCAAACCTTTCGGCCTGAAGCTTCCAAGGAAGACCGTCGAAAAATTCGGTTTCGATCCCAGCAATACAGAATTATTGGAGATACACTTTATCGCCGGGGGGCAGACTTAGTTTTTCGACGTTGTTTAACTCACGAAGAGGCTGAGAGAGTTTTGAATGATTGTCACTCTGGAGCATGTGGCGGTCATATGTCTGGGTATGCCACAGCTCAGAAGGTGTTGCGCGCTGGCTATTTCTGGCCGTCTATGTTTAAAGATTGTATCCTTGCTGTCAGAACATGCCACAACTGTCAAGTGTTTGATCGAAAGATGCGCGCTCCACCTGCTCCTCTCCACCCTATAATTGCCGCTGGTCCATTCGCCAAATGGGGCATTGACTTTATTACTTGTAACCCTCACTCGGCCGGGGGGCATGCGTATATCATCCTCGCGGTTGATTATTTTACAAAATGGGCCGAGGCGATGCCTACATTCGACGCAAGCGGCAAGACAGCTGCAGTTTTCGTATTCAATCATATCATAACTAGGTTTGGTGTCCCACAAGCAATCATTACTGACCATGGGAGCCATTTTCGAAACGTCATGATGACTGAGCTTACAAGCCAGCTTGGTTTGCGCCACGATAGCTCTACTCCTTATTATCCGCAAGCCAACGGTTTGGTTGAGTCAATCAACAAAGTTCTAGTCATCATGATTCGACGGATCATTGGTATCCATCGAACGAATTGGCATAACATGTTATTTTCGGCGCTATGGGCATATCGAACTTCAGTGAAAAATTCAACAGGTTTCACCCCTTTCCAGCTAGTTTATGGCTTAGAAGCTGTGTTACCTATTGAATGCGAAATCCCATCACTTCAAATGGCTGTCGAATTACTTCCAGCTACTTCCGAAGAGGAGAAACGGTTATTATACTTGGCTAAATTAGATGAGACTCGACGTGACGCTACTTTAGCTATCGAGACTCACGCGAAACGAATGAAAGCTCAGTACGATAAAAATGTAACCCCTCGAAGTTTTTCGGAAGGAGACCTAGTACTATTATATGATCAAGCTAACGATAAGCTAGGTGCCGGAAAATTCGTTCCCATGTGGCATGGGCCCTACATTGTAAAGCGAAAGCTAGCAAAAGGGGCTTATGAGTTAGTTGATTTTGATGGGGACTCTTTGGGTAAACCCAGAAATGGACTTTACCTAAAGAGGTATTATGCTTAAAATGATGGGTATGGAGAAATTTTTAGATAGGTTAGATTTCCTTTCTAGCTAGCAAGTGTGTTAGTTTAGTCAGTGTGCTTAGCTTAGCGAGTGTGGTTTTTCGTCATTATTCTGGCTTATCTTGGTTTTACTCTTGATATTGTAGATGTCGACGCCTCTCCAAACATACATTGGATTTGCTGATGGTGCTTGTCGTAATACACGGAATATCTCTTCCGCAGCTTGGGTTATCTATTCGCCCTCTGACGAGTTAGTTTCTATGCATGGGGTAAGCCTCGGTCAAACAACGAATAACATTGCAGAATACAGTGCAGTGGTTGAATTATTATCCGAATCTATTTCATTTGGAATTCGACGTTTGATAGTGAGGTTAGATTCTGAACTTGTTGTATTACAGCTTAATAGAGTTTATGCCATTAGAAATCCTGTGTTATTAAGGTTGTTTTTGAGAGTGCGTCTCTTGGAACGTGAATTTGATTACATTGAATATCAACATATTCCAAGGTCTTTGAATACATTAGCAGATGCAATTGCTTCTCGAATGTTGGACAGACATTTACGATAATCATGCAAGTAAATTTAAAAACATTTCATCACATATGTTAAACAAGATAAGCCGGTAATAGTGATATATATAGATAGAAGTGTGTCAAAAAATATATACATCGTCTTCGATCATAGGTTTAAAACACCTTATGATCGGCAAAATGATAGTACAAAAAGTCAAAAATGTCACATGTGACTAGTCAATCACTGGTGGTGCTCTCTGTACGACACCACTGCGCGGGCTACCTTACGCAAAAATCTCCTAAACGGTCCAGGGACCGCGACTACGAAGCGCTGAAGCCTGATAGGAATGTCGTCCATAGTAGTCTCAGGTATATCTGCCGTGAGACGCTCTAGATCATGCTCCAACTCAGCTAGTACTTCTGCTGTCGCATCCTGTGGGGCCGGTACCGGTGCAGCTGGATGTAGTCTATCATAAGGCCGGAGGTTGGCTGGACGCTGTGGACCAACATCTGCATTTTGAAAAAGTTTACTATTAGTTTTGAGACGATATATATAAAAAAAAAAAAATACAAAAAATACATAACTAGAAAACTTGTGAAAATAAAAAGTACCTCTGTCGTCCCATTGTTCTCCCTGTGGAAGAACCATGTCCGGATCACCTCTGAAATCCATTCCGGCATACGGAAAGTCCTGTATCACAAAAAGCTGGCCCTCTAACCAGTCAAAATAACTATCTGAGAATCGAACTACTGTCGCGCCCTCGTCAGGATGCCGGGCCATCACCGCAACCCATCGTATCAGCTTTGGCTGCTGGGGACCCAAGATATCAACAGTGAGTTGCTGAGGGATCAGCATTGGAATTCTCTCCAAGGCAAAGCTCACGACTATAGGCCCATATCCAAAAGTCTTTAGTCGTCCGTTCTTTGCCTTGGTCAGTTGGCTCTTCATATGAGCCGACACAGCTTCACACCAGTTGAAAATGGTGCCTTGGTAACAGTCAATTGCCATCCGCATTTGGGATCCGGAAGCAATGTGTAAAGCGGCCGCGCCGCAAATTCTGGTAACCGTGAACGCTATGACTTTGAGTTCCGGTAGAGTGATGTGTTTTATCTCTATGCCTTTTGAATGGTGAGCCCCACGTGTGCACCAATCCTCGCGGAGACTATCAAGGGATTGGCCACCCGGCCTAGTCCCCGCAAGACTGAGTTGCTCACCTCTGTTTGGCAAGCCAGTGAGAAAGTATACATCCGAGGGCTCTATCTCGAGCTGGTGCCCTCCTATGTAAAAGCATTGTTCTTGTACGTTCCATCGCTCAACCAGCCATTCCAAGAATCTTACCTGGCCCCTCATGCCCGGTATGGTCCAATATTTGTATAATCCGCATGCTCTTAGGGCATCCAGGGAAGGTTGATGATTTATTGCAGCTTCATCTTCCTCTACATGCTCTCTTTCTCTCCAGTCTAACATGATTAATGCCCTGCATATCAAAAATAGCAATTAGAAATTGATTTGGGAATTTTTGGTGGTTTTTTGAGAGAGTTGGGGTTTTGAAATGCGCGTTTCTCGGAGGACGCACCCCGGCTTTGTAGCACAGGGCGCCCGGACGCAGCTGGCCTGAAGGCGGGCTGCGTCTTCCGACCGTTTTCCCGTATGAGAAAAAGTCGGGGGACGCAGGTCACCCGAAGGGCACCTGCGTCCGCCGAGAGGCGCATTCCAAAACCAAAACCCCCCAAAAAATGAAACTAAGACCTAAAAATTAATTCTAAACGGATAGAAATGCAGAGTAGGATGTGTAAAATACCTGGATGAGACGGCGTTCGATTCCGACGGTCAGATTTTCCGCAGCGACCACGGGAAGTTTCTTGTCAAAAGCTCCTTTTTCAACCTCAACAGTGAAACGGTAAAAATGACATGGTAAAAGGTCTTTTTATAGGTTTTTTGGATGAATTAGTTCATTTTTTACCATGAAAAGATGTTTTTGAATGTATTTTTGCCTATTTTAAACAGGTATGAGTAATGTGTTGCTTTTGTGCAGGACAAAGGGATTTCGAGGGAAATTGTAATTTTTCACAAACAAAAATATCAGAGTCATCTTTTAAGCCCTTTTCTGACTCCTAAAACATGAAAAGATCGCCGAGTGTTTCTTTTTCACTCGTTAAAACGGAATTAAAAGACGGTCCCCTTTTAGCTCTTTTCTGACCGCAAAATCAGGAAAAGATTGCCGGGTTTTTGTCGTTTCGAACTCGATAAGGAAATAAAACGACGTGTCCTTGATCGCTTTTTACTTTTCAGGTCAACGACACTATTATGAAAGTACTCCTTGGTCGCAAGATCAAGCGGTTCCCCCAGGTATTATTTTATACTTTTTCGGGCTTGAGGGACACAAATATACGAAAAAGTTCAACGTGGAGTCTTCTTTAGTTTTTTCAGACTCTCTAAAATTGAAAAACGCCGAGTTTCTCCTATACTGGGCTCGTTAAACTTTTACAGTAGAGGACCTGTTCAATTACAAACAGGAACGAACCACTCCTTCCTAGGGTTCGAATTTAAACTAGGTTGGACTCGTCCGAAGGATGAGCTTATAATCAAGCATATGTTATCCTCCTCAAGCTTGTTAAAAATAAAGAGGTACTTGCCAGAAATGGTGGGGGAAAAGAGAGAAGAATGAACCTGTTTGTCACCTTTTGTCTCAGAAGAAACTTTATTACCACTCTTGAACACGACACTTTTCACCTGGGTTGGGAAATCTTTTACCTCACAGTTGACCAAATCACTTTGAAAGTCTTTAACCGGGTTTTAACTTTGAGTTATTCGTCACCAAGCCATCTGTTGTGTCGTTATGTGTTCAAGAGGTCTGCAAGCAAAAACTTTCATCTGCAAAATACTTGTCATCCATTTGACCATCCCTGAGTCAGTCCTTACAGCAACATTTCTTCAACTTGAACAATGATTTCGTGTTGCGGGCTTGCCTGCAACGGGTCGCTTTCTATCGACATCGACACATTATCTAGAAAGATGACTTAGGAATCGACAGTACCTTGAAGTCTGCATGCATCAATGGCAGGTTTCTCGCCTTTGACGTCAGTTTACATCATTGACTTTCGATCAAAGGATTCCGTGAAGTGTTCGACATCAAAACATCTATTCACATTTCACGGGTTGTGCTTGGTACTTTGAGAACCATTGACATTACTGGTGGTCTCTCTCACGCTTGTTAACAGTTTACATCATTGACTGGTAATCAAGTGGTTTCTAACATGTTCGACATCGAATCATTTAATCACATGGCTAGAATCGTACCAATTCGGGAAGTAGAAGTGAAGACCCTGGATCTAGTTTCTACCATCCAGGCTGCGAGGAGTTTTGTATTCATTATCTATGTAGACTAATCATAAACAGATGGCTGCGTCCATACTGTGTCTACAAAAGTCTATAAAAATGATGTACTGCAAGATCATTCCTGTATCAGAATAGTTAGTCCATTAGTTAAAGTTTTGAATCTGAGTATGGGAATGCCTACCTCAGTGATGATATAATCTTATCCATGTATTTTGTGTTGAAAATTGCAGGTTCCAACCAGGCCATCCACAAGACAATCCTTGAAATGATAAAGCGCTTCACCCTTCCTAGAATTACAAAACCCTATTCTATTCCAGGCTTCGCACTTTAGGGGGCAATCTGTTACACTAAAAAATGTCACCTTGACTACTTACAGTTAGTATGGCTCAAATCAACAGTCATGCTACCCTCTTAGGCAAGTCTCATGCCTCTGTTATCCATCTCAAACTCAAAGAAGAGAGAAAGTCTTGTAAAAACTATGTTTATCTCTGGGGTCGCAGGTTCTCTCTAGCCTTACCTGCGGGGACGCTGACCATGTTCACAAAATCTGCGTCCATGGACGCTCTGTATGTTAAGGGACAGGTGCGTCCCTCTGTAAAAGGCAAAATGCGCGAGTTTTATCTTGAAAAAGTTACTTGTGGTTACTTCTAGAACATTCTAGAGGTCGGTTTGATGAAATGGATGCGCCTCCAGTTGGTTCATGTATCTCTATTAAGGGGGAACTTATCCCATCAATAAGGGAGCTATCCCACCCAAAGAGGGGGATGATCCCATTGATAGTGGACCTGAATAACCTCTTTACAGCACTATAAATAAAGGCATTGAGCCAGAAGGAGAGGAGGTTGGAGCTATACATTTTCTTTGGGTAAATGCTGCAGGATTTAGGTCTTCCATTAGAGCCTTTGTGAGGAGAGATTGTCTTCACTTGATTCTACTTGGGAGAGGGTGAGCTTTGTCAAAGTAGAGGAAAACCCTTGATGGACCCTGGGAGGAACTTGCACAACACCAAGGCCAGGTTGTAAGAGTTTCTTTGTTTCGTTATTAATACAAACTGGTTTATTTTTCTCAATAGCTTGTGTTAATGAGTTATTTCATGTGTTCCTTGGTCTGCATGTTGAATATATGTTTTATTATATGAAATGCAAGTGCTTGGTAATTGTTTGATTGTTTGTGGTTGCAGGAATTGACTTGAAGGAGGAGCTCATCCGGATCGTCAAGAACGGACTTCAACAACAGCGTTTTGGAATAAGGTAAGCCTAAACACTTGTAGTTTTCATGTTGTAAAAGGTGTATTTAGAGAAAGATCACTCCATTTTGTCTTGTTTGTCATTAGAATGTCTTAGACTTCTAGGAAGGTCAGTCGTGTCCGCACCCTTGACAAATTCCGTGTGACACATATACTCTTCAACATCTCGCTAGGGACTTTGTCATACACCCTAGACTACTTCATAGCAACTTTAATTCCATCTAGGGTTTCAATGTTTCTTTCAAAGGTGCAACATACCCTACTACACCATATAGAAAACCCTAGAAATAATTCAAACAAATATAGATCTACCAGGCATCTAAAAACTTCCAGAATTCATATGTTAGATTTTCTGCTATGATTCCATACAAATCCTAGATTTCATACAAAAGAATCAATCAAAGTCAATCACAGCTTAGTCGTTAACATGACTAGTTTCCACTAGGGTTAGTTGCAAACCCTAGATTTTCAATCAATCATCAACCAAAACTCAAATTTCAATAATCTTACACAAATCTCAAAACATCATATTGTCATCAGAGATTTTACTTCTACTAATGGTTCAACTTCAAAACCCTAGAATTTCATTTTCACAATCTCAATAATCATATAAATAGATCTCAGATTGTTATATCACAAATTCTAGAGAATTTAACTACTACTAGGGTTTCGCTACAAAACCCTAGATTTCCAAATATCATCATCCTAGAATCTCAAACAAGGACTTATATTAAATCCTAAGACTTGGACCATCAATAACTAGGTCAACACTTGTATCTAGGAATTCATTACCATGCAAAATCATATCATATGTCAAACAACATTAATATATTAGACATATCCCATCCTAGAATAGTCTAAGGTTTCAACCAAATGGACACATACCTAGGGTTTCGTTCCTAGGCCTCTATAACAAGGGTTTTTCTTGTAGACCCAACCAACCCCTAAGAATATAGGGTTACATAACATAGCAAAGCAAACCCTACAATACCAAAAATTCAAAGGTTCAAGATCTCGGACAAACATCATTCAACCCTAACGAGTTAAGATTTCATGATCATACCGAAATCCCAAACATGACATTATCAACAAGAACTTCAAATAGAATTTTCAATAACCCTAAGCAGAATTGGGTTTCACACATTGTCAGCATACCCTTAGGTTAGGGTTTTCCAAAGAACCCTAGACAGGTTCTATAAAATCAATTAAGAATGTAGACGGGTAGATTTATCGAGAGATGAATCTACCTAAACAAGAATCTTTATGATTCAAGATATCTAGGCATAACGATGTTAGTAATGTAATGCAAACTTCAAAAATAAGATAAAGAGAATTTTATAAGATATATAGACATACCTGGGGATGTTTCTTAACAAACCTTGTAGGTATTTCTTGAAGTGTTAAGCCATCATCTTTTGTACTTGGTTCCTTGTACTCAGATCCTCTTCAAGTTGGTTCCTTGAACTGCCAATTTTGTTTTCCAAAGACTTCAGATTCTTTATGTGATGACCAAGTTTTCTTCATGTGGAAGCATAATAGCAAACTGTGAGATCATGAAACTGAACTGTGGAAGCATAGAGATCATCATTCCACCCTATCCGGGCTTCTTCATCTTGTGATTTCATTATAATAATACCAAGGTACTTTAGAAATATCATTGTAGTACCATCGAACTGAATTTACTGCAACACATTGAGATGAGGTTACTGTGGTTATGAGATCACTGAATGGAGGTCACTGTAATACCAAATTCTGAAGTCATCCGAATTGTGGTCATTGCATTGTCATCGAATTGAAATGGTACCCAAATTGTAGCACTGAGTTACTATGACATATCATCGAAATTATGTGACCTTCAATCCCTTCTTACAATGAGAGTTTTGAACTGTGGTAACACCGAATTATGAGAGCAGCGAAATAGCACCAGACTGTAGTATAGCATCGAACTGTAGTCTCTATATTTTATTCGAGCTCTTGTACTAACACTGAAAACACTTATCTCTTGTCCGAACTTCTATCTTTGTGATTACCGAACTTGATTTCAAAGAGATCTTAATCTCCTTTTCTATCATTTTGTGCGAAGTCCTTAGGATCTTGATCTTGATATTCAATGCAAACATATCTTTTCACTTTAGAATACTTCAAGTGATCTTCAAACTGCCCTTGACCATAACTCTGAAACCATGTTGGAAAATCCATATAGATGGCAGTTAAAACGATTTTCCTCTTAATGACATTAACTTGTGATATTTTCATTACTAGTATTTAATCTCTTAGTTATCTTTTCTTATCATCAAAATTAATGGCAATCAACAAATGAAAGAGAACACAAGATATAGGCATGTTGCAAGGGCAAAAACCCCCTCGAGGGGAAACCCAGTCACAAAATTCTTCCTTCATTAGATTCAAGACAAGACGACCATGACTCTTACAAACTAGTCTAGACTCCCTCCATCAAGTCATATTTCATTCATTGTACTTGTCATTGTATGTGCACTGAGACATCATCCTTATTACAGTCATGACACCGAGATCTCCTCACTATGATTCCACTGAAACCTTATTCCTAACATCATGCTTATTACAGTCATGACACCGATATCTCCTCACTATGATCCACTGAAACCTTCTTCCTAAGATTTCACTGATACCTTGTCCTTGAGATAGCACCGAGATCTCTGAGATAGCAGCGAGATCTTTGAGATAGCATCGAGACTTCTCCTCTGATATTTATAGGAAATATTCTTTGTTATGATGATCTTTGTGATCTATCCGAACTCTTGTCCTGTAGTAGCACCGAAACATTGCCCCCCAAAATTGCTTGATTCTATCATCTCACCGAAACTTCTAATCTGAAATCCGAACTATTATGTGGTGAGTAATGTGAAACCTCAGCTTGGTATATATAGTAGGTTTCCTATCTTAAATGAGCCGACATGACAACTATGAATAGTTTTGTCTCTATTTTATGGTTAGGCCGACTTGAAATATGTTAATTGAAGTCGACTTGTAGATAATCTATTTGAGGCTTACTTGAATACTTCAAGTAGGTAATTTACTGAAGAGGGTGACTTGATGGAGGAGCCTTTGACCCAACAATAAATGACTTTGACAATAACCTAATGCTTACAATGGAGGCTTGACCTATAATTGACCCAAGAATGAAACCTGTGCTTTAATAAATCAATTTAATTTAATAATAAATTATTTTCTTTTTCTTTTTCTTTTGACAAATATATTACATTTTGACTTCAAGTACAATAATGAAGATCGAAGCTAGTTACATTTTCCAACATAACCAACTTGTTCGGGAGACATGGTATAGTGGCCTAGCTACTTGGTAGATATTAGCAAGATTAGGGATTTGATTAAATTTATTATTGAGACCAGTGCCCGATGGAGTCAAAACATCTTGCTTATCAGAAATTATAGCCAAGTAACCGGATGGACAATTGTAGCTTATATGATGAACTAACCTATATGAAGATGCAACTCCTAAAAACTAGGTATGATGCAAGGATCTTGGATAATTTTAGATTAAATGCCTAATCTAAGTTGAACCTTTCCCTTAAATGTTTTGAGAAACAATCTTCAAAGCAGGTTGTGAGATGGGAACCATCGAGAAGTAGGTAGTGGTCTGATTAATGATACCTCCCCTTGTGTTCCAACTACCTAGTGTCTTCAGCGATACAGACACTGTGGCTCTGACCACTGCAAGGTCACTGTGTTAACCACTAAATGTTGAAGAATCTAGGGCATCCATAATTAGGGTGATTCTTCGATACATGATAACAATTTGTGAAGTGTTTATGCAATCTTTATCTTAGCTTGTTGTTTACTTCATTATTAGCATGTGTAAGTTAACTTCATCAAACTGCTATCAAAAACAAAAGAGACAAGAACACAAATGTTTGGTTATCTGCCAGAGCCAAAACCCCTCCCTCTTGGAGAGGAAAACCCATGTGTAAATTCTTCTTATAGAGATTCCATTGACGAATACCAAGACCATGACCCTTGACACACTCTGCCTCTCCAAGACCAAGACATCAATCCACTTGCTTAAACACTGTTGAGATCATCATCTCGCTGCACCTCTGAGATTACTCTTGCATCTTCAAGAACTTCATCACTACTTTGATGAGAGCATTATACACCATGACTATTCCTTGAGGCTGAGATGATCTCTACACCTTGAGATCATAACTGCACCTTATTGTACTCTAAGATTATGATCCTTGTCTCTTTACCTTTGATCAGACTAACACTCTTCACTTAGGTGATCATTGTTTCTGTCATCACTGCATATTGGAACATCATCTAATACTCCACATCACTACTGTACAAGATGTTTGTACTACCATAAGGATGTCACCAAGATCTATATATCAAGACTGTTGTGTGAGACCCATCAACACAGTCCCTTCGTCCGAGATCTTCTTCATCCAACTGAGATCCTTACTGGTATGTCGAGGTCATTAGTTATGCTATTGTGATATGCCTATACAAATCTGAATGTTAAGACAGAGATGTCGAGATGTAACCCTCGTCACTTCTTGTAATTCTTATCATTGTTTGCATTATGCAATAGATACGTTACTTGGATCATCTTCACCATTATATTTCCAAGTGAGAGATCTACCACTGCTACATGAGATCCACCGAGATCTGGTGTCAATACTGCTCCTTCCCATGCAAGGTTAGCTTACCACTGTAATGTTGAGATTTCCATTCATAGTAATGCTGAGAATGTTCAGACTTCACATCATTGCTGCGTCTATTACCTAAGATCATTCTGCTTCATTCATGCGAGGTCTTGACTGCACCTAAACCCCAACTGAGGTGCAATCAAGCCCTAACTGCGGCTCTGCTCCTCCATGAGAAAACTTAGAGGCATCTGAACTTTTCTTGTGTACTTTTGCGCTGACCCTTCATGGGTATTTATAGTGGTTAGCCTCCTATATTGAGCCGACATACGTTCATGAACTGACGTGTCCTTTTATCAAGCCGACATAACTTTCATTATTTGGAGCCGACATGAAGTATTCTTCCTTGTTTTCGCTTGCAAACTTGTTGGAGGATTATGTTTGGTATTTGGAGGGCTACTACACACTTTGTAGGCTAGAATGCATTGCACATAGGCTCATTCAGAGCTTCTTAATACATGACATGACTCTTTGACATTTAAATAAAATTCTAAAGACATCAAGAAGAAGTCTTTGACCTAGTTACACTTCTTGCTCATGAAACCCATGTAGCAAGATTACAAAAATAATTTATTACATCAATTACAAAGATCGTGTCATCATGAAGACCAAACCTAGTTACACTTTCTTAAACACTCCCTCTTAACTAGGGAGGTATTCATAATGGTACTTGGTCATTCTAAATCTAAAGAATTTCTCATAAGAAGAATCAGATTTGCAATCCATCTGTTATAGCATCATTTTAGCAAGGCCTTGACTAACAGTTATATCTCTCACTTAGATCAGAGCACACAATGTTGGCGAGACCAATGACTGATTGACACGCATCATCATTGTCTCTCTTAGGGTCATACCCATCTGAGTGTTCTCCGAGTACGCCCTACTAGGACTATTCTCATCTTGGGTTCCCAACCCTCAAGAATATCGATCCTCTTGCCCACTCTTGTCTTGGATGCCCTACCACATCCTCAAAGAGTGTCAGATGCCAAATGATTACACAATCCTCCATTATTTCTTCCAAACTGAATACAAGAATGTCGTGTCTAACTCTCCCTCTTAATCATGGACGAGTTCCAAGTTTCTCTTTTCTTAGAAACTTATCTGAGTTCCTTTGCTCATAGGAACTTCCCAGAGCTCCCTCTTACCCAGGGACTCTATCATCAGTGCTTTATAGGGTCTTCTAGTTGACTGACGATCCAAGACTTTGATGTCAACAATTTCTTCACATGTAGGGTTCATCCATCCATCACTTTCCTTCATCATGTCATTCCTTCTTTCTAGGAAAGTGTACCCCTTGGCTTTACATCTGGGGCTTCCTTCATAAGCTCATATGTCTTCACTTTTATTCAACAGTGATTTCTCTGGATCACAAGGTACGTAGTTGTGACATCCTTCACAACTCTCCTTTTCTTGATCCTGCACACATACCCAGACTTTTCCAAGAGGTCAGACACCAAAAACAAATCACATATTACCTTTTGGTGATGGCCTTCTTCCAGTGACATCTTCTTGTAGGTATCAATCATCCTGCGTACATGTTGACACATCTCCCAATGATATATATTATCAAGGGTCCTCATCTTTTCAGACTTCCATCAAAGTCTTCACATCATTCCAGGAGATTTCTTAGTCAAGTCTTCCTGATCCTCTGGATGTAAACTTCCTTCATCATGGTTGCATGTTTCACGATCTCGTTCATCCTCATGTCTTTCATTCCTAGGAGCTCTCAGAGTTCTTCAATTATAATCAACTACCTCATACTTCATATGAGGACATATTATGTTGATTTCATCTTAGTCTGACTTATGTCTTTTTGCATCCTTTCAGAGGAGGAGATCTATTCCCTTTTGATCATGCTTGATCCATTTTATCTGCAACCACATATCATGACATTACAATATCAAATGCAAATATAAATACAATCATACATGCCTCATTTTCCTTCAGGTATTTTCCCGTAGCTTCCTTGATTGAAAAGACCTTCAATCCCTTGGTCTGCATCATTCTTCATGTCATTGAACCACCATCTCATGAGTTCAAAGAGTTGGAATTTCTGACGAGACATTTGCTACCTTCCCGAACTAGGAGATCCTCCGCTGACATCTGTTATCGAAGATCCTTCAGGATCTAGTATATCCCCATCTAGAAAATGTTTCCTTGGATGACTTCTTCCTTTCCTTCAATATACACCAAGATTCCCAAGAGCTATGTTCTTCATGATTCCATACGAGCTCTTGTTTCCATGATGCCAAGGTGAATCTTCTTACTATGATCATATCTACGAGGACTTTTGATAGGATCCTTCTAAGAGGGACACCATATCAATCATAATGGAGATCTATTATTCCCTCTTTCTCTAATATTTCTTCAGCTTCCTCCACCCTTCTAGCAATATGAGTTCCTTTTCCATAGTACTAACCTTCCTATGCTTATCTACACTTATTTGTGTCCTATCAACTTGCCTTTCTCTATCTGACATAGAGACCATAGACTATTGATCGAGATAACCTTCTTGATCATGGAAATTTGTTACCTTGCTTATCAATATCAATATTAATGATGATTGTTTATTCATCATTTTCCGAAATCTATCAATTGAGATCCCATGAAGATATTTATTCATTCTTTGGCACCTTCTACACTTCATTTCAGAGAGTATATCCTCTAGCATTTTATGTAACCTTCTTATGTCTCCTTTCTCACTTCATAGAACCTTAAGAGTTCTCGTGATTTCAAAGGAGACCTTGATGTACTGACTTCACTTCTTCATAAGGATTCTGTCAATCCTACTGCAAGAACTTTTGATGACCTGTCTAACCCACAAATCTTCTTGTAATGATGTAGTCAATAAACCAAACTTGATTATATAAAGATACTTACTTGATATGTGAAGATGAGATCTTCACCTTGATTGTGTTGGCAGTTGTAGAGGTAGATGCATTGATGCTTCCTCTGGATAGAATCGTTGTTGAATCTTATCTTAAAGCCTTAAAAATAATTGACTTGAATAGCAGCATCAACTTGAGGTTGTATGTTGTAGATGATCTGATTCTGTATGCCCTTGAGCATCAAGCTTTTGACAATCCGAGTTGTCAAGAAGTTGAGATCATGCCATTGTAAAATGATAGAGATTACTGTGGTATAGATCAAAACTGTGGGACTCACCAAAGTCATTGCTATGAATGACTCATCCTTGACTATTGTTCTTCAAACCCTTTGATGTAGACTGCTACTTGAATCTAGGCATTTTTCTTTGATTGTAGATCCTTTAGCTTAACCTCTGAATGTCTCTTTTCGGCCCCTTTCCTTGACTGTTGAAACATTCGCTCTGATACCATGTTGAAGAATCTAGGGCATCCATAATTAGGGTGATTCTTTGACACATGATAACAATTTGTGAAGTGTTTATGCAATATTTATCTTAGCTTGTTGTTTACTTCATTATTAGCATGTGTAAGTTAACTTCATCAAACTGCTATAAAAAACAAAAGAGACAAGAACACAAATGTTTGGTTATCTTCCAGGGCCAAAACCCCTCCCTCTTGGAGAGGAAAACCCATGCATAAATTCTTCTTATAGAGATTCCATTGACGAATACCAAGACCATGACCTTTGACACACTCTGCCTCTCCAAGACCAAGACATCAATCCACTTGCTTGAACACTACTGAGATCATTATCTTGTTGCACCTTTGAGATTATTATTGCATCTTCAAGAACTTCGTCACTACTTTGATGAGAGCATTATACACCATGATTGTTCCTTGAGGCTGAGATATCTCTATACCTTGAGATCATAACTGCTCCTTAATGTACTATAAGATTATGATCCTTGTCTCTTTACCTTTGATGAGACTGACACTCTTCACAGAGGTGATCATTGTTTCTTTCATCACTGCATATTGGAACATCATCTAATACTCCACGTCACTGTTGTACAAGATGTTTGTACTGCCATAAGGATGTCACCGAGATCTATATATCAGGACTGTTGTGCAAGATCCATCAACACAGTTCCTTCGTCCGAGATCTTCTTCATCCAACCGAGATCCTTATAGGTATGTCGAGGTCATTAGTTATGCTATTGTGATATGCCTATACAAATCTGAATGTTAAGACAGAGATGCCGAGATGTGACCCTCGTCACTTCTTGTAATTCTGATCACTGTTTGTATTATGCAATAGATACGTTACTTGGATCATCTTCATCATTATATTGCCGAGTGAGAGCTTTTTCAAGTGAATTATTCAGAAAATTACAGATCTAATTCACTGATTTACGGAGAAAATTCCAGCAAGCAAAATTTTAGATCTAGGCTAGATCTTTGATGCCCAAGTCACCCAATTTTGAGAAAATTAATTTTAATATTTTTGAGTTATTTTGACCAACTTATTATGATTTTAGGGCACTTACATCACTGTTATAAAACAAAATTTACAGCAGTAGAAAAACAGTGAGAAAACTAGGGTTTAGAGAGTAAACCCTAGGCCTAATACCTTGAAGATCTCGTAGTCCAAATTTGTTGAAACTTTAGGATGAGCTTGCCACCAAAAAATAATTTTTTTTAGGCCAAAAACCTGCAAAATCACCAAGTATTCAGTACATAAAATTCAGAGATGGATTTCAGGCAAACTAGGGCCAATGCTAGGCCCAGTAGGGCTAGCATTGAGGGCAAAAGGGTCTAGGAGGCCAAATAGAGGGCAAAGGAGGAAGGAGGAGACCAAGAAAGGGCAACGCTAGAGGGAGAAAGCCCTAAAGGGCTTGATGCAGGGGCCTAGAGGGAAATTTAAGGCCCTAAAGGGCCACGACTAGCCCAAAGGGCAACCATTTGGGGCAAAGGAGGCCATTCGAGGCCTCCTAGGCCTTTCAAGGCCTAAAGGCCCTAACGCAGGGCCGATAAAGGGAGGTCAAGGCCCCTAGAGGGTACGTTCTGCCCTAAAAAAGGTTGAAATGAAGACGCAGAGGGCTGGACGACTCTATGGACCAAGAGGAGGAGGATGTTGCCCGTAGGAGGTGTTGAAATTTGATGACTAGAAAGTTTCCTGCAATCCCAACCCGGTTTTAATTTCACCATATCACTCCCACTCAGTTAAATGCCCTTTCCCATAAACATACATTCAACATATAGAATTTTGGAGATAAAATTTTAAGATTAAAACACATGGGACTGTCAACACATGCTGAAAATAAATATGGGCATAAACAAACCAACACATAAAAATACACATAGATTTTTGGTCAACTTAGACCAAGGCAAAAACCTTCAATCTTCTTCGGGGAAAACCTGTAAGAGAGCTCTTCAAATTTATTTATCTTTCAAGTTCAGGAAAAATACATTTGCAGACAAAACAAAACAGCAAAATACAACTTATCTCTTCAGCCCAAAACTCCTTGAAAACCATGTCCACTTTGCCTCGATCTTCGTGCCCTTTTGAAGCTAAAAATATGTACTATACAGATACAAATTGTACTTTATGGATTCCGTACGAACTATATGGATTTCCGTACCATTGTACAGACTGTACAGATTTTTTTAATTCCAAAAACTTCTCTTGAATAGCGTGCAACTCACAGCATTAAATGTTGTTTGTATTGTAGCTTATGTTGTCTTCTATGCCTTGATTTTTGTGCCCAGCTTTACCCAGAAATCACTCCTTCAGCTTGCTGCAACAAACTTCTCCTTCAAAACTTTTCTCCAGTGCTCAGCCTCCTTTCTCCAATATGCTCATGAAGAATGAATGCAGTCTCTCTTTTCTTTTCCCCCTTTTATTTCCCTAAATGACTTTTGGGCAACCCTAAGATCTAATGACTCAGATTTATTTAGATCAAGGGATGAGAATAAATGTTCATTTAATTCTCACTTTCTATTTTTTTAACTCACCCATTAAATAAAGTAACCACATTGTACTTTATGTCTAAAGTCACTTTTCACTTTATAATTTAACAATGACTTTACCACTTATAAAGTCACTTTCACTTTATAAAGTCACACTTAGGAAAAGAATTATTTTGGACACTTTTCCCTAGGTAGAGACTAACCCATGGGAAACCACTTGTCCAAGGTACATTAAAAATCAACACTCCCTCTTACCGAAGAAAGTGTTTCTCACCACAACTCTTGCTTTAGCAAAAAAAAATACTCTATTTTTATTTTTATATAAAATAGATGTAAAATTAAGATGGAAATTAAAATAATTTATTAATGACCAATAGTTTTTTATTAATTTCTTTTTATATATAATACTACCTAAGCACCCAGGGGGATTTGAATGGGTGACCTATTGCAAGGAGTGCCTAGTTCCTTTTTATTATTATTTTTAGTTTTTTTTATTATTATTTTTAATAGAAATTATTATAAATATTATTCTTTTATTTATAATTAAGCCATGTAAAACACCACCACTAGAAGAAACAAAATTTCAAGATTTAAAATTAAAAGTTTTTCCAGATTTATGAGACTCATGTAAAACACTAGTCCTAGAAGAAACAAGAATTCAAGATTTAAAATTAGGTGGTCTTTCAAGCTTTATGAGACTCCTTCAACTCCAAGATTTAAATTTAATATTTTAAAAGTAAATTATCTTTTCTCTTTAATTTCAATTACTTTATTTTTATTTTTATCTAAAATAGATGTAGAATCAGGATAGAAATTAAAATATTTTATTAATAACTAATAATTATTATTATTATTATTTTTAATATAAATTATTATAAATATTATTCTTTTATTTATAATTAAGCCATGTAAAACACCACTTCTAGAAGAAACAAAAAGTCAAGGTTTAAAATTAAAAGTCTTTCAAGATTTATGTCACTCCTGTTTTAATATAAATTATTATAAATATTATTCTTTTATTTATAATTAAACCATATAGAACACCACTTCCAGAAAAAAAAAAAAAAAAAAAAAAAAAAAAACAAAAAATCAAGGATTAAAATTAAAAGTCTTTCAAGATTTATGTCACTCCTATTTTAATATAAATTATTATAAATATTATTCTTTTATTTATAATTAAGCCATGTAAAACACCACTTCTAGAAGAAACAAAAAATCAAGGTTTAAAATTAAAAGTCTTTCAAGATTATGTCACTCCTGTTTTAATATAAATTATTATAAATATTATTCTTTTATTTATAATTAAGCCATGTAAAACACCACTTCTAGAAAAAACAAAAAATCAAAGTTTAAAATTAAAAGTCTTTCAAGATTTATGTCATTCCTGTTTTAATATAAATTATTATAAATATTATTCTTTTATTTATAATTAAGCCATGTAAAACACCACTTCTAGAAAAAACAAAAAATCAAGGTTTAAAATTAAAAGTCTTTCAAAATTTATATCATTTCTGGAAAACACCATCCTTAAAAAAAACAAAAATTCAAAATTTAAATTTAAATGGTCTTTCAAAATTTATGTGACTCCAAGATTTAAAATTCTGTTCCTCATTCGGAATTTTTGAAAATATTCTGTTCCATATCAATGGCTGCTTCGAATACCAAAAAAATGGCTTTGGGCACTTGCATATTTTTCCTCTTCCTCTTATCTCCTTTACCAACCATAGCAGCGGCGAGGGGGGCGACCGTGGTGCCATCACTGCGTAAATATAACAATTCCAATTTGCAACTAATCCGTGAAATTGTTACTAAATATAAATATAACAATTCCAGTTCGTTACTAATCCGTGAAATTGTTTGATGTGGGTGTGTTCTTAGGGCTTAGCGAGGATCACAATGAGACAGCTGTTGCTGTTGCTGTTGATCACAATGAGACAGCTGTTGCACGGAAGGAGGCACCGTGTTGCGGACTTTGCTGTTGCTTGACATGCCCCATATTTTTTTGTTGCGGGCTCTGAGAATGGTGCCGCACCAGAGAGGGATCCCTGCTACCCGTGGTGATGCACTTTAATGACTGTTTTTATAATAAGCATTGGTTACTTGGATTACAGTGTGTTTATTAGTTTAGATTATTCCGGATTTATTAAACTTCACATCTCTCTTATCTCTCTTATTTTCTGAATGCAAGATTTGAATAAAGATTTGCATCTTAATGTAACTCTCAGAACTTGATAAATATGAAGTAAACATGGTATTAATTTTAATTTTTTAGTTAAATTTTAGTTTTATGTGATTTCATTCTATTAAAATGTTGTAAATAATAATTTTATATTTTATTTCTTTTTTTTTTATTTTTTTGTAATTTGAATGCATCAACAAATGTTGTAAATAATAATTTTATATTTTATTTCTTTTTTTATTTTTTTGTAATTTGAATGCATCAACACATATTGAGATATAAAATTGATATAAAATTATTTTATTTAAGATAAATATTGAAATATTTTATTTATGGTTAACACTTTTTTGTTATTAATATTCTTTTTTCAATATTACATGTCAATTTGATCTTTAGCATGAATAGAATTACACACATTTTAGGTGTAAGAATGCAGGTTTCAACCCTATATTGAGTCTTGGAGGAATTACACATGTCCCTCACACTCAAAAGAGGAGACTAGGCAGTTATACGGGAATTAGAGATTTTTCACTATAAATTACTTTATCTCTATATATAAACATAATATATAATTAAGGTTAACATTGAAGTTCCCTATATGGGGTGTTTGCTAGAGGACAAGTACACAGGAGCATAATGCCACCACCCCAACATCCATTAATGGACACAACATGACACTAGGCCCCACCAATATTATTTAACACAAGTCAAACTTATTATGAGCAGTTGTTGAACATGGCAAAGAGCAATTTCATTTCAAGGAACTCGGTTGAATGCTTGTTTCAGGGGTTGTTCAGCCTCATCCATGGCTTGTAATATTGAGAATCCATGGTTACTTTGGCTAGAGAATGTCACCTACATGGAAAATAGGAGAAGTTTGGTTCATGGTGTGAGATGACACTAGAGAGGTGATCTAGTCACAATAAACACCACTTGTTCTAAATCATTATCATTCTTTATGGTGGAAGAGTTCTCCTACAACAACCACTATGAGGAGGTATTTTCTCTCATGGTCTATTTAGTGGGGTTTCTTCTCTTCACTTACCTATTGTTTGGCTTAGCCTGGAACCTTTGTGTTAGTAAATTTTTCTTTGGCTCTCCTCCTCATTAGGTTTTATCTATCCTAGCCCTTTCTTCTTATTTTCACTTTTACTAATTGAAATATTATAAATGTGTATGTAGTTTCCTTCATTCTCTGAATTTTCTACTCTTACCCCTACATATCATTCACCATCATTCATTGTTTTCCCATGGTTTCTCCACCATTATGGTTACACTTATCCCATGTTTTGTATCTATATTAACTCAAATGGGGAACTTCCATCATCAATATAACCCATTGGCTTTGATCATTACCTTCCTCCACCACCTTAGCCCTTCCATCCACTAGAAAAGGTTGCATTTGTAGACCATTCGATAGCCCCATTCTACCCAGGTCCCACCACAACCATTTTTAAAATTTCAAGTGGTTTGTGTAGATAGAAACCATGTAATCCCTCAACTATAAACCGAGAATGGAAGTTTAGTGGATGCAACAATAGATGTTTCTTTTCAATAGGTTGTGTAGTAGACTAATCCACGCCCTAGTGGGTCTCCATCATTAGGTGAGACATTAAAGATGAGTTCATCCATTGAAGATTTATTTTCTTTATGATGAATTGAAGTGAGTATAGGCATTTTTTTTTTTAAATTCTATGCTCTAAATCTTGAAACAATTAAAGAGTGATATAGTAGAGAGGTTAGGGGCAAGGAGAAGGAAAACAACCATTGATTTATTAAACCATCTTTGGTGAGTTTTATGGGATTGAATTATAAAGTATTAGTTTGTAAGTGTGTAATTTATTGTAGAACGAATATAATAACAATATTGGTTCTTTATGGAGTCCCAAGAGAGAATAATCATTAACCAAAAGAAAAAAAGTTGAGCTCCTTCTTCTAGTAAGAGGATAAAGGTCAAATTGAGTATGAAAATGATGGTGGTGAAAGTATAAGTTGTCAAGGGGCCCATTTTGAATAAATACCATCATATGCCAAATGATCATATTTGAGCATGAGATCATGTTTGTATATTGAAATCATTTTCTATTAATGCCACCATATGTCATACTTCCATGTTTAGGCATGAAGTGTCATTTTGTAAATTGAACATGTAGTGTCATTTTCTTAAGTATGTACAATTGAGCCAATTTTGGGTGTTTGTGTGTGTATGTATTTATATATCTACTAATGAGTTGAAGTGTATTTTTACTTGACGTTGAAGTGTATTTTTACTTGACGTTGAAGTGTTGTATTGTTAGGTTGAATTTTCATCTATGTAGTGATGATGCAATATCACTTATTGTAAAGTGATCACTCTTGATAAGTTGTACTCTTGAAGGTGTTTGTATTGGGTTTTTGATGAAATTTCAATTAACCATATTCTCAGTGGAAATTAGTTGATGATATAAACAAATTGCAACAAGTTTTATCCGTGAGAAAGAACTTCTCCAAGGGCATACTAAATATGAAAATCACTTTATTTAAATAATTTATGTAATAGAAATATGTTTTTATCCTCAATTTCTATATTAAATCACTTGAAAATTTCCATCCTATTGTTGGAAACGAGATCCCCAAAGGATAGTTTTGGGGCTAAAAGCCCATGTTTTGGGTCAATTTTGTAATAAAGTTGTAAAGTCCCTGCATTTTGTGGTTGCGGAGCGCGAAGGTGTCAAGAGTCATAAAGGGTTGTCCGCCCTTATTTTGTAAAGTGAAAAGTCAGGTGTAAAGATCCATCTATGGTCCACAGACCATGAGATTGTATAAAAGGAGCTAAGTATGTAAGATCTAATTAGGCTTTGGTGGATACCAAAGAATGAAGTGAAGAGTCTTGGTAGAGAAGTCTAAGTGTTCCGGTCTTAGCATAGGTAGAAGCTCTGCAGCTGAGTGCGCAGAGGCCTAGGGTGGAAGTCTGCAGCTGAGTGCACGGACCCCTGCAGCTGTGTGGGCAGGGCGGATAGAGTCTATATTAATCTGATGATACCAATAAAGAGGAATATTCTGCAAAATTTGTGTATTTATTTCGTGTTAATGCATCTTGTTATATTGTGTATTGGTTTAATTTAAAATTTTTATGTGATGCGTGAATATATGTGATTATATTGGTTAATTGAACGAGAGTAAGAATATCAGTTTATGTTGTGCTAACTATGATTGATTAGTAAGATAAGTAAAAGACTTAAGATAACTTGGGAACCTATATAGTACGTTGTCATAGCAGCGTGAAAGTACCTAGATCGTGGGTTAAGGTTGTGCAAAGGTCAATCGTACACCTTTGTGGAGGTACTGAAGGGTGGAATAAAGGGGTAGACTCACAAAGCCCTAAAGTCTAGTGACCTGCGCGAAAGGAGGAACAAAGGGTATAAGGCGACATCACAACCATCTCAGGGTGCAGAAACTTGGTTCTAGCATCCCCCCCATACTGCTCCGGGTGAGACTTCAATTAGCACTCCGCATGCTCATGCCGAAAGGGCCACTAGTGTAGGTATTTGTTTGGCAAACTAACGATGAACCTCAGTGAGGCCCCACAAAGCCAACAAATGGTTCCGTTGACGAGTTTAGAATCTGCATGAGAGACGTGTGATGTCGTGTCACTGAAATCCAACTAAGAAAGAGATCGAGGACCCGTTGGACAGGAAGATCCACGAATTCGCAGCGCAGGAGAACAAAAATCCATGACTCACAAAGGAATAGTGGCTCAATAGATACCTATATACAGAAATCCACTAGATCTTTTTCTGTTCCTTTCTAGTTGAGCTATACGAGTGGATCGTGAAGCTAGCGGATAGCCAAGGAAGGTGGAGACTTGATGGTCCTATTGTCTAGACCCCAGCTTTAGTACAGAGACTAGAAGCCTCTGAGGATAAGATCGCCCGTGCTATCGATCATTGGCTCGATCTCAGCATAGGAGGATTTGTGACTGAATTCACGGTCAATACCTCGGTCAGTTACGGCGAGGCAGAGCAACGCTTTTTCAAACGTCCGCGAGGTAAGTACTTGAAGTATTTAAATACCATGATTAAGATGTTATTGTGCGAAAAACGAGTTATGCAGCTACCTTGATGTTTGGAGCTACGCAGAGTGGAAAGACTTACAGAAAAAAAGGAAGAAAGGGTCCCAAATATAGTCCACTCATTTCACCTCCATTGGGTGATGAAGAGGGAGTAGCGCAGGCTTCTCCGCGAAGTACAATTCAGTTAATAAGACAGGGATTCATGCGACTGCCACCTCCACCTACACCACCTCCAACTTCACCACCATCACCTGTGACTTTTCCCACACCACCTCCACCTCCACCGCAGTTCAACATGGCAAATCAAGTGAAGCTGCCTTTGTTTAAAGGCTTGGGAAATGAGGAACCAGACCAGTTTTGGTTTGTTGTGAAGGCTGTATGGCAAGCTCAGGGCATCACAGATGACCATATGAAGAAGGCGACATTGGTTAGTGCTTTGTAGGATCGCGCGCTAACCTAGTACATCAAGTAATCTAATAATAACCCAAACATTGGGTTGGCACACATACAAACCGCACTGAATAAGGAGTTTAGTAGGCCTAAATCTGAGGCACAGTCGATTGTGGGGTTCAAGGAATTCATGATGAAACCAGGAAAGACACCTTGGGAATTGCATCAAAGGTTGAAGTTTAAAATATGCGAAGCTGATATGAATTTAACAGATAGACAACACCATGAATGGTTCGTGGCTTTGTTCCTGCCACACCTAAGGGTTTGCTCTGTCATAGCGGAAGATTACGACTTAGGCAAAGGCCATGGAGATTGCAATGAGACTGCATGAAACATCAATGCAAGATCTAAATCTGGGGGTTTAGCAGATCCATGCGCAGCTGCAAAATATTTGCATTGAAATGCAAAGTTTGAAGCAAGACAAAACAGTCTCACCAGAGGTGCGTGAAGAAATATGGTGCCTGAAATGTAAAGCTCAGGGGCATGACAAAGACCACTGCCTGGTCTTTGCGAACTATATTGCATGAGTAGGGTTGATGCCTTTGAGACCAGAAGCCCAAGCAGGACTGAGCGTGGGGTCTGCATTGTGGTGTGATATATGTCAGGTAGCAGGAAAACATATGATGGATAACTGTCATTTGCTGCAGATGTTTTACAAACATTACAACAACTACTTTATAACTTCTCGAGGTCGGTAGGGCATGATAAGAACAACTGCCAAAGTTATGAATTGATGATGGACAAAACACCCACCTATAGAGTCAAGATAGAAACATGGCCTCCTCACCATAGCACTAGGATGGTGTGAACAGGCTTTGAGGGGCGCAGACGAGGCCGAGGTAGTGGAGGACCTGGCAAAGGTCAGGGACAACTGATGTGTTACAATTGCGGAGGACCAGAACACTATGCCCGTGAATGTACTAACCCAACGCGGCTGTCAAGCAAATATTGTACTTAGTTTGATCATGAGACAAAAGATTGTCCTACGTTAATAGCGAGGATACACAAAAAAGTGGCACTACCACATGAGCCAACTCAGAACCTGTAGATGATGAGGTCTGATCCTTGTGAAGAGGATCCGAATGTGAATATACTACTCTGAAGTGGAATTGCAATGGGCGATGATAAGGTAAAACAACCCAAAGACAGCGCATGGGTTTGCAAAGCTCCGGCGAAGGAGGCTGAATTTGGTTTGGAGTGCGCGCATGAAACATTCATGGAAGCAAAGAAGAGCTTCGCTGAGGCCTGTACCTCAGGGAGCAGGGGTACGACTTATCAGGAAATGGCCCCTTCTATGCTTACGACCTTTCTAGAGACCTACATGAAACTGTTGCGCAATAGGAAGGTTGTGAAGGGGTTACAGGAGCTTATAAATAGATGCACCGGAAACACTCTGGGTGAACCGTGGGTTGTGCGGAATATTGGTAAGTATAAAGCAGGTACAGGGTGAGAGATGAGATTGATCACGCAAATAGGAGAATATGAAATCGATCAGGTTATTTTGGATCTAGGGTGAGACACGAACATTTTACCAAATTAGACTTGGGAGCACATGGGAAGACCCATGCTACAGTGGTCTCCAATTCAATTAAGGATAGAAAATGAGCAGAAGATCATCCCCATGGTATGGCTGCAAGGAGTAACTATAGATATTGAAGGCACGAGTGCATTGGCTGACAAGTGATAGAAATTATGGATGACAACAACCCCTACCCTGCGCTCCTTGGCATTGATTAGGCTATTGACATGAACGGGGTAATCAACCTAAAGAAGAGAAAGAAGATATTTGAGAAGAAATCACTCCATGTAATAGTACCCCTAGACCATGTTGAAGGATTGCGCTATACTGAACGAGTCCGCAATTACGAGAGCGATGACAATTTGGATTGCATATATAAGATAACAGCGTAAGACCAAGATTGGGTGAATCTGACAGCAGACGGACGAATTACATGGGATCGCGAGAGTTCTTGCACCTCAAACTCTGATGAAGAATTAGAGCACTGGCAGAATTTGCTACATGAAGTAACCATGTTGAGCTGTAACATGATGACCCAGTCATTGCATTGTGTATCATCAGAGGTAAGAAGTGTGCCCACTTACGATGGATTGAATGATGTGGATGTGTGTTTTGATGCATTTGAGAGGGAAGTACCAGAGAAGCAGCGCTTCCAGGCTTTGGAATGGGCAATGTGCGCTACGCTTGCAAGATTGTGGGGTACGCACAAGGGTAGCTTTGATGATTGGTGCGAGTAAAGGAGGATGATGAGAATAGGCTTTGAGAAGCCGAAGGTATGAATGATAGAAAAATATGACGGGAAGGATGATCCGCACACACACTTGGCCAAATGGGCTAAGGCTTATGGAGTGAAGCCCCAACTTGAATGGGTGCACTTGTTCTGTCACACCTTAGATGTCATCCCAATGAACTAGTACTTGGAAATAGAGCTCCACCATGGCACAAGTGAATGGGATATTTTGCACAAAGGATTCATAATGACGTTCAACTTCAAATATGGGTTTGACTGTATTGACAAAGCACTACAAGAAGTTAAAGAAGCAATCTTTAGGATACCGCAAGATCCTTTGGATCTGATTCAACCCGATTGGAATACTGAGCTGAGCCATGCACTAGAATGTGATGCTGGGTTAACCCAGCTTTACCCATAGTATGCATGCCTTATGGATATATCTTATTTGTCCCAGGTATTTGACTCTCAAAGGAGTCAAATCTTCATAATATCAATGGTTAAGGCCCAACATAACATTTCCTTGTTATGAGAACCAATCACCCCACCTAAACCTCCTATCGGAATTTAAATCACCCCTTAACCTTCAATCATTACTTTATTAAAGGCTCTCTCTTAAAACTTTCATATCAGGACTATAAAACCCTTCATATCCACATATATAACCTTTACCCTTTGTTATCTCAAAATCAAACCCTGGAAGGCTGCTGACCAGGAAGACCTTAAGTAACTATTTCAAACCTACTTTAGGCTGAGGCTTAGCCTCCCCAACCTGAGAGGGCTCTCTCAAAGGATTAATGATTTGGATAATGAATAAGATGGCTAACTCTTATGAAACAAATGCAGAAATGTAAGTGGTGGAAACACAATTAGAAAGTATCCATTGGGCTTATGGAGTCAAAATCGTTTCAGTATAACAATGATATCAACCTTACATAGAAGTCAGGGCATTTAGATTTCTACCATTCAGAACATACCAGAAACATATAGGACAACACAGTTTATAAATATGTGAAGGAAATTAGAGCACAATCAGTGATTTCTAAGTAATCACACATCTATACCACTGCAAATATTGAGGAGAGGACAATACACAACATTCTGAACAGTAAACTCCTTCTGATTCCTGAGAAGTAAATCCAAGTCTTGTATTACTAAAATAGAGTCATATACATAGCACAATAGTTCCAATTCCTCTGAAATTTTCCAACCTTGATACATTGCCCTTTCTCCTATATATAAAATTCTTTACATAGCTGATATTCCTCCTACGGCATGAGGGGAACTCGAATTCTGCTTGCTATGACACCTATTCAAACTTTAACTAACAATTAAATGCAATAAACTGCTAACTGGGAGCTTTAGAAACCTAAGTTAATTTGGAGTCTAACTCTACATCATGTTGATGATAGCATTTATTACAACCCAAATTCATTCTCTAACACATGTCCTTCTCCAGTTTAGTTATGGTGATGATTTGAAACATCCTTGTTGGCCCTTAATGTCTCATCTCCTTTACTGCTCCTGAAAAGTAGGAAGCTACCCCTGTTTTTCTACTTTTGGTTTCCTCGAGGATATTTGAAACCAATTAACCATATTGTTCTTCTTTGATTACACAAAATTGTATTGGAGTGCCACGTTCTTGATATGCTGTAGACCTTACCCATGCACGTGTATGAGGATAAAACCTGTTTAATTCTACCTGAAGTATGATGAACAATACTTGGCTGTGATCAGTTTTATGACAAATGGCTTATGGTTTATATATGCTTTTCCTTTGCTCGTTTTGTCCTTGCTGAATGCTTGTCTTGTGTAAATGATCCTTCTTTAGAAACTCCTTTTCGAAAAGGTTTCCCTTTTGTCCCTCAAAATTGGTCAACTTCATCAAAATATGTAGCTACAGCAGTTTCGTAGCGCGCTACGAAACTACTGTGCAATCACAAAAACACAGTTTAAATGCCAAATTTCGACTGTCTTGAGCCTCTTTGTATTTCTGACCCCTCCATGGAATTCCTCTTTGCATTGCTGACAAGATTTGCTTGCAACTTTTCAAGAAACAGATATTGCTCCTGAGGAAGAGATGCAATGACACCAATAACACCAGTGACTGTTCCAAATATAATTGTAGGAATCTAGCTAGATTCTGAATCTGGCAGATGCATAACAAGAGATCCATGCCTAAAAAGATATAAAAAACTCTCGTAAGTGGTATTCACCTACCACTTCCAATTTTCCTCTCTTTTCATCAGTTGCAGCATCGCTATTTTTCCTCACTGTAAAAAGGTTGAAAATGTTCTCTGCTCTAGGATATATATCATCATCCAGAATTTCAACTGCTGTCATTTAATTTGCATTATAATCATGCGCCCTCTCTTCAATTTCTCCCTCCTCATGTTTGTATATCAATAAAGGGATTGATTTCATCAAATCACCAACTGCAATAAAATCTCCATGAGATTGAACATATAATGCAAGAATATGACTATGATGGCCACATTCAGACTGCAACTCTCTTGAACCATCATCACGGAGCACCCATTTGTATAATTGAATCTTTTTATTGATGCCAGCAAGCAACTTTCCATTAAATTCATTCAGATTGTAAAGAGAAACCTTTGTCTCCTTCTCAATAACAAGTTGCATTTTACCATCTTCAACTAAAAATACTGAAATTTGGCCCTTGTTAGGTTCGTTCTCCTCGGGCAATACATATGTCGTGAACCATCAGTGAGGGGATTCCAACCAACCGGGATCACTTCGTTACGCCAATATCAGGGTAAAGCCAAATGGATTCATTCTCGAACATAGCACATCCATCACGGGGTATTCTAAACAGAAAGTTGAATGATCATGGGCGGGGGCTCACCTGAAATAAATCAATGCGGGCCAGGAAGTGTTGTAAGGTCACCTTCTTTTCACCCTTAATATTGATCAGTTCTTTCTTTTTCTGGGCCTGGTTGAAACGAATAGTTTGCAGAGTTTAGCTCCAAGGGAAAAGGAAATTGTGGCACGATTGGTTAACTACATTTTCATAAGTATCAAGTTGATATTATGAAAGAACTTCAAATGTTTGATCATCTAACATGCGCACAAAGTGTGTTTCATTCTCCTCAATATTTGTCTAAGAATACTTCACACTGCAAATGGCAAAGGTGCGAAATTGCTCCTGATGACAAATACTACGAGCATGCTCTCCAAGAGGAACTGCACGAATATGAAGTTTCTGAATGTCATCAATTGACCCAATAGTAAGCAAGTCCTCCTTTGCAATTGCAAATTTTTCTGGAAAGGAAACTGAATTGAAAGGGCACATGTGATTGACTTCCTTGAGATTCACATTGCTATACAGCAACTTCCGATTGCTACTGTAAAATAATTGTCGGCCTTTCTGATGCTGCAAAAACATGTGTTGTGGTCTTAGAGCGAAAGGTCCTGAAGGTGATAGCTTTTGTACCCAACAAAATCTTCTTCCGATCCGAAAACTCTCAAGTGCTCATATTTAATATGAAGTTGAATAGATGCCCATCCCCAAGACCACATGGAAAACTAAAACTGAGCTCAAGATTGTTTACAAGGAATAGTTTCAGACTGCCCCAAATCCAAAGAACAGATGCAAAACTCAGAAGGACATTTCCCTGATTGCTCTAATACCATTTCGAAAAGCCTCGTTGAACGACCAAAACCGCAAAGCAAAGTACAACTGTAAACATGTGCCAGTACCAAGACACCTAACAACCTAATGATGAGGATAAGCGATTGAATTGATAGGTAAATTTCAAGGAGTGACACATGATGTTGAAACATTAACAGATTTTATTCTTTCGCTACGAAAACTCCTAGACAGTTTTGTAGTGCATAAGAACCTTGAAACAAGTTTCGACATATGATGTTCATGTGAGCTATGAGACCAATGATAGACTAAGACAGAGAATTGACCCCTTTTGACATACCAACAAGATTCTTAACAAGACTCCTATTCAAAATCTTAGACTCTAAAACAACATGAAAAGACCAGACCAAGACTAACACCAACCTTTGACAAGTTTAAAAAATTGATGCTCAGAATTTGAATTTTTTTTTTTAAGTGATAACACCCTTATTAAACCTTGGTTACATATGGATTAACATATAAAACCTTTATCGACACTAATTTTTGTTATAAAACATTACAAAGGAATTATCGTGCAAACATACCTTTCTCCCATTCCTGTACAAACTTGGCACAGTCCCCGAGGTTAAACCCCATCACAATCGGCTATTGGCACTTCATCGCATCACACCACATATATATTTACATCACCCCACCGACTCTGATATTCCGCTATCGGAACACATATATTGACTCTGCACACTAAAAACTTGACCATACATAAATATGAGGATACAAAGGAAATCTTCTTCGGATCATATACAGCGGAACTCAAATCTATTACAAGCGCAACTATAAAATCGTTGGGTCTGCCTTCATCACATATTGCATACCTTTGCACTCTTATAATCCTGATTCCGATCGCCAATATTTCCAAACGTCGATCGCTGATTATCATCGTCGGTGATATCACACCTTCGCCAATCGCTCCTTTGCACTTCCGACTCCCGACATGCGATTTAAATCATGACTGTTGATCTGGCCATGATCCAACAGTCCACAATTAACTGCACATGTTCATTGCAATTCCCCAAGACTTGGTTGTGATTTAATCTCAATCGTTGATCTTTAAGGTTTGACGGTTCGTCTGCCTCACTCTTAGTTCCTCCGCTCGTTCCCTTTTCTTAGAAATTACGCTAAGTATTCAGTGTTTTCTCTGTAATCTTGGTTTCTTCAAAGGTTTCTAGTCCTTCGCTATTCCGTTGCGCGCTATCTCTTCTGAGCTTAACTTTGCACTCTCCTTTTATATCTGTTCTTAAAGAGCTCTAATGGATTCAATGACCCATCATGATCCTCTGTATCATTTCTCCCTCTACATTCTAATTGATTCTATCTCGACCTAGTTTCACTCTGCTGTTCTACTCGAACAATTCTCAATTTCTCCCATGCGCATCTTTCTGAGTTCTACATGCAATCCTGTTACAGAACCTACGAGTTCACACATAATCCAACACTCAAAACACGCATTCCACTTAGAATTGAGATGAATATATTAATAATATAAACAGTTGATTACATAACCGAGCCTCTATGTCTCACACAGGCCTGATTTTCTACTATCAGTGGCCTCTGTTTACATTCTGCCCATAGGTTCAAAACTACTCCAAATATCTAACCTCTTAAAACATCTACCTCTCTAACCTATGAATTATACAAGAAGGTCACAATTTATACAAAAAATGGTTTCATGAACCAATTCTGGTTCAGAACCATAAATCTCTCACCCTCTCGTAAAGTGTCTCTTCATCTCCACTCTTTTCTAAACAAATGCTAAATCAATCTTTCAATTTCCTTATTTTCTATTCAAACCAAATAAATCTAACTATTTGGCCTGATCTCCACACAAGGACGATCAATCAGCCACTATACTATTTTTTTCTCAAAATAAAACATTCTCACATATTTAAATAAATAAAATTAATTAAACTATTTCCTTCCAACCCTTTGTTAATCACAACATGTGATCATCCCATCACATTGCTAACTAGGTCTAAATACTCCTGCATCAGACTCCCAAGGTTGAAATATTTCATGGAATCCTATTCATGAGTCTTTCTGCTTCCTCTGTTGTTAACTTCATCAGATTTCATTTCCCAACTGGCTACCTGATCCCTTTCGTCCGCAGGTGTATTTACTACTTCCTTTGTTTCTCTTGGGTGTCAAACTTTGTGTTGTGGATTTCATTTTGCTCTGCATTCATAAGAATCTCCTTTGCATAATGTTTTGGTGCTGATACCCTATATAAACACCTCCTCAAACAACATAAATCTATGCTTCTCTATCATCTGTTGTCTTGTCATCATACCAATAGAATTGATCTCCATCTTCATGTATCTTCTCTTGTCTTGTACCTGACTGTTCCTTTTAACTTCTAACTCAATCACCAGCATCTCCTTCTATCTATAAACAAATTTCTTTATGTTTTCCTGTATATCCTTCCATCTTCCCTTGATTTTCCGACTTTGACAATTCCTTATACTCATTATCTTTGTAGTTTTCATCATCCATCTATTAAATAGCTTAAGTAGAGTCCTTCCAATCTCAAAAGAAGGTTGGGTTTTGGTTAATACAAGAACATATAGCCTTCCAACTACATATTGTTCTCTGGATGCAAATATCTTAATTATTGAACTTTGTTCAATTTCCTCCATTTTCCTATCAAACTTAGTTGAACTATTCACCCAATTGTGCAATTTCATCCTCAAGATAAACTTTTGACATTTATGTCTTCTTTGTATTAAGAAAAAAATCTGTCTGTGGACTGTACTTCCACATCCCCTGAAATCTTTTTCCTCTTCTTCAATAACTTGTTTAAGAGCTATGCCAACTCTCCTTCCTTTATTCCAAGCTTCTAAGTCACCTCGTTGCTTACTCTCATCTTCTTGTTTCCATAAGGAAAACTCACTTCCTGCAACTCCAGAATTTACACATTTCTTCATGTTTACTTGTGCAAACATATCTCCAAGAGTAGTTTGTCCTTCATCCTGAAAACCACATTCAACAATTAATAACTCAAAATCAGAAAATATATTACATTTTCCATCTCTGTCCTCATTAATTCTGATCCATAAGTTTTCTGATTTGTCATCTTCTTGATGTATATATGACATGTCAAACTTGTCACATTGTCTTGTCTTGAAAAAATCTTCTTTGTCTTCACTTTGTTCTAAATGTTGCCTAAGTTCTGAATTCTGTTCTCTACCCTTCTCCTTGGCCTTCCTTCCTTTCACACTCCTTTTCATTCTTCCTGTCCCTTCCTTACAAACTTGTAAGCCACTGAGTTGTCTTTTCCATTCCTCCTTTGTATCAATTAAAATCTACCAATCTCTCAGTTTAGAACCTGAAGTTCTATTTGTTTCAATACAAGAAACAAAATCACCTTATACCATAGGTTTTCCATTCCACTGTAGAATCCCTTTTACAATAGTGAAAATCACTATCAACACCATGGGTATCACCTTCCATTGCTCCCCTTGGTTGCTCACTGGATACGCATAGTTCACAAAAGCATTCTTACCTTCATCCTCTGAGATTCTCTGTCTATTTTTAGTTTTTTGTTTACATTCGCCTTTACTCTTTTCGTAATTTGTACAAACAAAATTGTCTTCAATTTCCAGCTATGCATCACTGTCTACCAACCTCTCTTTGACTTCCTGCTTGTCCTCTTTTACTTTCTTCTTCATAACCTTGAATGGATTAACTGTACCTCCTTGGGTTGAATTTTCTTTATAAACCTTTATTCTACCATTTTCCATAATACACTCTCTAGTAAGAGTCCTTTCCATTAATGATCCATTATGTCCTTTCACGATAATTTCTTGTCCATTAACTATCAATACAAGTTCATAATTTTTGAATAAAAATTGAAGAGATAATTCCATTACCTCAAGGGTTTGTACTGCATCTACACTCTTGTTTTCTCCTTCCACAAGGTCATATTCATACCTCTTTTATACTTCTCCTTTTCCAGTCTGTAACTTACTTTTGTCTTCAGACTGTCTGCCTAGTCTTACTATATTCGTCATCTTCATCTTCTTTAGTAGTCTTTAACATTTGTCCATCTCTAGTGTCATTGAACAGATGGTCAGTCAAGAATTGTTCTATGACACCCATCTCTTCTAACAGTTTCATTTCTTCAGCTACTTGCCTAAACATATCTTCTAAAGGTTGTTCATTACCTGCATACATGTGGAAATCATTAGTTTCACAAATACTAGGCTCCTTTTTCTTTGATGTTTCAATCATCACATCTCTCTGCTAGTTCGAACTTGTCCAACAGTTCAAGAAATCATCAATGATTCTTTCCTCAGCAAGGTAAACCTCTTGCTTGTGTCTCCAATAGCTATCTTCCATCTCTAGCTCAGCTACTCTGAGTTCTTCCCTTAATTTGATATACTTTTTGTTCTTTATCTATTTCTGCAAAAGATTCCACTTTATCTTCTTTCTTTTCATAGTCTAACCATACCTTTCGTTCTCTTCACATTTTTCTAGCAGCACTATAATGGCATCCATAATTTCCTTTAGTTCTGTAATTTCTCTATCAAATACCTCTTGACTCATCTTCTCTCCTTTGCCTTTTCCCTTGGCATCTTCCTTTCTTCTGTTGTGGCTTCTCTCTAAACCCCTACTATGACTGGCAGTAATCATTTCCTTGTTATCTCTATGAGCTTCTTACTCACTATGAGCTGCACTAAGCCTCTACGACAACAAGTTCTCCCTGTTGTCACTTACCTCACCAACCCCTTCTCTGGACTTGGTCTTTTGGCAAGCACTGGTTCTCTATCTCTGGAACCCCTTGAGCATTCTCTTCTGCTCTCTTTAGGCTTGTATCCTCAACTTACCTCCTCTTGAGAACACTTTAACTGTCCTCCCTGTCCAGCTTTCAGCTGGAATATTTAGGTTCACTGCCACTAACACAACTCCTCTCTTTCTTTACATAGTCTGCTACTGTGTGTTGCTGCTACCACTCTCTTTCCTTTATAAAAACAATTCAAATGAACCAATCATCAAAATACAACTCATACCTGCTCATCTATCTCTTTCATCTTTCACTGGTTGGACAATGCACATGTTACTTTACTTTCACTGTCTGTACTTTAATCGTCCTTTAAACCGAATTATGGTTCTTGCTGAATACATCCATATTCACTTTCTTTCTTTACAATAGTTTGTTGCAATTTCAGTACTTGCATTCACCTACACATACCATTTAAAGCTTTAAAACTGCAAGATCCTTTCTGATCCTATATTCCTCAATCTAATTTTCCACAATCTCTCTTGAATAACCAACTGAAGTCTTCATTGCCTGTAACATTTCAGAACTCTTTTATGCATGAATCCTTTCTCTCTATTCTCCCTCTATGTCAGATCCATTACGATGCCAATTATATATGTTGGAAATAAAATTGAATCCCTCAACCAATCTCTACAAAGCATTAATATTGCTCTAATATAAAAATTATGTCAGGTTGACCCCGCTTTACCCACAGTATGCATGCCTTATGCATATATTTGATTTGTCCTAGGTATTTGACTCTCAAAGAATTCAAATCTTCATAACATCAATGGTTAAGGCCTGACATAACAATTCCTTGTTATCGGAACCAATCACCTTGGCTAAACCTCCTATCGGGATTTAAATCGCCCCTTAACCTTCAATCATTGCTTTATTAAAGGCTCTCTCTTAAACATTTCCTATCAAGACTGTAAAACCCTTCATATCTGCATATATAACCTTTCCCCTTATTAAACCTTGGTTACATATGGGTTTACATATAAAACCTTTATCGGCACTAATTTTCATTATAAAACATTACAAAGGAATTATCGTGCAAACATACCTTTCTCCCCTCCCCGTATAAACTCAGCACAGTCCCCGAGGTTAAACCTCATCTCAATCGGCTATCGACACTTCATCGCAGCACACCACATATATATTTACATAACCCCTCTGACTCCAATATTCCACTATCAGAACTCATATATTGAATATTTACACTTAAAACCCAACCATACATAAATATGAGAATACAAAGGAAATCCACTCCGGTTCATATACAGCGGAACTCAAATCTATTACATCTGCAACTATAAAATCATCGGGTCTGCCTTCATCGCATATCGTATTCCTTTGCACTCTGATAATCCTGATGCCTATCGCTGATATTTCGAAACGCCAATTGTTGATTATCACTGTCGGTGATATCACACCTTCGTCATTCGCTCCTTTGCACTTCTGATTCCCGACATGTGATTTAAATCATGACCGTTGATCTGGCCATGATCCAATGGTCCACGATTAACCACGCACATTCATTGCAATTCCCCAAGACTCGATTGCGATTTAATCTCAATCATTGATGTTCGAGATCTAACGATTCTTGTCCATCACTCTTAGTTCCTCCACTCGCTCCTTTTTCTTAGAAATTACACTAACTCTTTAGTGTTTTGTCTGTAATCTTTGTTTCTTCAAAGGTTTCTGGACCTTCGCTATTCCACTGCATGCTATATCTTCTGACCTTAACTTTGCACTGTCCTTTGATCTCTGTTCTTAAAGAACTCTAGTGGATTCAATGACACATCGTGATCCTCTGTATCATTTCTCGCTCTGTGTTCTACTTGATTCTATCTCGACCCAATTTCACTCCACTGTTCTGCTCAAATAGTTCTCAGTTTCTCCCCTGCACGTCTTTCCCAGTTCTACCTGCAATCCTATTACAGAACCTACGAGTTCACACATAATCCAACACTCGAAACACGCATTCCAATTAGAATTGAGATGAATATATTAATAATATAAACAATTAATGACATAACCGAACCTCTATGTCTCGCACAAGCTTGATTTTCTACTATTAGTGGCCTCTATTTACATTTCGCTCATACGTTCAAAACCACTCCAAATATCTAACCTCTCAAAACATCTACCTCTCTAACCTCTGAATTATACAAGAAGACCACAATTTATACAAAAAATGGATTCATGAACCAATCCTGGTTCAAAACCAGAAATCTCTCACCCTATCTTAAAAAGTCCCTTCATCTCCACTCTTTTCTAAACAAACGCTAAATCAAGCTTTCAGTTTCCTCATTTTCTATTCAAACCAAATAAATCTAACTATTTGGCCTGATCTCCACATAGGGAGGATCAATCAGCCACTATACCTTTTTTTTCTCAAAATAAAACATTCTCACATATTTAAATAAATAAAATTAATTAAACTCTTGCCTTCCAACCCTTTGTTAGTCACAACATGTGATCATCCCATCACATTGCTAACTAGGTCTAAATACTCCTGCATCAGACTCCCAAGGTTGAAATATTTCATGGACTCCTATTCATGATTCTTTCTGCTTCCTCTGTTGTAAACTTCATCAGATTTCATTTCCCAACTGGCTACCTGATCCCTTTCATCTGCAGGTGTATTTACTACTTCCTTTGTTTCTCTTGGGTGCCAAACTTTGTGTTGTGGATGTTGTTTTGCTCTGCATTCATAAGCATCTCCTTTGCATAATGTTTTGGTGTTGATACCCTGTATAAACACCTCCTCAAACAACATAAATCTCTGCTTCTCTATCCGTTGTTGTCTTGTCATCATACCAATAGAATTGATCTCCATCTTCATGTATTTTCTCTTGTCCTGTACCTGACTGTTCCTTTTAACTTTTGACTCGATCACCAACATCTCCTTCTATCTATAAACCAATTTCTTTATGTTGTCCTGTATATCCTTCCATATTCCCTTGATTTGCTGACTTTGACAGTTCCTTATACTCATTATCTTTGTAGTTTTCATCATCCATCTATCAAATAGCTTAAGTAGAGTCCTTCCAATATCAAAAGAAGATTGGGTTTTGGTTAATACAACAACGTATAGCCTTCCAACTACATATTGTTCTCTGGATGCAAATATCTTAATTATTGAACTTTTTTCAATTTCCTCCATTTTCCTATCAAACTTAGTTGAACTGTTCACCCAATTTTCCAATTGCATCCTCAAGATATAATTTTGACATTTAAGTCTTCTTTGTATTAAGAACAAAATCTCTCTGTGGACCATACTTCCACGTCCCCTGAAATCTTCTTCCTCTTTTGCAATAACATGTTTAAGAGCTATGCCAACTATCCTT
Organism: Pinus tabuliformis; assembly: GCA_031772625.1. Taxonomy (NCBI): domain Eukaryota; kingdom Viridiplantae; phylum Streptophyta; class Pinopsida; order Pinales; family Pinaceae; genus Pinus; species Pinus tabuliformis. Next base: position 1,147,719,016 of record CM062817.1, read on the forward strand.
CCTTTATTCCAAGCTTCTAAGTCACCTCATTGCTTACTCTCATCTTCTTGTTTCCATAAGGAAAATTGACTTCTTGCAACTCCAGAATTTACACATTTCTTCATGTTTACTTGTGAAAACATATCTCCAAGAGTAGTTTTTCCTTCATCCTGGAAACCAAATTCAACAATTAATAACTCAAAATCAGAAAATATATTACATTTTCCATCTCTTTCCTCATTAATTCTGCTCCATAAGTTTTCTTATTTGACATCCTCTTGATGTATATATGACATGTCAAACTTGTCACGTTGTCTTGTCTTGAAGAAATCTTCTTTCTCTTCACTTTGTTCTGAATGTTTCCTAAGTTCTGAATTCTATTCTCTACTCTTCTCCTTGGCTTTCCTTCATTTCACACTCCTTTTGTTCTTCCTGTCCCTTCCTTACAAACCTGTAAGTCACTGAGTTGTCTTTTAAATTCCTCCTTTGTTTCAATTCAAATATGCGAATCTCTGAGTTTAGAACCTGTATTTCTATTTGTTTCAATAAAAGAAACAAAATCACCATATACCATAGGTTTTCCATTCCACTGTAAAGTCCCTTGTGAAAATTATTGTCAACACCATGAATATCACCTTCCATTTCTCCACTTGGTTGCTCACTACATATGCATAGTTCAGAAAAGCATTCTTACCTTCATCCTCTGAGATTGCCTGTCTATTTTTAGTTTGTTGTTTACATTCACCTTTACTTTCTTTGCAATTTGTACAAATAAAACTATCTTCAATTTCTAGTTGTGCATCAGTGTCTACCAACCTCCCTTTCAGGTCCTGTTTGTCCTCTTTTCCTTTCTTCTTCATAACCTTGAATGGATTAATTGTACCTCCTTGGGTTGAATTTTCTTTATAAACCTGGGTTCTACCATTTTCCATAATACACTCTGTAGTAAGAGTCCTTTCCATTAATGGTCCATTATGTCCTTTCAAGATAATTTCTTGATCATGTATAGTGCTGGGAGCAGTACTCACATAGGTTGCCGAAGTTGAATTGGACCATCCCATAGAATTCGCAAGTAGGAGGTTATCCAAGTCTGAGAAGAACTATTCCATCACCGAGCACGAAGGGTTAGCTATGGTATATCTGCTCTAAAAGTTTAGACACTATTTTATGAGTGGAGTTTTTAAGATGTATATGGAAAATTCCACGTTGAAATACCTAGTCAATAAGCCTGTGTTGAGGGGGAGAATCTGTAGGTGGATGTTATTGTTCTAGGAGTATGATTTTGAGGTTATTATGAAGCCTGGTCGACTAAAAGCAGGACTAGACCATCTGTCACACATCAAAACAGGGGAAGAGCCCACTAATTTGGAGGAGGGATTACCTGACATGCAGCTATTTGCAATGTGCATCGTGGATGGTCATTTTGAAGACATCATACACTTCCTAACGACAGGAACTACCCCGGAAGGCTACCCCATTGAGCAAAAGAACGAGTTAGTGGTACACGAGGTAGAATTTTTTGTCATAATTTTCCAGGCATCTGTACAAAATTGCATGTGATGAAGTATTATGACGATATGTACTGGAGTTTGAAATGAGAAGTATTGTCACAGACGCTCATGGGGGCACCAGAGGAAGCCATTATGCAGCAAGAGCGACCGCGCAGAATATTCTACGCACAGGGTTGTGGTGGCCAACCCTCCATCAAGATTCAAAAGCTTACTACAAGGCGTGTGATGTGTGTCAAAGGACTGGAAGGCCATCACGGAGGGATGAGCTTCCTCTGAACCCATATATGATGTTATAACCTTTTTAGAAATGGGCGATAGATTTTTTGGGACCCATTTAGCCCCAAGGGAAGGAGTTGGGAGCGCGGTACATTATCACTGCGACTAAGTATTTTGCTCGATGGGTGGAGGCATAGCCTATAAAGGATTGCACAGGCGCGACTACTGTGAAGTTCCTATTTGAGTATGTACTAATGCGATTTGGGTGTCAAAATATTTTGATGAGTGATCATGGTATGCACTTTCAGAATGAGATGATCAACGCGCTGACAGAAGAATTTCTGGTATATTACCAAAAACTCACACCTTATCACCCACAAGGTAATGGGATGATGGAAGCATTCAATAAGGTGTTGGAGAATGCACTGACCAAGGTTTGCAATGCTCAGCAAAGTGATTGGGACCTATGAATACCTGCAACACTATGCGCCTATTGGACGACATGAAAAAAATTTACTAGAGAGACACCCTTTAGGCTTGTATATGGTGTTGAAGCATTGATGCCCATGGAATACGTTGTGCCTAGTATGCACATAGCAGCACTCATAGGTATTACAGATCGCGAAGCCCTTGAAGAGAGGCTCATGTATTTTGCTGAGCTTAAGGAAGAGAGATTTCTAGCTGGATTTCACCAACAGGTCCAAAATCAGTGTGAAGAAGCGTGGCATGATCGGCACATTAAGTTGTGCACTTCTAAGGTAAATGATTACGTTTTTTATATGACAGTAAGTTTGATAAATTTCCAAGGAAGTTTAGAATGCACTGGTTAGGGCCCTATGTAATTAAGGAGATTACCGATGGTGGAGGAGTTCAGTTGGTTAAATTGAATGGAGATCCCATCTGAGGAAAGGTGAATGGCAGCTGATTGAAGCCATACACCGGTGATCCAGCTTGATGATTATATGAGGGTAGCATAGTCTTAGCACTCCAAGCAGCTGAAAGGAGGTGTGGCACTATAAGCTACACTGCCTAGGTCAGGGAACTGCGTGATTTGAGGATTGTGTGAGATGAAGAAATGTCACAGGGTTCGTGACAGTGCGAAGGGAGCTATGTTACCCAAGGAGAAATCACGTAGGTCAACTGGAAAGTGACTGTTAAAGTCATTGTTCATGATTTGATGGTAGAAATGGGGTCAACTAGAGTGGGAAGCAGACATTTAAGATGTACTTTATGGGTAAGATCCTTGGAAACCTTCCACCAATCTGGCATTAATGAACCGAATGTGGGGGGAATGGTTGAATTTGAATTCAAAATGCCCTATAAATTACAGGTGGCTGACCGATGAAAAAAACTTGGCACTTTAATAATTTGAGTTCTTGAGCTCTTAGGAGCACATGAAATGTGAATTCCTTGAAGCTCTGATAGCGATTTCAGTGTTTGAGAAATTACCAAGGGTGACATAGGAACTATTGAATAGCATCATGTCGACACCCACAGAAGCTATGTACACTGAAGCAGTGACAGCCGAGGGGGTTGTGTTAGAAATTGTTAGTGAAGCAGAGGGAGCTGATCTAGAGGTTGACAAGGTATTAGCTGAAGTTCTCAAATCACCACGGACACCTAGACCGAAGTCGACCCCAACCAAGGAGTGTGCGAAGGAAAAAAAGGGCAAGTAGGCTGTGATACCAGTGCGTGCATCGCCAAGAAGAAACCCACTGAAGGACAAGCCCACGGCACAGGAAAAGGGAAAAGCCATTAACCTCGAGCTAGAGGAGGAAGAAATTGAGGACATCCTAATGGATGAGGAGGACTGGGGGTAGAAGTAGAAGAAGTTGACGCCGAGGGTGCTGACCCTATCACTAAGTTTCCTAAGTACATCCCTCAATGCAAGGGCAAGACCAAGGTGCCAAAGGACATTAACAAGAGCATGGTCCCCTTCCAAACCCCTCTACTACCGGACGAGATTGTCTTTGAAGGTGTCCGCTTGGGGCGGGTTCCTCTGTTGAAACTAGAAGATTGGGACTTAGTTGGCCATGAGAAGTTTTCGCACGTAGTGACAGAGCAGCTAATGCGTCGTATTATTTACACAACCACCGGGATGACTACATTGGAACCACGGAAGTGGCTCAAAGGAGTAGACAAGGCAGGTCTGCTCAACCTGCTATGGATGCCGCACTACAATCACACCCCCATTACAGTGTTGGTCATCAAGTAGCTCCTATGCTTGGTGCACGATGGGTGTATGTGGTTGGAGCAACCAATACGCATCACCGACAGATTGATCCATAGGATCACACGACTACCCTACACAGGAGAAACTTTGGCCATGATGTTTGGCAGAAAAGGTGGCGAGTAGGCCCTCACAGAGGCCATGAAGGAGAAACTCAAGCTCGTAAAGAAACCGCGAGGCTATGCCATCTCAAGTATTAGTGATCCCGTTGTCAAGGTGGCCACCCAAATTTTGGTAGGAAAGGTTATGAGGAAGTGTCGTGCAAATGAAGTGTCAGCACCAGTCATTGCTCTTGCATCCAATGTCACATGGTTTGGGTTCGAGTTCGGATTCGACAATGATTAGGTTTGGATTGAGTTCAAATTTTTTGATGAGGTTCATTATTAGATTCGTCTATATATATTAATTTAAAATGAATTATATGATAAAATAGTAAGAAATCAACATCAGTAAACATAAAAAATTCTATCACAAACATGGAAACTACAAGGATAAATTACAAGCTTGAGTTGCGACAGGAAGTTATGGGTTTTGATCTATGGACTTGGTTAATGGCTATGAGGTTTGATGAGGTTCGCCGAACCTCAACTTTTTTTTAAGGTTCACCAAAATTCAAACCTCAAGGTTAAATTTCAACAAACCTTGTGACATAGCTTGCAGCCCAATGTGCCGAAGGAGTCCAGTTCAATTGGGCACACTATCTCTGTGGGGAGTCCCTTGCGAACTACCATTCTTTCAGGGAAAACTAGTGTCGATTCGAACTGCTAGTCCCACTAAGATGGGTAGCTATCTTAGAAACAAACAATCAAAGCAATTCGAGATTTCCTTTAAGTGTAATAGATAAGAGGGAAGAAAAGAGGACCAACCTGGATCTTCTGCTTTGATCCTTGCTTGATTTCTCTTTCCCTTGATAGAATTTGCCACTCCTCTCCTACTTGTCCCGCTTCAAAGAGTACCTGTAGAGTCAAAGTAATAGAAAACCATCAAAGCATCTCTATCTAAAACATCATAAACAATGCAGAATCAAAAACACATTGACCATACAATTGCATTCATAAACAATAAGATTCACAAATACACGATTATATGGAGGAAAACTCAAAGAACTTTATTAATAGTAGAAGAGAGGATTACAACCCAGCTGTCTGATCCAGCATCATCCTCCTAGCATAGAAGCCCTCTTCACCTCATGAAAAGCAAGATCACCCAACAATACAATGTCTCTTCTCACAGATAAACCAACAACACTTCCTTACAAATTAAAAAATTCTAGCCTTTAGATCTCTCAGATGAGGGATCCATTTATAGATTTCTTGCAACGGTGTGAGTTAGCTCTGGGTTTTTATTAGTGTCATTCCACTGATAGTTCTTGGTTCCACTTGGAGATTTCATTGATCTCATACTCATCCCTAGGCGAATTCAGAGAGGCAAGTGTCACAAGAGAAGTTCTTGGAAGATTCCATGATCATCCACTTAGCAAACTGTCTCTGCCATTTTTCTATTATCACTCATCGCACCCCACAGAAGGCCATTTCAGTATGCCTCACACCTAGCTAGTGTGACAGCCAGTATGCATCGCACCTTGACCATGGAGCAGTCAGTATGGTCCAGTTTTGGCCAGTTCTGAGTAGCTTTTTAGGTGGAACTTCTGGGAAATGATGTAATCAATTGACCATGATCCTTTAGGGTAAGAAACAACACTTTTAGGGACTAAAGAGCCCTTGGTTTATGGACATATGAGTTTGGGGTTTTGGTGCCCAAATATTTCTATAACAGCTGCCCCCTAAATCATGAGGTCGTAAATCTTCTGATGTCGGGTTAAATGCTTTATCATGAGGATCCGAGGTATTCGAACTGGAAGGTGACCTGTATAAGATACAATACAATACATCATCATCATATTATTTTCATGATCTAGCTGAGGTGGGAATTCCCATGCTCAGCTTCATAATTTCATTTTCATGTACATAGGACAGAGTGATTCTTCATATGAAGAGTCATCTTCTTTTGCTTAGATGACTATCTGTGTAGATTATGTTCACATTTTATGTCTTTATGTTCTTGAATATCTCGAAGCCCAAATGGATGAAACTAGATCCGGGGTCTTCAAACTCATTCAATCCTTGCCCGATTGTACAAGTCGATCCATGTGAACAAGATGTTCTAAAGTCAAACATCGAAGGACATCGCCTGATTACCAACCAATAATGTAAGGTATTAACAGGTGCGAGAGGAATCATTGATAATGATAATGACCCTCAAGGTACTACAGTGAAATTCACGTGGTGTGAATATATGATCCAATGTTGAACACCACACAAAATCTTTCGATCGAAAGTCATTGATGTAAACATGTCACCGGAAGTGAGAAACTTGCCATTGAGGCATGCAAGCTTCAAAGTACTGAAAGGGTTGTTTCTAAGTCAACTTCTTGGATAATGAGCTGATTTTGATAAGAAGTGACCTATCATAGGAGGGCCTTGATGTATCCCACATCTACGATGCGAAATGAAGCAAATGATTTTTCTGGAGGTGAAAACAATCTGATGATATAAGGTTTAGAATGGTGGTCATGAAAAATGAAGGGTGGAGGTATTGCAGTGGATGAGGCATTTGCTGGGTGGTGAATTCTCTGAATGACTTCTCTTGAATATGTCGGTGACACTGATATGGACTGGTAGTGTTAACCCCATGGATGGTACAAAAGACCAATGGTGATATGGTGAACGGAAAAACCCAACCCAACTCAATCATGGTGATGGAGTAAAAGTGTCATGTTCAAGAGTGATCTGCTACCAATAAAATTCTTCAAGTTTTCTTCCCTTTTTCCCAGTCATTGCTGACCAATACCTCTTTATTTTTGTCAAGCTTGAGGAGGATAACATATGCTTGGTCTATAATTTTCCCTTTAGGAAAACCTGTCGCTCTATTTTTAGCGAGCCTAGCTTCAGTGAGAATTGTTCTTGTCTGGGTGGACAAGTTTGTCGCTATTGTTTTAACGAGTTTAATGACAAAGATAACTCGGTCCTTTTCTTCTTTAGAGAGTTTAAAAAAGGACAAAAAGGAAACTACAATAGTCCTTTTTCGTGGCATAATCCCTTAAGTCCGAAAAAGTATAAAATAATACAAAAGGGATGACTTTTTGATCACTTTAATGAGCTGAAAAAGACAAGCGCTCGATCTTTTAGTTTGATAATCCCTCAGGTCCAAAAAGATTAAAATATATGGGAGGGATGGCATTTCCCTTTAACGAGCTGGAAAGGCCAATGGCTCGACAATCTTTTTATATTTAATGAGTCTAAAAAGAGTTTAAAAGGGACTCATTTTTTAGGAACAAGTGGTATTTTCGGATAGCAACTGGTTCCAGGTAAGTTTGGAACTTCTCAAAACATGGCAGTGTGAAGAGGGTGGCAATCAGAATCACTCATTGCAGTTGTTCCTCAAAAGGGTAAACAATCAAGTGGAAGTGTATGATCGGCCAAATGAATGGAGGTGACGGTAGGAACACAATCCAAGGTTCAAAAAGGCTGATAGCAAGGTGATCACAAAGGTTATTTACCAAAGGTGGTTTCATTTTTTAATGAGCTTGAACCAGGAGAAACTATGCTCAGTGGCAGGTTTATTTTTTAACGAGCTTGAACCTTGCGGGAACATTGCTCTTACCAGTCGTTTGAAAATGTCTCTTGGTAGATTTATTTTTTAATGAGCTTGAACACTACTATAACATGTGCTCATTGCCTTTTTATGTAAGCTAGAAATGACCAAGCTAAGAGGCTAAAGGGTTGAGAACCTAAAAAAAAAAAAAGCAAATGGTCGTTTTTATGCTTACATATAAAGATTTGCATGCCCCTACGTCTTTCAGAAAAGGAGAGTTTCCAGGTTACCATATGGAAGTTCCTGCGGTTAGGCAGGATTGTTCCTGTCGGCAGACAAAAACTCTTCCTTGGATCTGTCCATCGAAATAGACGAAGGTGAATGGTGTGAACTTCCAATCACATAACATACAAGGGAATACCTACTTCAAATTGATCACATATCCAACAAGGAAATTATTTCTCAATCTAATTGTATAACCTTTCAAGAAAGTCTCTCATTTCCTCTGGGTTCGCCTGCCGAAGCAGACCAAGGTGCATGCCCCCTAAAATTCATTACATTCACAAAACTACTCATGGTAATTAGGTGGATGGAATGAAGGTTGAAGACACATTGTTGACGTGAAGAGACCATTTAGGGATGATGGTTGATTCATAGCTGTCTTTGAACAAGGAAATGAAAGCTGGTTGACAAGTTGTACCAGTTGGCCTTCATGTGGAAAACACATCACTGGAAAGAGTGTGGAAACAATAGCTTCCATGCTATATATATAGTCACGTCCAAGGAGTAGATTTTAATCTAGAGGCCCTTGAACTACCATCACATTAAAATGAATGGTTTTCTTTCTCAAAGTTAAAGGTAACTTTAGAAGGATCCCTAACGGTTAACTGGTGCCTTTGTTGAAGCCTGACAAATTTTGTTTTTCAGGAAAAAGCGATGGCGAACCAAGCACTTTCCAAGCAATTGAGGAAAGGATACTCACTGAAGCCCCTTCATCTATGATGGTGCCAGATACGATCATTTTGTAAAATTGTACTATGATTCGGAATGGTACACTATATGGAAGGCGGGATTTTGCTAGTTGATTCCAATCAAAGAAAACGACTAGACTGCTCGGAGGAGGTACCGGATAAACAGTCAGATAAATCTCATGAACTGGGGGGGTTTTTTCCTATTGTAAAGTAACGAGTGGTTACCCCAAGTTCATTAGATTCTGTTTCAACAAAAAGAATTTGAACAATGTCGTTCTCATTCTCTTTGGTGATAGTATCATCCGAAGGTTGTCCTTCTGAAGGCAAGACTGGGTCGACTACCATCTTGACCAACTGACTTTGGTCAGGTATGGACTCAGAAGGCTCACTTTCAATGATAGGTGATTCGATCGACAATTAAGTTATGTCAATCGGGTTTTTAACTAGTGAAGGACTTGGCAAGAGTTTCTTGTATCCAAGTTGAAATCGCTACGGTGAAGCAGGATGGTTATCCAAGACACTTTTAGCTTCATCCAAAAAAGGACAATGGTGAAGAGTATTATTACCTTCACATAACCTACATGGAAATCTGACCTTTCCTTTCTGTCTATGGACTTCGTTTTCACTAGTTGATGGTATGCTGTCAACCTGACTACTAGAGGTTGATGACACTGAATGGTGCAAACGGGGAGACCATTCTCTCAAGATCTGCGGAATGCAAGGGAAATCTCGATGGTAGTGGTCTCCCTTGCAAATTATGCATGGAGATTTTGGTTTGGAAAGTTTAGTGTGTGGATTTTCACCGGATGATGCATGGTTGCCTCCTTGTTTAGCTGGCTTCTTCTTCTTCTCCTTCCCTTTCTTTTTCTTCTTAGCTACTTGGTTTTTAGTGTCACTAGTTTCACCAAGCGAAGAGGAAGAAGGGGAAGGAGAAATAAACAAAGTAGAAGGTGAAGGGGTAACTTCAATATCATATGGTTGTTGATTAGATTGTTGAGGAATTACGGTGTTTTGAACGACAGAAGTCAAGAAAAGCCATACTGGCAGGCTGATTGTGATTCCTGGAAGGGACAATGTAGCCATATATGGAGAACCAATATCTCCCCAAGAGGAGAAAGGACTAGGATTCCCTCCAAGAGGGATTCCTTGATTGGTGGACTCCATTATCTCAACCTCAGATCAATGAAGGAATAGGGATGTTATTCCAATTTAAATAAATTTTAAGACACTTTGATGCAATTTTTCTTTTTCAATTTTTAAGAGTCGAGAAAAAGCTAAAGGTGACTCTAGTCGCCTTCAATTTTTAATGAGCCTAAAGTGACAAGTGCTTAGATGGACCTTTTCTTTTAAGGAGTCGAAAAGGAATGAAAGTGACTACTCTGGAAATCTAGACAGAGAGATTACCAAACCGATCACAAAACTGCAAAATACACCTTGGTGATAAATGATAGAGAAATTACCAAGGACTTATGTATGGCAGTCAATCTTCCCAAATGTTGTGTTCAGTACATTGTGATCAATAGGGCAGCAGACACGACTTCCTAAGGATAAAGGATATCAGCCTATTGTGGTCTACCAATATATACTCGACGGTACGGGGAGCACAAGTTCGTACTGGCACTTGTCATATCAAAGAGGAGGAATCACCCAACCTTCGATGAAAACGATAGTTACCAGGTTTTATGGCGCCGGAACACGTCTCTAGCCTAGACTTCTAGATGTGTTGCGTTAGGTTCCAAAGCATTTTTATGTTCATTGAGATTTATTATAGAGTTGATCTTGCTTAGAATTTTGTCTTTCAAGGTTCACCGTGTGATGTAGATGTACAATTCCTAAATATGTAATCTAAAATGATAAATAGTCGTTTATTTTCTTTTAGCAATGAAAATCCTAGCTACAAAGGAAAGAAGATTATGATTTTTCTTTCAGCACAGAGCATAGAGCACACACTAATTGAACTTTCCTAAATCATATTCTGCATGTAGTCAAAATGAAAATGCACATGCATGTATTTGATTTTTGTTTCCTTAATGTGTGAATGTCAAAAATGAAATCTAAGTACAGATTTGAACTATTTTATTTTAAAGTGACATTTTAAACAATTTCTTTTCAAAACGAAAGGAAGACTAAGATGACACTTTTCGATTTCAAAATGAAAACTGCTTTTGACACTTCAAATACTAATAACTCAAATCAAGTACAATGACAAAAGTACAATCAACTATCTAGAAGAGGAAGACTTTATGACACTCTTCTTTTGATTCAAAATGACAATTACGACACTTGCATCAAAAAAACGACAGTTCGATTAAGCTACTCTTGACAAAGGAAGACTGTAAATGATTTACAAATACACAAAAACATTTACAATTCCTAACTAATGGAGGCTGAAATATGTGAAGGAAGAAGGTTTCAGCAATGAGATACTGATCATGAACAACAAAACTACTGAATAAAACTGAAAACATGGACGAAAAACCAAATTTCAAAGAGATGAACAGTATCACTCAATCATCGCACTTGCAACACAGGGAAACAGGGATGCATCTCACCTCCAACACACAGGAGGTGTGATGCATACAGGCTGCCCAGTTACAGATAATGCGATGGACCAAGGAGCGAAACTGAGCTTGGTTTTTGCTCAAAATTTGCGGCTAAGTTCAGTGATTTAGGCTGAGTTATGATGGACAGTAAGAACAAAGTATAGGGGGAAGATCTTATGAGGTTATGAGCTACCACAAGGGCACTTAGAATGCTTGTAAGTTAGATGTTCAATTCATAAAGCAAACCCAGAGATTGACTGAAGCATCATTCATCTGCTTTGCAATTGCATAGCAAAGGCATTTCGAAGGATAGCTGGCTAACTTCAGGCTCCATCTGTAGTTTATAAAGCAAACAATAAACAAACAAAACAAACTATTCGATCCCTAGTGGAGTTCCCATTTTGTTTCAGGGAAAACTAGTGTCGATTCGAAATGCTATTCCCACTAAGATGGGTAGCTATCTTAGAAACAAACAATCAAAGACATTTGAGATTTCCTTTAAGTGTAATAGATAAGAGGGAAGAAAAGAGGACCAACATGGATCTTCCGCTTTGATCCTTGCTTGATTTCTCTTTCCCTTGATAGAATTTTCCACTCCTCTCCTACTTGTCCTGCTTCAAAGAGTACTTGTAGAGTCAAAGTAACTAAAAACAACCAAAGCATCTTTATCTAAAACATCATAAACAATGCAGAATCAGAAACACATTGACCATACAATTGCATTCATAAACAATAAGATTCACAAATACATGATTATATGGATGAAAACTCAAAGAACTTTATTAATAGTAGAAGAGAGGCTTACAACCCAGTTGTCTAATCCAGCATCATCCTCCCAGCATAGAAGCCCTCTTCACCTCATGAAAAGCAAGATCACCCAACAATACAATGTCTCTTCTCACAGATAAACCAACAACACTTCCTTACAAATTACAAAATTCCATCCTTTAGATCTCTCAGATGAGGGATCCATTTATAAATGTCTTGTAGGGGTGTGAGTCGGGTCTGGGTTTTTGATTAGTTTCATTCCACTGATAGTTCTTGGTTCTACTTGGAGATTTCATTGATCTCTTACTCATCCCTGGGCAAATTCAGAGAGGCAAGTGTCGCAGGAGAAGTTCTTGGAAGATTCCATGATCATCCACTTAGCAAATTGTCTCTACCATTTGTCTATTCTCGCTCATCACACATCATAGAAGGTCATTTCAATATGCATCACACCTGGCTAGTGTGGCAGCTAGTATGCATCACACCTTGACCATGGAGCAGTCAGTATGGTCTAGTTTTGGCCAGTTCTGAGTAGTTTTTCAAGTGGAACTTCTGGGAAATGATGTAACCAGTTGACCATGATCCTTTAGGGTAAGAAACAACACTTTTAGGGACTAAATAGCCCTTGGTTTATGGACATATGAGTTTGGGGTTGCAGTGCCCAAATATGTCTATAACAACCATGAGACATAGGAGTTCAGCAAGCCCTTCCACTATGTGTGGCTCGTGTGGTCTATTGTGTTGGTAGCATGGGAGCTGTCGGAAGATAGTCAATTTCCCTCAGTCGTGCCCGACCTACCAGAAGCAGAGAAGTATGCTTCGCTATGGGTCAGCAAGGTTGCTCATTGCATCAAGGATAGAAATATCTTCTAGATATTGATGGAAATGAACATTTGCATGGCTATCAATCATAAACCACAGTTGTCGCCTACTGTGTTCGCCAACCTGCAGGGATACACAGAGTTCAAGGCAAACTTTCACCATGTGTCGATCAGGGCACGGAAGGACCCTATGCAAACATGGTATGACTTGCCTTACTTGGAAACAAATGACGCAATTAATGCAGCACTTGATCGCTCACCGGTAGAGTGGTGCACTACATGAGACTCGGTAGTGGGGGTGAGCAAGTCTATCGCAGAGCGCAAAAAGGAGGAGGCCAAGCTCAAATATGGCACTGTTGGCCAAGAAGATGAAGAAGGAGGTCATTGACAAGGCCTAGGTGGAGTGCAAGACCACCTAGTAGAGAGAAAAGTAGAAGAGTAGAACAAAGTGGGGCTCTGACAAAGGTGCGAGATCGCCTTCGCCCAACACAAAGGAGAAAATAGACGAGAAAATAGAGCATCATGGTATGGACCCATAGGGAACATCTGCCAACATTAAGCATCCAAGGGAATAAGAGAAAGGATGTTCGAGGAAGAATCCAAGGCCACTAAGACGTCGCTAGATCCAATCACCGTCATAGAGGGCGATTTGAATGACATCAGAGACATGGTGCAGGATGTCATCGTGGAGGCACTACAATAGTTTGAATAGTAGCAGCAACTACTATTGGGAGCCATCCAAATAGGTCTACAGGAGCTGCAGACCCGCGCATCACAGGCTGGCACAGTGCCTACCAGCCTTGCTAGCAGCACTTCAGAAGTTGCCAAAATGTTTTGTGCAAAGGTCTCTAGCGTGATAGTGCTCCTGGATGCAACACTGACCATAGAGAATGAAGCTAATAGGCCCATTGTTAGCACCCTCAAGGGAGTGGGGTTTAACTTACCAGTGCTCCCTGGAAATGCGCTCCACCTATTGCAGGATGTAGTAAGCGCGGAGCTAAGGTCCCATGAACACCACACTTTACAGGAGCTCAGTGAGTAGAGGATTAATAATGAACGTATGGCCCTACGACAAGACTCTACCATTGCCGTTGTGACCAAGGTAACTGACTGAATCAAGCAGATAATTTAGGTTGTGGATGAGGCATGCCGAACGGTCTCGAAGTTGGTCATTCCTGAGGAAGAACCAATCAAGGTGCACATCTGCAATCTTGCTACAGGAGTGCACAACGCTTGCACAGAGATGGCTAGAGTGTAGTTGGAGCTGAACCTACATATTACATAATTACATTTGAAGGAAAGGAGTAGCGTGCAACCATTATCATATAGGTGATAGCAGCAGTAGATACTGTAGTATAAAACTACACACAACTTTTTGAATAGTGGTTCGTCGTCCTGATGAGCGTACAGGAGGACCTTAATGTACAGTGGCTGGGGATAGAAGTGTGAGAATTGCAGCAAATCTATGATGAATTAAAAGGTAAAATGTGAACCGTTCCTCTCACAGAGAGATTGGCAAAGCTGCAGGAGGCCAAATAGTTGAAAGAATAGGTAGATGCATCGCAGCACAAGGAGGAAGTGTTGAAGGCATGATTGAAGCCCTAGCTAGATGAGGTTTATTGAGTTACGGCCTCTATTGAAGGAAAGCTTGTGAATCTACAAGCAACTCAGCAGAAGCTTCAGGGCGACAGTTCAGGACCAACAACCGAGGAATTGGTCGAAGAAGTAAAGCAGGCAGCCGCACAGTGCACTGCCAAGGTTGCGGTCATACAGGTTAGGCTGGGAGTTCCTCATGCCAAGATCTCCGCACCTACAAAGTGACTCGAGGATGAGTCACCATGTTTGTGTTGGGGGCATGTTGGGAATGGAATCCCCCAAGGACATTTTTGGGGCTAAAAACCCATGTTTTGGGTCAATTTTGTAATAAATTTGTAAATTCTCTGCATTTTGTGGTCACGGAGCGTGAAGGTGTCAAGCGTCATAAATGGTTGTATGCCCTTATTTATTAAAGTGAAACATTGGCTATAAAGATCCATCCATGGTCCGCAAACCATGAGATTGTATAGAAAGGAGCTAAGTAAGTAAGCTCTAAGTAGTCTTTGGTGGATAGCGAAGAATGAAGTGAATAGTTTTGGTAGAGAAGTCTAAGTGTTTGGGTCTTAGCATAGGTAGAGGCTCTGTAGCTGAGTGTGCAAAGGCCTAGGGTGGAACTCCACAGCTGAGTGTGCAGACCCCTGCAGCTGTGTGCGCAGTGTGAATACAGTCTGTATTAATCTGAAGATATCAATAAAGAGGAGTATTCTGCAAATTATGTGTATTTATTTCCTGTTAATGCATCTTGTTATATTGCGTATGGGTTTAATTTAAAATGTTTATGTGATGGGTGAATATATGTGATTATATTAGTTAATTGAGTGCAAGTAAGAATAGCAGTTTACGCTATGCTAACTGTGATTGATTAGTAAGATAAGTAAAACACTAAAGATATCTTGGGAACCTATATAGTATGTTGTCATAGCAGGGCAAAAGTGCCTGGATCATGGGTTAAGGCTGCGCGAAGGTCAATCATACACCTTCGCAGAGGTACTGAAGGGCGGAATAAAGGGGTATACTGACAGAGCCCTAAATCTTAGTGACATATGTGAAAGTAGGAATAGAGGGTATAACCCAACAAAAATACCATGTGATGGTGTGGAAACTTGGTTCCAACACCCCCCATACTGCTTCAGGTGAGACTTCAGTGCTTGCTCTGCAAGCTGATGCCGAAAGGGCCAGTAGTGTAGGGATTTGTTTGGCTAATAACGTTGAACTTGGGTCAGGCCCCACAAAGCCAACACCTATGTTATAACAAATCAACATGAATGACAAATCTTGAAAATTAATTAATCATGAAGAAAATAAAAATAAAAATAAAAAATCATATTTGCAATCACACAATTCTTGATAGCAATATACTTTATGCATATGTAGAAGAAATTAAATACATGTGAACACATTTATCACAAAATTGGTACAATATCTAGTTCTCCATACTATAGCAAGAAAAATTAGGAAAACCCTTGCCACCACCAAATATCCACAACAAAATAGCATCAACAACAATAATTCCTCTCCTAGTTTCAACAAGATTTTAGCACATATGCTCTTCACACTAGAATTATTTTCTTCCTTAGGGTTTACCAAACCTAGCCATTTTTCATCACAGAAGTGCATGGAAATATGGCTTTAGTACTAGTCTACAAAAATACTTGTCCACCCTAGGGTTTGTGTATTGAAATCCTTGGCCTTCAACTCTTATATCAACATAAACAACAACACCTACACACGACATCATCAACCATATAGTATCCAACTTGTCTTCTAGGATAAGCATCACACCATACTCAAGACCCATCAATTTCATCTCACGATGCTATTTCCCTAACCTCACATCCCATAAGAACAAAATTTTAAAATAATTCAATTTTTTAGTTTCATTGTCTATGTTTTCTACTAGGTTACACAATATAGTAGTACAATAAGATCCACCACAGTCACAGTCATCGATCACACTAAATCCATGTTCATCTCTAGGGCCCACATGCATAAAATTAATGCTAGAATCACATGATCAATCCTAAACTTCATATAAAGGAAATCTTGCCATGAAATATATGAGACATATATCTCTCATTTTTCCTTATTGTAGGGTTTTCGCACACACCTTAATGTCATGCCATTATGGTTTCCTCATGAACCTACACTCTTTCTCCCAACAAGCTTTAAGACAATACAATGAAAAGGTTATAAGAATGAAGCTATATACAAGAGCTCTATTTTCCCTTATATATAAATAGTTCACGGGGGCTAGCATAATAAGGCCATAATTCCATACAAGTGAAACACCCTCCGTTTATGATCCTCCTTGGGATAAACACCCCCCCTCTAGAATTGTGCACTCTTAAAGAAGTTATTCCATGATCCAAAATGGATCTTAAACCCTCTAAACCTCTAGTTCTTCGAATATCGGAAAACACTATCGCATGGGAAATACACTAAGAATTGGCGGAAACAGAGCTAAGCAGAGGATCAAATGGAACTGCACAGGAGCCATTGGATCGGACAAATCAACTCTCCAGATTGAATCGGGATATCGCAATCAGAGCAGGCCAATGGAGCGTATCGGAGGCAGCCTTATGGGAATTTCAATCATGATCCAGCGATTTAACATGGACCGTTGATCAAGCGCACAGATCAATGGACGAGATTATAATATCGCATCACAGATTTATAAAGGGAGGACTTACCGCAGGCCCAGAGACTTAGTGATATGTGATTGTGACTTATCACATTATAATATCGCATCGCAACAATGCAAAGGGGTGATGCCAATAGGCCGCGGGTAATGCAATATGCAATATGCCAATATCGGCGATCAGCAATCGACAATCGTCGAGTGGACTAGAAATAATACAAAGACTCGCGATATGCGACATGCAATAGACCTGGACCCAATAAGGATTATAGGTCAGATTTAAATATATTTGAAGTCTATTGTTTGCGGATTTCTTTGTATTTCCTCATGTATTGATGTTTGACGCATAGCCGATGCAACTTGCGATTGTGATCAAGGCAGACCTGACGGGTTTAAAGGTGCGGCTGTATAAAATTTGAAGTCTGATAATAAGTGGTTTTCCTACATATTTCTATGTATTTCCGCTATGGACCAAATACAAAGGGATTATGACCATAGCGTTGTGACATGTGACTTGCGATAAAAGCGCGGACCCGAAAGGATTATAGAACAAGCTCTATATCTTTTGAGTTCTGGCTTTGACGCTTCGGTAAGATTTTTCGTGGTTTTCAATGTATTTCCGTGTATTTCTCTGTGTAAACAAAAGAGTGTATTCCTAGGGATTTCACCCGTGCCAGTGGTCCTTTCCGTTTGAAAATAGGTGGAAACCATACCTAAGAGTGTTTTGCAATGATTGCTTAACGCTCAACAGGGATTTGAATGGACAGTGGCTGGGAGCCAGAGAGCCTAAAAAAGAATGCAAACCGACAGCGCCGATAGGCTTAAAATCCATTAAATGGCAGAATAGAGGGGGAGGTAAGTTGGAGACAGTCAGAGAAAGAATTTAGATTGAGGCAGATTGAATAGAGGAACAGGATAGGGGGAGAGTCTATGCAGTCTTTTAGACTCAAGGTTTTCGAGCAGATCCCTCTTTGATGTCACTTTTGGTTGAGACTATGTTTTGAGCTCACCCTTGTAATAATCTGTTCTTAAAGACTTAATATAGAGGTCAACACTGAAAGTTGGACCAGGAGATGTAGCCAGGAAGTCTGGTGAACTCCTTGATTATTGTTGTGTTCATGTGCGTCTCTGTTATGTTTTCTAACTATTTGTCTCTATTATTTGCAATATTTTCAATCTGTTGCACTAAATAATATAGGCATTCCTGCACATGAGTCTGTAATACCTTAATATTGATTTAAGATCTCATTTTCAGATCAAGCCAACACTTCCTCTTCAATGGTTTATTATGATTCTCCTCATGCAAGATGATTCTACTCTATGTGCCACATGTCTCTAATTTTATTTTTTATTTGATTAATAGGTTTACAACCACACTTGGGAACATTAAAAAGCACCCCATTGTATTGGGATGCTAAATTATTTTGCTAGATATTTATCTTTCCACATTGCATTTCCGTTCACATCATAAAAATATATTTTCATGCACTCACTATATCTTTCAATAGCTATGCATGTCAAAGAAATCCTCTGTGTTGGGATTGGGCAGTGATACACTCGTCATCCCTCCCATCTTGTAATACCCCTCCACTATTGTGAATTTTTTTATTTATTTTGTATATTGTAGGTATTTTGGTTATTGAACTACAATGAACTAATTATGAAGGAAAACTTGATGTTATTTAAATAAATAAATTTGATGAATAAAGATAGAAATTGTCTAGAAATAGACACTGGAGTAAAAGATGTTTTACAAATAGAAATACCAATGAGTTGGATCAGATTTATTCCTTAAAGAAATATATTGAGTTGTGAGAAAAGCACTATGGGAGAGAAAATAAGGCTTTATGAGGAAAAATAAAAGAAATCCTAGGCTAAAGGGGGAGTATATCCTTGAAAGGTGGGATGCTGCTAAGGAAATATTCTAGAAAATAAGCTTAAAAAACGTTATGGGAATGGGAGGGGGCTGTTAATTCCTGGTAAGACCATATTAGCTTGGGGGGATCAAAGGTTGGTCCATGTTTGGGTGGTTGAGTGTTGTCTTGAGAACAATTTCCACTCTAAATTGCAGGTTAGATATTTTGATTATTGGTGTGACTCACACTATTTGAGTTAATTAAATTTATTGTATTGTTAGATTTCATTTGTTAACTGTTGTATTAGAGATTATGACTATTGTTGTTAGTTGACCTATGATTTGAGTTAATTATAATTTCTATATAGTTTGATTCTATTGTTAACCCCTGTATGTGGATGTTTTCCGTAATGGTATTTTTTATTTTGAAGAAGATAAATCATTGCTATGAGAATTTAATTGTGATGCTCTCTATGGCAGCATCTTTATTGTTTTCGTTGGGGGAATCTACATTTATTGCATGTAGGAGTACTACAACAAAGGTAGGGAGATATCAGGGTAGTGATTTGCCTACCATTGGATTCCTGGGGTGAGGCTAGGATCAAACTAACATGCAGAGTGGTAGTAAGTCTCAACAGCAGCAACTATGTGGGTGGAAAAGGTTAGATCAAGAGGTTAAGTGACACTGACACAAATTGATTAGTTGGCCTCAAGAGAATGATCTTCTAACTAGTAACCTAAATTTTATGCGAAGATATCAAATATCATACTATCGCATCCTAAACAAATATTTATAGGCAATAAGATGTGGTATGTTTATTACAAAAAATTATCATAAGCTAGGAAGGTTGATATAAAAAGTATCAAGTTATTGACCACCTTTCTCCTCACATGGTAGTGTCAATTCTTAGGGCACCAAATCCTATTCACAAGTTGTAGATTAATTCTATTCATGGGCTAGAGATTAAGTATAGTTAGTGGATGTCGATTAATTGGGGTAGAAATTATCGATACTAATTTTAGATCTTATAGCATCATGACTTTAATTCGTTGATGGTGAATATTTGGGCATAGTATATTGTTGAGTGTATACAAGAACGATGCTAGAAGGAATGTGAGGGTTGGGAATGAAAGGCAGTAGCATACTCAATAAGGATGTTGCTCGACTCTGGAAACTCAAGCCAGGATCATATGAACTCAAAGCAGAAATTACTCTAGAATAACATGCACCACCATATTCACATACACAAATATACAGTTCTTGTTTAAAACATATATTAATATATAACCAAATATGGATTAAAATTATAAACTTAACATGGGGCTGTAATAACCGACAATAGTGTAAAAGAGAAGGAAAACTCAGTGATAATCCGAAGCACTATTCTGATTAGAGGTAGAGAGCATCACTTATGCTTATGATAAATATCTAGCATATATAAAAAGGGTGAACAATTACACTAATTAACTAACAAGAGATCATGACATACTCACATACACATAAAGGAAATGTAATTAAGAAACTGGAATTATAGTTCAGGCTGATTCAACCTTCGACTTTAAAACATAACGAAAATGAGTATTCATTTTAGATAACCAAACCGAGAACAAAATACATCCTTATCGTAATTTTCCAAAAAAATTAGAAGCTAATAGTTGTAATCAATTCAAGAACAAGATATAGACTTATCATTATTCTCCAAACCAATCTGAGACCCCTATACATTATTATCCCTTATTTGTAATCATAGGAGAAACATATATTGATTCTAAATCATAACACAAAAAGCAAAGTGTACCTTAGATGGAATTGTAATTACAAACATAGAGCGCAATAATTAATGAAACTTTTGATATGGTAATTTCTCTATTAGTGGACACTGTCACAGTGCCAGTGGTACTAAATGTGACACATAAAAAAAATTCCACAGACGAAAAGGAAAATAAAAAACTTGAAAAGGGATTCAAGTTATGATAGGAATTGAAGTACAGTATATAAAATGAGAGTCCAGATAGCACTTGGATCATTAACCTTAAATCGAAGAAAAACCTTTTAACATCAATGACTGGACACATAATCGAGAGTTATAGAATAGAAAACATTAAAACTAGTCTAGGAAACCCTAGAGTTTCCTCAACCCATCCACTGTGGTAAGGGGGTCTCAGAAGGAGGGGGTCATGCAAATTAACTGACCTAGAAGTAATGAGGTACCAAATTAGTACTTCTCATGCCATGGAAACCCAAGTACACATATAAAGAAGAATCGTGTGAGTATACCTGTAATAGTAAGCCACAAGAATAGTTAAAATTAGATAATAGTAACAAATTCAAATGGAATTAATGAAATGCAACCCCATGCATGAAGAGAGGAGGTAGTACCTGTGTATGGGTCATAGAGTAGAGCCTCATCAGGCAGTCGAACATTCACATCAAACCCATCATGAAATGTGTTAATGTAAATAAGCACAAGAAATGATTTAACAAGCGAACCATGATTACAGGGGAAAGGAATTATCTGTGACACGAGAGGCTATATGATCATCATTTGAGTTCAAGTCCAGCCTTGTAGAAACCCTTAGTCGATTCCTGTGGAAGAAAAAAAATGTAAGGGGAGATTAAAACCATGCTGAAATTAAAGGGATTAATCCAATAGCTTGAAATTCCAAGAAGAAAACAAGAACTAAGATTACGTGGGCAAGTGAAGTTGGTACGATGAGTGTACAATGTTTCCAACCGTAATCTTATCATTGGTATTCTCAAAAATGCATAAAATAGGGGCCAGAAAAACCACCTTGATGCTATACCAACCCAAAGTCATGGCAAGGCCTAGCGCAAAAGGGGTACTCTGCAACAAAAGGTGGGTGCAACATACACATAACATGGGGGTAGTAAGTGAAGACACCGGGTATGGTTGTAGAGTTCACGGTGCTACTGGAACAATAAAAAACCAAAATAATTGAGGGCGAACTAAGAAAGTGCTATAGTTGGATGAAATTTCTTATGTCATGGATGAGAGAGAAGAGACCTAAACCATTTAAGTCCCATAGTCTTAGCCATAGTGAGGGCCAGGTGGCACCATAGCCTGTTCACATGGCCATGACACATGGAGCAATCCAGTCAGAGGTGTGGTGAAATTGGAGAATAATTGGAACGCAGAGTGAGAGTTTCATCGAGGTGAGGGTTTTAACCTTTTGTCATATGAAGTAACTCCACCGATGAATGACCATTAACATGCACATTTAACATTGGGAACTAATGGTTGAGATGTGATTATTAAACTTGAAACAAGGGTGATCATATAACTAGGGGATTTGAACAAATTAAAATCCATATATTGAGAGGAAGTTATATGTGACATGTAGAGCACTATAATGACACTTAGATATGTAGGGATAGATCAAACATAAGGTTGGTCCGTGCGCTAAGTAGAGAAAGCCTTAACTTTAAAAATAAGTAGAAAAATATAAGGACAACCATCAGCACCATGTTAGATACAAATATATATTCATGCCATTTTGTTAAAAAGAAAAAAAAAATTAATAATACTAAATAATGGGTGAACCATATGGAATGTTGAGTTTTTTCATTCAGGGATAATGGAGTGTGATTTATAAGATAGGTATATGCCAAATGGTATGAGATCACCAGCTACTACACTAGGCTTAAGAAAAAGGCACCACCATAGTTATAGAATAAGCAGTAATAGAAGTAAATGTAACATATTGATGTTAATTCGATTGTTTTGTAGGGTGCGAAATTGAAGCAAATTACTGTATAATGATGGAGAACTCTCCTACATCTATTACTAGCAGGGAGGATTTGTATGATATGGGGGAAGGTATCACCTTAATACCTTCTCAGTTTGTGGATATAGTAAGAAATATGCAACAAGAATTAGGACAACTCTGGGGTAGTAATGAGTGGTTATTAAAAGCTAGTGAGGAATAGGAAAAGTTGATCAGAGAGTGGATCTAGAAATATAGCCACAAAAGTGTAGAGATTAGTGGATTAAAAAGAAAGAAGAGTGGGACAAAATATAAAAACTCTGAAAGTGGAAATGAATCAGGTCGTAATTCTCCAAAAACACATAAAGGAAAGAAGAAGATGGAGTTACATGGGCAGTTTAGGAAGATCAAACCCCCTACCTTTGATGGTGAAAGGGAAGAGGATGCAGAGGCATGGTTGTTGAACATGATTAGGTATTTCCATGTAAATCTATCTATCAACTACATGGTAAATCTATCATGTAGAGGGAAGAGCTAAAAAGTGTGCAGTTGTTAGAAGAGAAGACAATTTTATGGTAGCAATTCTAGAAATAGTTCATGTCATGGTATCTGAGTGTAACACCCCTCCCTTGTGTGTTTAGACTATGTAAATATAAGCTAAGAAAAGATAGGTGTTATATCTAATATGGAAAGAAAATATGTTATTAAATAAATTAATAAATAAATCACTTGCAAAAGTGAGACACGAAGAGAAGAGATTCTTGCCAAATCCCATTGAGGAATGGGATAAGGATAAATATTTCATGATAAAGATTCTATATGTGATTCTAGACAAGCTTGGATTGATTGGAGATAAATATCCATCAAGGAAAAAAACATAAAGGCTTTGCGGGAGATAAAGGAAAGCTTTTCTGAGTAAAAGCTTCACGGGAGATAATGGCGAGCTTTCCTGAGAAAGACCTAGGCGAATGGAAAAATCCATAAAAGCAGGACACCACTAATGGAAACTATATCATGAAAGAGGGTATTAAATACCCATTGTGTAGATCAATTGGAGGAAGTTGATCCATGGCAGGAACCTCGACCCAGGGGGAATCAGAGGTGATTCATGGTTGGGTGGTGGTGATCCACTCACCAAGTGATGTTCTTTTATTTCTTGGTTGAATACTCTTGCATGGATGTTTTCTATGTTGATTTCTTACTCTCTCTCTTTGTTATAGTTCTATTTATCTATGAGAAGATTGCTTAAGTTTGTTCGCAAGGAGAATGCCTAAATAATTTACATGAGATGCTTATGTATTAGTATATTTACTAGTGTTTTTCCTCCATTCTGATGAGATTCACTTGCATGGTATGTGTTTCATGTTAATCCTTACTTATTACGATGTTAAATCATACAGTTTAGTTATATGGATCTATTAATTACCTCTCTTATGGAAATAATGAATTAAATAATGCATGTGATTGTTGTGTGATCTCATATGCATGTCAATGTTATTATGATTATCTTTACATTGAATAAGGAAGGATATCATGCTCTAGTGTTTTGCAGATGTTCATGCATGTGGAACAATTATGGAGGAATGTCTTCCATAGTATTGTCAAGGGTTCACCATGATCTATGTCATGCATAATGAAGTTAGATTCTGTTGCTGGGTGCATAAGGAATTTATGGCGTGCCATTTTAGTTATGCATATATGGGTCTGTAACATATCCACTGAATCTAACTTGAATGTAGATATTTGGTGAATTTAACTTGAATATCACCAAGTTGACGAAGGTACCTAGTATGCCTATAATGAAATGATATCTCTAGTGTTGTTTCATAGCTTATAAAATGTTTATGCTTGCAGAATAGTTGTAATATTTATAAGTGTATGGTATGAGAAATAGATTATCCATACCATGCCTTTTCAAAGACTTGTATCTACTTATGCTAAAATAATTAGTTATGCATGATGAAAGAAAGACTATAATCATGATGTATGGCCATGATAGCTACAATAGAGTTAAATTAATGCTGATTAATGTTAGGTGGATTAATCAAGGAATTGTTATGGTTGCATGCTATGGCTAGTCCTTTACTACAACTAAATCATGCTTAATATTGATCTGACACATAAGCCTTATAGATAGTCCACATCAGAACCGCTCTTTAATCAAATTGATAATGACTATGGAGTCTATTTTATAAATAATAATGATGATATAATGATGGACTAAATATACCCTTGGCAAGGGTTGAATCCTAATTATAAATAAAGAAAAAAATTCACCAGAATGGGAGCCCTGTTATCTAATTTCTAGGGTAGGCTCAGGAGATTCGTTACAAATGGTATCGAAGCTTTGAGTTCAAACCTTGTGGCTTATGGGCCAATATGCCTCCATAGCATATCTCACTACCACAATGTTTACTAAAGGGTCCAGGTATAGGTGTTAAATTTGGATTCTTTATGATGGAATCTATGTATTAAAAAAATTTAGATAAAGGAATGGGGATTAAGAACTAAAGAAAATTCATCATTTTTCCTATATAAGCTATACAATGTTGCTAGTCAATCGAAAGTAAGAAGCTAAAAGATAAAAAAACTGGTTCATGCAAAATGTTGATCATACATGCAAGGTTAATAATTGTTTACCGTACGAAACTGATTTAAGGGTTGACAATAATAATGGTTTAGTGGCATATATGTTAGTTATAATGGGTCAACAATCACTTTGTTTGACGCTAGTAAAGCGTAAGAAACAAAATTTGTAACTATAAGGGAAAATTAATTAACATTACTTTATTGATAACCATCGGCACTGGAAGGAAACCAGAACCTTATTGAAACCCTACTAGGGAAATCATATTTCACTATTTAGTTTGGCGAACATCGTTATAGGGAAAGAATCTTAAAAAGATTATTGAATTCATGACTTCAATCATATTTTGAAGACGATGGAAGATATTGACTTGTTTCGTATACATGTTAGGTGGACAAAGTACAAGGAAACAATACAATTGTGTGGGTGAGCGAAATAACAACTGACTGTTTTACAATGACTATCATCACCTTTTGTGGAAAGGATTGGATGAAAATCCATAGATAGTTAGAGGAGTAGGAATGTTTAAGAGTTGTTCTAATACTAGGTTCAACCATTTTAAGTTTGGATAATGCAAGATAGCTATCGTTCTTCTCTTTCCACATTATTCTCTCAAATCATATGAATTGTTGCGGGAGATTATGGATAAAACATGTAGACGATCATGCGTAACATGTTTAAAACATGGATATTCATAAGGGGTTAGAGGATGCCTTCAGTGATCAATGGTCATTGGTGTTTAAAATCCATGCTGATGTAGAGAACAGGGTGGACAAGTTGCTATTTTTTTCATTCATGGAAAGGATGTTGAAGGCAACAATGATGGCTATAAATTTCCACACCTTCAAATCTCTCCTTTCCTATTGTAACATTTAGAAACATCATTGGAAAATCTTGCATTTTTTTCATGGTGTTGGACCCGCCAACATTCAGGGGATCACCCCGGTATGAAGTCCCAACTAGACCTCACAGCATTTGGTGTGGGAGTCCCATCCAGTATGATGGCCCAGTTGCCATTATCTAAAATATTTTCCTTAGATCTTGCTTGTTAGCATAGGAGAGTGGTCTTCTTTGCCTTCGAGTAGTGAGGTTCACGTGCCTGGTGATTGCTAGTGTTACTTGTGTCAATGATTCTTTCACTATAGAAGTAGGGGGTGGGATTGAGACCCAAGTGAGATGGGAGGAAGCCCCAACCCTGTTAGGACCACACAACACAACACAACAGGACGTGCACAACTTCTACAGGAGTAGTCGACATGGATGCAGTAGTCACAACATACAAGGAAATATAGCATGTACAACACACAGCAGAGGAGTCCACGGGAGTGCGACAATCGTTATAGAAAGTTTACGTGAAAGGTATGGGTAGTGTCCAGGAAGGTAACCAACATGGGCAAGAAAACATTAACAATTCATACAACACATTTTCATTAATATATATGTATTACAATAATCGAATGAGTTCAAGTGTTAAACACATGTTAAAGCAACACGAATTACAAGTGTTCAAGATTACTCTTACAACCATTACAACACGTGTGAAAATGTGCTAGCCTGTTAGCAGGCTTCTGAATTAAGGGAAAGTTCCAAGACACATCGTTACACCATACATCACTTACCCCTTGGGTGGGGCATTGGAGCCACTACTTACTCCTCAAAGAAAATATTATAGACTCTTAAGCCTATGTGGGAGGAGCTCAGGTGAAAATTATTTTGCATTTACAAATGAGGGAGTATTTATAACCAAGGGTGAAACTGACCCCTTGTGGCCATTCAACTTCCCTCATGACTATTTGACTTCCATGACCCTTCAACTTTACATGACCCTTCGTATGACAAGTGGGTATCTTGGACTTCCACGTTACATTACATTGATTGGCAATATGAAAAACAATAGAGATGTGGATGACGTGACTCATGACAAGAATTGACATGATAGTGCTGGTACAATCATGCTATTGTTGGTGTGCATGTCGAGTTTCAATGTTGCTAGGTGACAGATGTCCTCATAGTGTGTCACAGCTTCACCCCCGCATGGAAAAGTGCAAAGAGTCTTCGATGTTCATTGGGTTCGCTTGATGTTTCATTCACACATTCCTCCTTGTTTTTATGTTGTCATGCTTGGCAGGTTCATCTGTTCTTGAAAAATGCATGTTCGTCCATCTGTTCATCTGTGTGCGAACACATCCTCCCATGTTCATCCATCCATTCATTTATGAACAAATATTTGCATGATCATACGTTTGTTAGCACTTCTCTTTGCATGAATCATTTGTTCGTCCATTAGTGAACATGTCCTTATGCATGTGCTCCCTTTGTTCATCCCATCTCTCATCACACAATGTTTGTTTGTGTACCTATATTTGTAGTCACTCATGACGAGACGACACCAATTCCATAAACCTCCTAGTTTAACATGATGCATGATCGTTTCGGATGAAGGTGACCAAGAGAGAAGACAAGGTTGCAAGCTTTGAGCTTAAATGAAGGCTTCAGGAACTGCTGGTGAAAACCTCATAGAAGTCATTGCGAGATGGAGATGGGCAATCTAGATCGATAGTGATTGTCTACGGGGTCCAGCTAAGATGGAGGAAAAATTTGCACAATTTTTGGGAGGAGTAGTCCAGGAATAAGGAAGGCTGGGCAGAAAAAACTTGTGCAATTTTTGGAAGGATCGTGCAGCGGGACCCTGACAATCAAAACTGCACAATTCCTGGAGGGAACTAGCAGCTAGTTGCTAGGACCTTGGCAGCAAAAACTGCACAATTCCTGGAGGGAACTAGCAGATAGCTATTGGGACCTTTGCAACAGGAACTATGCAATTCCTAGAGGGAATTGGTATTCAGTTGTTAGAGCTTGGCAAGAGAAACTGCGCAATTCCTGGAGGGAACTAGTAGTCAACTGCTAGGAGTTGCTGGCGGGAAAAACTACGCTGATGTTGTGTTGTAGCGGCTACAACCACCCTCCAAATTTTTGGCCTGCACCCAATTTCAGAGCCTCCCTTGAGAGTTTCACTTGATGACTATACACACTCGGGTTCACTCCGTGAGCTCATGTAAGTCTTAGCATTTTCCTCTCTTATTCATTTCACCAAGTATTGCATGTTGATGTTAAATTCATGCTTGCAACCATTGTTCTCATTATGCTCAAAGTATTCGCTTCATGTGTACTTATTGTGTTCGCTATGAAATAATCTGTCGTGCTCACACACGGAATCAAATCCGCTATCGCACAAGTGCGTCACTGTTGATCAACGACCAATCTAGAGTGTCACGCTCTTCACTTACACTATCGGTTAGTAATGTCGAAGATGTGTGTCTGGTTGGTTTGTGTCATCGCATCGTCAAGTCATGTTGGTCTATGTTTGTAACATCACATTTGCATATTTCACACATTCACACACTTAGCCAATTTGCTCGGTTCTAATGATCAGAATTCCCTCTGACAGTTGGACCATCACCCCAGCATCGACTCAATCGACTATCACCCATAACAACATAGAAGCACCAAGCAAGTCTTTTCAAGTTACGCTCCTCATGAGTGATCCAATGAACTTCCATACTAGCCGCCCAGAGAGTCGGACCTAGTAGCCACCCCAAGACTGACTCCCCTCAAAAATTGCACAGAGGCTGCTAACCTTTCCCACTTTTCTGACCGAGGAAATTGCGCAGATAGGTCGGATAGTCACCCATTGCCCATCCTTATCTCCCCAAAAAATTGCGCAGCTTTCTTAGTCAGTCCTCCCAATAGTCGACTCGCTCCTCATCTAGAAAATTGCTCATTTTTCATGAGTAGGCCTTCTGCTACCGAGAAGTCTGCTCAACTCATAAACTACGCATAGATGATTAGAAGACCGACCTCCCAGCAACAGACTACCATTTCCCTCCAGGAACTGCGTAGTTTCTGTTGCCAACCACCCAGCAGCTGACTACGTATCCCATGTCGGAATTGTGGATTTTCTACTGCTAGTGACCTAGCAGCCAGCTGCCAGTTCCCCCCAGGAATTGTGTAGTTTTGGCTGCCATGATCCTGGCCAGTTCCTCAAAAAAACCACGCAATTTCTGCGTGCTGATCCTCCTTGTAGCCCCGCTTGTTCCTCCAGAAAATTGTGCAAATTTTATTGTCAAGCCCTTGCTGCCCACTCATTCCAGAAAATGCGCATATTCTATCTACCTTGCCTTCCTACCGCCCTGTTATAGACATTTTTGTGCCTTACAGCATGAAGCATGAAATGTCAATAATCTAAGGGATCCAAAGTCCCTTAACATGTTGTTCCTACCTCTAGAGGAACAAGGTCAGCAAACCACAGCACTAAATATCAGTTCTCCACCTGAAAACACTCAAAAACAGGCTAATTCTGGATCATGTCAACTGCTCCACTGAGCATTTGCGTTGAATGTCAACTACTCCACTCTGTACCTGCGCTGAATGTCAACTGCAAAGAAGGCTACCTGCGCTGGGTGAGTTTGGCCAAGTGGCACAGTCATTCCTCAAGGTGTCAATGCCCAGGAAGCTTCCAAAATGACACTTGGATCAGGGAATTCGACTTGTGATGAGTAAGAGGGTCTAGATCTCCAAGTGGAAGCAAGAACCTCCAAGTGGACTCAAGAACTGAAGAATAACTGAAGTGGGAGAGGACACTAGTCAGCTCCATGCCAAGCTCAAGCTGACTCATCCTTTCTCCAAAAATCCTATATATAGATCTCTCTCATGAGGTCTGAGGAGGCTGGAATCTTGTGAATGTAAGGAAGTGTTGTTGGTTTGAGTATAGAACTATTGGGTGATTTGCTTGAAGGAGGTGAAGAGGAGATTTCTTTCTGCTGGGAGGTGATGCTGGATTGGGCCTTTTATGGTTGTATCACTTCCTAAACTTTACTTCTTCCATTAATAAAGAATTTGAAGTTCTTCTATATGCATGTGTCTCAATGGCGTATTGATACTAGTATATTTGATTTATTCTAATCCTTGAATCAATTATGAATGTATGCTTCTTGTAGTTTCCATCTCTTGTCATTTTGCAGGATCTTGTGTAGCTGGGCTAGTGAAAGAGCAAGAAGCTAGGAGCAAGCAGCAAAGAGAGAAGATTGGATCAATCATTAGCGGAAGACAACGGTTAGTGGATCTCTTTCTCCCCTCTCTTACATCTCATAAAGAAGTAATCTCGAATAGCTTTGCTTTGATTGTTGCTGAGGTACTATCACCCTTAGAGTGGGATAGGGTCATTCCGTATTGGATACTTTTCCCAACAACAAATTGGCGACTCCGTTGGGGAATCGTATCTTGTTGGTTGTTTGTGTTTTTGCTATTCATTTCATAAACACAGGAGTACCGAATCGAACTGCATTTGGATCTTTCAAATGCAAAGTAGAGGGCAGCTACTCTAGCTCAGTTTCTGGGCAAGTTTATGATTTGAAGAGCTGATTCACAAGGACTCTAATAAGCTCTTAGTGATAGCTTTTCATCCTCCTTTTCATCCCTTAGTGTGTACTTGACTGATAGCTTCTGATTTGGCCAAAAACTGTGAATTTTTTAGCAATCTGTGACCCGGAAACTAAGAGAAACGAAAGTTTCGTTCTTCAGTGCAGGCTGTGTGAAGGTTGTCTGCATTTCAGCGCAGTTCCCGAAGGGGCTACCTGCGCTAAATGTCAAACTGACAGTGTACTACCTGCGCTGAACCAGTCTTGCCTTGTGCTACTGGGGTTTCCTGCTGTTTCTTGCCCTGTTTTCACCCTTGTTTTTGCAGCCTGTTACCAGTCAATGTACCTATCTGAAACCAGCTTTCCTTACCACTATTCCGCCTCAGTTGTATAAAGAAACTGTATTTGTTCTTTTTGTATTTCTTATATCATTTACAGTTTCCCATAACGAAAGTGAACTAGTCTTGTTGTGGCCTCTTAGATCTAGACCTGTGATAAGTGTTGTTTTGATCTCAAGAGTTAGTTTATTTGCTGTTCATAGCTAATTGAGCTTTTGCTTTCGTCATATGGTTTGAATTTATATATTTCTAGTGTCGAAACAAGTAAATCTTAAGGTGTCTTTTGATTTTGGACAAGCTTGTTTGCTTTCACTTGAAATTGAATTCAAAGTTATACAACAGCTTTCTTTTTGTGTCACACAAACATTAAGAAAGAGAAAAGAAATACCTGCATTGTGCATGTGCATTTTGACAGCTTGCATGATGATTTAGGAAAAAGTGCATTAGTGTGTGCTCTATGATCTGTGTGAAAAGATGTTGTCTTTCTTTTCCCTCAGTAGTTAAGATTTTCAAAGTTGAAAGATTGAAAAGCTTGCTTATCATCTTAGACTGCATTTAGGAGTGTTACTATACATCTCGTGGTGATCCATAAAGGAAAACTGCTAAACAAGATCAACCTTAAAATAAATTGAATTTACATAACAACGCATTGAAACATAACGCAAACACATAGAGGTCTAAGCTAGAGACGTGTTCGGCGTCGTTAAACATGATATCTTAGCGTTGAGTGGTTGGGTGATTCCTCCACGGTGAAGCGATAAGTATCAATACGGACTTGTGCTCCCACGTACCGTCGCGTATATATTGGGAGACCCCTATAGGAACAAAGCCTTTATCCATAGGAAACCGTGTCGGCCACCCTACTGATCGCAATGCAGTGAACATAGCATTCACGAAGATCGACCACTCGTACCGTAAAACGTATTCTGTGGTTTTGCAAAAGGTTTGGCACACCCTCTGCCTAGATCTCCAGAGCAGTTTCTTTTGGCCTTTTTCAAACTCTATAACTGAAAAAGTCCATCCGAGCATTTGTCACTTCGGGCTTGTTAAAACATCGAAGGAGACTAGAGTCATCTTTAGCTTTTTCTCGACTCTTAAAAAGTGAAAAAGCAAGTTGTGTCTAAAGCGTCGTTATAAAATTTATTTTAAGCGGAACATAATCACCTCCTATTCCTACGTTGATCTTTAGGTTGAGAACATGGAACGCCCCAACCAAGAAATTCCACATGATGGAAATCCTAGTCCTTTCTCCACTTAGGGAGAAGTTGGTGCGCCCCACATGGCCACATTGTCGCTTCCAGGACTGACAATTGGCCTGCCTATTTGGCTATTCTCAACCAATGTAGTTCAGAACACCATGGTTCCTGAACAGTCGAGTCAACAGTTAGATGAGTCTAGAACTGCCCACCAGCCTTCTACTTCCTATAACTCTTCCTCCAATCCTTCATCTTCGCAAGGTAGAGCCGGCAAAAGCCAAGCTCCCATGGAGAAGAAGGAGAAGAAGAAGAAGGAGCCTAAGGCGACTGGGGGCAAGAAAAAGACATCTGACAAAAATCCACACACAGCACAGACCGGGCCTAAATCGCCACGTGTCATATGTAAAGGAGACCACTTCCATAGAGATTGTCCCTGTATTCCCCGGATACTAAGGGACTGGTCCCCTCATTTGCACAATTCGGGAGCATCAACCTCTGATAGCCATGTTGAATGCTTACCGTCAACCAGTGAAAGTGAAGGTTCAAGACAAAGGGGGGGAGCAAGATCCCCCTGCAGACTGTGTGAAGGCGATCACGCCATCCACCGTTGTCCCTTCTTAGACGAAGTGAAGAGAGTTTTGGA
Organism: Pinus tabuliformis; assembly: GCA_031772625.1. Classification (NCBI taxonomy): domain Eukaryota; kingdom Viridiplantae; phylum Streptophyta; class Pinopsida; order Pinales; family Pinaceae; genus Pinus; species Pinus tabuliformis. The sequence continues at coordinate 1,147,751,645 of CM062817.1, forward strand.
AGATCGCCCGGTTTCACCGTTGAGACTTCCTCCTGGATACAAAAAACGTGCCAAGTCCTTCATTGGTTGAAAATACAGCTGGCCCGCTCAAGTGGTCAGCTGAAGCGTCAGTCATTGAAAAAGAACCTACTGAATCCAGACCAGACGAAAGTCTAAAGGTCGAAACGGAAGTTGACCCGGTTCCGCCTTCAGAGGTTTCATCTTCAAATGACACCGTCACTGAAGATTCATCTTCAAATGACACCCTCACTGAAGAGAATAAAGATGACACCATCCAGATTATTTTCATCAACACCGACTCTGATGAGCATCAGGGCAATGCGCCCATTCCTTTATCGCAGGAAGGAACATCGTCAGGGTCATATCCGGCCGTGTATTCGGTCCCACCACCAAGCAACCTGGTTGTGTCCTTTGATTGGAACCAACTAGGCAGACCCCGGTTGCCAGCCAGTATACCATTCAGAATCATAGTCCAAATTTACAGAATGGTAATGGCTGGAACTATCATTGATGAAGGGGCATCGGTGAGTATCCTTTCCTCTATTGCTTGGAAAGCACTGGGTTACCCGGAGCTTTTGCCTGAGATAAGAAATCTCTCGGGTTTTGATAAAGGAACCAGTCGACCGTTAGGGATCCTCCCCAATGTACCTGTTACATTGAAAGGGAAGACCGTTCAAATGAACGTGATGGTCGTTCAAGGACCCTTGGATTATAACCTACTCCTTGGACGAGACTATATATATTGCATGGGAGCTATAGTCTCCTCACTCTTTAGAGTAATGTGTTTTCCACACGAGGGAAGAATGGTCAAGCTCGTAGACCAACTTTCATTTCCGGGATCACGCATCGGAAATAGTCATATACCAACCCTCGATGGTCTATTCACTCAAGAAATGTCTCCACCCCCAGTCCTCCTTCCCGATGAGTGCGAGTGATTCGGAAAGATGGGACTGGAACCTAGGGGGCATGCATCCTGGTCTGCTTCGGGCAGAGGAAACCTTGGGTATAAGGTAGAATTTCCGCGGGAGAATATGACTAGTCCGTATCCCGTCCGAAAGAAGGAAGAGGGGTTGTTCTGGAACAGGATTCTTTTGTTAAGGTTACTTGTTTGACAAAGGTCATTCACCATTGTCTACTTCGGTAGGCAGTGCCGAGGAGATGTTTTCATTTGATGGTGTTAACAAAACAATCTTTGGGTAACCAGAAAGAGGTATGCCTCTCTCGGTGAAACGAAAGTTTTGGCGGAAAGAAGTAGGGGTAACCTTGAAACTCTGTCTTATACCTGGGGGCATGCAACCTTTTGGAGTGCAAGCAAGGGACGACTATTTATTTTTTAAATTTTTAGGTCCTCCCTTTAAACCTGTAGGTCTAACCCTTTAAACTCGTAGGATTAGCCGTTTCCAAACTTGCATAAAGAAAGGGTGAGAGGGAGCATAGCTTATGTGAGGCGCAAGCTCTATAAAAATTGGAGTCTTACAGGAGACATTTCTTATCTTATGACTGGTATATCGAGCAGTTTTACCGCGGAATTTATGCTCGTTAAAAAATAGAAAAGCGAGATCCGAGCAGTTTTAGCACATAGTTCATGCTCGTTAAAAAATAAACATAAGATCGAGCAGTTTTACTGTGGAATTTATGCTCGTTAAAAAATAGAAAAGCGTGAGCAAAAGTTTCCTCCAGAGTTTAAGCTCATTAAAAAATGAACCTATGCCGGTAAATAACCATTGTGATCGTAAATTTATTAGCCTTAAAAAGCCTTGGTCGTGTTTTGCACCCGCCACCTCCATTCCATTTGGCCAATCGTTCACCTCCATATGATTGTTTACCCATTTTGAGGAACAGCTGCGAAGAGTGATTTCACCTAGCCATCCTTGTGACACTGCCATGATTGGAAAATTCCAACCTGTACCTGGAATCTGCTACTATCCCTGTTTATCATTCGTTCCTCAAAAGACGAGTCTTCTTTGAGCTCTTTTCTCCTGACTCGTAAAATATGAAAATTTTGCCGAGTTTTGGCCTTCCAGCTCGTTAAAGTGACCAGAAGAGCTATCCCTCCTCTAGATTTTAATCTTTTTGGACCTGAGGGATTATTACACAAAAAGGTCGAGCACTTGTTTTATTCGGCTCGTTAAAGTTATCGAAAACTCATCCCTTCTGTATTGTTTTATACTTTTTCGGACTTAAGGGATTAGATGACGAAAAAGGAATTTTGGAGTTAACTTTCTGTACCTTTTCAGACTCTCTAAAAATGAAAAGGACCGAGTTTTCCTTGTCGTTAGACTCGTTAAAATGATTAAATAGCGACAAACTTGTCTTTAGACGAGAACGAGTTTCCCTATCGCTAGGCTCATTAAAACATAGCGATGGGCTTGCCCGAAGGGCAGGTTATAGAACAAGCATATGTTATCCTCCTCAAGCTTGACAAAAATAAAGAGGTACTGGTCAGAAATGACTGGGGAAAAATTGGGAGAACCTCAAAGCTTTAATGGTAGCAAGTCGCTCTTGAACATGACACTTTTCCTCCGTATCACATCGGGTTGGGTTGTTTCATTCACCGGTCTCATCACCATGGTCTTCGCCAAACCATCCACATTTGGGGTAATGTTACCGATCCATCGCATCAGTGTCGTTATATGTTCAAGAGATGTTGTTCAGAAAGAGTCAACCGTGTCCCATCCACTGCCATACATTATCCTTCATCCACCCATGATCGCCACCCTGAATCATATCTCACAGATTGTTTTCACCTCCACTAAAATCATTAGCTCCGTTCCGTGTCACTGATGTGGGATTCATTAAGGCCCTCCTTTGACGGATCGCTTCTTGTCAACTTCAGCTCATTATCCAAGAAGTTGATCTAGGGACAACCCCCTCAGTACTTTGAAGCTTGCATACCTCAATGGCAAGTTTCTCACTTCCGGCGACAGGTATACATCAATGACCTTCGACCAGAAGATTTTGCGTGGTGTTTGACGCCAAGTCCTTTATTCACACCACGTGAATTGTACTGCAGTACCTTGAGGGTCATTATCATTACCGGTGATTCCTCTCGCGCTTGTTAACGGTTTACATTATTGACCGGTAATCAAGCGATGTCTTTCCATGTTCGACTTCAATGCAATTCTCACATGGATCGACTTGTACTTAGAGTGAAGATGGAACGAGTTTGAAGACCCCGGATCTAGTTTCATCCATCCGGGCTGCGATATATATTCAGGAAAAATAAAGACATTTGATATGTACATCATTGCAGCAGATGATCATCCTACTCAAAGGATGATAATTTCAGCAGAGAATTATCATTCTATCATCAGACGATCGTCTGTTCTATGTACCAAAATGAATTTATAAAGATGAGCATGGGAATGCCCGCCTCAGCTAGATCATGAAAGCAGAATGAAAAATAATGTATTGTATTGTATTTTATTACAGGTCACCCCTCAGCGATTGAATGAACTTCGGATCCTCCTGATAAAGCATTTCACCCAATAAACGACCTCATACTTTAGGGGGCAACTGTTATAGACATTTTTGTGCCTTACAGTATGAAGCATGAAATGTCAATAATCTAAGGGATCCAAAGTCCCTAAACATGTTGTTCCTACCTCTAGAGGAACAAGGTCAGCAAACCACAGCACTAAATATCAGTTCTCCAACTGAAAACACTCAAAAACAGGCTAATTCTGGATCATGTCAACTGCTCCACTGAGCATATGCGCTGAATGTCAACTGCTCCACTTTGTACCTGCGCTGAATGTCAACTGCAAAGAAGTCTACCTGCGCTGGGCGAGTTTGGCCAAGTGGCACAGTCATTCCTCAAGGTGTGAATGCCCAGGAAGCTTCCAAAATGACACTTGGATCAGGGAATTCGACTTGTGATGAGTAAGAGGGTCTAGATCTCCAAGTGGAAGCAAGAACCTTTAAGTGGACTCAAGAACTGAAGAATAACTGAAGTGGGAGAGGACACTAGTCAGCTCCATGCCAAGCTCAAGCTAACTCATCCTTTCTCCAAAAATCCTATATATAGATCTCTCTCATGAGGTCTGAGGAGGCTGGAATCTTGTGAATGTAAGGAAGTGCTATTGGTTTGAGTATAGAACTATTGGGTGATTTGCTTGAAGGAGGTGAAGAGGAGATTTCTTTCTGCTAGGAGCTGATGCTGGATTGGGCCTTTTATGGTTGTATCACTTCCTGAACTTTACTTCTTCCATTAATAAAGCATTTGAAGTTCTTCTATATGCATGTGTCTCAATGGCGTATTGATACTAGTATATTTGATTTATTCTAATCCTTGAATCAATTATGAATGTATGCTTCTTGTAGTTTCCCTCTCTTGTCATTTTGCAGGATCTTGTGTAGCTGGGCCAGTGAAAGAGCAAGAAGCTGGGAGCAAGCAGCAAATAGAGAAGATTGGATCAATCATTAGCGGAAGACAACGGTTAGTGGATCTCTTTCTCCCCTCTCTTACATCTCATAAAGAAGTAATCTCGAATAGCTTTGCTTTGATTGTTGCTGAGGTACTATCACCCTTAGAGTGGGATAGGGTCATTCCGTATTGGATACTTTTCCCAACAACACGCCCAGATTCTCCCTCCCAAAATTTGTGCAGTTTTTCCTTCCAGCCAAGCTAGACATCCCAAACAGTCATTGTCAACTTGGATTTCCCATCTTCATCACGCAGTGACTCTTGCGCAGTTTTCATCAGCAGTGCCCGAAGTCATCATCCTACCTCTCAACCTTGTTGCCTCTCCCGGTCCCCTGCATCCCAAATGATCATATGTCATTGTAGACTAGGAGCTTTTTGGAATTGATGTCATCTCATCATGAGTGATAACAGGTACAGGTACACAACCAACATGGTGCGATGACAAATGGGATGAATGAAGTGAGCACATCCAGAAGGAGAGGTTAAACAACGGATGAACGAACGATGCATACAAAGAGATGTGCTCACGAATGGATGATCATGAAAAGATGTGTTTATGGATGAACAGATGAGAAAATATGCAAGATGTGCTCAGTGACGGACAAACAAATGAACATTCGCCTTTCACGAACAGATGAGCATGTCAAAGCCTTCCAACATTCAAGTAAGGAGCAATGTGCCAAAGAAACATTAAGCGAACCAAAAACCATTGAAGACTTCGTTCGCTTTTCCATGTGGAGTTGAAGCTGTGATACACCATGAAGACATCCATCACCCAACAGCATTGCAGCTCGACATCCACTCCAGTTGCAGCACAAATGTGCCAGCACTATCATGTTGAGTCATGTCATGAGTCATGTTTTTGACATCTCCACTGTGGGCCATGCTGTCAAATCAATGTATGTAACGTGGAAGTCCAAGAGACCCAGTTTTTGTACAAAGAATCATGTAAAGTAGAAAGGTCATGGAAGTCAAATAGTCATGATGGTAGTCGAATGGCCAGAAGGGTTTGTTTCACCCTTAGCTATAAATACCTCCTCATTTGTACATGCAAAAGAATTTTTCACCTCAGCTCCTCCCACATAGCCAGGAGAGTGTGTAATCTTTTCTTTGAGGAGTAAGTAGTGGCTCCAACGCCCCACACTTGAGGTTAGTGATGTATGGTGTAATGATGTGTCTTGGAACTTTCTCTTAATTCAGAAACCTGCTAACAGACCAGCACGTTTTCACACATGTGTTGTAACTATTGTAAGACTAATCTTGAAAACTTGTAATGCATGTTGCTTTCACCTGTGTTGAAGACTTGAACTTATTTCACCTGTTGTAATGCATAATATGTTAATGAAAATGTGTTGTATATGTTTTTAACGTTGTATCACCGTGGTGGATATCTCGCCAGACATCAAACAAAACTTTCACATAAAACACATTGTAACAACCGTTGCACTCGTGCAGAATAATTCGTTGAGTGTTGTACATGTTATCTTACCTTGTGTGTTGTGACTGCCGCATCTGTGTGGACTGCTCCTCCAGAAGATGTGCACGTTATGTTGTGTTGTGTGTTCCTAGCCGAGTTGGGACTTCATCCCAACCCACTTGAGACTCACTCCCACCCTCTCCCTCCACAGTGAAAGAACCATTGACACAAGCACACTAGCAGTTACCAAGCATGTGAACATTACTTCTCGAAGATAAAGCAGACCACTCTCCTATGCTAACAAGCAAGAGTTGAGGTAAATCCTTAATATATTGTCAACCGAGCCATCATACCAGATGGGACGCCCACACCAAACGGTGTGAGTTCTAGTTGGGACTTCATACCAGGGTGATCCCTTGAATGTTGGCAGGTCTAGCACCATCAAAATTTCTGGCACTAGAAGGAGGGCAGCCAGTTGTATATGGTTGAACATCGTCTCATGTTAATTCATCAACCATCTGCTCAAGGGAGTAACTTGGAGTCCCTCTCACCTACATGCGACTCTACAGTTGGTTACTCCTCACCTCCCAGGATTGAACACAAGATTCTATATCAACACCTTCCCTCCATCCGTCCCACCACTCACCATTTCACGAAAGTAGTTAGACTGATCTCGGATATACAACATCTTCCATATGCATCAAGGAAGCCAAAATCCACTCCCAAAGGATTTATTGTATTGTTTATGGAAGAAGCAGTCATTTCCACTCTTGAAGGTCTCGAAGAAGCTATTCAAGATGAAGAGGAACCTCCGGTCTTCCAGCTAGGCGAACAAGACACTCTTGTGATCTTGGGATCAGACTCTGGTATAGGAGGCGAAGGGGAAGGCATAAAAGGAGGCAGAGGAGGAGACAAACCAACAGACCCAGAGCTAGAACTATAAAACTCTGAAAGAGAGGAGGAGGAAGAAGAAAAAGAAGAGATTGCTAACCCAAACCTTGAATGGATGACTAAGGGACCATTAGCTCTCCCTGTTGTTTTGCACAAGATGCTAAAGCAAGTGAAGGGAATGAACATCAAGTTCAACCCTGACAACACGGTGAAGGCAGAAGACCACTTAGATAACTTCTACCTATAGCTACAGACCCTTGAGGTACATTATGACGATGTAGCATGTAGATTGTTCACATGTAACTTGGACGGCCATGTAGTTGCATGGTATCACAACCTTCCACCAAAATACATAAAGAACTGGGGTCCATTCAAATGCATGGTCCTTGAATAGTTTGTTGATGAAAAGACCCCATCCACGCTACTCAAAGAATTGGGAAGCCTTAAGACGAAGGGAAAGGAAAAATTAAAAGACCTCAATCAGAGGTTTGCTCGCATATTGAACAATTTTGCAGCAGACACTAAACCCCATGATTCCATCACCAATTATTACTACACATCCACACTGCCAACCAACATTGCGCAGTTCGCCAAGCAGCTACGAAACAAACACTATTGGAAATTTGGGAAGAGGCTATTATTGTTGACAAAGACCTACACGCAATCGAAGCCATCAAGGATGAAGAATCAGTGAAGGACTCGAAGGATGTGGGTAGGAAGCCCCAAGCAATGGTGAGCAAGGGTAGAGACAAGGAAGCAACCGATATTGAGACCCTCAATCGCCTTGTCAAGAACTTGATTACGGAAGTGTCTGAGCTCAAACAATAAAAAACAGACCCATTTGCAAGCAACCATCTGCCTAGATAGAGACAAGAAAGCAACTCATGGAGTAACTCATCAAGCAACAACCAGTTCGCTTCAAAAACTTCGCAGAAGCCTATGTTCCAACTTGGACAATGTACAAATCCTAATTTCTGTTCTTTCCATGAAGAACATCACCCCGAGAACTCTTGTTCAGACTAGAAGTGAGTCATTAGCTATGTTTGTATTCATACACTCGATGTAGAAATAAATGTGCAAGAGTAGCCGGAAGACAGTGATGATGACAAAGAGGTTGCAGCTGATGAAGCATCAAGTTTTGGGCATGTGGTGAACACATATCAGTGCTCGCAATTAATTTCGATGATGAACACCGAGAAGCAGCACCAAAAGAAAAATGATCGTTACAATATTAGGAGTAAAGGGTCTCCCCATACGCTTGAGGAAATGTAAGAGAAGATGAGACTACTAATGAGGAAGGTTGATCCACTGGCCACCCCAAAGAAGAAAACACAAAGCAAGTCCGGGAAGACAGCGGTGGGCAAGAGTACACCCATGAGCAGCAAGTTGTGAAATACTCTGTGGGACAGCACGAACATCTGTTCCACCCCAGTCACCTCGCTAAGTCTACCACGTGTCGACTACACCATTGTTGATGACATGAAGAAAACTCGAGAAAGCATTAGTTTGTTCAAGTTATCTAAGGTCTAGAGCCAGGGAGATATCCTGTTATGTGCATTGGGACAGACAAGAATGGACAGCGCAACCTCTACCAACAAAGCAGTAAGCACACCTCTCGGACCTCTTTTTACTGTACTCAACACTCTTCAAATGGAAGAAGCAAACTCAGGTTTCCCTCCATTCTTTCTATCCTTTGAAATCTTTAACTACAATGTTGCCACTCTCCACTTCAAAGCAGATCAATGTAAAATGGAGTGAAACATCCACACGAATCATCCAACTTGATTGAACGTCGGTACCAACCATTGGTGAAATGTGAGACATGGTCATCTGTCTATCTCATGACAGTCGGGTCCACCAATGGATCATCATAGTTTTTGTGGATATACCAGAAGAAAATGGTCTGCTACTTAGCAGAGACTCATCCAACAAGATAGACGGTTACTTTGCTACAAACTGGTCTCACATGTGGCTTTTGTGAAGGGAAAATGCAACCAACTTCGGGTGTTATCCGAGAGGTATATGAAACACAATGTCACTCCCCTTAACGATGAGAATGAACTCATGTTTGGAAACTTCCTCCTGGAGACAATTTTGGAGTGTTATCCTACACGGCCAACTCTAACCCCACCAAACACGTAGTTGGGACTCCTTCCTTTCCCAACTGATGGTAATGAAACTTGTACAGTTCATTGTACCAATAGTAGTAGTAGTAGCATCAATAGTAGTAGGAGTAGTACAATTAGGTCAAATGGTCAGTGTCAAAACAAATTGCTGGCCACAAGTTCTAATGAATCAAAGACACATGAAGGCTCAAGGGTCTGGTGTACATCAGTTGCCCAAAATAACAGAAGATGCACGATTTCAAGCTGCTTGAATTTCGAGTGCACAAACAACGTTGCCAAGTATGAAGCACTCATGTTTAACTTACAAAATACCATCGGCCTCAACACAGTCACACTCAAAATGATACTATACTCCGTAGATAGTGTTGATGCTTTCAGGGAAATAACAACTAATGAAGGTAAGCATGAGCAACCCATGAATACTGTAGTTGAGGGCAATAAAGGCAACCCCACCCCCAACGTTGTGATTTCCCTCAACAAGCTATATGATTTGTAGAACTTATGTCAAGGGCCAAGAAATAGCAGAACCTACATGCCCACCACTACGAATGAATAGAGAAACCTTGGAACCAATCATAATCTGAAGATAGCGAGTCTCGATACAAACTACACACCACAAAAATGGCAAGTCTTTGACCGCTTGATCGAACAGTATCAGGATATGTCTACATGGGCAGATGGTGATCTAAGTACACACTACACGCAAGGGATCCAACAGAGGATTCTAGGTAAAGGAGGAGCCAAACCATTACAACAAAGGCCAGGTAAAACACATATGTCATTTCAACTCCTTATATAGGAAAAATTGACTGAGATATTGGATGATTGGATTACTTGTAAAATTCGTGATCATACTTAGGTTTCTAATTTAACTTCCACACATAATAAATCCCATAAAATACATTGATGCATTGATTTTAGGAACTTGAACCTCTCCTGGAACAAGAACAACTGCCTCGTTCCATCATCTGAGCATATGTTGCACGTAGTACATGAAGTAGTGATGTCATCTTCATTACAGGTCTTTTGGAATACCACAAGGTTCCAATAGCGGAGCCTATTGGACTTACAATAGTCCACAAGAAGCTTGGCCCACAGACGTATCATTTACAATCACTTGAAGGGAGTATTGATGACCTTTATGTTAGCAGGCAAGACCTCAAGCATTACTTCTAGTAGGTTGGGCCACGCCCGTGCCATGTACATAGTATGCTTGATGCTTCTTGTTCGCATCTTGTTTTCTTTTCTTACTACCTTTGTTATTAATTTGTTTATTATGTTTACTATTTTTGTTCACGTTCGTTTTGTTTGTTTGATATATTACTATTTTTGTTTCCATAAATAAGTGTTGCCAACTACTACATTCTGGCTTTTGAATAGAGTATGTGGTTGAAATTTGAAGAAACTTGTGACACTGTAGCACTTGGCTAATCTTGTGTTCGTCTTCTCTATGCTTGGTTGTAACATTCAATCGATGAAGTCTTGACGGAAAATATGAAACATCTGCAAGGGAAATTGTGGTCCAACCATGAACCTGTGTCCACGGTGGTAATCCCCATGCCTGTACTCGGCCTTCTACTCTGTGTGTTCAATCTCATCCAACTAGTAGAAACGGAGAAGGGGAAAATCTAAACAAGCAAAACTATGTCAAATGTATTACATGTTTCTTTGAAGGAACAACCTCTTCTTCTCTCAATAAGTTGGGATCTCTCTTCTGCCACAAAAATAAATAATTGTCTATGCACAGTCATCTTGAAAAATACGAAGGAGAAAGAAGAGAAAGGTTTCCTGCACAGAGAGGTGAAGCAGAAACTTCACCGGGGTACTGACCAGGCTCGCTGGCAGTGGAGAAATGTGTGTGTTCCTATGTGACTCCATCGAGGTACTCTCTAGGACTACTAGCTATGGAGAAACATCAGCAATGAAAAATCATAAAATCTTCAACTCGTGAGCTAAACTAACCTTCCCGGATTCGAAACACTATTATCAAGCTAAAATTTTGGTTGTGTTTGACTGAGTTGGCAATAGGTGAACCATGTATGTCCATGGGGTAAGTGGGGAAGGAAAAGTAACATGCATAATGATTCAATACTTTCCTAAAGACCAAGGCCCTATGCTAGTAATGAATCAAATTAGAGAAGCTAGAGTTGTACCGCCAAGTGTTGTGTTGTAGCGGTTACAACCACCCTCCAAAAATTTTGCCTACACCCAATTTCGGAGCCTCCCTTGAGAGTTTCACTTGATGACTACACACACTCAGGTGAACTCCATGAGCTCGTGTGAGTTTTAGCATTTTCCTTGCTTTTTAATTTCACCAAGTCTTGCATGTTGATGTCAAAGTCATGCTTTCAACCATTGTTCTGGTTATTCTCAAAGTCTTCGCTTCGTGTGTACTTGTTGTGTTCACTATGAAACCATCTGTCGTGCTCACACACAGAGCCACATCCACTCTCACACAAACGTCATCGTGGTTGATCAATGATCAATCATGAGTGTCACACTTGTTGCTTGCAACGTTGGTGAGTCATGTCAAAGATGTGTGTCTGGTTGGTTTGAGTCATCGCATCATCAAGTCATGTTGGTGTGCCTTTGTAAGATCACATTTGCATCTCTCATGCATTAACATACTTAGTCAATTTACTAAGTTATGACGACCGATCTTACCTTTGATAGTGGGACCGCCAACCCACCATCGACTCGATCGACTATCACTGAGAACAGCGCAGAAGCACCAAGAAAGTCTTTTCAAGTTGCGTTGCTCACAAGCAATCCAATGAACTTACATCCTAGCCAACCAGAGAGTTGGACCCGACAGCCACCCTGGGACTGGCTCCCCTCAAAAATTGTGCATAGGTTGCTGACCTTTCCCACTTTGTTGACTAAGGAAATTGCACAGATAGGTCGGAAAGTCACCTAGTGCTCATCCCTATCTCCCTAGAAAATTTCATAGCTTTCCGAGCCAATCCTTCAGATAGTCGACCCACTGCTCATCCAAAAAATTGCATAGTTTTCATGAGCATGCCTTCTACTTCCCAATAGTCCGCTCAGCTCATAAATTGCATAGAGATGATTAGCACGTTGGCCTCCCAACCTCAGTTCAGTTTCCCTCGCCAGTAGCTCCCAATAGCAGACTACTAGCTCCCTCCTGGAATTGTGCAATTTCTGTTTCCAAGAACCCACCATCTGACTACCTGTTGCCCTTGGGAATTATGCAATTTCTAGTTCCAATGACCAAGTAGCTAGCTGCCAATTCCCTCAAGGAATTGCGCAATTTTGGCTACCAGGCTCCCAACCAATTCATAAAAAAAACTGCGCAATTTCTTCTTGCTTATTCTCCATGCAACCCATCCTCTTCCTCCAGAAAATTGTGCAAATTTTTCTATCAAGCCCTTTCTACCCACTCATTTCGGAAAATTCCCAAATTTTGTCTGCCTTTCCTTCCTGTAGCCCGTATTTTCCCTCCCAAAACTTGTGCAATTTTTCCTCCCAACCGAGCCAGACCTTGCTAACAGTCACTGTCGACTTGGATTACCCATCTTCATCACATAGTGACTCTTACGTAGTTTTCATGATCAGTGCCTGGAGCCATCATCCCACCTTGCAACTTTGTTGCCTCTCCTAGTCACCTGTATCCCAAATGATCATGTGTCATTGTACACTAGACAGTTTTTTGAGTTGATGTTGTCTCGTCATGAGTGACTACAGGTATAGTTACACCAACCAACATGGCGTGACGATGAATGAAATGAATCAAGGGAGCACATGTAGAAGGAGAGGTTTACTAATGGATGAACAAGTGATGCATGTGAAGAGATGTGCTCACGAATGGATGATCATGAAAATATGTGTTCGCAGACAGATGGACAATAAATATGCAACATGTGCTCATGGACGGATGAACTGATGAACATGCACCTTTCACAACCAAATGAGCCTCTCAAAGCCTTCCAACATACAAGAAAGGAGCAACATGCCAAAGAAATGTCAAGTGAACCAACAACCATTGAAGGCTCTGCAAACCTTGCAATGTGGAGGTTAAGTTGTGATTCACCATGAAGACATCCATCACCCAGCAGCACTGTAGCTTGACATGCAGTCCAATAACAGCACCAATGTGTTGGAATTATGATACAAGTGTTGTCCTTGATGGCAACTCCCACAGATGACAGATCATAGTGCAACAAGTCAGTAGCAAAGAGTTGATGATCAAACTACAAATAATGAAGAAAGAAGAGTATATACACAGGTTCACTATATACAAATACGCATATACACGCGGGATTGCTTATCAAAAGTTGCGTATGTGTATGCACGCACTTTCATGCACGGAAAAGCGCGTACATGTGGGAAAGCTTATTTTTGGGTCCATGGTATTTAGACCTATGGTTTTGGTCCTTGGTATTGCGTCCGAAGTGTTGAACCTTGGTATTGGGTCCCTAGTATTGGTTCTCAACGGTTTTGGACCATGGTATTGAGTAAGGCCTAAGACTATAAAAGGAGAAGAAGATCATTACGCAAATGATTCAGAAAGTCTTGAATATCTGATGATGTATGAGATCTATTATGCAGGTTATGGGTTCATGATGCTTTGCTTGATCTAAGCTAAGGAGGAATCTCAGCAGTTGATGGAGAACAAGATCTAAGGATAGATCGGGATCTAATGACTTGGAATGAATCATCTCTATATGGTTTGTTCTTGTTTACTCTAGATCTGTATACTGATGCATGTAATGTTCTGTAAATGTTATGATCTGGGTATAACTCAAGTTTGGAATAGCTGCAAATCATGAATGAATATTTACAGACATATACACTGGTTGACTATGATAAAAGCGCGTAAATACGCAAGTTAGATACATCTAAGTAGCGTATACCATATGAGCTATGATGTTTGAACTTATAGGTGTTTTTGGTTGTTGATGAGTTCTTATGACTATTTACTGGTGTCAATATTCTGTATATTCAGATTGGTTGATTATGTTTAGCTTCAGTATTGATGGATGAGATCTATAATGGATCAGGATTAGAATGACTTATCTTTATGTGATTTGATGAACTAGATCTGGTTTCTAACACACATATTATCCTTGTATATGTAATAATCTCAGTATGTCTGAAGTCAAGAAGTGAAAAAAGTTATAAGTAAGTTATTGATGACATATATGCTGGTTCGCTTTCGTGAAGTTGCGTATATACGATGGTTCGACACTTCCAAGTAGCGTGTGCACTCTGATGCTTGATTTTTGATGATACAGTTGGTTCTGAATATTGTTGCAGAGTTCTGCTCTGTGTTCTAGTAACTGCATTTTGGTGACAGGGTTTCAGTGATTCAGTATTAGGTGATTCAGTGATTGATGATGCTAGTGTTGATTGATTGAGTGCTTCAATGATATTTATGGGTCCAGTATGAAAATTGGATGAAACGTGGCCTTTCAGATTATGGTGTTGTGCTTCAGGAGTATCCAGTCTGAAAATTTATGAAACGTGATACCTGGAGGAAGAAAGAGAAGGTTGTAGCCTTCTGTAGGTCGGCACCTACGTACTAGTACATTAGCTTATACAAGAGCTAAGGGGGTGGTAGCTCCCTTCCAGTAGCAGCTGGAAAACGAGCGAAGGTTGGAGCATTCAGTAGGCCGGCACCTACATACTAGTAAAAGGATCGGCTAGTACAAGAGCTAAGGGGGTTGCAGCTCCCTTCCAGGAGAAGCTGGAGAACGAGAGAAGGTTGTAGCCTTCTGAAGGTAGAAACATGTGCACTGGTATAAGACTGCACCAGTACAGAAATATTGTAAAATGAAGTTTCTTATTAAAAGAATATAGAGACGACTTGCAGCAGGCGGTTTTCACCCACATTGGGTTTCCACCTTACATCATGGTGTTCATGTGTGCTTCTTGTGTGTGATGATCTATTCTATTTTACTGCACCTGTTTATTGTTCATATGGTTAATAAAAGTTCTGATGCACTAACTAGAGATCAACATTTAATGGATTAATTGAATCATAAGTTTACTGGATATATGCTAGTTGCATTAAACACAGTTGCGTGTAAACGCAGGTTCCCTTCACTGAAGTAGCATATATGAATATGAGCATGGAAATGAAAGATTGTTTGATTTAAATAATATTGATTCACCCCCCCCCCCCCCCTCTCAGTATTATTTCCAACAATTGGTATCAAAGAAGGTCCTTTCGTATAAGCTTGATCGATTAAAGGAGATCCGTAGAACAATGGGAAAGAAGCTTAAGAATAAAGTGCCTAAGAAGAAGAAGACATCTCAGAAGAACTATGACAGTGGGATAATTGATTGGGGAATATGTAAAAGAAGCACTTCATATTCAGAATCACTTAAAAATGAAGAGGAACAAGCAAAAGAACTATCAGGTATGAATTTGTTATCTTCTGGTGATACATTTCTTCATCCATTTGAAGATGATGAAAGTGATAGTGAAACAACTGAATTTTCTCTTATTGGTGAGAATAAAAGATATCAAATAGAGGCAGAATTTAAAAGGCTTATAGACAAAATTAGAGATCAACAAGATCTATTGCACAAAAGGGAATGTATCTCCGAAGAAGAAGTTACCAAACTAAAAGCTCAACTACAGGAATGAAACAAGGTAAGGAAGCTATTCAAGGAAAAATGTCAAAAGTTGCAGGATGAAGTGACATCATTAAGAAATGAAGTAAATGAAAGGAGCACAACAATCAAGAAACTTAGAGAAAGATCTAGTTACTATGAAAGTCTTGAAGCCACAATCCTCTTGCTAAAAGAAGATCTTGAAGAATCAAATAAGCAGAATAAAGAACTACTCCAAGCTCTTGAAAAACAAGAAAATGAAGTTCTTGAATTAAGACACCAGTTGGAAGAAGGAAGAAAAGCTAAAGAAAACATGAAGAAGCAGTATCATGAAAAGGAAGAGCAACTTCAGGTTGAGGTAAATATTCTAAAAAATAACTTAAAAGAAAAGGATAAGCTCTTACGATTTCAAGATAGTACTAAGATCTTGGATGATATTCTTAATATTTAAAGGTCTCCTGCTATCAAAACTGGTCTTGGTTTTCATGAATCTGTTGAAGGTGAATCTAGTTCACAAAATAAGACAAGGAACTCTAATGCACAATCTGAAATACTCAACAAGGAGATGAGAGGTCAATCCCATCAACAACCAAGGAAAGAAATTCTTCAAAGAAAATCTTTTACTCCTCTGATGAATAATGTTGAATGTTATGTATGTCATAATCTTGGACATGTTGCAGCCAGATGCAGAAGTAGAATGGTTCAAGACCATCACACAGAAAGATCATCACGTTCCAGGTACTTTAAGGGATATTGTTTTTCTTGCAATATGTTTGTTCACAAAGCTGTTGATTGCTATAGAAGGAATATGAAACATGTAAGATGTTATGCATGTAACAAGCTTGGACATATAGCAAAGGAATGCAGGAACAAAGTACGGGCACCATACCAAAAGGAGAAAACATCATCACACTTGAAGATATGGAAGAAGAAGGAAGTACTGTCAGAAAGATGTGGCACAACACAATGTACAGGCATAACAGACTCAAAGGACGCTGAAAGTGTAAAACTTCAGTGTTCTCAATCTCATACACAAGTTTCATAAAGAGAAGTCGCGTATACATGCGAGTTTGAGAGTGCACAGTCGCGTATATGTCAGGTTGAGAAAAGTAGTGGGACAGACTCAGGAAAAGGGTCTAATATGATTCAGTCCATTACTTGCTCTATTTGATAATGGTTACAATCTGCTGATGATGTGTGGAAATGTCTTGATACTTGTAAGATATTTAGAAGTGTTTTAATCCTAAGTTGTTGATGATGATGCCTTGATACTTCTTGCTGATATATGCATGATCAGATCTGACAGTAAACAAGATGGCACAGGTTCAGGGGGAGCATATGCTTTTAATAATACATTGTTGGCATTATGGTTAGTAGTCCTTGGTGATGATGCTTATATGGATAAATGATACATCTTGCTATGATATGGTTATGAGTTTTCCATGATAAAATCTCATATGATTTTTGGGGTTACATAGTTGGTGTTCAGATCAAATTTGTGGTTGATTTCCT